>JAAGEH010000392.1:5626559-5765796 GCA_011751065.1 Lasiurus cinereus
CCTTCCTTCCTTCCTTCCTTCCTTCCTTCCTTCCTTCCTTCCTTCCTTCCTTCCTTTTTTGGTTTGTTTTTGCGTGTACCTGTACCTGTCCAGTTTTTCCAACACCATTTATTGAATTGACTGTCAGTGCCTTGATGTATGTTGTTACTTCCTTTGTCATATATTAATTGACCAGATAGGGTTTATTTCTGGATTCTCTTTTCTGTTCCATTAATCTGTGTGTCTGTTTTGATGCTAGTACCATGCTATTTTGATTGTTATAACCTTGTTGTATAGTTTGATATCAGGTAGTATGATACCTCCAACTTTGTTCTTTTTTCTCAAGATTGTTGTGGATATTCAAGGTCTTTTTTGGTTACGTATAGGTTTTTGAATTATTCTAGTTCTGTGAAAAAATGCCATTGGTATTTTAATAGGGTTTGCCTTGAATATATAGACTGCTTTGGGTAGGATAGACATTTTAATGTTGTTAATTATCCTATACATGAGATGGTATATGCTTCCATTTACAGTCAGACCTCGTTTCTTAATATCTCCCATCTTAAATAATTCAGTTCTGGATCCCATTGTTCACAGAAAAAAAATGTCTCAGTTGTCCACCAAAACTTCAGTTTTCAACCTGACAATCCTTTCAGGCTGATATCTTAGCATGACAAAAAGCATATCTGAGGCAACAAAGGAGAGAATGCTTTTTTTGCTGGTGGAAATCAATGATTAGCACAATTTTAAAACATAAAGAGTGCTAATGTTGCTAAGGGTGTGAAAGTGCTCAATAAAACAATAATCACAGTCAATTGAATAGGTAGAAAAGCTGTTATTGATTGAATAAAGGAAAAGCAATTAGCTAGTGATAGCCAGAAGGAAGGCCCCCGATCAGCTCTGATCACTGGTCAGGCCAAGGGACCCTACCAATGCAAGAATTTCATGCAACAGGCCTCTGGTGTTGAATAAAAGTGGTGAAAGTGATCTTAAGGAAAACATTTAACTTTTCTCACTTAGTATGATGTTAACTGTTTTCTCTCTTTTTAAAACTCCTTATAATATTGCTTTCAGTTTGTTATCATCATATGAACTGAATGCTGGTGAGATACCCTCAAAGCAGAAATGAGACATATATACTGATTTAATATTTTCAGTTGTCATGGTACCCATTTATATATTCAATCACTTGCTGGACAAGGACTATGCTAAAAACCACATCTACTCCTCCCACCTTTATATTGCTCTGACATGGATTGAGGCCCCAATGGGACCCAACCTGAGTATTTTAAACTAGTGGCTCAGTACATGGATTCGTGCACATTGAAAGAAAATTAATTAGAAGACAGATCTGTGTTGTAATTACATTACTGAAAAAAATATGTAAAAAAGTATATATAATATGGTATTATAAAATTAAACCACATGTGCAATTGGCACCAGCAAGAGCTTTATAAATATCATGTATGCACGAGTCAACATTTATTTTTAAATTGCCAGTGCACATCATATGTACCAGCCGGTCAGTCAGTTGGATGGTCAGATGGACGTACGGTTGGTCACTTAGCCTTTTATATATATATACTTTATCCCTTGAGCAAAAACTAAAGCTGTGTTCTGGACTCTCTGTGCTTCACCCTACTCAGCCTCTGCTGTCTCACTTGCCCCCCATTAGCAGATGCCTTGGGGCAAATACACACTGGGTGGAGAAGCCTCATCATTCTGTATTCAGGATGGACTACCATTTTTTCTCTCCACCCTTTCCTTCTCAAGAAAATAAACAATTTACTAAGATGAAATGCCTTCTGTTACTTTCAGAGCAGGGAGCAAAAATTCCCAATAGGAACCATATTTTTGCTTTTAAAATTCTATGGCTAAGTCTCTGTAGACTTGGATACTCCATCTGGCAAGAGGAAGAATTTATAGGGATGGCATGTGAATTAACTGCTTTGAAAGCCCTAGGAAAAAGGCAGTAAGTAAACAATAGGGGGGCAGTTGACTTGTGTATAATGACTATTCAGTGTCCACTGATGTTTATGCCTTTATTTAAAAGGGCTTATAATAGGTAAAACAATTAAGATGCCCAAAAAATTCCAAGTTCTTGCTTTAATTCATCATTATCCTTTATTAGAGAAATTCAAGACAAGAATCAATATGTATTTATTTATTATTTAAAAATTTATCTTAATAGATATTGACATATATCTGTCTGCTGCATTCTTTCTCTGAGTAAGTAATACCACAAGTGAAGACATTGCTAAGAACTCTTCTCCTCAGAGCTAGGTTTACACTGAAGGGGATTTTAGTTTTACTTTCCTTTCTTTTAAAGTGAATACAAAATAATCCCAAATATAGAAAAGTATAATTAAATGTATGTTAACTACTTTGAAGACAGATGCTTAAATAAACAGTGATTGTTTCACATCTTGGAACTGAATACTGTAGGAATCCATCACAGTAAATCTGTCTTTGCTAAGAGAAAATACTTTCCTATTTTGTTGATATCTATGTCATGGTTCCTAAAAACAGATACAGTGTTCAAAAAACAGTCACATTTTTTTCCCTCTAAAGAATAATTTTTGAGGCATTTTTTTGTAGATCTCACATAGTTGTCATTGGTTGTTGGATGGCTTGAAATGTCAGCGAACTGTGTACCTACAGGGGAAAATGACTGTGGAAAGTAGATGAACAGCATGAAAACTCACATGTGAAATAATGAAACTAATACTTTTTCTTTTTGCCAGCAAAACATGTACAAAATATTTAAGAAATTAAAAATGCAAAATTAAAGGAAAAAGGACTGAGCATGAACTTTTAACTTCATCAACTTTGATAATGTATATGAAAATAGTCCAAGTTTAAATAAGAACATTCTTTGGGAGGGGTTACAGGTAGAACTATTTTCCCTTGAATGGAATTAAATTTTATAATCTGTAAAGAGTATAAGCATTACTGAAAATTATTTTCTGAAAATATAATGAACAGAATAATCTAGAAATTTGTTAAAGCATTAATCAGATAATTGGTCTGATGAAACCTTATTTGCTATTTTGAAAACATCTCATTCATCATGGTCAATGTGGTTTCCTTGTCCCATGCACCAAAGGGTATCAGGTTTGATTCCAGGTCAAGGACAAATACCTGGGTTGCAGCTTTGATCCTGGCCAAGTCAGGGTATGTGCAAAAGACAGCCAATCAATGTGTCTTTCTCACACTGATGTTTCTCTCTTTTCCCTCTTCCTTCTCCCTCTAAAAATCAATGACAATAAAAAATGATTTAAAAATACTGTCTATCTTTTGGAACAGAATTGTTTCAAGCAATGGGAAGAAGTAGTGGCCACAGTTCTATCGTGCTTCTATTGACACTAAATTTTCAGACAGTTCCTAAGTTTATGAATGAGTAAACAGGGGGTGCAAGTTTGGCAGCCAGCTCCAAAGACCATTTCGCAATAGTCCATCAACTTGCTGGTGGGATGGTACATGGCAGAGAAGGGAAATTGTCTGAAAGTCTTCCTATTAGTTCTTATATCTTTGTCATGAATAAAACCACAGTCTATATATGCCTTCTCTTCTTGGCCATTTAATTTAGTTTTATTTTTTATTAATCTTCACCCAAGGATGGTTTTTCCATTGAGAGAGAGAGAGAGAGAAAGAGAGAGAGAGAGAGAGAGAGAGAGAGAGAGAGAGAGAGAGAGAGGGAGAGGGAGAGAGAGAGAGAGACATAGATGTGAGAGGGACACATTGATTGGTTTTCTCCCACATGTGCTCTGACTGGGAGCAGGGAGTGAACCCACAACTCGGGCACATGCCCTTGACTGGGACTCAAACCTGAGACCCTTTGGTGTGTGGATTGATACCCTAATTACTTAGCCACAAAAACCAAGGCTTGGCCATTTAATTTTTATAATTCTACCAGTGATTATAACATATACTGAGTAAACACTATTTTATAGCCAGCAGAAGCATTTGAGTTTGTAATTGGGAAGAATCTGGGCACTAACAGAACAAATAAATATCCTTGAACAAACTTTTCAGAGATAACAGAAAAAAATATGAGGGGTAGAAGCAGGAATCTAAATCTGGCATTTAGGAATGTAAGTACAAGGAAGAAAATAAATATTAGAGATGGCACTTTGAACCAATGAACTTTATTAACAACAGTTTAGTCATGATAACTCTAGAACATGGTATAAATATTTACTATATAAACACACAGAATTTTCTCTATATCCACAATTTAAAGCAAAATATAATGACGAGGGTGGGAGATTGGATTGGAAATGTAAATTTCTGTGATATCTTGGCATTCTTTCATCACTGTGCATGCTATTCTCTCATGATTTGTAATCTCCAATTAGCTTTGCAATTATAGTTTTAATAAAATGTGTCACTGGTCTTCACTTCTAAATGTCTAATATCACTTTACTATAAGCAGCAAGATTAACGGGCACCTTGGTGATGAGGTATTTGTCATATATCAATAATATTAATATTTCATTTTTCAAGAGAGTCAGCACTTATTTTAAAGCATCTCACTTGCTTTGTGTATGCCTTGACCATTACTATCTAGCACAAGATTCTCATATACAACTTGGAAGATATTTATATTCATGTAATGGCTGTGTTTTAAAAATACAAAATATGGCTCTATATTATTAAATCTGATTTCCATAAGTCATCCAAGAAAAGTAGTCAGTTTTCCTATAACTATATGACTTGGAGTTCACAATTTAGTTCACTTGTTCATCTCTTCAAATACCTAAGATACTGGAGGAGGCTTGAATCCACTGTATTATCATTCATTTGCATTATCTACCAATTTGTACTAGGTCCTTCTCTGGAGATTTAGACCTTTGTAATAATAACTAGAGGCCCAGTGCATGAAATTCTTGCACTCAGGGGGTGTCCCACAGTCCTGCCTGTGCCCTCTCGCAGCCTGGGAGCCTTTGGAGTACTGGAGTGGGCCTAAGCCAGCAGTCAGACATCCTTAGTGCTGCCACGGAGGTGGGAGAGGCTCCCATCACCTCCATGGCTGCGCTTACCAACCAAGAGCCCGGCTCAGGGGGCAGCTCCTGCATTGAGTCCCCTGGTGGTCAATGTGTATTATAGTGCCATTTGGTCAATTTTCATGTTAGTCTTTTATTATAAGGATTATATATAACATTTATTTATTCTGATGAGCAGGTTCTAAAGAAGTATATTCTGCAAATAGAGGTTATTTTAAGGATATAACAAAAAAATTGACACTAAATTTTCAGACAATTGCTAAGTTTATGGAATTTTAAAAACCACTATTAAAAGTGATGGTGTCAATGAAATGGTAGGGATTTGGAAATAGACTAATACTTGCTCCCAAATGTTGGTGTGCAAAACAATCTTCTATGTTCTTGCTCTAAATACAGATATTTGGAAACCTCCCTTAGTTATTCTGCTTTAGGTGATTCGAATGCAGTAACTCAAGGGACACATTTTGAAAAATACTGGTCTAATCAACAGTAAATATACTGTATTTTCTGGCATATAAAACGACTTTTTAACCCAGGAAAATCTTCTCAAAAGTTGGGGTCGTCTTATAAGCCGGGTGTCATCTTATAGGGCGGGTATATCCCAAACTCTATATCTTAACTGGAAAAGTTGGGGGTTGTCTTATATGCCTAGTCGTCTTATACGCTGGAAAAGACAGTAATAATAAATTTAAAACACAAACACTGTACATATGGAATTTCATCAAGCCTGTACGTACAGTAGATAATTCAAGATGGAATTTTTCAGAATTATTTGTACAGAAATTTCAGGAGCAGGATCACTAGGAATGGGAATGCATTTAGGAGGGAACAAAGTGGATATAGATGTTGACAATGGTGATGTGACAGATTATAGTAGCTACCATTTATTGAACTGTGACTAAACACTATGAAATAGCTAGATACTTAAATATATATAATTTAATTTTCACAATCCTGAGAGGCATCATCTCAAAATGAAGGTCTAAGTGAAATAAGCAGTTGCAATCAACAGTAAATATAAAGAACTATAAGAGAGCAAAAGAAGTCAATCGAAGGTAAAGAGATTAATAATCTATAATTATATCCATATCTCTGCTTCTAAATATACATAGGTACTCACTCTCAGAAGCCTAATCACTAAATACTAGCATTCATGTAAATGCTGTGTTTTCAGGCTTAGAATCAAGTCAGGGAAGTTTAGGGGGAGAAATTGTCAACAAATAAATGCAGAAAAAACAAGATGAGCTGTGTAAGCTGGTTCCCCACTTACACTCTTAGGAGTGAAAGGAGGAGTAGTGTTCACCCAGCCAAGTTTCATTTTAGAGGAGAACTCCCAATACAGTGTAACCACAACGGCAGCGTTGGCATTACTGTGTATCATCGCCAGCAAAGGGGAGGATGAAGCCCCCCTTCTGACAATGAAAAATTGATAGAGTTGTGTCAGAACAACATGAACTCACTCCCTAAAAAGATGTCAAAATTCAACAAAATTGTAAGTCATGAAAAACATATTATTAACTTTTGTACTTTATTTTAAAGCTGAACTAGGTAGCTTCTGTAATTAGGTTATTTTAAGATAAAGTCAAAGGATACAAAGTTAATGCAAAATGAATAAATTCTACAAATCAACAAGAGTACAGCATAGAGACTTTAGTTAACAATACTGTATTAAATGCCTAAAATTTTGCTAAGAAGGTAGATCGTATGTGTGTTCTTATCACAATAAATAAATAAATAAAGCAGGAGGAAACATTTGGATGTGATGAATATATTTATGGCATAGATTTGTGGTGATAGTTTCAAGGGCACATACTTATCACCAAACTCATAAAGATATATACATTTAATATGTATAGCAAAAAAAAAAAAATCAGCTGATCTGGGTAAAACCTATACTAATAAAAGGGTAATATGCTAATTAGACTGGGAGAACTTCTGGGAGACCTTCCAGATATCCTTCTGGACAAAGCCATGGTGGTGGGGCCGAGGCAGAGGTGGTTAGAGGTGATCAGGCCAGCGAGGGAGGGCAGTTGGGGGTGATCAGGCTGGCAGGTGAGGCAGTTGGGAGTGAGCAGGCTGGTGGGGGGGCAGTTGTGGGTGAGCAGGCCAGCAGGGGGAGCAGTTGAGGGCAATCAAGCCAGTGGCAGGGGGCAGTTAGGGGTGATCAGGCTGGAAGGGGGTGGCAGTTGGGGGTGATCAGGCCAACAGGTGGAGTGGTTAGGGGCAATCAGGCAGGCAGGCAGGTGAATGGTTAGGAGCCAGCCGTTCCAGATTGCAAGGGACATCCCCTGAGGGGTCCAAATTAGAGAAGGTGCAGGCCAGGCTGAGGGACCACCCCACCCCCTGTGCACGAATTTCATTCATCAGGCCACTAGTGTGACTTATAGTCTGCAAGACTAAGAAGAACTCTTGGATCTCAGCTCTGGAGAAGTGATGAGATCTGCTACCTCCTCTGGCCTCAGCTATCCTGCTGATTCGATGAATCCAGTGTAATTTTTTTTCTTTTCAGCTTCCCTGTCAGTGAAATGAGCAGCTGGAACTGATTGGTCTGTGAGGTTCTGCTCAACTCCAACATCCCATGCTTCTAATTAATGAGTTAATTTGTTTACTTGGGGTCTTATTTTCAAAAATTGTTAGGGTGCAAGCCATCATGATTTCCCTTCTCCAAGAATAATACCAGTTTTTAAGCAATGTTCAATGGTATATTGACAGGCATAGGAGATGAGCCTCAGACTGTGTTGCCACCTTTATTTATTTTTTTTCGTTTAATCCTTGCCCGAGGATATTTTTCCATTGATTTTTTTTTTTTAAGAGAGAGAGAGTAGAAGAGATGAGGAGAGACAGAGAGAGTGAAACATTGATGTGTATCGGTTGCCTCCCCCACAACCAGGGCCTGCGATCACTTCTGGAAGTATTGAGCCTGTTACGATTGAGCCTGCAACCTTGGTACATGCCCTTGACCAGAATGGAACCGGGACCCTTCTGTCCTCCCGTTGACTCTCTATGCATAGAGCATAATCGGTTTAGGCAACATCATCTTCTAGAACACAAGGACGGAGGTAGGTAGGAGGCTTTTACCAGGCTTATTCAGCAGAGGTGGTAAGAAGTTGTTGAATATAATTTGAAACTATGGTCTATGGGATTTGCCTATACAGTAAAATGAATGTAGGTTGTTAGGAGAAAAAGAAGTAAAAAAAAAAAAGTAGATTTTGATCTTAGCAACTGGAAGGACAGAGTTGCTATTTATTAAGAATTCTGTGTGAGGAGTGAAGTTGAGGGAAAAACAGGTTATTTTGTCCCATATTAATTGAGATGCCTACTAAACATCCAAATTGCGATATTGAGTAGGTAATTGTATATAAATTGATAATAAATTTGGGAGTGATTATCTCCACATTATTGGTTTGTAAAACCATAAAATCAGATAATGTTTTCTAGGGAGAGAGTGTAAAGGGGGTCCAAGCATCAAGTTCTATGATCACTTCAATGTTCAGAAGTTGGGGAGACGAGGAAGAAGTGTGAGAAGAGTGACTAGTGAAAAGGAGAAGTTAGGGGAAGAAAATTTCAAAGAGGGAGTGCCTTAGTTAAGTCAAATGCTGTTAATATGAATAGTACAGGCTGGAAGAAACCTCACATACAATGACAAAACCCATTAGAATTGGAAACTACCTTACCTAACTCTTCTTCCACTTTATCCTTGTACCTTGTAACAGAAAGAATAGAAAAGACTATTAATTTGATGTATTCAGAGTACAGATAGGAACATATTAATTTGGGTAAAAAAATACTATTGCCTACTTATAAATTCAGTCTGCTAGGGTAATTACTTGTAGTAATTTCTTCTGAGAAGAATTTTTGTTTTTCTGTGTTTTCAGTGCACTGATGAAGTTGATGCAAGTATCCAGCCAATTTCCAATTGGTAGAATGCATTATAGAAGGGATTTTTCCACCCCCCAAATATCTCTAAGGGAAAACATTTTCTCTCTTTTTCTAACTCATCATTTTAATTATTCCTGGATTTCCTTGTAAATAGGATACATGAAATGAATGAGTGAGTCTAATAGGGTGTCTCTTGATTCAGAAACAAATTCTAGGCTTTTGCAGAGAGATTTGCGGCATGCCCATATAGCTCTGAGCACTCTCTTCAGCCAGCATACTTTGACACTAGTCTAGTATCTGTCATTCAGAATACCACTTACCTACTACTCTTTTTCCATTCCAACTATCCCAGATCAGATGGTCTGTGAGGTCACCTATATCTTTATACTTTCTCAACTGTGGGCAGGAGACAGCTCTAATAGCTACCCAGGAATTCTGGTTATGAGTCTGGTCTCCTCACATGTCTAGCTGTGTTGTAGGGGTCAAACACTGTTTTTCCCACTTAGGTCATTCCCACGGTCCCTCCTCTATTTGATTCTATTTGCCTATGGTTTTAAGAAGAATCATATCTGTAAGCATGATAGCTTCTCACGTTTTCAGAAAGCATGCTCTTCTTGTTGGCTTTGGGGAGAAGAGGCCCCTTTACTGGCCTGTGGTCTTACAGAGGAGTGAATAACGACAATTTTATTATTAAATTTAGAATCTTTATAGTACAAATTACACAACTAGTTTTACTATTTATCTGATATTTCAATCAATGGATGTTTAAGAATTTTGATTCTCTACTGAGCAAAACAGAGACAGACTCATAGAGAGCAAGGAGACAGCTCATGGGGAGAGGGGCGGGGGTTGGGGGATTTGCGTGGGGGATAGAAGAATTGAGCAAAAAAGAGAAAAAAGAGAAGAGAACTATGGACATGGACAACATTGTGGCAATTTTGGGGTGAAGGGGGATGGATGGAGATGGAAGAGGACATAAGGTAATAGTAAAATAAAAATTAAAATTAAAAATATAAGCAGCCGAGACCGGTTTGGCTCAGTGGATAGAGCGTTGGCCTGTGGACTGAAAGGTCCCAGGTTCGATTCTGGTCAGGGGCATGTACCTTGCTTGCGGACACATCTCCAGTGTGGGGTGTGCAAGAGGCGGCAGATCGATGTCTCTCTCTCATCTATGTTTCTGACTTTCTATCCCTCTCCCTTCCTCTCTGTAAAAAATCAATAAAATTTTTAATATTAAAAATATAAGCAACACTTTAAAAAAGGGTTTAGTAAGCAAGTGCTGAAAAAAAATAGAATTTTAGTTCTCAGTCATGCAGATTGTATTTGTGTAGGCACAAACCATGGGAGTAGCTGGTAAGACGTGCTTCCTGCTATATTAAGCTGTATACTGTTTACTGACATTACCTAGAAATACCTGCTTATCATAACATAATTTAGAACTTCATTTTGTTTCCACAGCCTCAGTAAATGTCATGTAATGACAATACATTGAATGTTTCCTTTACTCCTTATTTATAGCATTAAATATTAATTTATAACAGTGATTTTCAACCTTTTTCATCTCACAGCACTCAGCTAATTACTAAAATTCTGTGGCGCAACAAAATATATTTTTAGCTGATCTGACATATAATTTTGATTGATTTACAAAAAATAATAATAATAATAGTAATTACCTATCCTTCTTACTCCAAATGAATTTTTTTGTTTTGTTTATTGGGATTTCCTAGGGTTTGTTCTTTTTAATCTTTATTGTTGAAAGTATTGCATATGTCCCCTTTTTCCCCTATTGAAAAAGGGGACATATGTAATACTTTAGCTAGCCCCTGCTCTCTACCCCAGGCCTTCACCATCCAAAGCGGTTTTTAAAAAAATAAGGTGCCTATACTTGTATATAAGGGTTTCTGGTACCAATAATTAACCAATTAGGTGCAACCTTATTATGCAACGTGACGATTAGATGTAACTCTGTTATATGACCTATATGTTTATGGTTCAAAACAGGTCATTCACATTGTATGGCTATTATTGTGTTAGTTGTTGTCATTTTTTTTTTTTGACAATCTAAGGCATCAGTTTTCAAC
The DNA here is from genome assembly GCA_011751065.1 of Lasiurus cinereus. Taxonomy (NCBI): domain Eukaryota; kingdom Metazoa; phylum Chordata; class Mammalia; order Chiroptera; family Vespertilionidae; genus Lasiurus; species Lasiurus cinereus. Next base: position 5,637,508 of record JAAGEH010000392.1, read on the forward strand.
TGGTGTACCACAGAATTTTTAAAACATGCAATACCTATTTTGTTAGGATCACTGACCTCTTTTCCCTTAGATTGTAAAATAAAAAAAAACATAATCACAACCACCACAACAATTGCTATCTGGTGTGAATGAATAAAAATTATACCTATTTTTTTGTCAGATTGACAAAAATATAGTGTTTTTTTGGTGTGCCACAGAATTTAATAATTAGTTTATGTGTGTCATGAGGTGGAAAAGGTTGAAAATTGCTGATCTAAGGGAAAATAGTTCAGTGACCCTGACTAGATAGTCAAATATTGCATGTTTAAAAAATTCTTATGGTGCATTGGTTGAAAATCACAGATTTATAACAATAAAAGCAAAATATATTTTTAAATCTTTACTTCCCAAGTTTTCCACAACAAATGTGAATTATTGGTACAAAAAGAGAAATATTGCCAAAGAATTTCTACTAAAAACTAATGTTTTTAGTTTCTGCTATGTTTTTGTTTTTTGTTTGTTTGTTGAGTGTTATTATTAAGAATATAAATTAATTCCCAGTGACTTTTCCAGCTTAGTAAGGGATTCTGGGAACTTCAGTTCTGGGTGAAGAAATAAGCATAAAATTCAAGATTCATGTGAGTTTCCTCTAGACTACAAGTATAAGAGTTAGTCAGTCTGGCAGGCAAAGTGCAGCACAGAAGGATATCGATATAGGAAACCAAAAGTTCTCTGCATTTGGGAGGTGCCTAAGACACAATGGGTTGTAGGATTATGTCTTAAGTCCATCTTTGAGTGAATTTGATTTCACTGTAGGTGATACATATGCTTTAAACATAATTCTTTTCGCACTCCAACTTTTTAAGAAATAAACTTTTAATTTGGCATAATTATAGGTGTACAGTACAGCTCACAAAATAGGATAGAGTTCCTATGTACTTATTACTCAGTTTCTCCAGATGTTAACGTCTTGCATAACTCTGTACATTTGTGATGATTAAGAACTTAACTTTATTAGATTACTATTAACTAAACTACAGCCTTCATTTGGATTTCACCAGTTTTCCTATTAATGTTTTTTTTATTTTTTTCCAGGATCCAATCCAGTATACCATATTGCATCTAAAATTACAACTTTAAAAAAAAATTTAAGAGCACGCCAAAACCGGTTTGGCTCAGTGGATAGAGCGTCGGCCTGCAGACTGAAGGGTCCCAGGTTCGATGCCTTAGTTGCGGGCACATCCCCAGTTGGGGTTGTGCAGGAGGCAGCTGATCAATGTTTCTCTCTCATCCATGTTTCTCACTCTCTATTCCTATCACTTCCTCTCTGTAAAAAAATCAATAAAATATATTTTAAAAAATTAAGAGCAGCTTTAGAACAATACAGACAGACCTAATGGGTATTACTTAGGAAAAGAAAATGAAATAGCATTGACTTTAAAGATGTAGCCATCATTTGTTGTACTTCAAGCAATTTGTGTTTTTGACAATACTGTCAGGTCATGTGGTATTTTCCTTTATTATAGGAATTTAGCAAGCTTTCTCTTTTGGTATTTTTTACTTTTTTGTATTTTTAATTAAATTTATTGGGGTGACAAACATTAATAAAATTATATCAATTTCAGGTGCACAATTATACAACACATCATCTGTATATTGTATTGTGTGTTCACCACCCCAAGTCAAGTCTCCTTCCATCACCATATATCCTCCCTTTACCCTCTTCTATTTCCCTCACCTCCCTTTTCCTTTGATAATTACTATACTGTTGTCTGTGTTGTTGTTTTTTCTTATTCCCTTCACCTTTTCACCCAGTTTCACAACCTCCTCCCCTCTGAGAACTAACAAAGGTTCTTATAAGTTAAAAAGGTTGAAAACCTGTTAACTGCTATATACTCTTGAACTTAAGGACAGTATCTCAGAGATTACCAGTATCATCTAAATAAAAATTAGTATATAATATTCTCAGGTATTATTATCATCATACTTACATAGTACCTTATATATCTCATCTTATTCCAGTTTAGTCCTTATTCCCTGACCTATAGCTACAGTAAGCATCACAATGTTTTTTTAATTCATTCACTCATCTAAAACACGTATTAAGGATTGCTTTGTGCTAAGCACTGGGCTGAGCTATGTGGATCCAAAAGATTTTTGGTTAAACCCAGACAAGATAACTAGGTTTTACTATGCAGTGGATGGGGCTGATGGAGCTATCCCTAGAGTGATAGAGCATAGAAGACATGAATGAGGTAGAGGAAACCCCTGCAAAAGACATGAAGGCATGAGGTTACATGTTCTTTTGAGTGTTCAGGCCCTGCCTAGGAGGTGAGAGAGGAACTGGAACTAGAAGTGTGGGTGGGGGCTCAGAGTGACAAAGACCTCAGATGCCAGCCTCAGGGTGTAACTTCCTCATGAAGAAGACAGGACACCAGTGATCAGATTTTGGTTTGGAAAGATCAGTGTAAAGAATGGATTGCTAGAGGAAAGAATTTGAGACAGAGAAACTACAGGGAGTTTTAGGGAAACTATGGTTCACTCAAGAAACCAAAAAGACCTCCTTCCTCTTATTTACTTGACCAACAATGAAATCATCTACATCGAAGAAAGATAAGTATCACATGATCTCAGTCATTTATGGAATATAATGAACGACATGAACTGATGAACAAAAATAGAGGCAGAGTCATAGAAGCATTGAACAGAATGTTCAACCTAAGAGGGAAGGCAAGGGAGGGAAGAGAAGGGTAAAAGATCAACCAAAGGACTTGCATGCATGCATATGAACATAACCAATGGACACAGACAGTAGGGAGGTGAGGGCATGTGCTGGAGGGTAGGAACAGTTGGAGAGAGTTCAATGGGGGGCAGGGTGGGGAGGGAAGGAGACTTATATAATACTTTAAACAAAAATTAAAAAATCTTATTTCCTCTGAAAAGCCTTTCTTTTCTTCTCAGACATACCTAATCACTCCCGTAGTTCTTTGTTCATATCTCAATTAGTATTATTTATCAGGGAATGTTGTAAGGATTGTTTTGATGTCTATCTCCCTACTACAATGAGCTTCTCTAAAAGGTGTCTTATCAATCTTGGACTCCTCAGCAGTTAGGGCAATGCCTGACACAAGGTATCTGTTTAAATATTTAATGAATGAGAGACAAGATGAATATTTGTCACACATGGATGTAACACATGAGAAAGTTAACCTTGCCCCCCAAACTGAACATTTACTAGCCAAATTAATTTTTGCAAAATTCCATGCACAATCATTTAATCATTTCAATTGAGGAAATAAGGAAATGAGACTCAAAGAAGAAATTGTAGATCTTTAAGCAATTGATAAAGATTAGAATTGATTATGACTAGATAATCAAAATTTTTGAGTTAGTAAAAATGAGAAATGTTTATGGATGAAAACTTGTTGCAGAACATATAACAATGATATTGTGTGATTTACCTCAACTATGTTATATGGACAGAAATTTCTTTAGTTCTGAGGGTTATCAACCGGGGTCAAAATCTCTGTTGCTGCTGGATGTTAATTTTCTGGGAAAAGAACTCAGTTTAGTCTATTTGGATTTTTGTTGCCTAATTAATAAATAGTCAAGTTAACCATGGGTCACAAAAGTAAATGGCTATAGGGGCCAGGCAAGTAGCAGAGTGAACAGAGGCGACTGGTATAATAAACCAGGATGTTGGCAAGACTTGTGAACTAGAATTATATCTAACACATCTCAAAGTGACAGCCCTAACTCTGATTCAACAGATTGCTGACATGCAGAAATTTGGGGTTTCTAATTTTTTTTTTTTTTATGAGAAGCCAAATATCTCAGTTTTTATGGAAATTTATTTACTGATGGGCACTTGGGCTGTGTCCAGATCTTGGCTGTTGTCAATAATGCTGCAATGAACTTAGGGGTTTTCTTTCGAATTAGTGTTTCTATATACACTGAGTGGCCAGATTATTATGATCTCTAAGCGCATAATAATCTGGCCACTCAGTGTATATTCTGTGTGTGTGTGTGTGTGTGTGTGTGTGTGTGTGTGTGTGTTTTAGAGGCCCAGTGCATGAATTTGTGCATGGGTGGGATCTGGCCAGCCTGGCCAGGGGGAGGGGACATGGGCAGTTGGCTGGTCTGCCTGCTTATTGAACTCCTGGTCGAGGGCACAATTTGCATATTAGCCTTTTATTAATAGGATATACACTGAGTGACCAGATTATTATGTGTTCAGAGATCATAATAACCTGGCCACTCAGTGTATATAAAACACATAGACAACAGTGTGGTGATTGACAGAGGGAAAGGGGGTGAGGTCTAGTTGGAGCCCTGACAAAGTTGGGGGGAAGTGGGGATGGAAATAGACTATGCTTGGGATGATGGGCACACAATGCAGTGTGCAGATGATATTAATTTATTGAGTTGTGCCCTTGAAACCTGTATGGTTTTGTGTACCAATGTCACCCCAATAAATTTACTTAAAAAAATGGATGCTGTATGGGTGAATCCTCTTCCAGCAATAACAGCCTAGGTTATTTTGAACTAATTGAGAGAGGCTAGAGAAGCTGGACTTAGTATTAAATTTATTATTTTTTTTAAAGTAAAATCGTGCAAAACCAGCAAAGCGATGAAGAATTGTGAAGTCAAGATCTGGGATAGGATGAAAGTCCCTAGAGGTGAACCTGGTATTTGGGTCCATTTTTCTTCTAAAGGTGATGGCTAATTCTGAAGGCTGTTACTCAGAGGATGAAAACTGGAAGAGTTTGGACAGACTCATGGAGGTGGAATGTGCCACACCAGCACAGCCAAGGGTTTGAACTTGGCCAGTGAAAGATGAATAAAAGGCAGACAAACAGAATAAGCTGGGTCTAGGTGGATCTTCTGTACCTGGCTGAGGCCACAGAGAGAAAGATTCAGGAGGCAAGCTGAGCCTCTTATTTTATAGCCAGAGGTAAACAAGGTGTGGTCACCATAGTTACAGTGTTCTTGTGAGTTTCACTTGTTTTGGCAGCACTAGATGAATCTCCCACAGCCCATTAGCTACCCAGGAAGGATCTAGTCATAAGGTCAAGCTTAATTATGCTAAGAGGGCTGTGCCCTCTAAGCTGGAACTTGTTGCGGCTTTGCCAGCCCATCAGTCCCAGGCTTAACCCTATAGCCGTTCCCCACAGTGGAACATTGAAAATTGGAACTTAGTGTTTGCCAAGGTGTAAGGTAGTCAGTTTGGCCAATACTGAGCAGTTAATAGTGAACTGGAAATAGACCAATTCTTACAGGCCTGAAACTCAATAGCAGATTATCTCCATTTTCAGATTCAGTTAAGGTATTTAGGGGTTATGGTGCCCCTAACCTAGCTGCCTCATCGAAGTCTACCTACATTTTAGGAATATAGAATTAATAGAGGCCCGATGCACAAAATCATGCAAGAATATACTTTCCTTACCCCAGCTGCTAGCACCAGTTTCTCTCTGGCTCGTGGGACCTGGGCTTCCCTCGCAGCCCCAGCTTCATCCGGAAGGCCGTCTAGTCTAATTAGTATATTATGCTTTTATTATTATAGATACAGTCTTTTGACAATTTTCATATAATGTCTGATGATCAATAATAATCAGGAAAGCAAGGAGGTAGGATGTGACCAAAACCCAAAAGAAAAATAGACAAGAGAAACAGACTCACAGTGATCCAGATAATGGAGTTTTCAAACACAGACTTAAAAATCACCACCTCTTATGTTTTTAAAATATCAAAGATGGAAAATGTTGACAGAGAACTAGAAACAATAATAATTATCCAAAAGAAATTTACATAATTAAAACTATCTGGGCCATAAAAAAAAACCACAAAAAAAAACAATAACACACACATATACATGATATCAGATTTTGAGCATTGCTCTAAACATTCTGAATGCGGGTGTAACATAATGATACCAGTGCAATAAATTGAACATTGCCCTCATTTATAGGATAGCATAAAGCATTTGGCAAAAGTAATGAGTTCTTACTTTGTGGTCCACAAAGGATAGCAAATATTATAGGTATCAAAAAAAGTTGAGAGAATTGGTGAGGTTCAATTAGCTTCAACAAAGAGTTGGACCTTCAGTAACTCTTACAAACATGACTTAACCAATCAAGATCTCCAATCCAAAATCATACCCGAAAAATTTTGACAGGGAAATACAGAGAGATAGTATAATAGGCCTACAGAATCAAATACATCCAGGTTTGAAACCTGTGTCTGCTTTTAGTGGGTCAGTGAGTTTGGACCAGTTACCCAACTTCCTGAACACCAGAGTTCAAAAATATGGACAATTGATTTGTTGAAGCTATTAAAATTAGAAAATGGTACATAAGATTCCTGAGCCCAGTAGACCCATTGAGTAGGCATGGTAGTTCACTTAAAGAGTTGTTGGCACAGAGAGGGTTTCCACCCAGTGTTCTTTCCTCTGTGTAGCATTTAGATCCCTTCCCACCCTGGTGCCTCCAATCACATGCATTTCTTCATCCTATTCATTTATTCATTCCTCTTACTTGGTCTTGAGAGAGAGAGAGAGTCTATTTCATGTAATTAATAACCACCATCTGGTATTAATATATTTCAATATGTTATTTGGCATATATTTAAATATATATATATATATATATGATAGTGAATATATTTTAAAACAGCATTTATTTACATTTATTCTGAAAGTATAAAAAATGACCCTTTTACTTTTCTCACAGTATGTCCAGCATAAAATATCAATATGAACCGTCTGTTCAAACTGAAAAGAGAGTGTGTTACAGCTTTATATTTGTGTCTCTGATAGCCTCCCATGGGACAGGCAAGATGGCTTAGCAGAGTCCTCTTGCAGCAAGACCCCCAACTGCTTCAGTCAATGCACAAAATGCTGGCAGAGGAAACACTTTTAAATGCATTATCTGAAACCTTTGGTTTTTGGTCATTTTTACACCTTTTTTTTTTGTGTGTAAATTTCTATTAAACCTTACCATACTGAAAGACAAACATCATGAGTTATGCAAGATTCAAAAATATAATGGCCATATTCTAAATTATTTTTAAGTACCCATAATAGGGGAAATGCTATTTGATAAGACTTTCAGTAAATTAAAGAAACATATTAGAGAACAATTTTTATGTAAAAAATACATTATATCACCACTTTTTATTTTCAGTATAGGTACTTCAACTATTAGAATTTTAATGTGTTCTTTCTTTTACATGAAAAAGATATTGAACCTTTCTTCTTTACTTACAACTATGTAAACACTTCGTATATTATCTCTTTTTATGTATTTTTGGCCTCAATTTTAACATCTCCTTATCATAAAGATGTTTTTCCTCCAGATTAAAATAAAAATGGCAATATTCTTAAAGAATGGAGTTTGTATTATTTTCTGCACTAAAATAACAGTTTATCTTACAACATGCTTTCTAAATGTCAGGGTAAATTCTGTTGAACAATGAAATTTTTTGTTAAGCAAACAAACTATATACAGGATGTCCCCTAAAATGTAGACACACTTTAACAGCTAATAGCTCTAAATTCTATTACATTTTGAAAATGAAATGTATTTTTAATAACCAATGTATATACACTGTGTATACATTTTTGGGGACATCCTATACATAAATAAATTTAGAAGAAAAATATTCTTTTACCTCTTGTTGCTATTTTCTTATTGGAAATAAATTGTAATTCTGTAAGTATGCATTTGACCATTTACTAAACCCAGGCCCTGGGGATGTCAGAGTGTGACAGACCTTGCACTCAAGGTACTCTTGGATCCAGGTGCCCTGGGCACTTCCAGTGTCCTGAGGGAGTGGCAGGAGGCATTCTCCCAGATTACTTTGTTTGTGTTTTTATTTTCCTCCTCTCCTCCTACTCCTCCCCTCCTCCTCCTTCTTAATAAACTTTCATTTTTCTAGCAGTTTTATATTTACAGTCATTAGCAACAGTACAGATATTCTATATACTGCACACCCAGCTTCCCCTGTTATTCATAGCTTACCTTGGCATAGTTTATACAATTATAATTAACGAACCCATCCCAACACATTATTAACTAAAGTCTACACTTTAGTCAGATTCCTTTAGCTTTCACCTAAAGTCCTTCAGTGTTCTAGAATCCTATTCAGAATCCTACATTACATTTAGTTGCCACGTCTCCTTAAGATTCCTCTGACCATTTCCCAGACTCACCTTGATTTAATGATCTTTGATAGTTTTGAGGAGTGGTTTGTTTTTGCTTTAAAAAAAGACAAAAGGACTTGATCACAGGATGAGAATTATACCTCGTGATTATTTGTGGAGTTAAGGCAGGACTCCCACCAACTAGATAGCCCTGTGATGAGGGCTGGCAGTTTCTTCCTTCAGCCCCTGAGCACTTCAACAGTGCCCTCCTAGGCTCTTCTCTCAGTCCGCGCAGGGCACCTCCGGGCAGCAGCTGTATTTCAGACCACTTTCCTGACTCTGGGCAGTGAGGTTTGGCCTCTCCAACCCTTTTCTGGTCTACCTCATTTTGATTCTAAATATTTCTTTATGCCTAAAATTCTAATCAACTCCTTTTAACTAGCAATGAAGTCCAAATTTTTATCAGTAGAAATCTGTGCCTCCTTACTCAAGGGCAGAGAGAACTCAGTCAAAACCACAACTGCCTGATCTCTGCTTCCTGGAGTCCAAGGAGAGGAGTTGTTTGCATTCCATCCTTCTTCCAGAAAAAAAAAAAAAAAGGACAAAACAGTTGAGTTTACATTTAGAAATAGATTAAATGTTCATATTCCACTAGACATAGTCACAAAAGCAGAATTAACCTTGTTAACAGAGGGGTGTACAAAATGCTGGAAGAGCACAAAGAAGGGAGAAACTAAATCTATTGCTTAAGAAAAGGAAGAGGGGCAAGAAAGAGACCAGCAGAGACTAGAAAGCTTCTCATAGGTAGTATCTGAACTGGGTCTTCAATAATGTGTGAGGGGGAAAGTAATGAACTGAGCAAAGACCTGGGGGCATCAAATAGCATGTTTAAGGAACTAAAAGTCATCACGAACTGGTGCAGAGGGAATATGAGGGGGTTGTGGAAGTTGAGAATGGAAAGGTAAGCAGAAATCAATCAGATTGGGAATGTTGTTGAATGCTGTAAGGTTAGATCACTTTGTTGGCAGAGTAGTGGGGTTTAAGATTTTGACCAGAAAATCTAGGATAAGAAGGTCAGGAGTCAGTGCACTCAAGGAAGATGTCTATCATCTTAAATGAACCATTTGGTAAAATGGTAAAAGAGCACATTTAAATCTTGACTTTAAGCGTTCCTGGCTTGCTGAGCCTGTGGGTTAACTAGGAGTTGGCAATGAAAGATTTAAGACTAGGTTACATGAGACCTTAAAACTTTGGCTGCCTGGACTGAAATGCTCCTTGGTCAAAGGGAAGTCCAGGAGGCTATTTGCCCTCTAGTGGCAACCACAAAGGATTTTCTGCTTCGCTAGAAATAAGACTAGAATATACAGTATAGAACAGATCAACTCAGGAAATTAGGGCTCACTATAGTATACTTTATGAGCTATTTGAATTAGTACCTAGACTTAAATATCTAGCATACCAAACAAATCTAATGTGAATTAGTTAAAACAGAAAAAAAGGTAATGTTTAACAATAAAAATCCATCATACATAATAGTAGGCTATTATCACTCTCATTGAAATTACATACCACAGCTTTCCAAAATTATGCTTAATAGACAGAAATCTAGCATTGTATTACAAATTATATCATTAAGGTTTTAAGTGTCATATTTATTATTAATGTGCAATATAGGAAAATATTTGGAGGTAGAGGGATAGTTTTAGTCTCTCTGATATGTTCATTTAGATTTTTTAGTCTCTCTGATATATTCATTTAGATTTTACACTTGCCATCTAAAGAATTTGGCTACACAATGTAGCATTATAGAGTTTCCAGTTCATTTCTTTTTCTTTTCCATATATATGATTTATATCCTATTGATGAATCTTTGGCATCAGTTTTTAATATTTAAAATGTCTAGTCTTCTGAGAAGAAATGTTTTCTCCTGCCTTTGCTAAAGGCATTTTACAGAAACATATCATTATTTATTTATAAGGGTAAGTCTCCAGAATAAGGTAACATTACCACTGGCCTACTATTGCCTGCACACACATCAATGCATTCATAATTGATGGAATAGTCTGCACTAGTGTTGCAGTTAGAACAAACTTGAGGTCAGATCTCCAAGAGAGCACATATCATTATATTTACTAAGAAATAAATAAAGGCATATGTTTAAAATTATCTAAAGGAGACCTGTATGTCAAATGGGTAGGGAGGAAGAGAAGGAGGTGTGGGAAAGAGAGAAAGTAAACTAAGGAAACTGGTCTAGAAGAATGGGTTTTGTTTTCTTAATGACTTGTCTCTCTAGTTGGGGCAGGTTAATGATTGACCACTATGTAGCCTTTCTTCCTCCCTTACAGTTGGGCCATCAAAGAAACTGAAAGTATTTGAAAAACAATGGGATTAAATTGCTTTAGGAAATTCTGATCTGATGAACATCAAAAAGGCAGGTGAGGTTTTTCCTGGAATGCTTCTGCACAGGTTTCCTTCTCTGGGAAGTGAAAGTATCTCATTAGAGTTCTCCATCCAATGGATGATGAATGATGAGGATGTAGAGTGTCTGACATAGAAAGAAATTCACTCCATGTGGCTAAGGGGAGGGGGAGGGTTACAAATTGCATAGTATAATGCCATTTTTGTATAAAAATACATATTTGTGGATAAAAAGTAATCTGAATTTGCTCTAAATGCTAATAGGAATTTTCTCAGGTTAGTGAAATTGTAGATAATCTTAGCCTCTGTCAACCCTTTCCCAGTTATCTTTGTTTTTAAATATAATTTTTAGCCCTGGCCCTTTGGCTCAGTGGATAGAGCGTCGATCTGTGGACTTAAGGGTCCAAGGTTCGATTTGGATGAAGGGCATGTACCTTGGTTGCAGGCACATCCCTGGTAAGGGGTGTGCAGGAAGCAGCTGATTGATGTTTCTCTCTCATCGATATTCCTAACTCTTTCCCCCTCTCCCTTCCTCTCTGTAAAAATCAATAAAGTATATTAAAAATAATTTTTAAAAAGGATACAAATGTTTCCTAAAACAGAAAAGATAACTCTATTGTAGGTAGCTAATATATTTATGTATGTATATATGATTGATTTGAGTTTTAAAACTTAACATCCTGCTAGAGCTAAAAGCAATATCAATGCTAGTCTGACCTTAGAGTGGCATAAACTTTTTGAATGTGTTAAAGTAAACAAAGAAAAATATTGATTTATTTTATCCAATAAGTTTAAAAGCCTCTATCGGGCTTAAAGTGGAAATACTGTTTAAATAAGGATTAAAGACACATACCAAACTCAGATAAAATATTTACAAATTACAGGGCCAATTAAAAATGTTTAGCACAGCACCTGGAACAAGGTAGGGGTTTAATAATCTAATCCATTACTTTTATTAATAAATATAATCTATTTTATTGCATATCTATAAGAAGAACAAAAATTATTCAAAATTGAACAATCAAAATGAACTAACAAGTTCCTGATCACGCAATGGCTAATAAACACATGCACTCAAGTACAAACCAATAGTTATAGACATGCATGTTAAAATCATACATGTATATACAATTTATGAACATATATGTCATTCATTACCTATCACATGAACAAAAATTATTAAAAAAAGAAAAAATAGTTTTCAATACTGGCAGTTTTCAGATAAATGGATACTTACATGATATGCAAGTGAGAAAATGAATCAGTACAAACTTGGTAGATGGTAATTGGTCAGTAAATATCAAAATCTTAAAAATACAGAGTGTTCCAAAAATGTAATACTTGATAGCTCAATTTTGAAAATGAAATGTATTTTAATAAACACTGACTTTATAATTATTCCAACTGTGTGTGTGTGTATGTATGTATATATATATATATATTTTTTAAATATTTTTATTGATTTTTTTACAGAGAGGAAGGGAGAGGGATAGAGAGTTAGAAACATCAATAAGTGAGAAACATCAACCAGCTGCCTCTTGCACACCCCCTACTGGGGATGTGCCTGAAACCAAGGTACATGTCCTTTCAGTCCACAGCCAATGCTCTATCCACTGAGCCAAAATGATTTGGGCTAAGTGTGTGTATATATTTTTTGAGACATCCTATATTTATACTTTTCAACCCCATAATCCCATGCCTAGAAATTTATCTTAAAAACACTGCCAGGAATATTAACATTTTCTCTTTAAAGACCCAGTAATTTCACCTGTAGGGATTTTGCCTACAAATAAACTCTCACTTGTATAAAATGACACAGTAGTGGGGTTATTTTTCCAGGTTTATAATAAGAGATTGGAAGCAACCTATGTCACCATCACTAGATATTGTGGAAAATAACAAAGTGAAAAGGAATATGGCTATATGGGGAGAGGGTGCAAAATTTAATAATTTTAAATTTAAAAATATACAGAATAGTGTACAAATGGGAAAACTAGAAATTTATTTCTATTTGTTTGTGTAGTATCTATTTAAAAAAATGCTCTGAAAGAGTACACAAGAAATTGGTAACAGTGACTTCTGTGAGGTGTGAGTGGATTAGGCAGATATAGAACAAAAATGAGAGGAAGAATATTCTCTTTTAACTAAATGAGTGAACTGGATTTTAAAAAATAGTCACAATGCAGCTGTAAGTTAGTGTATAAGCCAAGCACTTCTTATTTTATTGATTTTAATTGTATTCTGATCTATGCATCCTTTATTCCATGACCAACTGCTGAGCTGCGTCCAAGCAACAGTACCCAAAGTACCTTTTAAATGTCCAAACTGAATAAATACAACACCTGAAATTAACTGTGCCTATCTTTCCTCTTTGAGAACAGGAAAAATCCGTTTCTTCTCTTGGCATCCTCACATGGAAAAGAAATGCCTGAAACATAACAGGTATTCAATTATTTTTAGAGAAATTAATGAGTCAATAAAAGTTGCTAGTCACCAAGGAAAATGTCACAAGGAATTCTCACTTTTAGGAGATTTATTTTTAACAAAAAGTAAAAATATCTTTGATAGTAGAGTGAAAAATTCCAAGGGTTCAAATAGCTATTTTAAGTACTTACCTCTTTCATCAGCTCTAATCCTAAAGAGGCTGTTCATATAGATTACTAAAGCTAAGATAAAATCAAGTAAAATAGCTGCAAGGCAATATACTGCCCTGCTATGGTACCACATAGGTTCATAAACCACGTTTATCATTTCCATCAATAATGAGACAAATCTTTTTTCCTTTTCTTGCCAATGAGGGATATTAGGATATGTTCACAACTCAGCCATGACAGTTAATGAGGGATGGAGGACAATGATCTTAGAATATGTCTATACACCATCAAAATCCCCCACAAAGCACACCATGTATTAAAAATGATCTAGTGCCAGTGTAATAATTAACACTAGGGGAAATGTTCGGGGGCAGCAATGCAGTCTATGGAATGAGCAGGTGACTATATATTAGATTAGTGATTCTCAACACTGGCTGCACATTATAATCAACTGGGGAGCTTTTAAAAATACTGGTGCCAGGGCTGCACTCCCAGAGAGTCTGATTAAATTTGTGTGGAGCACAGCCACTCCTTTTTAAGCACCTAAGGTGAAGCTGTTGTGGAGTCAGGGTTGAAAAACTGCATTTGAATATGAGGAGGATGGAGGGAACTGTTTTATAAGAAAAGATGACTTAATCAGCTTGTTCCCACTATAATGTATTCAGAAACAATTTTTTTTTTTTTAGATTAAACCCTTCCCTTTATTTCCTAATCTCCCGAACACAGATTTCATCTAAAACTCCATGTCTGGACTTAAGTTACTCTCTATAAGTCTGTCTCTCGCTTTCATTCTTCATATTTCCACCTTGCGTAACAATAACAAATGTTTTTCCTTACATCAACAACTCTGCTATCTACAGAATGTATGCAATCTAAATTTCTCAGCATGGCTTCCACGCTGAGCTCAGACATCATCTAATGAAATCATTGTTGCTGATTAGTTTACTCGACTACATCGAATTAGTTGGGATTGATAACTTCTAAAGTACTTTTCAGCTCTAAAGTTTTAAATTCTCTGGTTCAGAGTCATACCGCCCTCCCCACCAGTAAAGATCCAATCTTCCACTGCTCTACTTATTTCCTGCTCTTTTCCCCTCCAGTGCCGTTTCCTCTCCTGAAAGTGTTTTCTTTCCCCTCAGCCTAATAGATCCTCAGCCACCTGCCTCAAGCTCACCTCCTCCAGCGGCTTTCAGGAAATGACATCACTTTACATCTATCATATTCTTACTTTAAGATACCTTTATTCCTTTGTAGTACTGTAGACTCTCACTCAAAGTTTGGTCCGGGGACCAGCATCACTTGTATGCTTGTTATACATCCATAATCCCTGCCCTCGCCCAAGCCTGCATTTCCACCACATGCACATTGAGAGGCAATGGCTTATAACAGGTTATTAGCATCTATTGTTTTCTAGTGAAGAATCCTATCTTTTAACTTTAAAAAGATTTCAACTAAAGTTTTTTTTGTATTTACTATTCGCATAGCAGGTATCCCTGAACTGTTTGTTGAATGAATGAATGATTATTGTGTTTACCAAATACAGTGATAGGAATAGTAAACTCAAAATGTATTATTAAAAGTTGATAAATAGAATGATAGACTTATGGAACTTTAAGGGTCCTAAGAGAAAATCTCCCAAAGTTTCCTTTTGCAGATGAAGAAAAGGGAGACCATGAAAGGGAATTGACTAGAACAGGGAAGGCAAATTTAACATCTATAATCTTCAAACTATACTCTCCAGTGTTCCAGTTTCAGTAATAATGTATCACCAATCTTGAACACCGCCAAAAAAACAAGCGAGCACCGTCATATTTTAGAATCCTTAACCATGTGTCTGAGAGAGCACTAAAAGCTGCAGATACTGAAATGACCGTGACCTAGTGCTTAGCTTCCTGGAGATCACAGTCTGACGGACAACAAGGCAGGACAGAGGACAACAAAACAGAACAAAAAAGTACTGAGAAATTGAAGCCCTTTGGATTCATTTACCTTCTAGATCCCTAAAAGCACTGTATAAGCACAGCATAATGGGAAAATGGAATAAAATGCCCGAATCATGAATTTGGTACATTTCTTTTTCGGTTTTGAGCTCTTTCAAACCCTCTGATTTTGCGCGCGCGCGTGATACCAGCACAATGCAGAGCGCACAGTGAGGCCGCAATGAATTAAACACTTTCAAAGTCCAGCTTATCTGCAGAAACAAGTTTTGTTTTCCCTTTTTTCTTGAGTCAGTGGCATAGTCGCAGCAAATGGAAAGCAAGTTCTCCCTCACTGAACCCGGCCCAGCTCCCGGGCTTCCCTACAGAGCGCTCGCCCGCGAGGTAGCCGGCAGCAGGCAGAGACCGCGGGGCTGAGCGCAGCCGAGGCGGGAGGAGTGGGAACAGCCGGGCCCCTCCGGGACAGGCCGCCCGGGGAGGGGAGGGGAGGGGCGAGGCCGGGCGGAGGCGCCTCCAGCGGGTTCGCGGGGCCGCGCAGCCCGCAGCGCATTCCAGCGTCCTCCTCCCGCACGCCGCGCTCCCTCCCCTGACAGCTGATTCATTGGCTCGGCCGCCCAGACTGCCTGGCGCCGGCCGCGTGACGTCACCCATTCACCGAGCCCGCCTCCCCCCTCCGCTGGCGCCGGCCGGGCGGTCGCCCTGACAACGCAGACGCCAGCCAGCACAATGACTTCCAGCTGGAGCGGCCAAGCCTGTCTGAGCGCTCTCTCGCTCGCGCGAAGTTTAAGATCTCCGGGGTGGGTTTCTTTCTTTTTTTCTTTCTTCCCCCCGCTCTCTTTTTCCGGCTCCTGCGGGTTCCCCCTGCCGGGAAATGAACTCTCTCTAGTTTTCTAGGGCTTTGGTCCCAGTCTCTTGTGAAGCGCGCTTGTAAGGCGCCCTTCTTCTGTCGCAGGCTCCGGGGCTCTGTGTTTTTGCTGGGCAGCATCCCACGCAGGGCTCGGCAGGCCTGCTGGCGGTTGGGTTCAGCCCTTACAGCGCTAACACCTGCAGAGTTGAGGCTGCTGCCAAAAGGCGTAAAGCAGAAAAGGAAAAATTCATTGCCATAATAGTGAAAATGGTAAACCTCAGCTGTCTTAGAGAAGAATGTCTGAGTAGGTGTTGATTACCTCCCACAATCACAAAACTTTCTTGAAAAGAATTTGCACCATCCGCTCTTAAAACGCGGTGGTTCTTATTTTGTTTTTTTTTTTTCACGACAGTTAGGGACTTAATGCTTCCAAATGGATAAATATTTCCAGAACAGAAAATAAATCTGGGAAGTTGTGTTGTAAACTAGAATAGAGTGTGTGAAGATCTTATTGGGACGGAGGGAGAGGGAATGGAAGGAGAGAGCAAGGGAGGGGAGGAAAGGGAAAGGAAGAGGAGGAGGGAGAGGGGGGAAGAGAAGAGATGGTACAGCTTTGCAAGTTTCTTCCCAGTGTGCCTGTGATACCAGCACAATGCAGAGCACACAGTGAGGCCGCAATGAATTTCCATTGTGCTGTACTATATACAACACTTTCCCACCCTCACTCCAACCTTGTAAGAATCTTGAAGCCCTGAAGTGGGGGAAGGAGGAGGGCTTCTGAACGGAGGGGAAGTAGACATTGCTGTTGACTAGAGTTGGGTGGGAGGTAGTAATTCCTTATACTTCATCTTACATTTTTGCCAGATCTCTTGTTTCAAAACAGCTGCATTTTTGGATGTAAGTCCACAACTGAGAACTAAGTGAAACCCACCCATGGATAGCATAAATCTGCATTGTTGAAGCTGCTCATCTGCAAGATCAATGAGCCCAGATGATGCAAACTCCCTTCCAGCTCTTGCAAAAATACCTCCAATACAAACAAGCACTTTGACTCCCTTTCTACTTGCTGTTAGTCCACATTTCAGCATATTCCTTTGTGCTTTGTTATTTATTATTTATACATTTGATCCTATCCTCAAACAGGTTTACAACCCTTTGAAGGCAGAGACTCTTCCCTAAACTTTAAATCTTCTGGTCCATCTGAATAGATGCACAGTGAGTATCAATTCATGATGGTACTAAGGAATGATTAATAACCCCACAAGGCATTTAGTTGGTCAGGTTATCATTTATTTTCTCATAATAATCCTTGGCTTCTATGTTTTCAACACACTAGAATAGTTTTGTATGAAGAGACCTTTCTAGGTAGTAGTTGATGACCATTAATAAAAGTAACTAATATATTAGGATACAGTCCATGGTCAAGATAGAAATATTTACTGTTCACATATTCCCCAGGGTTAATACTGGTAGTAATTAGCAGTTTGTTAAAATAAACAAAACAAAACAAAACAAAAAACCCTTGCATTCATTTTGTTACCTATAAAAAAAAATGAGGACTCAGTGAAACAATTTTCTAAAATTGCTACATATTTAAATGTGATTGTAATTGCTCCTTAGCATTTTAAAATTATAAGATTGATACCAAATGCATTAGATTCCAAAGAACAGTCTATCACGGTTGGCATTTTTATTTAAAATGGTCTATAACATCATGATGACTGATTATCCCATCCACATTGTTTGAATTCACATAAATGCCAGGTTTCAACATTAGGGAGAAAAATACTCAAGAGACCTAAAATAGATTTGATTTGAATGTTTCATTTTCCTCCTCTTTTCTACCTTTCACTATACTTACAGGTATGCTACTCAGTAATGGTGTTGCTGGAGAAATCAGTGAGTCCAATTTCGCCCAACACTAGTGGAAGTAGGATGGATCTTATGATATCTTTAGAAAATGAATTTTCTAAGGCTCGCATAGCAGAGTGAATGGTTTTATTGGCACGGGATTATATTTCTTGTATTTCAAAGTCCCATTGTCCTGAAGCCAGTCATGGAAAATACATAGCTGGGGCTCCAACAGAATCATATGCAGGGCCAGTGTACAGAGTGTCCATTCCATGGTGGTTTGAGTCTGATACAGCATTAGGCTATTTACAGTCTATTAGTGCACTGTGTGGAGCCCACATGGCTATGGGCCAGGTGGGCAAGTGCAGGGAGTGCAAGCCCCTCAGGGGTTCCCAGCAAGAGACAGAGAGCAAAAAAGGGGCAAACTTCTTTGTTTTGATTTCTAGTCCTTGCAGTGGCCATACTTATTCTGGCTGCTGACTTGCTTCCAGGAGTGACTAACAGATAGGCATCTTCCTACATTACCCAGATCTTACTGGGCATGTGTCTACCCTTTCTCCAGCAATCTGTGGGGAGCAAACTTGGAGAACGTTAACTGTAACTTTCGGGCAAAGCTGTACAAATGGCATGCCTATACTATCTAATCTCTCCTTTGCTCCTTTCCTGTTAAATAATAACCAGATTATTAATGGTACCAAGAGCACTAGCTGCCAGAGGTTTGGAACCCAAGCTATACTTTAGAAGTACCCTGTGAAATTTTTTAAAATGCAGTTGGCTAGGTTCCTTCTCTAGAGATTTATATTTACCTGGTTTGGGGTGTGGCCAGGGCATCTATTTTTTTTTTAACTTTTTATTATGAATAGTAGATTCACAAGAAGTTGCAAGATAGTAGAAAGTTTCCATATATCCTTCATTTTGTATCCACTATTGGTTACATTATACAAAACTATATAGTATAGCAGTAATATCAGGACACTGACATTGGTATAAAGTGTTCTTGTAATTCTGTCATCATCTATACTAGTGTCCCAGTGCACGTAATTTGTGCACATTAAAAGGGGGTTAATTAGAGGAAATAATTTAATGTTGCTACCTGCCCTTTCTCTATAATAGAAGTATCAGAGATGAAAGAAAATTAGTAAAATGTATATGAAAACCTTCCTCCTATCAGAGTCTGAGGTGCACCACTGGACCCAGAGTCAAGTCCCTGCTCACCCACATGTGCCTCAAAATCCCATGAGACCCAGACCTGGCTGCCCTCCCAAACCCTCAGACCCCATTGGGCTAGATCCTGACCCGGCCAGTCCTACCTTTGTCAAGCCCTGCTGGGCAGGGGGGTAACCTCAGGTCCCCTCACCTGGCGCCAGGACGGGGGGCATAGCTTGAGGTCCCCGAGCCCAGACCAGGGTGGAGGGCACCCTCCAGTCCCTATCAAGACCCTCTGGGTAGGGGGCATGGCCTGAGGTACCCTACCAAGCCCAACCAGGCAGGGCACAGCCTCAGGTCCGCTGGCCCAGTGCTGGGGTGGAGGGTGTGGCCTGAAGTCCCCTGTCAAGCCCAGCCAGGCAGGAGGGTGCAGCCTGAGGTCCCCTGGCCCAATGCTGTGGTGGTAGGGGGGGGGGAGAGGGCGCAGCCTGAGGTCCTCGTTAAGCCTTGCTGGGTGGGGGGGCAGTCTGAGGTTCCCCAGCCTGGTGCTGGAACGGGGGACATGGCCTGAAGTCCCCTGTCAAGCCCACCTGGTAGGGGGCGTGGCCTGCGGTCCCCTAGCCCAGCAACAGCACAGGAAGTGCACCTTGAGGTCCCCAGCGAAGCCCCACCTGGTGGAGAGCGTGGCTTGAGGTCCCCTGTCAAGCCCCACAGCTGTGGGGAAGGGCATAGCCTCAGGTCCCTGCAGATTGCTCCTTTAGGCTCCTTATGGGAATTTGGCTCAGTTGTGGGTGCAGCCATCTTTGTGACTGAGTGATGGTCAGTTAGCATATTCCCTCTTTATTAGATAGAATATTTCTTGAAATCACTGACACAATGAAGGCACAGAACTATTCCAGCACCACAAAGATTTTCCTTATGTAATCTCTTTATAATGATCACCTCCCCCTCCACACACAACATCCTAACCCTTGCAACCATTAATTTATTCTCCACCTCTATTTGTTACTTTGAGACAGGTATGTAAATCGCTTCTTCCAAGTTTGTAATCTCCTGATTGGCTTTTTTCACTTAGCATAATACCCTTGAAATCCATATGAGTTGTTTCATGTATCAATAGTATATTCTTTCTTATTACCAAGAAGTATTTTATCCTATAAATGTACAACAGTTTAATTATTCACCTATTGTAGGGCATAGTGGTTGGTTGTTTCCCCTTTGATGACTATTACAAATAAAGCTGTTACAAACATACCTGTAGAGGTTTTTGTGTAGATACAAGTTTTTATTTCTCTGGATGAATGCTCAGGAGTGTGCCTGTTAGCTCACATGGTAAGTATATGTTCATTTTTTTAAGAAACTGTCAAACTGTTTTCTACTGTACTTGCTGTACTATTTTACTTTCCCAACAACAATGTAGAAGAGAGCCAGTTTCTACCATTCTTGCCAATATTTTTTATTTTAATTGTTCTGATAGGTGTGTAGGGGTATCTCACCATGTTATTACTAATTTGCATTTTCCTAGTGATGTTGAACATCTTTTCATGCCATTCATATATCCTCTTACTTGCTATCCATGTATCTTCTTTAGTGAAATATCTCTTCATGTCTTTTGCCCATTTTCTTATTAGGTAATTTTTTTGTTACCATTGAATTTTGAATTCTTCATGAATATTAGATATGAGTCCTTTATCAGATATGTGATTGCAAGTAATTCATCCCAATCTTTTCATCCTTTAACAGGATATTTTGGAGAGCAAAGTTTTTAATTTTTTAAAATTTAATAAATCTTTATAGTTCAGATTATTACAATTGTTCCTCTTTTTTCCCCATAGCTCCCCTCCACCTGGTTCCCACCCCACCCTCTGCCTTTATGCTCCCCCCCCCCACTGTCCTCATCCATAGGTGTATGATTTTTGTCCAGTCTCTTCCTACACCCCAATACCTCTTTCCCACTGAGAATTGTCAGTCCACTCCCTTTCTATGCCCCTGATTCTATTATATTCACCAGTTTATTCTGTTCATCAGATTTTTTATTCACTTGATTTTTGGATTCACTTGTTGATAGATATGAATATGTTGTTCATTATGTTCATCTTTAAATTTTCTTCTACCACTTCTTAAAGAATACCTTTCAGCATTTCATATAATACTGGTTTGGTGTTGATGAACTCCTTTAGATTTTTCTTATCTGTGAAGCTCTTTATCTGCCCTTCAATTCTGAATGATAGCTTTGCTGGGTAGAGTAATCTTGGTTGTAGGTTCTTGCTATTCATCACTTTGAATATTTCTTGCCACTCCCATCTGGCCTCATGGTTTCTGTTGAGAAATCAGCTGACAGTCTTTTGGGTACTCCCTTGTAGGTAACTAACTGTTTTTCTCTTACTTCTTTTAATATTCTCTCTTTGTCTTTTGCTCTTGGCATTTTAATTATGATGTGTCTTGATGTGGCCCTCTTTGAATTCCTGTTGCTTGGGGTTCTCTGCGCATCCTGGACTTGAAAGTCTATTTCTTTCACCAGGTGGGAAAAGTTTTCTGTCATTATTTCTTCAAATAGGTTTTCAGTATCTTGCTCTCTCTCTCCTTCTGGCACCCCCATAATTCAGATGTTGGAATGCTTGAAGTTGTCCCAGAGGCTCCTTACACTATCTTCATATTTTTGAATTCTTTTTTCTTTTTGTTTCTTTGATTGGGTGTTTTTGCTTCTTTGTATTTCAGATCTTTGACTTGATTCTTACGATCCTCTAGTCTGCTGTTAGATCTCTGTATGATATATTTTATTTCAGTTAGTGTATGCTTAATTTCTAGTTGCTCCTTTTTCATATCCTCAAGGGTCTCACTAAATTTATCAGTTATCCATCTTTTCTAGGAAATTCTTGAAAAACCTTATATCCATGGTTTTGAACTCTATATCCAGTCATTTGCTTTCCTCCATTCTTTAATTTATGGTCTGTTTCTTTGTCTCTGCATTTTGGCTGCTTTCCTGAGTTGCTAGAGTGGCTTTGTGTGCTAGGTCTCCTATAGGGCCCAGTGGATCAGCCTCCCCAGTTACCTGAGGTGAACACTCTTGGTGCACCCCTTTGTGGGCTGTATGCACAGTCTTGTTGTAGTTAAGTCTTGATTGTTGTTGGTATCACTGGGAGGAATTGACCTCTAGGCCAATTGGCTGTGAGGATCAGCTGTGTCTATGCTGGGAGAACTTCTGTGCTGGAGACACCTTATAGGACAAGACTTGCAAAAGCCTCTGTGCTCAGCTTGGATGGGGTGGAGTTTTAGGGTGGAGCAGACAGCACTGGTCTCCCATCAGCCCTGCCCTAATAGGCCCCTGCGTCTCAGTGTCCCATGGTAATTGCTGCAAACACCTCTGAGAGAAAGCCACCCTCGAGTTCTGCCTGCTGCCAGACAGTCCAGTTTCTCCCCAAATGAGTCTGGGTCCCAAGAGTCTCACTCGGAACTGGAGTTCAGAGCAGTTGGGAGCTTCTGTTTCCCTCCCTCTTGAGAAAGCCAGCCTCGCACTCAGTTGCCAGTCCTCTCTACATGCATGTCTCAGTACTTCTGCCTCCTGCAGCTCCTCTGAGTCCCAGTGTGCTTTTCTCTTTCCTTTTGGTTGTAGACTTCCTGTGGTTCTGGGTAATGTCTATCTTGTCTTTTAGTTGTAGTTTTGAAATTGTTGTGCGAGGCACCAGTGTAGGTGTTTACCTATGCTGCCATCTTGGTTTCTCCCAAATTTTTAATTTTGATGAAGTCCATTTATTATCATTGGAGTTTCCTTTGAGTCCCCATCGTTACTGGTGGAAGTAGAATTTTTGGCGTGCTGCTGGGAAAATAATATTCAGGGACCCCCATGGGAGGGTGCGGTTTTGTGGAAAGCTTTACTGATGTTGTAAAATTAAGGGAGTTCTCCTCCAAGGTCCCATCACCTTCCATCTCGACAATGAAAAAGCCCCATCTTGTCTTCAGCAGGGCTAGGATCAAAGCCACTGCCCAGACTCCATATTAAAGCACAGCTCAGTCCAGCTTCTGAGTAGCTGCAGCCCATGTGTGTGGGGTCTGCATGCCATGGGCCATGAGGCTTCTAAGGCCCTGGCAGGCTAGCACACAGATGAGTGAGAGTTAACAAGGAATAAGCCAGAAACTGGAGGGGAAAGGGGGTGAGGGGGAAAGAGAGAGCAAGAGCGAGAGCGAGAGCGAGAGCGAGAGCGAGAGCGAGAGCGAGAGAGAGAGAGAGAGAGAGAGAGAGAGAGAAAGAAGGAGAGAGAGGGAGAGACTCTTTTGTTTGGCTATTTTAATCAGTTTAACACATTAACGTTCAGGATTTCATGGTCTTGCAGTGGCTCTTCCCTTCTAGCCAGTTATTTGTCCCAGGGTTTACTGACAGACAAGCACCTTCCCTATATCATGACTTCAGTGTGCATGTACTATCTCCTCTTTGCTTTCTTCTTATTAATATTAACAAACTAGCTAATTATGACAATAACATAATTTTTCCATATTTTTCTTTTTATGGATCATTCTTTTGGTGTCATGTTTAAGGACTCTCTACCAAGTCCTAGGTTCTACCGATTTTCTCCTATATGTTTTTTCTAAATGTTTTATAGTTTTACATTTAAGATTATGATCCATTTTAATTTAATTTTTATATAACTTTGAAGTTTAGATCATAGGTTTTATTGCCTATGAATATCCCAATTTGTTGATAAAGAGTATTCTTCCTCCATTGAATTGCTTTTGTACCGTTGCAAGTATCAGTTGGTAGTACTTGTGGGGATCTATTTCTGGCTTCTCTGTTTTATTCTGTTGATCTGTATATTCATCTCTCCATAAGTTCCACACTGTCTGATAACTGTGACTGTGAAATAAGACTTGAAACTGAGTAGACTGAAACGTCCAATATTTTTTATTTTTGTACATTTTAAAGTTATTCTAGTTCTATTCCATACAAATTTTGGAATAATCTTAATTTATAGTCACAATAAACCTTACTGGGATTTTGATAGGAATTATGTTAAAACTGAATATCAATTTGAGAAGATTGACATCTTTATTATGTATGATCATAGTCTATATATCTCCACTTATTTAGATCTTTATTTGATTTCTTTCATTTGTATTTTGTAGTTCTAGCATATAAGTTCTGAGTATGTTTAGACTTATACCTAAGTGTTTCACTTTGTAGAGCAATCGCATATGGTATTATATTGTATTTCTGTTTACATGTGCTCTCTGATAGTATATAGAGAGTTACTAATTTTTATATGTTGAGCTTGTGTTTGGTCACCTTGATATACTCACTTATTTGTTCTTCCAGTATTATGCTGATTAACAATGATGAAATGGGACATCCTTGCTTTGTTCCTAATAGTAGAGGGAAAGCATTCAGTCTTTCATGATTAAGTATGATGTTACTTATAGGTTTATTTATTTATTTATCCATTTGAAGAAGTTCCCCTTATTCCTAGTTTTCTGAGCGTTTTTATCATGAATGGATATTGAATTTTGTCAAGTGCTTTTTCTGCATCAATTGATAGAATGATGTGATTTTTCTTCCTAAGCCTGTTAATCTGGTAGATTATATTGATTGATTTTTTAATGTTGAACTAGCCTTGTATCCAGGAATAAACACCAGTAAGTAATGATATCTTATCCTGTGCAGACACAGTGCTGAAATCTATGTGCTAATATTTTGTTAAGGATTGTTATTTTATATTTATTAGAGATATTAGATTGTAGTTTTTGTATTCTCTTTGTCTGATTTTGATGTCAGGATAATATTGGCTTTCTGATATTAATGAAAAAGTGTTCCTCTTTATTTTAGGGAAGAGAATATGTTAATTTTGGTGTTAATTTTTCTTTAAACGTTTGGTAGAATTCTATAGTAAAACAATCTGAGCTTAGAGATTTCTTTTTCGGAAGTTTTAAATTTATATATCTATTTTTCTTAATAGTTACAGGGCTACTGAAATATTTGAGTTGAAGTACTTTGTGATCTTCGAAGAATTGGTTCATTTTATTCAAATTTTCAAATTTATGTGTTTGATATTTTCTTACTTTCCTTTGATGTCTGTAATGATATCAGATATTAGAGCTTCATTCCTAATACTATTAATGTGTGTGTTCTCTCTTTTTTCTTTCAGTCTTGCTAGAGATTGATTAATTTTGATAGATGATTTTTCTTTTTTTCTTTTCTTTTTAAAAAAATAAATATTTATTGTTTAGTTTATTATAGATGTACATCTTTTGTTCCTCCCATAGCTCCTCTCCCCTGATTCTCCCCCACCCCCGCACCCCATGCTCTTATCCCCACCACTGTCCTCATCCATAGGTGTAAGATTTTTGTCCAATCTCTTCCTGTACCCCTCACTCTCCCTTTTCTCTGAGAATTGTTAGTCCATTCCCTTTCTATGCCCCTAATTCTATATTTGCCAGTTATTCTGTTCATCGGATTTTTTTATTCACTTGATTTTTAGATTCACTTGTTGATAGGTATGTATTTGTTATCACTTTGTTGTTCATAATTTTTATCTTTACCTTTTTATTATTCTTCCTCTTCTTAAAGAAAACCCTTCAGCATTTCATGTAATCCTGGTTTGGTGGTGATGAACTCCTTTAGCTTTTTCTTATCTGTGAAACTCTTTATCTGACCTTCAATTCTGAATGATAGCTTTGCTGGATAGAGCACTTTTGGTTGTAGGTTCTTGCTATTCATCATGTTGAATATTTCCCGCCACTCCCTTCTGGCCTCCATAGTTTCTGTTGAGAAATCAGCTGACAGTCGTATGGGTACTCCCTTATAGGTAACTGTTTTTCTCTTGCTGCTTTTAAGATTCTCTTTGTCTTTTGCCCTTGGCATTTTAATTATGATGTGTCTCGGTGTGGTCCTCTTTGGATTCTTTTTATTTGGTGTTCTGTGCACTTCCTGGACTTGTAAGTCCATTTCTTTCACCAGGTAGGGGAAGTTTTCAGTCATTATTTCTTCAAATAGGTTTTCAGTATCTTGCTCTCTCTCTTCTTCTGGCACCCCCATAATTCTGATGTTGGTATGCCTGAAGTTATCCCAAAATTCCTTACACTATCTTCACATTTTTGGACTCCTTTTTCTTTTTGTTTTTCTGATAGGGTGTTTTTTGCTTCCTTATATTTCAGATCTTTGATTTGATTCTTGGGGTCCTCAAGTCTGCTGTTGGATTTCTGTATATTATTTTTTATTTCATACAGTGCATGCTTAATTTCTGACTGGTCCTTTTCCTTTTTTTTTTTTTTTTTTACTTTCTCATTAAGATCTTTGAAGGTCTCACTAAGTTTCTCAGAGGTCTCACTAAGTTTGTCAGCAGTTTGTAGAAGATTCTTGAGTAACCTTATAAATGTGGTTTTGAACTCTATGTCCAGTCATTTGCTTTCCTCCATTTCTTTCATTCGTGACATGTTTCTTTGTCTCCACATTTTGGCTGCTTCCTGGTATTGATGGAGTGGCTTTTTGTGTTAGTTGTCCTTAGGGCCCAGTAGCTCCGCCTCCTCATCCACCTGAGGTGGACACTCTTGGTGCACCCCTTTGTGAGCTGAGTTCACAGTCTTGTAGTTAAGCCTTGATTGCTATTGGTACACTGGGAGGAATTGACCACCAGGCCAATTGACTGTGAGGATTAGCTATGTCTATTAGTGGAAGAACTGCTGTGCTGGAGACACCCCTATGGGGCAGAACTTGCTTTAGTGGGCTTTGGTGCTCACCGAGTCTGCCTCTTGAGTGTGTTACTTACGTATGAGAGGAGTTGAAATCTGGTGTCTTCTCACATTGACCTCTAGGTACACTGGTTCCTGGATCTCCAAGGAGGTGCAAGTCAGCTAGTGTCTGAGGCCACCCAGCAGGAGCTACAGGGAGATTTACAGGTTTCTCCTCTTTGCTTGGAGTTTGGGAGTTTGGAGTTGATTTCTCCTCTTTGCTTGGAGTTTGAAAGTTTTGGACTTGTCTGACCCAGTTGCAATTTGTTAGGTTAAGCTGCCAGAGGGCAAGTCATTCATATGCAAAAGTTACTGCACAACTGGATGGGTTTGTAAATTGGGTGGGGTGGGGTCTCTAGACAAGGGTATGGCAAACAGCAATGGTTGCCAGACAGCCCTCTCTACCGAGTTCCCTTCAGTGTCCTGTGTCCCGCGAAGCAATGCAGTAAACAATGATTCCAGTGTGCAACTCTGCGAGAGAGCCACACTCCCTTTCCATCCCAATGGCAGACAGTCCAGTTTCTTCCTGTATGAGTCTGGGTCCCCAGAATCTTGCCAGAAACTGTAGTTCAGAGAGTCAGGAACTTGTAACTCCCTCCCATTTGAAAAACAACAGCGTATGCCAACCCAATTGGCGCCCGTCTCCATACCGCTGCCTTTCTGAGCCTCTGCAGGTCCTGTCAGGTCTGAATGCACTTTTTTCTTTTCTTCTAGTTGTAGAACTTCCACTCCGCCAGCTTTCCTGTGGTTCTGGGGGATCGTTGTTTTTTGTTTTCTAGTTGTGGTTTTGAGAGATAGCACATATAGGTGTATATCTTATGCTGCCATATTGGTTCTCCTAGATGATTTTTCAAAGAAGATGTTATATTTTATGAATCTTTCCTTTTCTGTTTTCAATTTCATTGATTTCTCCTCTTATATTTACAATTTTCTGTGTTTTCATTGCATTCCAAAAATGTAGTAGATTGTATTTTCATTCAGTTCAGTATATTTTTTAATTTCCATTGAGATATCCTCATTGACCCATAGATTATTTAAAAGTGTGTTTTGTCATTTCTAAGTGTTTGTTTTCCTGTTATCTTCCTGCCCATGACTTTTGGTTTGATTTTTATTATAGCCAGAGAATGCACTGTCCAATTTAATTCTTTAAAATTCTCTGAGATTTGTTTTAGGGCTTTATGATCCTGTGGTATAAGTTCTGTGTTTGCTTGAAAAGAGTGCTGCTGCTGTTGGGTAGAGTGTCCATAAGTGTCAATTGGCTTCTGCTGGGTGATGGTGCTGTTGACTTCTTTAATATCTTTGCTGATTTTCTGTCTGGTTGTTCAATCAATTATTGAGAGAGGAGGGTTGAAGTTCCTCTGTAATTGTGGATTTGTCTATTTTTCCTTTCTCTTTTAAAAATACATTTTTATTGATTTCAGAGAGAAAGGGAGAGGGAGAAAAAGATAGAAACATCAGTGATGAGAGAGAATCATTGATCAGCTGCTCTCTGTATGCCCTAGACTGGGGGATCAAGCCTGCAACCCAGGCATGTGCCCTGACCCAGAATCGAATCATGACCTCCTGGTTCATAGGTTGACACTCAACCACTGAAGCCCAGCTGGCAGGGCTGTTTTTCCTCTCAGTTGTATCAGTTTTGTTTCACATACTTGACAGATCTGTTGTTCGGTTCTTACCCATTTAAAATTGTTATGTCTCACCCAGCCAGCATGGCCCAGTGGTTGAGCATCGATCTATAAATCAGGAGGTCATGGTTCTATTCCCAGCACTTGCCTGGGTTTCAGGCTTGATTGCCAGTGTGGAGTGTGTAGGAGGCAGCCAATCAATAATTCTCTCTCATCATTGATGTTTCTCTCTCTCTCCCTTTCCCTTCCTCCCTGAAATCAATAAAAATATATTTTTCTTGATCTTTTTTAAAATGACTGGAACAACACACCTGGGAATGCCACAAAAAATGGGAAACTAAGCGTTCAATATTCTAGGATGGTACCAATTTTTTTTTTTAAGTTTGATTGGCTAATCTTTGCATTGTAACTGCAGAGCTAGTGATTTTGAGTGCAGTCTGATTGACAGCAGTGATACAAGGTAGAATAGACAGTAGAACCAGGGGCTAAAAATATTGCAAGCAAGTCAGAATTTCAGTAAATACCCAAAGTGCATCTCATCATTTATTACATAGCTCTGGGGCACTTAAGCATTGTTATCAGTTGCATAAATCACCATGGCAATTGATGAATGTAAAAACTCAATATATATCCCCCCCCCTGTGGTGTTTTAAAACTTTTGGTTCTGAAAAATACCTTTTGAACTGTGCCGTGCCAGCACAGCTAAGGGTTTGGTGAGCCTGAGGGAGGGCGGCGAAGGATGTAGAAAAGACAGACAAAGAGAATAAGCTGGGTGGATCTTCCTGTGCTTGGCTGAGGCCACAGAGAAAAAGATCCAGACTGCAAGCTGATGCTTTATTTTATAGCCAGAGGTAAACAAGGTAGTGGTCACCATAGTTACAATGTTTTTGTGAGTTCCACTTGTTTTGGCAGCACTTGCTCCCACAGCCCATTTGCTACCCAGGTAAGATCTAGGGGGCTTATAAGGTTAAGCTTCATTATGCTAATAGGACTGTGCCCTTTAAACTGGGACTTGTTTGTGGCTTTGCCAACAGGTCAGTCCGAGGCTTAACCCTATAGCTGCTCTCTACATTGAACTATCTCTCTGTCTCATTCTATCTCTGTCTGTTTTTCTATTAAATTTAGGCAGCAAGGAAGCATTCTTCCTTTTCTGTAATTTGAAAACTTTTTGTCAAGTTTAAATTACTTGAGGGGAAAATCTGAATATTGACTCCTGATAAAGCAGAAGTCCATAATCCATCCATTTTATAAGCATTTATGCCAAACCAAAATCCTTTCACATCTCCTTATTAGTATTTTCACATTTACTCCTAGGACTGTATCTCCAGAAGTGAGAGAGGGTATCTCAGCCGATGGTCAGTTTTGCACTGTGATGAAGAAAACCTGTCAGATGTGAACTGAGGCCACCAGTCTCATAATAGACCACTTACTAACATGAGACCAATACTAAGAGTAAAGCAGAGTGTTAGGAAATGTTAATGATAAATGAACATATATGTAGATATACATGTATGTGTATATTATATATACACATAAAATATAGACAAATATGTATATGTGTGTATATATAGGTACACATTATATATCCCACTTTTCCCTGTGTCCCCACTTCCACACACCTTTATGGTGCACTCTCATTCATTTGCTACCAGCACTAGTTCACATTCATGTCCCTTAGACTCAGTGGGAGACTCCCAATCACTGGGCTTGGGCTGAGTAGAAAGTTATCCTACAGCCATGCATTTTAAAAAAGAAATAACCACACTCATCCTTCTCCTCAGCGACACTTTCTCAGCTGTGCTTCCTTGAAAACCAAGATGAGCTACACTTTCGCTGAGAAGTACGTGATGAGCATGATCGACGTGTTCCACAAATACAGCAAACCTGATGACATGATTGACCAGCAGGGCCTGCTGATGTTGCTGAAGGAGAATTTCCCTAACTTCGTCAAGGCCTGTGAAAAAAGGGGCAAACATTACTTGTCCCATGTCTTTGAGGAAAAGGATCAGAATAAGGACAGGAAGATCCAGTTTTCAGAGTTTCTGTGCTTGCTGGGGGATATAGCCATGGACTACCATAGGCAGAGCCATGGAGCCGCGCCCTGTTCTGGGAAAGACAGTGAGCACACCCAGCCCCAGGCCGCCAGAAACCACAAGAAATAATAAAGTGTCCCTTTTGCCCAGAAAAAAAGAAAAAGAAATAAAGAAATAACCTTACAATCATTTGAAACAAAGCCAAGTATTACTTTTAAAAAGCTACCTGCTTTCAATTAAGCAGGAAATTATCTAAGAAGGCACTTAATTTGCTTTGGTCTGTAGTCCCGCAACTGCTTTATGCTGAGTGGAGCATGAAATTAAATATGTAACAACTATCCTAATGGTGATGTTTCAGAATGCTAGTGTTGGAGAATCTTAAGTAATCTGAGGGGTAACAAATACAAAAAATACAAATCATATACTATGGCTACATTGGGTTTGAGAAAAACATAAACTATTATTAATGTCCTCTATGTATTTATATATACAGTTATATAGGTTATATATATTTTAAAACTATTAAGTTTAAAAATGATTTTTCTATTATACATACAGGAAGGGTATTCATACATGTATGGAGAAATCTCTCTGACAATAAAATATTCCCCCAAACCCCAACCATCGAAATTCTTACACTATTTTCTTGGGTCCAACTGTAAAGTGGATTATTGAAGGATCTAGTAAAGGAGAAGGTCATAGTGAATTTTTAACATTTGTTGAATAAATGCTAATACTAATCCGTTGTTTGAGGTATTCATCTTTGTTAAGAGCCAAGAATACATACTGTTTGCAATGGAGAAAGTGTTTATGTAGACATATAAGGGCACTAGTTTATGCAGGAGATTTTAGAAGCATTACTAAAGTGACACTTCAATCCCTACTTAACAATGTTGTAAATGCTAGATGGTTCTCAAAGACTCCTATTTATTTAAACGTTTTTTACAACTTTGAAACTATTTTTATACTAGATAAATCTTTTCAAGCACTAATCATATTACATGTAAACGTTTAAAAAAATCTCTGTATAAATGCAGATAAAAGCATCCTTGTCCTTTTGTAGTTTGTATTTCAAAAGAATTCTTTCCCTTCCTTCCTTCCTTCCTTCCTTCCTTCCTTCCTTCCTTCCTTCCTTCCTTCCTCCCTCCCTCCCTCCCTCCCTCCCTCCCTCCCTCCCTCCCTCTCTCTCTTTCTTTCTTTCTTTCTTTCTTTCTTTCTTTCTTTCTTTCTTTCTTTCTTTCTTTCTTCTTTCATCAAAAACAAAAAACTAGGTTAGACATACTGCCAGGTTTACTAGGAAATTTTGACAAACAAATAGAAGAATTTGGGTATCTTTGTCCCCATGTGTGAAGCAGGACAAGGTTGAACTGAGATAGCTTGCAATATTCCAAAGTTACTCTGGGACTCATTAATTTTATGCTAAAGATGCTTAAGATTCTAATTTCTATCATTGAGTCTAATAACACTTGATGATATTGTTAAAAATACTTCCAGTTTTATAAATTATTATCTTCAAAAATTCTCCGAGAAGCTACAAAAAAGATACCATGGCAATTTATGGAGCTTTGGATATTTTCCTAGGACAAATAGTTTCCCTTCTTCTTCAGTTGTTTTTCAGCTTTTCTTCATCAGAGAAAGAGCATAGAGCTTAATCACATAGGGTCCTTGAGCCAAAATTTGTGTGACTTGGAGAAAGATGCTTACATTCTTTTTTGTAAGTATATTTTTTATTGAATTTTTTACAGAGAGGAAGGGAGAGGGATAGAGAGTTAGAAACATTGATGAGAGAGAAACATTGATCAACTGCCTCCTGCACACCCCACACTTGGGATGTGCCCCCAACCAAAGTACATACCCTCGATCAGAATTAAACCTGGGACCTTTCAGTTTGTAGGCCGACGCTCTATCCACTGAGCCAAACCGGTTTTGGCACCTTCTTTTTTTAAAAAAAAGACATATTTTTATTGATTTCTGAGAGGAACGGAGAGGAAGAGATAGAAATATCAATGTGAGAGAGAATCATTTTGGCTGCCTCCTGCATACCCCCTACTGGAGATCATGCCCATGATCCCAGCATGTGCCCTTAACTGGAATTGAACTCGGGACCTTTCAGTCCCCAGGTCAACACTAACCACTGAGCCAAACCAGCCAGGGCAGTGCTTACCCTATTTGAGTCAAAGTCTTATAAACTATAACATTGTTTATGCATACAAATGAAGGTAATGATTATTGTTTATCAGAATTGAGAGGATTGCTTGTGTAAGATAAGCATCCTTTAGAGTGACTAACACATTGTAGGACTTTATTATCTTGACTTAATTGGCTTCAATTAATTGATGGATAATTTAGCTTTTTTTTTTTCTGTTTTCTGTCTGTCACAGGTCATATGGTAAGCACTCCATGTATTTTATTTTATTTAGTTCTCCAAACAACCTGATGAGATAGGTCTTATTATTATCCCATTTTCCAGCTGAGAACATCAGAACACAGAGACTGATGGTAGCTTACCATTTCAGGAAGAAAGAAGCAGGTAAGTCTGGCACTTTGAGTTCAAGAGGACTTTTTGCCTGGAACTCAGTTAAAACTTTTCCCTGTAATAAGAGGTATGTGCATTATTATCAGCCTGCAAAACATTTATTCACTTTGTGTCTTTTGTCATGAAAAGTTAGTGACAGAGTGAAGGATAATAATAGGTCTAACTCTGTTCCATGGGGCTTGAAGTAGACAGACTTTAGGACTTGGAATTTGTTCCCAGAATGGCCCAATCTTTCTACAAAAAAAAAGATACGACAGAATAGTTCAATTGCATTTATTAACAAACACCTAAAAACTAATTTTAATTTATTAGCTAATTAATTAATTAACTAATTAATTAATTTTAGAGTGTCAGTGTAAGAAACATTCAAACTTATAGAGAATTTTTGTGAGTTTATTTGAGCCAAATTGCTGACAATTCCCAAGAAATACAATCTTAATGGATTGAGATAAAGCTTGAGAGAATGGCAGTTTTGCATCTTATACATTACAATAAAAAGGGAAGACAAGACATAAATGGGTTACATGAAATCCATTGGTGATAGATTTAGGGAGGTGGGAGAAAGCAAAGCGGGCTGGGGGTGGGGGAATCTCTGGGATTGGATAAAAAGTACAAAGATAGACACAGGCTTCCTTTACATAAATTCCTTGCGTAGGTGGGTACTGGATAGTTAACAGTCAACAATATTGATGAGAAGAGTTGTGGTCTCTGCCTTGAGGGGTCTGGAAAAAAGGAAGTTCTCCTGAAATCCCAAAGGTATGTTATCTAGATGCAAAAAGACAATAGAATCAATTAAGGTGAAAGTTGACCTTTGTCAGGGAAGATTCTAGCCTGGGACATGACCACCAGCTATAAACTGCTTTTACAGTAGTTAAAAGTTTTCATTTCAGATCATCCTATATGGTTACTTTAGGTCTCTGAGTTTCTAAGTCAGGCACACAAGCCTCCTCTGAGCTTGTCAGGTTTAGTCCCTGGCCCCTTATCATGAGAGAGAGAGAGAGAGAGAGAGAGAGAGAGAGAGAGAGAGAGAGAGGGGAGGAAAAAGGGGGGGGGGAGGGGAGAGGAGGAAGAGGAGAGAAGAGAGATTGCACTTATTTATGCATTCTTGTATGTGCCTTAACCAGAGATCAAACCGAAATGTTGGAATATTGGTGAGATAGTCTGTAATCCAGGACAAGTGGAATATGGAAACTGAGACAGATAGATGAACAAACTGACAGTAATATTTTAGCTCCAGACCCAGAAAAGCAGCAAAATCAGGTGGGCAACACTGGAGGAGCACAGCTATAAAACTGGTTACTATTCTGTTGAAACCCTCCCCTGGGACCTCCCCTAAGATTCCCTCCTGTGAGAAAGAGATAGAGAGTCAAAACAGAAGACCCAGTTCATACACTTTCTCTGGGGAGCAGCCCCCATATTCCCTTTCCTCTCTTCTTCCCTCACTTTCCCCCACAGGCATGCATCTCCTTATCTCTAAGGGACCCCACCAGACTGCAAGTTGGGGGGCAATGGGCAGTGACAGCTCATTGAAGACTAGTCCCCTGAACATGATCCCTAGGCCCCCTTTCTCTAACTTCCCAGAGAGCCAGGGCAGCCCAGCCTAGGCTCTCATGTTGCTGCTTCTATGCTACACCCTTTCTTGTTTCATTGTCCCCAGCTTTAATAAACGTTCCCACATAGTTACCTCATGTTGTGAAATTTTTCCTGCACAAAGTCAAGAACCCACACACTACGAACCAACCTAAATAGACCTGATCCAGGCCAGGTCCCATTTTCTTGTAACGCTGGGATGTTGGGATGATGCTCTAACCCAGTGGTCGGCAAACTCATTAGTCAACAGAGCCAAATATCAAGAGTACAACGACTGAAATTTCTTTTGAGAGCCGAAAACCGACTTTTGCACATGGGCCACGAAGTTTCAATCGCACTGTACCTGAGCGCCTGCATGTATTTTGTAGAAGAGCTACACTCAAGGGGCCAAAGAGCCACTTGCGGCTTTCGAGCTGAGGTTTGCCGCTCTGTTGACTGAGTTTGCCAGCCACTGACCTAGACTCTCGATTCCAATAATTACAGGCTGTTGTTGTTCCTTGTGATTAAGCCCCTATCCCAGTGGTCCGCAAACTCCTTAGTCAACAAAGCGGCAAACCAGGGCTCGTGGTTTGCTGACCACTGCTCTAACCACCTGAGTTATCCCAGCCAGGGCAAAATACAAACTTAAAGATAAAAATAAATGCCGTTCCATAGCCAGGGGTGTGATTTATTTATATACAAGGGGGTTTACTTTTCCAATTAATGAGTGGGGCTTTATGCATGAATGCCCATTAGTGTTAACGAATAATGTGTGTGTGGTTTAATAGATTGCTATGGTGCTCCCTGCTGATACCGTTGTAGTAATATGGTTATTATTTAACAGGAGAGAAGTAAAGGGGAAGACTAGATACAGGCATTCCATCCATACAGCTTTGCCAAAAAGCTACATTTAGCACTCTCAAGTCTATTCCCTGTTAATTAATGGCGGGAGGGGCCAGACAAAGTCAGTCTAGACACATGCCCAGTAAGGTCTGAGTGACGTGGGAAGGTACTTACTTGCCTATCAATGAAACCTGAGGCCAGAATGGATGTGGACACTGCAAGCACTCAACATCGATATACATGAACTTCCAAACAAAGGAAATGCTCTCTCTCTCACGGGCTGAGCCCTCTTGAGGCTCCTGTTGCAGGGGCACCTCCCTGTGCCTGTCTTGTGCACCACCATGTGGGGCTCCACACACGGATCGATGGGCCTTTCATCTGGCCTGAAGCTGAACCATACCCAGCTGCCACATGGAACAGAACGGAAGCTCTGGACACTGGCCCTGTTGCTGACTTTGCTGAACTCCCAGCTGCCCCTCTTTCAGGAATGGCTTGGGGGAAATGGGGCTTTGGAGCTTGAGAAATGTAACTCCATGCAAATAAAGCCTTCTTCCACATTCCTCCTGTGGGGGCTTCTGAAGATGTTTCTTTGAGCGGCCCCTCAAGAGCCTCAAGTGAGGAAGTCCGGCCCTTAATTCCTTGTGATCACTGCCACAGAACAGACCTGTATGTTATTTGTACGTGTGATATCTCAAGAAAATGAATGAACCGAGTATTTAAGAAACAATTGGAAATAATGTTTTACTAGGGAATGGACAATATTTTTCAAACTCTAAACTTGGAAAAAATATATTTAATTGAAAAGAGTGAATTTGAAGACAGGACATAAAAACACATTCATAAATTTGAAATTTTCCAGTCAAAATTGGTTAAATTGGGATCAGAGCAGAGATGCCATTTAATCTTAGGGATGTGGGACTGTATTACCTATCCAAATATTCACTCCTGAAAACCTAGCATGCCCCAGGGAATGTAGTTTCTTGTTTATTTTCATAAGAAGTTGCGTGGAAAATATAATTAGAAAATAAAAATAAATTTGGTTTCAGGGAGGGGTAATCAACTCTTAGCTGGTGAAATGTACTAGGTTTCCTGAATCAGTTACCGAAATCTTAAGGATTACTCCATCTACATGGCATGTCCTCTGACTAAAGGCTCAGGAAATCAAAAATTTTTACTCTCTGGTCATTCCCTGTGGCTGCCACGCAAAGAAGAAAGAATAGAACCACCAAGTTATGTTTTGTGGGATTTGTGTGTAAGTTTTCTTCCTCCCTTTACTTCATATTGGGGTCTCCATCTCTCTCTCTCTCTCTCTCTCTCTCTCTCTCTCTCACACACACACACACACACACACACACACACACACTTTGTTCTCCAACTTGGGAGATATGTAGGGTGATAGGCAGCAAAGATTATAGGTGTATACTATACACATATTTTATGTGTATGACCACAACAGCTTAAACTGCCTTTCTAGAAGACAGTTATGATGTCAGTGTCAGCTTCTTAATATGAAGTTACTCCCTGCCAGCATTTGAATGCTGGCCTTTCCCTACTTAGCAAAGCCTAAGCACACAGCAAATGAGCTAAAGTTCTTGAAATGAAATTCTCTTGGGAAGTCATGAAAACAGAACATTATTTTTTTTAAAAAAATGAGAATCATTAGTTTTCTTATCTAATACTCTATAGTTAGAAAAACCTAGATTCAGTTCTCTGTTGTCTATATTATGCTCCATTATGCTCAGTTTTGCTTATTTGTAAAATAGGTACAGGAATATCTTCGCAAGGAATAGGAATCTCTATATATCTATATATATATAAAAGCCTAAGTGGCCATTATGACCAGACAACCGGCCGGTAGCTATGACACGCACTGACCACCAGGGGGCAGACACTCAATGCAGGAGCTGCCCCCTGGTGGTCAGTGTCTCCCACAGCCAACCTCCTGCAGTCCCTTCCCCTGCCTGGCCTGCCTTGATCAACCCTGATTGGCCCTGATCACTGGCCAGGCCAAGGGACCCCACCCATGCACCAATTCGTGCACCAGGCCTCTAGTGTTATATAAGATGAATGAAATATTGTAATGTTTAAATGAATAGTATTTTTAACAAAGACATGCACTATGAAATATCACTAATCAATACCATTAAAATGATTGCATAAATCATAAAAAAAAAATCTTGTTCAAAAGGCCCTCAAAGTAAATGGTTTAGAGCAGCAGTTTACAGTTTTGATGCCACAACATGCTAGTGTGCCATAAGAATTTTTAAAACAGACAATACCTGTTTTAAAAGGAGTCAGGGACACTGACTTATTTTCCCTTAAGATTCTCAAAAAAAAAAAATGACAAGAGTCAATACAACGGTAACCATCCTGTGTGAATGCTTCAAAATTATACTTATGTATTTTTTGGTGTGTTGCAGAATTTTAGTAAATTATGTATGCCATGAAATGAAAAAGGTTGAAAATTGCTGGCTTAGAGGACTTAGTGAGTTCTCTAATCATATGGGCTATTAGGGGATACTCAGCCCAATAAATGTATCTTGAATTAAATGGAAGAACTAATGAATAAATGAATGACTATTCCTATTTTCACTTTAGCATTAAATAATTAAAGTCCATAGAAAAGGGACAGCAGATACAGGTGAGGCAAAGTAGGTTTACAATTGTAAGTATGCAAAACACAGAGTATATTTTTGTATTATTATTTATTAACTAGAGGCCCAGTGCACAAAATTTGTGCATTTTGGGGAGAGGGGAATGAGCTACCTCAGCCCTGCCTATGTCCTCTTGCAGTCCAGGAGCTCTTGGGGGATGTCCGACTGATGATTTAGGGCAGTTTTCCACTCTGTTGACTAATGAGTTTGCCAACCACTGGCTTAGGGGACAGGCCTAAGCAGTCGGACATCCTTGGCACTGCTGTGGAGGCAGGAGAGGCTCCTGCCACTGCCACTGAACTCGCCAGTTGTGAACCCAGCTTCTGGCTTAGCAGTGCACTGATCACCAGGGGGTAACTCTTGCATTGAGCATCTGCCCACTGGTGGTCTGTGCACATCAGAGTGACCAGTCATTCCACCATTTGGTCTATTTGCATATTAGCCTCTTATTATATAGGATTATTGTATTATTTTCCATATGTACAACTGTAAACCTGCTTTTGCTCCACCCTATATATAGTATGCATACCCCTTGTTTATCCTCCCTTGCTAATTGATTACTTTGTCCTGCTGAGTCTGAAGGTTACTTCAGAATCTTTGTCAATATAGGACCCGTCATGTCCCCATCAGTTAACCTAAATTGCATTTTAAAGAAAATGGGCCTATTAGCCCTGGATAATCATGGATATTTATGCTTAAACTTACTACTTAGAGGAATTAAAAGATAGAAGTTTTCCCCAAAGAGATGTCATTCTTATTCTGGAACATTACAATGCATAATCTAGTATGTGATAGAAGAGAAAATAGACATATGAGAAGAGGATTAGACAAAGAAATCTATAATAAAAGCCTAGGCAGCCCTTGTGTCATCACAAGATGGCCACCCCCACATTATCACAAAATGGCCACCACAATATGGCTGTCACAATATGGCTACCACATGATGGCCAGCAGGGGAGGAGCAATTGGGCCAACAGGGGAGCAGTTAGGCATCAATCAGACAAGCAGGGGAGCAGTTAGGGGGTGATCAGGCAGGCAGGCAGAGGCAGGTGGTCAGCCAGCAGTCCTGGATTGTGAGAGGGATGTCTGGCAGTCAGACATCCCCCAAGGGGTCCCAGACTGGAAAGGGTACAGGCTGGGCTGAGGGACAGCCCCTCCAGTGCACAAATTTTGTGCACTGGGCCTCTAGTTGTCTATAATTTACATAGCAGTATTGTTGCTTATATAGTTAGAAAGGGAGGGGATGAGGAAGAAAGGAAAATAACTACCTTCTGACGTTGGCAATCTGTACACTGTTAAAGCAGGGCTGGGCTTGAAATAAAGATTTCCTAATTTCAATTTATTTAATTACTTTTATTTATTCATAAAAATATCTGGGTTTATATGTAATTTGTGAAGGTGGCAGTGGGCATGCAAAGATGGATAAGATGTGATCCTGTCCACAAGGGGAACTCCAAGTCTAATGAGGAAAGTGGAAGGTATAACAGAGCATCACAATTCAATGTGGACTTGCTGCAGTAGACAGGTATCTAGTAAATGTACTGACCACAAACTATGGTGCCTCTCTCTTACATACCAGTAGACTAGAGTTTCATGTTCAAATACACATTTTAATTTAGAAAATAAAGTCTATTGATATTCAATTATTAAAAAGGTATACCAGTATCTTGCTTTGTTGAAATGTATATGTTCTATGTAGAAAACATTTTAGAAATAGAATTTATGCCTGAAATTTGTTCACATTGTGCATTGTCAGCAATCCTTTTTATCATAAATGCTTCACTGCTATAATGACTACTTAAAAACAAACGAATAAACAAAGAACCTTGAAGTTTTAGGCTTGTTTAAAAACTAAATCATGATTTTATGCACTCATTCAATATGTAGTTACCAACCACTTACTATAGCTAAAACACTGGTAGACTCTTTGATGGATATATTTATAGTCCAGTGAGGAAATAAAATGTGTATCCTGGTAATATTATTACAAGGAGGAAAGTAAGATGTACCAAAAAGGAGTTACAAATGATTATAGATCAAATGTTTGTTTTCACCTAAATTTCATATGTTGAAAACCTAATGCCCAAAGTGATAGTATAAGGAGTGGGGCCATTGGGAGGTGATCTGGTCACAAGGATGGGGACTTAATGAATGGGATTAGTGATCATATAAAAGGAGCCCCAAAGAGCTCCTTGACCCTTCTATCACCTGAGAACAAAGAAAATCAACCTCTTCAAACTCAGAGTGGGGTTTTCATTAGAATCTGACCATGCTGGCATCCTAGCCTTGAACTTGCAACTTCCAGAACTGGGAGAAATGAATTTCTGTTGTTTATAAGTCACTGTGGTATTTTTGTTGGAAGCAGCTTGAGCAGACTAAGGCACAAATATATAAATATAAAAATATACTACTGGAGTTCAATGTAGGGGCGATTACTTCTAGCCTTGTGGAACTAGAATATGGATTAGAGATAGTTCATAGAAATGGCACACAAGTTAGGGCTTGAAGTTAAAAAAAATCTATCTGTATCTATCATCTATTTATTATCTATATAATCTATCATCTTTATCAATACACACACAACAGTATCCTAATAAAGAGGGAATATGCTAATTAACTGTCACGCCCTCAAAGCCACAAGATGGCGGTGCCCAGTCCCCTCAGCCCCACCGGGGCAGCAGGCATGCATAGGTGGGCCTGGCTGTTCCATGCGCCTGTTTCCAGAGTTCCCCAGTTCCCTGAGTCCCCCAGCCACCCAGGGCCAGCCCGAGGCCCAGGCAAGCCTCAGATGGCTGCCAGAGGCTCAGGTAACCAAGGCTAACTGAGGCTTATGCTGCCATCAGTGTGAGCAGCAGAGATGTGATGGCATGTCACCTTCCCCTGATTGCC
Source organism: Lasiurus cinereus (assembly GCA_011751065.1). Taxonomy (NCBI): domain Eukaryota; kingdom Metazoa; phylum Chordata; class Mammalia; order Chiroptera; family Vespertilionidae; genus Lasiurus; species Lasiurus cinereus. Next base: position 5,678,285 of record JAAGEH010000392.1, read on the forward strand.
AGGTCATCTCCTGCCCCTGAGGGCTCCTGGACTGGGAGAGGGGGCAGGTAGGGCTGAGGGACCCCCCATCCAGTGCGTGAATTTTCATGCATTGGGCCTCAAGTTTTTATAGAAGTATAGTACACAAACAAAAAAGTATTGTGTATGTATAGCTGAAAATTTTCACAAAACATATATATCCCGATAATGTATTCAGATCAAGAACCAATTTATTATCAGCACTTAGTTTTACATTTAGGTCTATGATACATCCTGAGATTAAAAAAAAAAAGTGTAAGGTAGGAGTCAAGGATCATCCCCTCCCATGTTTATTTAATAATTTTACTACCATTTATTGAAAACAGTTTCCTTCTCTAAATTAAAAGAATACAGAATATTTACCAAAATAAATTTGACTCATAAATATGGGTCTATTTCTGCACTCTGTTCTGTCTTAATGGTGTCTTTTGATGACATACATTCTGAATGGTAATATATATGTTAAAATACATATTCATAACTTTATAGCTAGAGGTTATTTGTCCTATTTATGAGTTTTTGGCTCCAAGGTCATGAAGATAGTGTCATGTATTTTCTTCTAATAGCTTTTTTATTTTTATTTTACCTTTCACATTTATATCTACAGTCTCTCTGGGGACAAGTTTTTACATGTGTATGATATGAGATAAAAACAAAAATTTACTTTTTGTTCATGCCTTATCCAATTGACCTAGAACCATTTGTAGAAAAGTCTATCATTTCCCCTACTGCATTGCAGTGAGTAGCCCCTTTGTCATAAATCAAATGACCACACATTTTATGTTTTTAGTTTCTGGACTCTGTTCTGTTCTCTTGATCTATTACTCTATTTTTATGGCAATCTATACTGTCTTAATGAACATAGCTTTATAATAAGTCTTGACATCTATAGTGTGTCCAGCTTTCTTCTTCAGGATTGTTGAGATGATTTTTAGCTTTTAACACTTCCACATAAATATCACATTTCATTTGTCAATTTCAATGCATATACAAAAATTTGCTAGAGATTTCATTAGAATTGTATCTACCTATTGTTAAATTTGGGAGCCTTGTTAGCTCTACAGTATCAGAGCCTTTTGATTCATGAACATGGTAATCTTCCATTTGTGTTTAAGCACATCTCTTCATATAATTTTGTAGTTTTCCATGCAGACATCATGCAAATTTTTTTAGGTTTATGCCTAGCATTGGATTTTTGAAATATTTATGGTGATGTTTTCATGTGTTAACTTGACTACAGTCCCTCCTACACTGGACTAGCTCTTCAATCAAACACTCTCTGGGTCTTAGAGTGAAGGTGTTTTGCATATATATAATTAGTCGCTCTCATCCCTTTGGCTTCAGTAAGGAAGACTGCCCTGGATTACGGGGTGGACCTGACTGAATGAGTTGGAAGGCTTCAGAATCAAGGCCGAGGTTCTTTTATAGCGAGAAGGGATTCTGTCTGTGGATGACAGCTTTGGCTCCTGCCCATGAAGTTTCACTTTGCTCATGATGCTTCCTGACTGCCCCGCCTACGGATGGGATGTTGGGATTGCTTAGTCACTCCCATAACTGTAAGCCAATTTTCTGTAACAAATTCCTTAGCTACTTAACTAGCTATCATCTATTTATCTAATCTATCATCTATCTCCTACTGGTTCTACTTTTCTGTCCCAAATTCAGATTTTGTTACTGGAAGTGGTTCTAGAAGAACAGAATCTTAAGGATGATTTCTCTGAGTTGTTGCCAGGCAATCAACCCAATGGAATGGATTATATAGCAAAATAATTATTTTTTGCCTTTGGATGCCTCTAGTCAAATACCACTACCTCAGAAATATTAAAAGGTTTTAATCAAGGTCACTAGATAGCACAGGGCCGAGTCAGGATTCAAACCCATATCTATCAGACTAAAATCTTAATAGCTATGCCATGCTGCCTTCCCAAAAGGCACTAGCAATTTCATTAGATAAAATTAATGTTTTAATGCTCCTACCCTATATAATGCTACATGTCTAAGCAAATGACTTTTCCTCATTTTGGTATTCTTGATTATATGGTTTGGGGGATGTTGGATAATGGGGAGAAATTTAGTGGGATTGACCAGTATATTTTGATAAGGTTTGGAATATTTGGTTCTATTCAAATTTTCATCTACTCCTTAGTGTCTTGTTTTCACTTTTCTGATGTCAAAGAGTATATTAATTGGCTCATATTTAAATGCCAAAGAAACTTAAGAGCCAGAGAGAATGCATTTAAAAACAATTTGCTTGCTGTTCCAGCAGACTAATATTTATGAGTCTTCTCTTCTTAGAAGGCAGGATGAGCACTAGCTGCTCTAATGGACTTGATTTCCTTGGTCAGCACGGGCAGAAAGTATTTGCATAGAGATTTGCAGAAACAATACCTGCTGCATTTTAATTTTTACAGAGATTGAAAGAATGTGTGAGTTGAATGCACCCCATGTGAACTTCATAACCCTAGTCTCCAAGGGAACCAAGAACTTAATGATGCCTCAGCCAACTCTGAGCAAATGCACCCAGAGCAGACGGAGTTGGGCCAGGCAAGTGGAGCACAGAGCTCAGTCCTCTGGAGAACTGTTTGTCTCTCTAATTCTACAGTATGGGGTTTGGAGAGTCCCTTAGGGGAAAAAAACAGCCTAAGGAAAAAAGAGGAAACAAGAAAAGGCAAAACTTTAAGTTCAATACAAATTAAAGGTAAAATGATTGGGAGTAGAGAAAGCACCAAAGATGGGGCCAGGAGGGGTCAGGAAGAGCGAAAGCTTGACTCTGCTTCTCTGTATGGCAATAGAAAGATTTCTGGCTCTTTCACTATGCCTAGACATCAAGCTGGGGTGTGTTCTTGGGAGGAACATTTAAATAATTAATGTACTTCATTTTGCTGACCTTGGCATTTGCAGAGACTGAGCACATTTGTATTTTCATATCTCACACAAATCCAGCGATGGAGTTGTGTCTATTTCCTAGATAAGCCGAGTCTAGTGACTTGTCTGAGATCCCCAAGGAGCTTGAGAGTCATATAGCTCTTGTATACTTCTTAAGTAGTGTCTTGAAGAAATATTTCCAAAAATCAAATAACACTTGATTTCTATTTCTATTTTGAAATAGGCAAGGCAAGTGTTATAATGGTAAATGTGCCTCAATGCGGAAACTGAGGCTTAGGAAGTGACACCACAATTCAGCGATGGAAGGCAGAAACCTGGGGCCACACCCATCCTCTTCCTTCTGGGCTGTGACCTTCACCTTCTTGCTCTCTCCCGGGAATGGCCACCTCTAACTCCAACTCCTGAGCTATGTATGGCTTCACCAGGAGAATGGAGGGAATCCCCTACTCTATAAGCTTTTGGGAGGAGGCACAAGGTCACCACAGCCAAAGCTGAACCTGGGCTGGTACCTGCGGGCTTCACATCAGCCTGGAGTTGCTAGAAAAGGAGCTTGCAAGATGCCCACCAGCTCAGAAAAAGACTTCCAGTGGGAACACTGGACAAGAAAAGCTGATTTGCAAACACTACATATTTGGAGGGTGTGTCCTACAGATTCACCAGGTGAAAGTAATCCAGACATCATTGTCTTTGGTCCAGCCATTTCTCAGTTTGAGAGAGGCCCTCTGTCTCTCCTTCATAAACAAAGCCATCTGCTGAACAGTCCTGTTAAACAAAACATCCACTGCATTTTGCTCTACCAATAGGCTACTGAGAGGTAATAATAATAATAGCTGTCATTGATTGAGCGTTTACAAGGAGAGGAAATGCTCTATTTACATTGCTTCATTAAAACCTGTGGGCTCATTACAAATTTACAGGAGAAAAAAATGAGTGTGGGCCAGGTAGATGGAGGTGCCTGAAGTTATCTACTTAGCCATGAGCCAGAGCAGGGCCTGGGTGTGCCATGTAGTATTGTGCATGCTTGACTTTTCTTAATTCCATGTACTTTTTGTCAGGGCAGGAAGGAAGGTCCTTTTATACTGTACTTAGAAACTGGCTGTTGCCCTACTAAAGATGCTACTATTGAACCTTCTCAGGGAAGGAGCTGAGTCCTGTTTCCTTTTATTGACCACCTGAGCAGGCACCTTGCACTTTAATATTACCTCACACCGGAGGCTCTCCCAACTTATTAGACTGCATCCTAAGGTGAGGGAAATTATTTTTAAGCATAAGTGCTTGATGGAATGCAGCTCAAAGCAACCAAAACACCTACAGTGTGCCTAGCACTGTCTGGGCCCCAGGAAAATGAAAGTAAATGAAAGCTGACCCTATCTTCCAGAAGCTTTTAGCTTTAGAGAAAACATGACATTCAAATAAAGTAGATAGACAATTTTTAGACAGACCCTACCTTGTGGCAATAAATAGAAGAAATAATGCAAAGAACAGATATTTGAATTAATTTGACTGTGTAGTAATGTAGAGCAATGATCATTCAGAAAAAAAGATGACAAGTAGGATTTGAATAGTACCAAGGAATTTGATAACGTTTACCCTCCTATTAATGATAACTTTGAAAGTTAATTTGCTCCATGAAAGGCACATTTAAAAAGTGTTCACATTGTCACGTAAATATTTTTAATTTAGATTTGGGAGTGATGGTCAAGGAAGTCAATCATACAATTTAATAAATTCTGATAAAGTCAGATAAAAAATATCATTTCCAAGTGTAAGTATTCCATGAACTAATATGAAATATTACATCTTAGAATAGTTATTGGGAAAAATCAAGAATTCACCAAATGTTAGATATTATTATTATCTCTTTGCTGAAGTGTCTATCTGCTGAGAAAAAAATTCACCAAAAAAGTGCTAAATATGTTATATAATGCATACTATTCTATGATTGAGTTAGATTCCATACAGTATATTACCTTTTCCATTTTGTATTTTTGTGAATAAAAGTAAAGTGTCTTTGGAGGGTTGCATAGTTTTATAGGCCAGCTCAATAACTACTAGTATACCCCCTTAGATAATTACCAGTAGTTACTTTGAAAATTTATATATTTATAAAAGAACAGATATACTTTTAAGTAATTAAAAATGTTTTCTAAGTAGTTGTTTATATTCAAAGTCTGTTATCTTGCATGAACATTCTCCAAACACATTTACCAGGCATATTTCTTATATTTTTGGTTTTCAATCTGAAATGTACTTAGAATTTCCCACAGAATCAGTTTTCTTTGTAAGTTTTTCAACACACTTCATCTGCTTTGGTAACAAATAATGTCTTGTTCTGCAATTACTTTCAAGAAAATGACTTCTGTGGTTTTGGACCTTTAACTCATATTAAAAATACAGTAATAAGCCTGTCACAAGAACTATCTGTGTGTCAAACTGAATATAGCATCTGAAAAATTCATTTAAGTTGAGAAAGGTTTCATTCCTGAGCACTGCTGACATTAAGTTGTTGAGTTACCTGACCAGGTAACATTCTTAGTAATGGTTGCTTTGTTCAAATGACTTGCATTTTGTGAAATCTGAGTTACTCAGAGGTGAGACCATCACTTGCAAGATGAGGAAACATTTTTGAAAATTTTTTTCAATACCAAGAAAAACATGCACTGAGTAAGTAGACACAGTGGAGTGGAACAAATTGCTTATCAGGACAAATTTGCTAGCAGCCCATTCCCTAGAAAGGCATCTATGTGTGTGATTTTCATTCCTTTCTGTATATTTAAAGCCAATATTATGAAAGGAGTGCATTCTCATAAAAATTTGGAAATTATATATTTTAGTGCTTCTAGTTTTAAATTATTATTTTTTAATTTTTATTTTTCAATTACAGTTGACATACAATATTATATTAGTTTCAGGTGTATACCCCAGTGATTAGACATTATATAGCTTTCTAAGTGATCATCCCACTAAATCTCACACCCATCTGACACCATACATAGTTATTAAAATATTATTGACTGTATTCCCTATAGTTACATCCCCATAACTATTCTGAAACAACCAATTTGTACTTTTGAGTCCCTTAGTGTTTCTTTTGTTGGATACTTTTCCAGTAGATAGAAGCTATCAGTTTATTGAGATTTTATCCTGTAATTTGTTTAGAATGTATTTTCAGGTACATATTCTATTTGTGGATCAGACATTGACAATCACAGGCACTTAAATTATTATATTTTGATTATCAAAATTTAAGCCCTTGAAGTAGGATTGTGAGTTAATAATGCATTCCACATTCTACCATCTCATTTGATGATCAATGTAATCAGAATCAGTGATGATAGCTCAACTATATACTTGTCAAAATAAACTTATTAAAAATACATTAGTACTAAATGAAATCTTGTATTGATTTGTCATTTGTTTTATTAATAGAACACTTTACACCTGCTTTCAACTCATCTAATCAAAAAAATACCTGTTTCCCAGATTGAAGTTCAATGATTAGTACAATTCCTCTGTGTGCATGGATGAGAGGATACTAGCTCATCCACATGCACCACTGGCATGCTTACTTTCAGAAAAACAAAGGAGAGCAGCTATGGAAATCAATTGATATTCCTGCACAGGTAGGAGTTGATATGCAAATGAATAAGCACAGTGTTTCCATTCTGAGCAAGCTACATAGAATAATACCAGCAGGGGTTTGATATTGTATTTTCTTCTGTTTTAGCTCTGTTGTCATTTAAGAAGCTGTGAGACTAGAAATATCTTAGACATTAAGGGACTCAAAACCCCAGTAGAGAACTGTGTAACAATTAGCAATCATACAAACAACAACAACAACAAAGCATGTAACAATACAAGCAATACAAGAAAGTATTACAAAATGGCTTTACAATTTTGGGATGATATTAGTTGAGTATTACTTTGTTATATCGTGAGTAATATAATACAGATATTTTTAAATAGTGTATAAATTGAACTGATCTAGAGCTAGTTAGGTAATAGTTTTTGTTTTTAATTAATCACTGTATTACTCAATCTCCCCAGAAGTCTGATACACATTAGAATTTATTTTCGGGGAAACGGGGGAGGATAAGGAGAGGTTATTTATAAGGGTCCCTCGCTAAAATGTAAGTACAGAAAAATCCCTGCTTTATGTAGCTCTACTCTTTGGCACATCTCTGCTTTGAGTTTTAGAATTGCAGGAAAAATAGGAATGAGTAAAATTAGAGATTTAAGGTCATTATTTTATCTAATGGAAACAGGCCTATCAGATCCTGTTCTCATCTCCCGATGAGCAATCACCTTCCCCCGCAGCTTCACCAGCCATCCCCCATTAGGAGGCATATGCCCACCCCCAGTGTTTAGAATTAGCCCTGACTTTAGAAAGTCAAGGTTCTGTGACATTAGATTTAATAAACCTAAAAGTTATACTTGCTATTGGTACTCTGACCTGGAACCTAGATATGGATTTCTGATTAGTACCTGGTGCCCAAGTCTCACCTTGCTAATAATCCCTGTTATCCCTGACTAGTAAAGAGATGAGTCCTACTATCTCTATAATCCAGAAGCAAAATACAATTATATGGAAAGGGAGATATAAAATATAAAGGAGAAGAACACAGGAGGTTCAGCTATCTTCTGGGTCCTTATCCATGGGCATCTGTACTCAAAACATGTCCTCAACCCCAAAGAATGAATTTGGTTCTAGGTCCCAACTTCCAGTCAGCATCCTTATATTATAGTTAATCTAATCTACTCATTTAATTATAAAAACAAAGCAAGTACCAGTCTCAATGTCATTAAATTATATGGCTTGGCCGTCTGAGCATGAACCCTATATAGGACTTCACTCTAGTTCCCATGTATCTGTCCTTTAGTTTTTTGTTTTTTCTTACTCTGTTGAACCTGATGATATAGCAAAATGAAGTTTTGTATATGTACCTTAGAAAATAAATGCTAATGGTTGGGTGGTTAGGGATGGTCTGTGCACTAGAATAAATACATTCAAGCAGGAATATGTTGATGGGTTGGTCTCAATTTAGGAAACAGAAGGCCCTGAGCCTCCTGAGCTTTCTCTCATGATCCTAAATTGGCCATTGCAGTGTCAAAATTCACAAGCTACCAGACCTTTTCAAAGGCAGAAAATGGGGGTGGTGGGAGGTGAGAGAAAGCTTGCTTAAGCCTTTCCTTTGTTAAGTAACTGGTGCAACTCCTTTGTGTTTGTGTCTGTGAGAAGCCCCAGCAGACATTCACTTAAGCTCCTTGAACTGGTCAGGATCACATGGCCAAATCTCTGCTCTAAAGGAGGCTAGAAGTCAGTATCCTGATTTCTGTCTTCGCAGTAGGATGTAAGCAAGAGAAAAGACTTAAGAATGGTTATTGTGTCTGTAGCACGTGGTCTTCTAATTTCTGCTTATTCAGGCTTCAAGCCAGGTCCTCTGAACCTTTAGCTCTTAATGTTAGTTCTTCATTTTTACTCCCTTATGCTTTTGGTTATATTTTTCTGTGCATGTGTTTTGTTCCTTAGTATCCCTCCATCCCCAATGGGGTAAAGTCCAAGTTCCAGATCACAGCATGGAGACTCTTCATGCCCAACCCTTGCCGCCTTCCAGCTACCTGAACTTCTATCTTCTTAAAGACATGGCTGTTCCACCACTCGGATTCTCTTATTGTTTTCTAACTGTGGCATATGGTCTCATGCCCATGTTGCCTCAAATACATAATGTTTACTCACTCATCAAGATAATTTCAATCAATATATTTTTCAGGAAGCTTCCCAAGGGCCACCCTCCTGATCAGTGCTGACCTACTGCCTCATAATGGTTTTCTGACATGTTGGTGTGTTTCCACACACAAAGATTTCTTGGTCTAGTGGGACAGAAATATAGGAACAGTGCTTGGCACAGGTAAGCATTTCATAGGTGTTCAATGAAAGAGACTCTGGGAAGCTTGAGGGAAAAAACTATCTTTTAGGATTTCTTTGTTTCCCCTGACAGGAACCTAACACAGTTAATAATTAATAACCCAAGATCATTTGTTAGAACAAACTGATTAATTAACAAAATGAGAGAAAAACATCTTTAGCCTTATATTGATTGTAATTAATAATGTTGTTAGCCCATTATTTTATTGGTTATATAAGACACCAGTTGCCCTATACATTAGATTGAATGTGATAACTCTTTTATTCTTCTTCCAAGTGTGTGCCTCTGTGTGTGTGCTACTGTGACTTTCTTATCTTTATTTTTCTTTCTTCTGATTTCCTCACCATCAATGATGGTAGTTTTGTATTCCTTATTGTTTGCCTGTTCATGTCTGATTAACATTACCACCTGGTATAAGACTTGTCTCTGACTCAGTGGAGCAGGAACCATCTTTATATCCAACAGCTGGGATAAGCCTACACATTCTAGAATGGAAGTCATTTAATATTCACAGTCCTCACCTCTGGCAGCAGCTATTGTTCATAATGCCATAAAGGTTGATTAGTCAAGGCATGAAGAATTATTTTCCCCCTAAAGACTTCTCATTCTATAAAAATGACAATACTGAATATATATTGCTTATTACATACTAATATAGATAGAAGAACATTTTCTGATTTGTTTTATCCCTTTCCATAGGAACTGATATCTACAAAGTATCTATAGAAGTTGAAAGAGAGTTGCGGAGTTATAAGTAGCAAGTCAGCTAACTTGCTGTGAAGTAAAAGAGTACCTTCAGTGTAAGAGGGACCATCTAAATTGTGGCAGAAGTATTTATTATGCAGATTTATGCTTTCTGATTGAGATGTAACTGACATATAACATTGTATTACTTTCAGGTGTACAGCATAATGATTTCTTATCCTATATAATAAAAGGCTAATATGCAAATAAACTGAATAGTGGAATGATCAGTCGTTATGATGCACAATGACCACCAAGAGGCAGACACTCAATGCAGGAGTTGCCCCTGTGGTCAGTGCATTCCCACAGTGGGAGCTCCATTCAGCCAGAAGCCCTGAGCCGGACTCATGGCTGGTGAGCACAACAGTAGTGATGGGAGCTTCTCCCACCTCTGCGGCAGCTCTAAGGATGCCCCTCTGATGGCTTAGGCCAGTGGTTAGCAAACTCATTAGTCAGCAGAGCCAAATATAAACAGTACATCGATTTCTTTTGAGAGCCAATTTTTTTAAACTTAAACATCTTCTAATGCCACTTCTTCAAAATAGACATGCCCAGGCTGTGGTATTTTGTGGAAGAGCCACACTCAAGAGGCCAAAGAGCTGCATGTGGCTCCCAAGCCACTGTTTGCTGATCACTGGCTTAGGCCCACTCTCCTGAGGGCTTCTAGATTGCAAGAGGGTGCAGGCTTGGCTGAGGGATGCTCCTAACCCCTCAGTGCACAGATTTCATGCATTGGGCCTCTAGTATGTTTATATTATAAAATCATTATCACAATACATATAGTTAACATCCATCACCACACATAGTTAAAAAAATTTTTATGTGTGTGATGAGAACTTTTAAGATCTATTTTCTTAGCAACTTTCAAATATATAATACAATATTGTTAACTATAGTCACCATGCTATACATTACCACCCCATGATTTATTTATTTTGCATCTGAACATTTTGCCTTTTGGGATCTCTACCTATTCTTATATTTATTTTTGTATTCTCAATATACATACATTTTTATGTTTGAGCTACTGATGCATCTTGGGAATACAAGCCTGTGAAATTGCAATTACTTAGGTGGGCCATATTAGATGGTAAAAACAGCAACAAACCTATTCTGCCTGTTTGATTTACTCTGAACTGTTTATAAAGCAAAATTGGGAAACTGGTGGTTTACTATTCTTACTCTTTCAGAAAACATTCAGTAGTTACTGCAAAAAAAACAACAACATCCTCTGGGAATTAGTCAGGTGTAAGAAGGAAGCCAGATACAGTTGCATGATGTTGGGTATGTTCTTTAACTTTTATATATAAAATAGGGCTAATATTTCTTATATTAAGAATGGCATGAGTGGTACAGTCACTGATGGCCATTACTGCTTGTATTATTACCACTGTTACTGCTTCTATTGACCCTCAAGAACTGCCTGAGAAAAGGCCCACTCCTTGCTCATACAGAGCTTTCACTTGTCTAGGGGTGGAAAACTAGGGGTGTTTTATACACTAATTATACCACAGGCAGCATAATTTTAAGTCAATAATCTATACTAATAAAAGGGTAATATGCTAATTAGACCAGACATCTTCCGGACGTCCTTCTAGACAAAGCCAAGGCAGAGGTGATTAGGGGCAATCAGACTGGCAGGGGAGAGCATTTAGGGGGATCAGGTTGGCAGGCGAGAGAAGTTAGGTAGTTCAGGCCAGCATGGGAGAGCAGTTGGGAAGTTCAGGCTGGTAGAGGTGAGCAATTAGGGTGATCAGGCCAGTAGGGGAGAGTATTTAGGGGTGATCAGGCAGGCAGATGAGTGGTTAAGAGCCAGTGGTCCCAGATTATGAGGGGGATGTCCAACTGCTGGGCCTAAACTGGCAGTCAGACATACCCCAAGGAGTCCTGGATTGGGGAGGGTGCAGGCCAGACTGAGGACCTCCACCCCTCGTGCAAGAATTTTGTGCACTGGGCTTTTAGTGAAAGTATGAACAAAACATTGTGCGATTAGAAAATGGGTAAATTTGGACTACACAAAGACATCAGAAAAAGCTTCATGAGGAGGTCTGTGCCGTGCCTTTGGAAATGAGCAGGACCTTACTAGATAAAGAGGAAAGGGGCTGATTTTCATGATCAGACCCCAGCCTGCTCTTTCTGTAACCTGTGTGCTTGCAGTGGTTTCTACCACATTCCTCCTCCTCTCTGTACTGAGTACTCTCACCAGAAAATGATATGATATTGTCTATTGAGAAGACGCTGTCTATGACTGTATTTGTGTGTAACTCTTGTGGGAGGGCATGCAGAAGGTCATATGGTGATAAGGCACTACTGTGTTATGTTCTGTTTGTAAAAGTTAGAACTCTACTGGATTTGAGTGAGAACCGGATAGCTTGAAAGGAGTGTTTTGGGCTGGACAGCCAGAGCCAGAGAGTTAAGTCCAGGTAGGCTGCGGGATGTCTCTTTTGGCCTGACCCATGAAATGAGCCAGACAGTAGAAGAATGGATCCCTTTGGAAGGCAGTGACACTCTCCCCACAGAGATAGATTGGCCACAGGGAGTTAGGAAACCCAAGTGACATAGGGTTGTCCTTTGATGCTCTGAATGAGCCAGCCCCTAATGTGAGTCAAGCTGTACTTTGTAGGACCAAGCCCACCTGAGTTTGAATTCCAGCTGGGTCATTCACCAGCAGTTGATTTTGGGCAAGTTACTAAATCCTCTGAGTCTTGTTGTACCATTTATAAAGCATGAATGATAAAACCTTGGTATGATTGATGTGGGGATAAAGTGAAATAGCTCCTGTACATGGAAAGATCTTAGACACAGAGTCACAGAGTGCCAGTGCCCCTTACTCCTTCCCTTGCCTATTTTCTCCATTGGCTGTGCCCCTGCCAGCATTGTATTTTAATCCAGAATAAAAACTTAAGTATTCCAGTCAGTATCAGCTAAGCTAAGAGACACTAAGAAAAGAGTTTTTAGCCAGGAATGACCCAGAATATTAAAAGGAGAGCATGCATTCCTGGAGGTCACCCTGGGGTGGCTATGGTAACCAAAAGGAGAGAGCCCCAAAGAAATTAAACACTTGTAAAGGGGGAGGTGAGGGAGAATCAGTAGTACCCTGAGCAGCCAACCTTGCTCACTAGGAGATTGCCCTGCCAGGCTGAATTTTGCTAGCAGAGGATATACATATCTTCTTGTAAAATGAAATAAAGATACAGCTTCCCCTAATGGCATTTTGAAATGAAAACTTTTGCCTTACATGAATATTATATTTTTATTTAGCCCCTCCTTCATGTCTACTATGTAAAATAGACAAATAAAATCAGAAGAGAAAAAAATATGCCTGGCTAGGTGGTTATTTTCATTACAGTGAATCTGTCTGCTTCTGTGTGATTGAGATGCAATCCGTTTCTGCTACACCTCTCATTTAGTCCCAGGAAACAGTCCCAGTTGTCTAAAGAGTCAACACCTTCTGACAGGCACCATCTGGCCAGCCATTCATTGCCTCCCACAATGCCTCTCATGAATTTGCCGCTACCCATGACCAGTGACACTGTAGAGAGCTGATGTAGCTTAAAGCAATATTGTTTTCCTGTTTGGGTCACCCAGGGATCACCAAGCACGAGTTCTATAGACAATGTGCTATCTGGATTTAATACTTGAGGACATTTTGGAAATTTAAAGTTGAGAATTACAAATAGCAAAAGAATAAAGGTTTTAACTTGTAAGTAAATAATAAATTATGAAATATATATATACTGGGCTTGAGGATGGAAAACAATGTAGAAAATTACCCTTTGGGAATATATATTTTTGAGGAGTGACTAACAAATGGAGAGTCATGATCTAGATTTACTTATTGGGTTACATCTGAAAATCTCTTTTGCTTTCTTGCTATATTAATTACTTTTATTATTCAATCAGTTTCTCTTGTTTCATATCCTTATACTCAGAAGTCACATGGACCAGTAGAAAGAAGAGGGAATCTGAAGACAATGCAAGAATGTAAGTAACAACTTGTACTATTTCTATTTACATGACCTTGTACTGTAGCTTCTGAATATTTCTTTTCTTTGGTTTTACCAATTGACAATGGGACAAAAGTCCCAACTAACTCTCCTAATCTCATGTAGTCTCTAAAAGGTATAGTTTCTATAAGTGTCAGATAAAATAATGCATGTGAAAAAAATATTTCTTCATTGAGCATGTACTTTGAGTTATGCAATATTATACCAAAATATAAAGTATTAAACTTGCATATAAAGGGCTTGCAGTTCAGTGGAGAGATGGGTAGAAAAAGAAAAAATACTATGACAAACCATTATGATTCCTAAAATCAAGGTCTGAGGAACCATGATAACACTAGAGGAGTAAAACAGAGGAGACAGGGTATTTGGGGCAAAGGGACAAGCATGTGGAAAATAGACAAGTGAGAGGCAGAGAAAAGGCAAGAAAAATAGCAGGACCTCATATAATAAGAGTAATTTACTGCAACTGGGAAACTGAGGCAAGAAGAGGTTTAAGCAACTTGCCTAAGGTCACATAGTTGACAAGAAGCAAATCATCCAGTCTGCTAACTTCTTTATTAAGATCAAACTGCCTATCCACAGTTGAGGACAGCATTTACTCAGCTGATTTTGTGCAATCTCTGTATTCATGACCAGTTTTTCTTTGCTATGGAAAGACAGGTGGGCAATGGAAAGTGTTGCAGACTTTTCAACAGGAAACCCAGATGATTAGAAACTCCATGAAAGACTCTGTCAGGGGAGGTGGGAGGAATGATAGAGTGCACTGAGCTAGGATATCAGAAACTCACTCTGGAGTCTATGGAAATAGACTCATGGTGGAGATGATAAGAAAAAACTAGAAGAGCAACATTAAAGGTAAACAGGAGCGGAACCATCAGAAAACACAAGTGTGGAAAAGCAAAGCTGTGGGCATCAGAGTTACATAAATTCAAAAGATCAGATAAATGTTCCAGTCTATTTCAGGCTCATGTGTTTCAGGTTCATTTTTCCCCCCTTCTAGTTTTCCTAAAAGTAAGATCTTCTTACCCATTTTGTGAGTTATTTGACCCAATATGAGTCTTGGAAGAATTCTTCTGAAATATTTTTGATGCCAAAAATGTTTCCAATAGCATCACATTTCTAGAGTAATTCTTCTCCCAAACTTTGAGCTTTATGAAGGCAGAAACCAGCCCTTCTTACCAACTCTGTTGTATCCCTAGTACATGTTTGTCACAGAATTGATGTTCAATAACTACTTATTGAATGTATTGATTGATGACAAATTATGCAGTGCCATGCACACAAGGTGCCCTGAGAGGTCAGATAATAGATAGATCTAGATAGTAAAGTAGGTAAGTTCCATCAATGTAAGCTAGTTCAGTAATGGTAATAATCTATACTAATAAAAGAGAAAGATGCAAATTGGTCATACCTCTGCAATGCCCACCAGCCAATCAGGAGTGAATATGCAAATTAACCCAACAAAGATGGAGGGTTATTTTGCATATGCAGGTACCCTGTGGGCCTGCATGTAGGCCCTGAGCTGCCTTGGCTCCGAGTGGCCAGGGACAGGATGGCAGAGGCTTGAGCAGGGCATGAGCAGAGCTGGGGCAGGGGGCGGTTGGGGAGGAAGGGCCTGCCCAAGCCACAGCAGAGGCTTGATCAGAGCTGGGTTCCTGCCCAAGCCACGCTGGAGGCTTGAACAGGCCCAGAGACAGGGATTGTGCCAGCCTTGGCTTGACAGCAGTCCTGTCTCTGCGCATGAGCTGCAGAGGAAACGCCTTTTCTGAGTGCTCATTGGCTAAACTCCCTGTACACCACCACTTGCAGTATTCTTGGTAACTTGGGTAATAAGAATCCAAAAAGGTAATCTAGGGTTTTTCCATCTCACTCCTGGAGGAAAAAGTGAAGGGCCACTGCTGGAGGGCTAAGAAATGTCATATCCTGTTCAAGTTGGTTTGGCTCAGTAGATGGAGCCTCAGTTTGCAGACTGCATCAAGGGCATGTACCTAGGTTGCAGGCTCCTCCCTGGCCAGGGTCCAGGTCAGGGCTCATGCAGGAGGCAACCAATCAAAGTGTCCCTCTCACACTGATGTTTCTCTCTGTTTCTCCCCATCTCTCTAAAAATCAATGGAAATATATTCTCAAGTGAGGATAAAAAAAAAAAAAAAGAAATGGCATATCCTATGAAAGACATATCTTGAAAATGCCTAAAGAAAGTTGTCAGTTTTTCATGGTGAAGGAACTGGAGTCCATGTTGATGAAAACACCTTGGTGGCTGCTGTGGCTGGCAGTGGCTGCGGCAGTGGGGGATGGGGCTAGCACCTTCCCCTGATCAGCTCAGTTGCCTCCCACAGAGGGAGGCCACACTGCAGCTTAGGCCTGCTTCCTGTGTCCTAAGCCATCAGTAGGACATCCCCTGAGGGCTCCCATTTTGTGGGAGGGGGCAGGCTGGGCTGAGCGGAGACCCCTCCCCCATGCATGAATTTCACACACTGGGCCCCTAGTAACAACAATAATAATAATGGAAAACATTTGTTGCATTCTTATTAGTACCACACACTGTGATAAATGCATGTTGTTTGCCATATCTGATTTAATTCTTATAGCAACCATTTGTGGGTGTTGTTTTTATTCTCATTTTGCAGATGGAGGAAAATGGACCTTAGAAATTATAGATCCTAGGTTATTATTTAGGTGCAAAAACCCACATTCTAAATTATGCTGAATTTAATGTCCCACTGAATAAAGGAATTTCTGTGAAAGCTGACTATTTAAATTGGTTAATTCTTTCTTTTATCCTTACATTTTTTTATGGCTTTCATTTCTGGATTATTTTACATCACTTCTCACTACATACACCTAGATTTCACAGGCATAGATGCTATCTGGCCTACCCTCTTTCCAGTCCTCTCCTTCCATCCTAAATGATGATATGCAGTCACGGTGTTGAAGTGAATGGGCTGAGCGGCTAGTATATGGCGTGAGATTCCAATACATTTAACCCAGACCTATGAGTATCTTTTCCTTTCTTTATGAATTATCTCCTTCCTAATGAATTTGTTCATTATTCATTACAAATGGTACTATTACAAAAGCAAACCTCATATACATATAGCAGTGCAGATATAATGTTTGCTCAGCTTTTTGGTCTCTGATGCATAGCTGTATGTATCATGTAGCTTCCACTGTGAGCTAGTCTTTGAATAGGGCTTTACTTTTTTTAAATCCTCACCCAAGAAGGATATTTTTTCCATTGATTTGATTCCTCTCCATAACAAAACAAAACAAAACAAAACAAAACCCTAGAGGACGTTTTTTCCTTTTTTTTTTTTTTTTTTTTTTTTAGGGAGAGCAAAAGGGAGAGGGAGGGAAAGAGAGAGACATGGATTGGTTGCCTCCCTCATGTGCCACTATACCACACCAGCCAGGATTTTTCATAGATCTTTTGAGAAAGAGAGAGAGAGACATTGACGTGAGAAAGACACATTGATTGGTTGTCTCCTCCACTCAAGGAAACATGTGCCCTTGACCAGTAATCTAAGCCAGGACCCTTTGGTCCTCGGGCTGGCCCACACTCTAACCACTGAGCAACCGGCCAGGGCTAAATATGGGTCTACTTTTTAAAGGTTAATACTGCAATACAGGTTTCCCTCACTATCCAAAATAGTGTTCCTATGAAATCTTTCATAAACTGAAATGGCAT
The DNA here is from genome assembly GCA_011751065.1 of Lasiurus cinereus. Classification (NCBI taxonomy): domain Eukaryota; kingdom Metazoa; phylum Chordata; class Mammalia; order Chiroptera; family Vespertilionidae; genus Lasiurus; species Lasiurus cinereus. The sequence goes on from JAAGEH010000392.1 coordinate 5,695,552, forward strand.
GAAGCAAAGAAGCAATTAGCTTTGGACACACCTTGCTAATGAGCAGAATAAATGGAGATGAAGCATGGATACCCACAGACAAAATTCCAAGCTATGGTGGCTTGATGCTGAAATGTTGAGTGTGGTACCTGGGAAGGAGTGTGGTGGTGTGGCTCTCGCTGCTGGAGTGACAGCTGGCTCCACAACAGCGCACTGCAAGACAAATGCTGAATGGTACTCTAGCTTTTTGTCTATTTTTAGTAAAAGTGAAAATCTTGTCGGATTTCTTTTGCTTAGCAAAACCAGGCACTAATATAGGTCTTTTGACTTTTCATTTTTTTTTCTATAGGTTCTTAATATTTATAAATTAAGAATTGGGGAGGGGATAAGATATTTCAAACCAACATTATTAGAAAATAGAACCTCCTAATGTAGGTCTTTTGTAAAAGTGAAATGGCATATGAGAATTATTTAAAAAGCCGGGAATACCTGTATTCATTAATTTAATTTCAGATTTCGGTAATGTGCTCCAATTTCACTAATACTATGGCTAGCTATCATTTAAAAACAAAAAGGAAAAATGTTTTACAATAACTTATACTCTGAATTCAAGATGTCTCTTATTTGTGATATCAATTCCCCTTGTGCCTTGGACTTTGTTTTTTTCACCTCCAAAATTACATTGAAAACATCTGCTAAGGCCTTATTTAAACAGCTAGTTAATGCTTTATAAAGCTCAGAGGTGCGTCCATCTGTTGCAGGAGCATTCTCTTTTCTCAAGAGCTCTATCTTGTTTGCTACCTGTCTGACAGCTGATTTTTCCTCAAAACTAATTTCTATTTCTGTCACTAGTAGAGAATCTTACATTAAAGTTTAAAACTAATTTTTCTTCCTCTTGCTTGGTTAAGATCAAGTTATTTCCTTCTTTCTTAAAATACTGTATATATGTTTTTATTGATTTCAGAGAGAGAAAGGATAAAGGATAGAGAGAGAAACATCAATGATGAAAGAGAATCATGGATCAGCTGCCTCCTGCATGCCCCTATTGGGGATCAAGCCTGTAACCTGAGCATGTACCCTGATCGGGAATCGAACTGTGACCTCCTGGTTCATAAGTCAATGCTCAACCACTGAGCCACACTGGCTGGTTAAGTCACCAGTATTTCCTTCTTTTTCAAGTCTTACTTTAATCTTTCACATTTGTTTTAGTTTCCAGAGCCAAGATATCTTTCCTCCCAGCATCATAACCAAAGAGAAGTTAGGATATAGTACTGATGGATTTAATCTCTAGCATCTTGCTTCTTGAACCCCTCCAGGCTGTATGTACCTCAGTGTATAGGACTCAATGCAAACTCTCACATCTGCTCCTCAGGAACATTTATGTGCCCCTTACTAGAGCGTGCAGACCGTCTGTGGTACTCAATCTTTCCTCTTCAGACTGTTTCATCTTTCTCCTTGACAAGGAGGAACCACTCCTTTGCATTTCCTGACTGAGCAAAACCCATTTCCAGATAATAACTGGTCCTATGGAAGCCCCTGTTGAGCTTGAGATGCCAAAGGAGGCTGTTTCTTCCCTCCACCCCTTTTTTGGGTGGGCACACTCAAGGTATAACAACTGCTGTCTCCTCATAATCACCTCATTATTTCTCTTTCCGTCCCCTATGTCCATGCTTTTGAATTTTCAAAATAAGTAAAAGGGCTCAAGAGTTACATAATCCTGATTATTATTATTATTATTATTATTATTATTATTATTATTTTATTTTATTTTTTTTTTGGTAAACTGTGCATGTGGGGATCTGTTTTTTATTTTGTGGGTATCTGAGCCCTAGTGCATTGGCATCTCACCTGAAAGAGACATATGCTGAGTTCTGATCTAACTTCCAGTTACACTTTCCTGATTGCATAATTTTGTTACATGACGGCAATTCAGATGGAGTCACGTGTGTTCTGCCCTTAGTACAGAAAATCAGATGCCATCCTGCAGATATTTATTCAATATATAATCAAAGATTAATATACCCGAATGGCTATTTGTTGTTTGTTCATTTATTTTGGGGGGGATGCCCACCAAGATTTAACAACAAATTACTTCTTCCACATGGTCCTGTTACCCAGGACCCTCACATTGCCTCTCCTGAGGAGCTTCCCAGGACTCTGGAATAATCTTTATCCTACATGCTTATTTGTGTTTTTTCTAATCATAAGAAGGTTCTTATTGTTGTCATTGCTATAGTTGTTTTAATCTATGAGGAAACTAAGAATTACATTCTCATTTACAGCCCTGACTGATTTAGAAGAGCGTCAGCCTGCGGACTGAAGGGTCCCAGGTTTGATTCCGGTCAAGGGCATGTTCCTTGGTTTCGGGCACATCCTCAGTAGAGGGTGTTCAGGAGACAGCTGATCAAAGTTTCTCTCTTGTGGATGTTTCTAACTCTCTATTCCACTTCCTTCCTCTTTGTAAAAAATCAATAACATATATTTTAAAAATTCTTATTTACACATAAAAAAATTCTTTTTTTCTGATATGAGAATCCTAATTCACTCAACTTCCTCTGTATTTGTCATGTATTACTCTCCTGATTTTCTTGCATATTCTTTAAGAGGCAGTTACACACAGTCTTCTTTCTTTTGCCCTATCAGCTGAAGAGGCTGCTGGAAAGAGGCGGTACCTCACACATTTCACACTGCCTCAAACCTTAGAGACGTTTAGTTTGGGCTGAACTTGGGAACTTAAGAAAAGGCTTGTCTCACTCAAGATTGCCTGAGAACCAGTTATGTCCCTTAGTGTCTGATTCCTTCTCAAAATAGAGCTCTTGTGTCTCAGAAACTAAGCATAGTTTTCCATTTGGTTCTTAACCAAAGAAAATACTATCAGTTCCAGTGAGTCAAATACAAGACTCTCTGTGCCAGTCCATTAAAAGAAAAATCACCCAACTGATGACAGTAGACAAACCCACAGTGAAAAAAAAAAAAAAAGGGAAAAAAAGAAAGTGTGGTGTTACCTCACATTGAAGTAGGCATGGCTATTTTTGTTTATCACAAAGAAATTAAAAACAAAATGACTCCCCATACTGCTGTGTGTACATACACAATGGAAGCCCTATTTCTTCATAAACTGGTATGCTGAGAGAGCCAGTTGAAAAGAAAGGGCTAGTAACAGAACTTGAACATTATGCCAACACTTCCTGTTCTCTGGGACATTCTTGCTCAGTGATTGGGAATTTTTTAGTTGTTTCTGCTTTTGATGACCCCTGCAATTTTAGGCAGGTGTTTCTTGATGGCCTCATTATTTCACTATGAAGTGAATGGTATACACAGGACTGTTGGAGAGTTTGTTGGTGAAATGGAGGTATTGTTGAGCAAGGTGTCTGCAGGCAAGTCTATGATTCATGTTTTTAAAAGGAGGCCCATGGATGGCCACCTCTAGAGAGAATTGTGGAGGAGATGCATGGTTTTCTTGATCATTCTCTCTTGTTGACCTTTGGAGCCTTTTGTTTTTTTGGTTCTCAGTCAGCTCTGAGACTTATTTTAATTTCTCCTCTCAGTTAAAGAACCAGTGGAGGGCAATCTCCTCAGAATGTTAGCCAATACCAACATTGGATAGCCCTCTAAATAGATTAATGTTTTATTGTCAGCTCTTGCTAAAGAGCAAAATCCAAAGTTTGGAATTTCTAGTGATAGAATTTCAGTTACAAGTGGAAAAGGAAACATTTCCCATTGTCTCAAATTCATAGTTGACCACTTACTCTATCCACTATTAAGGAAGTCTCAGATCCAATAATATATTGCAAGATGGTAGTGATTTCATAGGCAAGCATTGGCAAACTCTATAATATCCCTGTTGTCAAAATTAGAAACAGAGCTTCTAATTTGCTTCATGGGTTCATGGGTCATCCTGGCTGGAATCTTTCCTGGAGACCCTTTAGAGTTTTACTTTATGTCTGTTTTCCTGGCAAGGCATGATGCACATTTCCTACTGCCTCTGGAGTGCTGGAGCATCTGGAACGTTTTCCTCTCCCTTCACAAATTGCTTTGAAGAAACTTAGTAGCAGTACCCAAGACATTTATTTTCCTGCAAAGCAGCTGGGAATGGATAAGAGCAGAATGAACTTTCTCATGTTTTCCAATGAATCAAGTATTTCCATTCCACTTCTCCTTACACTTTGAGCCATCATTTCTTCTAAGAGATTTTTATAATACCAAATGCAAGGTCCAAAACCAAAGTTCATTATGCATAAAAATATGTATTACAAAATTACTCCTAACTCTGAGAATTATTAAGGCTTTTCCCATTATGTAATGAGTTTATCTTATCTTCTTCATGTAGCCCCACCTTTATAAATCCTCACCTTCTCTTCTCAGCTCCACAACCCAGAGCAATCACCTTCTAACATCTTTTACTCTTACTATCAAATACCTGGCACTTGATCACGTACTGGTCGATGTTAAGTTTGAGTTGTTACCTTCCTCACATTTTACATTGCATTGACTATGCATTGTAACTTCATGACATTTCAACAGGGATTTATTCTTCTGGTCAAACAAAAGTCTAACAACTGTGTTACTTCAATTCTCTATTTGATTATAAACGTTGGACCAATTGCATATATGCATGAAGGTTCTTGTGGTTAGTTTCTTCAGCATCCCCAACAATCAGTCATTAATGTTAATAAAGCAAAACATGGCTGCAGAAAAAGAGGATCTGGGATACATCCAGCATACTGATGCTGATCACATGCCTACTGGTACCCAATGTAGACATGGATCACAGGTGGACTACAACATGGCCCCATAGTGACCATTGTTTGGGACCTGATAGAAGATAACTACAAACAGCAATATCAAAATAAATATTTTAAGGACTCCTGGAGCATACTTTAAATTAATAAAGTATGTAACTATTGATTGCTAGTCATAAATAATTAGAAATATCCAATTAGAAACAGTAACAGTATCTTTTAAAAAGAGTAATAAAAAAGCCATAAATAAATCACTTCTTGCTCAAGTCCAATAAAATCTACATAGATAGATGTATAAATGGAAACCAGTTATACTTTATTATTTAGCTCCACATATATATGTTAAGTGATCAGTGTAATAAGGAAAATTACATATTTGCATATCATCTATTATTCATTGTCCACAGAGAATAAGAAATCTGAGTTACCCACTATCATTCTCAACTTAATATTTGGTTCTCTTAAATATTATTGTAAGACATTTTTTTATAATATCAAAAAGTGAGTCCAGAAACTTATTCATTGTATATCAAGAATGTGTTAATCATTATATTATATAATTTCAACTCTTATTTTATCTTTGAAACTATAGTCTGAAGTTAGGTAGTTACCCTTATTATTTTTAGAAGAGAAAAGCAAAGTCCAGAGAGGCTAAATAATTTATCTATAGCTACACTTAAGGAATACTGGGACTAGGGTTCAGTGCCAGTTCTGTAAACTCCAGAATCCATTATTTCCCCTTACACCAAAATACAAAAACAGAAACATTTTGGGAAATCACAAGTTTGCATAATGTCAGACTTAACAAAGACATTTTTAAGGTGCAAAATATTCATTAATGGAAGCAATAATCTTTAGTTAAATAAACAAATTGACATGTCTGTAACAGATTATTTTTCTAAGCCTTGATGAACAGTTCTGTAAACTCCAGAATCCATTATTTCCCATTACACCAAATACAAAAACAGAAAACATTTTGGGAATCACAAGTTTGCATAATGTCAGACTTAACAAAGACATTTTTAAGGTACAAAATATTCATTAATGGAAGCAATAACCTTTAGTTACATAAATAAATTGAGATGTTTATAATAGATTATTTTTCTAAACCTTGATGAACATTTACTGGTCTGGTATTTTATATCCTTTTCTCTCTACTTTTCTACCCATCCCATTTGCCACACCCAAGCTATATAAACCTGCCCAATTTTCTATTCATGTTTATCCCACTGAAAACTTCAGTAATCCTGTTTCTGCTCCCCACATGCTTGTGGATTTGTTTTATGTGAAAAGTGTATTTCTTAAACAAAAAACAGATTTATTCTGGGGAAAAAACTGAACTGGGGAGATTGGAGACTCAGAGAAATCAGGCATCACCATATGTGAGGATGGGGCAATGGGTTGGAAGAAGGACTTGCATAGCAATGCATAGGATATAGGGCTAGTGTCAGAGGCAGAGAGCCCAGGGCTCAGGATAGTCCTATGTTTGACTTAATGCTCTGATACTACCATTTTGAAATTCTTAATGATTTTATCTTTGAACTTGTGTTTTGTAAGTGAAGTTCAATGGGATGATGGGACATGAATGTGAGCAGAAGTCACACATAATGTGTATGTCCAATGTTTATTTGCTGCCTCATTCAAGAATAGGGTTTGTGGATAATAAAGAAAATTATAAACTGATGAACAAAAAGATAGACACAGAGGCAGTAAAGCATCAAACAGACTGTCAAATTATAGCAGGAAGGTTAGGGAGAGGTGGGGTAAAGAAGAGATCAACCATAGGACTTGTATGCATGCATATAAGCATAACCAATGAACACAAGACACTGGGGGGTTAGGGTATGCCTGGGAGGGGAGGAGGCAATGGGAAGATATGTATACATGTAATACATTAATAAAAAAAATTGAAAAAAAAAGAATAGGGTTTGTGGTGACCCATGAGCACAGAACTCCTGTGGACTCAGGTATGTAGTAGGTTAGCAATACTCAAAGTGAGTACAAGACAAGCATGTTAAGTCTGTGAGTTTCCTGAACTGAAAGCCTCAAGGACCATGCATGGTTTCTGTTCAAGGCAGAATTCTCAAATGCAGAAAAAGGGCCATTGCATTCTAAGAAACATGACTACTAAGGAGCCCTATCATGTCCTTTTTAAAAACTATATATTTTTATTGATTTCAGAGAGGAAGGGAGAGGGAGAGAGAGATAGAAACATCAATGATGAAAAAGAATCATTGATTGGCTGCTTCTGGGCATGTGCCCTGACCAGGAATATAACCTAACTTCCTGGTTCATAGGTCAGTGCTCAACCAATGAGCCATGCTGTCGGGCTTATGTCCTTTCTTATTCCTGTCATTTTCCCATATTAGCAAACTGTTTATAATAAAAATGGAGACATAGAAGGAAAGAAAGGGCAACTCATAATTCTTTTTATTTTCCAGTTCTAGCTTACTCATTAGTAACTTAAGGTAGAGAATGTTGGTAGAATGTGTGCCTATCAGGAAGTAAAATGAAAACAATTTTTTGTATGTGCAGCATTTCTATTGCTTTGGTAAGAATGGTATATATGTGCAAGTACAAGTTATGAAACAAAAATTATGTAATTTCAGTGATTCTGCTTAAGAGTTAAATGTTCTTATATTTGCATTAAAAACTGGCATTGCACAATATAAAGATGCACAGTAACATTCATGTTAATAATGTAAAATTAAATTGTTTTTACATAAAACAACTTTAAATAGCAACTAAAAAACACCATGACAAATCAGGAGAAAGATTGCAGAAGGAAAAAAAGCTTTATAATTTAGTAATCTTAATGGCATTTTTCCTGCTTTTGGAACAAGGGGCCCACATTTACATTTAGCACTGGATCTTGCAATGTAGCCCATATTGGTGGGATGCCTTGCCTCTCTCCCTGAAGGCCCGTGGCCAAGAATATATCCCACTGAGGGAGATTGGTAGTTCCTACTCTGGAGATATTGACCAGCCCCGAGGAACAACCATGGATGTAGGAATTCATCAATGTAGAATGGACTTTCCCCCAATCAACTCTAGAGAGAAGCCTATGAGGGTGTGGGCCCTTCCACACATACTGGATTTCCCATTGGTGTTAGGTCCTCACTCTATGAACAGACAGCTGAAGGACCAGCAAACACTGGAGGAAAGCATCCAACTGGAAGGATAGCAGCCAGGTAAATATCAAGATCCCCAGGAAAAATAGAGGGCATACTTAGAACAAATTACTGAAATTCCCGAACAATGAAGCATTTTTTTTTGGTGGGGGGGGATCAGGTTAATATGCAGAAAACTATGCAACTCTAAAAAAAATTGATGTTGTAGAAGAAATATCCTCAGAATGTACTACATCACTTTTCTCTTGACCTTGTAAAACTAATACTGTCTGCGGGTTTAAATGAGACTGTTCTATGACTGTGTTTGGAGGATTGGGTGAGGAGAAGTAGATTAGAGGAACTCATCATCTCACATAAGGAGTCAATAGATGATATCTGACATTGATAAATCAGGGACTCACAGAGTAGCCTATTATGGAGGAACATGGAGATAAACTCTACAATAAATAGACAAAGAAGCAGAGCATGGCTAGAAGGTGGGTTTGAGACAGCAAGCAGAGGATAGTTGTTTTTCTTCATAAATGGATTACTTCTATGTAATTTTTAAACTCTGTACATATATTGATAAATCTTTAGAGTAAGAGAAAAGAAATACCAGAAGATGAAAAGAAAAGGATATTGGTTATCTCACAAAACTTCCAGGAAGGCTGGGTAGCGAGCTATGTTTAGTGGTTGGGCAGGAATAAATGAAGTATCCGAGTGAGGATGATGCTGGTACCTCTGTCAAACAGTGCAAGCCCCTCTGGCCCTGCCTTAGTTGCTGCAGCACCACAGGACATTATGGGTAGCGCACATCTGCACTGTTCCCACATCTTTCTCTCATGGCTACCAGGTCCTGGTTGTTGGGTGTTGGCATCTCATTGACTGAGAGTAGGTCACATGTCCACAAATGACAACCAGTTTGGTAAAGAAAAAAAAAGGCCTTTTTGTGTAGGAATTATCTGTTTCTAGGAAGGAGATTCAGATGTTGGACAGGGGAAAATAATGTTAAGGAGTATATTATGGTTATTTCCTGATGAAAGTACCAACCACTCACAAATATTTTATTTTTTCCTCTCAGTCAAATTTTTAGGGAACCTTAAGATTTGAGGGTTTTAATAAAGGGGAGGGTACATGATTGTCTATCTATCTACCTACCTACCTACCTACCTACCTACCTACCTATCTATCTACTTATCATCTATTATTTATCTTTATCTCTATAATCTGTTTCTCTCTCCACCTATTATTTCCCTATCAGTGAATCTACAAATCTCACACTAGGTCCAAGTATTGTCATTCGTAAAGCAATGATATGACACAGCAGATACTCTGGAAAAGCGTGTGGGTACCGTGTGTGTGTCCAGTGGAGTAATTAGAAACACAATTTCTGAAGGAAACCAGAGGACTCTGCAAATAAAAAACCTACAAACAGATAAAAAAGATCACGATGCCCACAAAGGAAAATGTAACATCCCCCAGAAGAAAATAATGCCTTCTCCCACTTCCTCTTCATGAGTAAGGAGAGTGAGCATCACTTTTCCAAATAATTCCAGTAACAAAGCACAAAGATTGGGACATGCCAGGGACTTGCCTATAATTTCACAGGTAATGTATGTGATGTTCATTACAAGACCCTAAAGTACATAAGAGGGCTCTGCATCAAGGAACATACAAAAGGAGAAATCAATGCAAGACCTGTCATTTTTTTCCAACCAAATCACAATTGGGAATTTGGTGACAGGAATTTCAGCTTTTATCTGCCATTTGTTGAGTTGGCTTATTAAACGTCAAGTTCCTATTAACTAACTTTTATCCTAGTGATATTGGGCTCTCAACAACACTAAGAGGGTTGACTGACATATTTGTTGCATATTTCATGTATTCTGAAAAAGCTTGGCATTGTGAGAAGCCAGGTTGGGAAGGGAAGAAATGGATATGCCCCCAAAATTGGTATTCTAGGAAAACAATCTGAGAAATGTGCTGCAAAGGGCTAGCCATGATATTCTAGAATCTAGATAATGACTGTGCATTACACATTTATATATATATATATACACACACACAGTAGATTGTATATGGGCAAACACACACAGCAATTATCTTGCATTTGAGCAAGTAAAATGTTTCCAGCTTTCTTTCTCTTACTAATTCCCTAAACTGCTAGGTTTGTTGTTGCTGTAGGATTTTCATTAAACCTCTCTGAGCATACTCCTCCACCTGAACTTAAAGTAATTTGCATTTCCTCTTGTGTGAAACCAATTCACTTAGGTAGAGGCCTAAGTAATTACAAATATCAGATGCAATTTTCAATTGCATTTCTTGTCTGAAAGTGGTATTTATCGAAAAATATAACTTTAGGTGAGCATATCAAGAGTCTGTTTACTTGAAGAACAAAACCCTTGCAGATAACTGGTGAGTTGTGCTCAGGTAAAAAAGTCAGTCTAGTGTCTACATTTAATGAAGTGGATGAATACAAATCATTAATTCAAATTTTTGGAGAAATATGTTCATGCTGGGCAGAGAGGAAAAGAGGATTTAAACAGGTGGCCATGATATTTGGGAAAAAGCCCGATTGATTTTTAAACTGCAATTCAGAGTGAAGAACAGAATGTTGTTACTAGCAGTGTCTGGCAGGCAGCTCAGTGGAACATTTAGCCTAGCTAGAATCAGGCTTCATACCAACCCGACCAGGTTTATTTCCAAATTGGAAATCTGACGGAGATGTAGGAAGCAGTATGTGCATGGTTATAATTTGAAGCTGGCCAAGCAGTTCTTGACCATCCACTGTGTTAAGGTCCTGTAACTGTCTACAGGTGATTTGGGGGTGAGATGGGGAGGTGGTGTATGAGAAAAAGATCAGAGAAGTTCACAATTAAATTAAAATAAGACATACTTTTTACTTTAAAAAAGTTGAATAGAAACATTCTGGCTAGGAAGGTATCTCCTATAAATCAGATAATCCAGTGGGCTCTTCTGTCACTTGAATTTTATCTGTCTGCATTGTGCCCATGGGTGTAAGTTCTATTCTGTGGGTCTACACAGAAAAATCTAATCCTTCTTCCTCGTGACATCCCTTCATGCTTTTGAAAGAAGCTATGATGTGTTCTGTAAGTATCTCTTTTGAAGATCAGATATTCTTGTTTCCTTCAAGCATTCCTCCTCACAAAATTTTAGCCCTTTCATCATCCTGTAATTCTTCTCTAAATTCATTCACTTATTAAATATTTAATATACCAGGCATGCCTACATCTAGGGTATAGAAATAAATAAGAAACAGTCCCTCTATAAAAGAGTTCTGGGGCTAGTGGATTAGACAAGTAAAAAATATGTTCCGTAATATGTACTATAATGGAGATATGCATGGAGTATTATGGGATAATTATTTATCCCTTTTGTAAAGAAATAAGCAAAATGTCTCTGGTCATGTCTGACTGGTAGAGAACAGAAAGGACTTCTTTTACCTTAGAATTTTAAAATATGCCTTCAATAACTATACTCTTGTGCCACTTTTTACATGTTATGACTTTGATCTTTATCATATTTATCAAATATTTTATTTTATTGATTCTTACTTTTACTAATATCTACTTTTTTCAATTCCTTTTACTATGAAGATACTTATTGTTTCCAGGTTTAGAGTTTATTAATTAATTTTCAGCCCCCTTGATCTCTAGTATATTCTAAGTCTGTACATTTCCTTTGGGTGCTGCTTTAGCCACCCTCCATAGGTTTTGGTGTATGATGGTCTTGTTGCTCAGTTATAAACAATTTGTAAAGTTAGATTTGTCTAACTTCATAGTTCTCCCAATGACTCTCCAAAGATCCCATCATGCAAAAGCTCTTCACTTGATCCTGCTGTCCCTAGTAAGAGGACACTTGGATCAATTGCCCCTGCAGAGGGTCACTCTCCCTGCAGCACCTCCTTCCCTCCAGCTGTTTTAAAAGGAGCACCAACATCCCTTCTAATTAGGGCAGACAATGAGGGGAGCTGGCAAATGGGTATGTTTTTGTTAGCTATGCTGCCAGTATGAGGAATAGAATTCTGAGAAGACCCCTTGCCAGAACAACTAGTTAAAACAAGACCATTATTACCCCTAGATTTCATCAGAATATGATGAGGTGCATCATTAAGCAATGCAGGAAGGGGGTGGACTTGTGTAAATCTATTCTCCTACTCACTCAAAGCAGTCAAGTGCAGCATGAGCACAGATGATCCTCATCAAGCTTTGTTTCTGGTGGATGCCTGCTGGCTGGCGCTTAAGAAAATAATGTAGCCCCTTTGTTACTCTTTCTCTGTTCCCTTTCCTCTGTAAAAATCACTTGTTCCTATCAACATTCCTTTAGGACACACCAATTTTATGCTCTTGTTTTCTCTTTATGAAAAGTTGCCCTTTGAAAAGGATCTGGAAACTCAAAGATTGAAATAACTGATACTTGACATATTACCTCACCTAGACTGACACTCATTTTAAAGAGAACACAAAATCTTAAGTTGAAGGAAACCAGCGTGTATTTGTAGACTTCAGCATGAATGGTAGGGACAATTTGGAGTGAGTAGGAGATCCAGACTCTAATGAGGATGGGCCTTGGATAGCATCTTAAATGTGTGGAGAGGTTCTCAACTAGGGGACATTTGCTACCAGGAGACATTTGGCACTGTCTGCAGACCTTTTGGGTTGTAGTAAGGGGCTGAGGGTGCTACTGACATCTAGTGAATAGAGGCCAGGGATGCTATGCTGCTAATCATCCTACAATGTATAGGACAGCCCCTCCCAACCAAGCATTAGCTGACCCACAGTGCCAGTAGTTCTGAGGCTGAGGAACCTCATTGTAGATTGACATATACAGTGAGTCCTCACCTAACATCATCAATAAGTTCTTGGAAACTGACTTTTAAGTGAAATCAACTTTTAAAATAACAAGAGTTATGTTCCTTGTGCACATTTCTGGTCACAAAAACATCCCCAAATGTCTAACTGAAGATTCCAACATTTCTAGTATTAAACACTGAAATAAATATGAGCTATACATACATTTAAGAAGAGTGACTAGAAACAGATAATGTGCATGGCTCACTGGTTGAGCATCGACCTATGAACCAGGAGGTCACAGTTCAGTTCCCAGTTGGGGCACGTGCTGGGGCACATCGAGCCCAACTGGTTGTGGGCTCGATCCTCAGTGTGGGGAGTATAGGAGGTAGCTGATCAATGATACTTTCTCATCATTGACAATTCCATCTCTCCCTCTCTCTTCCTCTCTGAAATAAATAAGAATACCTGGTATATTTAACACACACGCACACCACAACAGATAATGAGTTCCTAATCTGTTTATCCCAATCAAGGTCATGGTGGGCAGAGTCTCTCCTGGGAGCTCATGGCACCAAGCAGGACTCACTCTGGACAGGACATTCTTCCTTGGCAGAGTGCAGTCACACTCACTCTTACTCAAATGGGGACAATGTAGCCACACCAAACTCACCCAACTGCACATCTCTGGGATGTGGGAGGAAACCAGAGTCCACGGAGAAAACTCATGCAGACATGAGGAGAACATGCCCACTTTCCACAGACAGTGAGCCAGGCTGTCAGCTGATTATTATTTCTCATCAATAGTTATAAAGAAACTATTTGAACAAGAAAATGTTATGTGAGGGAAGGCTTGCTCTATTTGGTAGTAACACTGATCCTATATTGGAAAGAACAGGGAATTTCAGGGTGCCAGCTGGAGTCACCTTCTGTGAAAGAAAAAGGGTCCCCACTACTCAGCAATGGGGAGAGTTATTGTCTCACTTTCCACTGTAGACAAATAGTCTGCTTTCCTTGAAAATTTTTTTTGAAAATACAGATTTTTATGTGAAATTTCTATATTTTAAAATATAGCAATGAATCCAAATTAACACGTTTGAGAGAGCCATGCAAGAAATCACCATGGTGGGTGGCTACTTCCAAGCTCTGAGCTGGACAGCCCTGTCCCAGAAGTAAACTTGTGCATTGTAAATCCAGGGCTGCAAGGTCCCTGGGAAAGGTTCTGGTCACAATCCTCCTGTCTGCAAAGAGCACGACTGGACTCCTAAGGCAGGAGCCAAGGAGGGGTCCTTCTCAGCGCTGTGTGGGGTTGACTTATTGGCGCTCTAAACTTGCTCTCTAACTACTTAATATAGTTTCCTTAGAACCATTTTACCCTTTCCTCTTGTAAAAGTCTCTTGGGCTCCATATACACATTTCAGATCATGGAATTTTCTCTTACTAATTCAAATATCTACCTGACAGAGTTGTTGAACAGATTAAACAAGATAACATACATGAAAGTTCATAATGTAGAGTTGAAGCACGAAAAGAAATGTGAGTTGATCCTAAATACAAAGACAATTCTTGGCTTTTTGAATGGTAGTGTAGGTATTTTTTTTTTAAACTGGATATAATTAGTGACCAGCTCCTGGGATAATGAGCTGAGTTCACTTGCTTGAATTTGGAGGGTAAACACATGTTCTTTGTGTCTGGGAGGTATGCTTGAGAGTTCCTTTGTCTCTCCCTGCTTTGGGGGAAAGCAAATTTGGCATGGTTTTTGAATGTCTGCCTCCCCCACACTTTTTTAGTATGGAAGCTTTGTAAATTCACCTTGTTAAAAACAAGTACCATCTTCATACCTGCTGAAACCTAATTCTCATCCAGGGGCTATGTAATGAACAAAGAGGGTGGTAATACCAATGGGGCAGACAGCCCAGCCCACGCAGGTACACTGGCATGGCTAAGCCCGGGAGGGAGGCTGTTTGTATGGAACCCTTTTTCCTGTGACTCTTTCACCTCCCCCAGCTCAGCCTGAGCCATGAGAAGAAGTGTGTTGTCAATGAGACAGGCCAATTTTACCTATCTTACACAATAGTGCATTACAGACTTTCCAAGAAGGCGCCATTCAGGGTGAATCACCAAATTCTGGATGAAAAGGTTTTGATTTGCAAAAGCGCTCAAGCATTTCCCTTAGAGCTGGAGATGGCAGAGCAGGAACCAAGGTGCATGCAGCTGCTTCACCTTTGGGCCAGGTGCGCTGGCAAGCTCTCTGTGGTAGATCAGGGCTAATGCATCCAGCAATCACAGGCGCCTTTGTCACACCCTGGGTGCCAGGGCCCATGAATGCCTTATTTAAAGCAGAAGAGAAAGACAAAGTGTTGATGATGGTGGGGTATAGATATGCGTGGAATTGAGTCAAAGCATGAATTGTGAGTTAATAGCAACTGAAGTTAATTTAAAATTTTCAGGTCTTCAATTGAATTTTATCAACATAGGTTAAAAGGGGAAAAGAGAGAATGCCAGGTTAAGGATTACAACATTTAAGAGGATTTCCACTACAAATACAGAAAATCTATCTAAAATGATTTGGACCTTTACTATTCAAAGTTTGGTCTCAGAACTGGCAGCATCAGCATCACCTGGGAGCTAGTCAGAATTATAGAATCCACAGCCCCAGCCCAGACCTTCTGAATTAGTATCTGCAACTTTAATAAGATACACAGGTTATTTGCATACACATTATAGTTTGAGAAGCACAGCCTTAAACAAGAACTCTGTAGTTTTTCCTTAATCTGAGATGACAGGTAGGCTAGAAATAAGTGGTCCCATGGTTGATTAACTCAGTAATATCAAGAAGGACGTGGGTGTTTTCCATTTTTCTGCTCTGCTTCACTAGGTGTACTTTATACTTCGCCTTATAAGATGGCTGCAGAAGCTCCAGCCATCACTTTGCACAGCTGAATAAAAAGATCAGAAAACGGAAGCATCTTCTCACCTATCCTTTTCAACAGCAAATAAACTTTCCAGAAGACACTTAATAGATTTCCCTTCATGTTATAAGTCTCATACCTAATTTTCTAGAATTGCAATCACTTGCCCATTCCTAAACCAGTCACTGGCAAGGATATTATGATGAATGACTAAGGCTGGTGAACATTTAACCCCTAGGATCAGGTAGGGGCCTGGACTCCCTTTTAGAACATGTATGTAAACACGTGAAAACATGAATTTTTATAACTTGGAAGAAATAAGTGGGTAGGAGAGATATCTGGTGGGAAAAGCAGCAGTATGTGCTGCAAGAATTCTTTTGAGGCTGTTCTTTGGACATTAGGAATTTACTCTTGAATATTTGTTTGAGAGTTTTAAAAAGAATGGTTTCTGAGGTTTTCCTCTATGACTAATTCAAGAGATATTGTCCTAGTGATACACGTATATAGCTTGGACAATTTGTGCCACAGGAAATTCCTAATGATAGAATAGTGCAATCATAATATTTTATAAAAAAGCAAAGAGTCCAAATGATCTGTACATTGGTCGGTTATGTTGGGACTGGAGTATAGTCTATCTTTATAGGCTATCATCCTGATGGAGGTAGTTCATCCTTTTAGTTTGACATCTGGAATTTGAAGAAGTAGATCATTTTACCTTTTTGGGGAACAGGAATGATTATGTAGGATGAATCACATAGTGGCCATTTTAAGATCATCTAAGAGAAATAGGATTCAAATGAGCAGGTGTTAGGATCCCAGATGCCACTAAACCATGGGATCCACAAGGTCAGGGCTCTATCTGATGCAGGCTATAGGTACTTGACAAGTGTTTGTAAAATAATTAACAGAGTACATAAGTGACTTAAGTAAAGAGAACTGTTACTTTACTGGAAATATTCTTAATTTGGTATACATTGTTTTTTAAAAAATATATATATTATTGATTTTTTACAGAGAGGAAGGAGAGAAATAGAGAGAAACATTGATGAGAGAGAAACATTGATCAGCTGCCTCTTGCACACCCCCTACTGGGGATGTGCCCACAACCAAGATACATGACCCTGACCGGAATCAAACCTGGGACCTTTCTGTCCGCAGGCTGACACTCTATCCACTGAGCTAAACCAGTTTTGGATCTTTGTATTGACTTACTCTGAATGGGTGGGTAGAACCAATAAATACAATGTTTATGTTTTATCTTTCACACTCTTATTTCCAAGGTGCTGAGAGAAAAAAGGCAAATACAACATTAGACTGCATTAATAAACAGATAATATTTTGGTGAAGTAACTGTCTTCACACTGTTCTTTGTGTTGCTTCTGACTACATTGGGAATGTTTTATTATTTCCTAGCACATGTGTTAAGGAGAACATTAAGGGTCCAGTTATGGCAATGATAATAATTTTAAAAATTAGGGCCAGACATTATATTAAATACTTTCATATTTTTTATTAAATTATTACAAAATCACTGTAAGGTAGATATGTCAAAAATGTGGAAATGGGAGCTCAGAGAAATGGATCAACCTAAGAACAGTGACTAAACAGTGAAACTGAGATTTGAACCATGTGACTGAATACTTGCTAATCTAGCTAAGCATTTATTATATGCGGGCCATTGTTCTAAGTGTATTTATTATTTCATTAATACTTACAAAAAGTATATGAAATGGGAAATTTCACAAGCAAGGAAACTAATGTTTAGAGAGGTTAATTAATCTACCTGTATCTTCACAAGTATCCCTGTTAGCCTTGGGCATGAATGAATCTGACCTCAGAGCACCAGGTCTTCTCACCATGGTAATGCCTGTGAATGGTGGAGCACAATATTATATCCTGGGTTGCTCAAGAGAACAGAATTAGACTTTAGAAGAACTTCTAGGAATTAGTCTATGTCAACAATAGACTTGTCTGTATTAACTACAGGAAGCTGGCGAGTGGCAATGAACATTACAGTCAAGGAGGTGTAACTGAATTTATTGCATATAACTAGAGGTAGGATTTGGTCTTTTAAAAGTCTCAAGAATAGGGCTCTGTTCATAGCCTATATCTTTTTCTAGGCAATTGTTTTTTCAGTACTGGGTCACTCACTTGATTAGAAATATGTATTTTGCAAAGGAAAGGGATAGCACTGGTGTAGAGGTTGGGGAATCTTTTTTTTTTTAAATATATTTTATTGATTTCTTACAGAGAGGAAGAGGGATAGAGAGTTGGAAACATCGATGAGAGAGAGACATCGATCAGCCGCCTCCTGCACGCCCCCTACTGGGGACGTGCCAGCAACCAGGATACATGCCCTTGACCGGAATCAAACCCAGGACCTTCCAGTCCGCAGGCCGATGCTCTATCCACTGAGCCAAACCAGTTTCGGCGGTTGGGGAACCTTTTATCCCCAAGGAGGCATTTGGATATTTATAGCATCATTTAAGGGCCATACAAAATTATCTACTTAAAAATTAGCCTGCTATATTTGGTCAAACATTTAATTAACTTACCCCTAATGCCTTGGCAGGCCAGACCAAATGATTTCGTGGGCCAGACATTCACCACCCCTGGTCAAGAGAAAGAAAAAGAAAAATTCATTTTCATGCCCATTGCTCTTCGACACTCCTACCTCACCTCTAACTGTTATACTCAGACCCATAACTTTTAATTTACCATAGATGACATTCTTTTTCACATCTGGACAGGTCACTCTCCAAACTTGCCCTTTTAAATAGAGTTGGGCCAGTGTTAAGATATATCACCACTTCCCTCAAACACCAACATTTATAATGGAAATACTTGTATTGTAAAGTTGAGAGCAATAGTTGAAGCTTGGGCAACACATTGATACAATAAGTAGTTGATTAATCTGCAAAGTTAAAATTATAGTCAATTTTAGCTCTGATCAGCTTTGAGAAATGTGTACACATTTAATGTTTGCCCAGAGAAACATTTTCCAATGTCTTGGTTCAGTTTGGTTCCATTCTGGGGAGAAAGATACTTCAGCACCTTGAAACTTTACTCAGTGAAGTAATCCTGTCTTTAAAACAGTGGGCTGGGACTCCAAAAGCAAGCTTCTGGGGCTAATCCCGAGCACTTTCTCTTTTGTCACTCTCACTTCCTATTCCCCCCTTTTCTCCTGCACTCGCCTTCCTTCTGTTGTATATCTGTTCACTTTGAAAACCACTGGTTTCAAAATGCACCTGTAGCTATTAATTTTGCATGTTTCTGATTTTAATGGGTTTGTGAAGCTCCTGAAATTAAAGTAATTTTAAATGGGTTTTAATTACTAATGCTTTGGACCATTACCTTTAGCAAAGTCAGCAAAACAATGAGGGTTACCTTAGTTTATCTCTTTAAGGAATGTACTCTTTTGGGCTCTGACTAAACAAGAACAACTTTAATTGGAAAAATAAATAAAGAATATAAAACCACTGCTATATTAGAATGTCTAAATTTATTTCTCTTTCAAAACAGCCACCTTTGATTTCAGGAATGGAATTTAAAATGTGATTTTTGTTTGTCAGTAAAATCTCATATTTTTCAAAGGTAGAGAGGGTCCAAGTGGTAATATTATGTTATGTAAGTGCTGAAACAGGATAAATTATGACCAGAGGCTTTGAATTGTATTCTTAGTCCCACACAGACTACTTTATATGTAACATTAGAGAAATGGGGTTACTTCTCAATAATGTCCTCTTGTAAAAATAAGGGTAATCAACTCTTAGTTGAAAAGTGAAGGAGTAATAAGATAATGTTTGAAATGGATTTTAAGTTTCTACCTAGAGAGGTTGAAGGTAAAAAAAAAGAAAATCTAAAAAAACAAAAACACAGCCCACTGCAATGTCTGTGACTATTTCCATCCCAGGAGAGAAGGCTGTTTACGTTGTTCCCAATGGAATGTTCTCTTCAATTGGGCCGTGACTTGAGCGGTTTGATAATAATAAGCTTAGATTGCCTGCAGGTACAAATGGGAAAGGTTGATTAAGTCATTTAGTCCCTTGACAATTTTTTGAACCAAGTGATTTCTATAAAGAGCAGTCTTAAACTGCACAGTGCATGGTCTAGTCAAATAACCAAGGTTCTGAGTTCCATCTATTGCACCTTCTCCCAGAAAATATTGCAATATTTTGACTATTTTCTCTGAAAATTAATATCAAATTTCCTTCATCAGATGTATGTTACTCTTATCAATGATTCCCAAGTGGTTTCTAATACCTCTTTTATTTCCTTTAGTTGAAAATGTGCTAAAATACACCTCGGTGATAGAAACACCCAGGTGATGGTTGCCAGCTGGTGAATTCATTAATCATTTACATTAATTATGGAGTATGGCAGATAAAAGAATCTTTCTAAACAGAATATTAAATCTATATCTCAATGTCCAAATATATTAATATAAAACATAATTAGAAAAAAACAGTTCAAAAAGAGAAAAGTAATTTTTTCTTTTAGTTTCTCTCTAGAATTTACTTCCCACTCTTATTTATTTATTTATTTATTTATTTATTTATTTAATAAATCTTTATTGTTCAGATTATTACAATTGTTCCTCTCCCCCCCCCATAGCTCTCCTCCACCTGGCTCCCACCCACCCTCTTCCCTTACCTCCCCCACATTGTCCTCATCCATAGGTATATGATTTTTGTCAAGTCTCTCCCTGCACTCCCCCTGACCTCTTTCCCCCTGAGAATGATCAGTCCACTCCCTTTCTATGCCCCTAATTCTATTATATTCACCTGTTTATTCTGATCATCATATTTTCAATTCACTTGATTTTTAGATTCACTTGTTGATAGATGTGTATTTGTTGTTCATAATTTTTACCTTTACCATTTGCTGCTGCTGCTTCTTCTTCTTCTTCTTCTTCTTCTTCTTCTTCTTCTTCTTCTTCTAGAACACCTTTCAGCATTTCATATAATACTGGTTTGGTGTTGATGAACTCCTTTAGTTTTTTCTTATCTGTGAAGTTCTTTATCTGCCCTTCAATTCTGAATGATAGCTTTGCTGGGTAGAGTAATCTTGGTTGTAGGTTCTTGCTATTCATCACTTTGAATATTTCTTGCCACTCTCATCTGGCCTGCATAGTTTCTGTTGACAGTTGTATGGGTGCTCCCTTGTAGGTAAATAACTGTTTGTCTCTAAATATTATTAAATAACCCCTGGAGGCAAAATTGCCCAAAGTTGAGAATGACTGTTCTAAACTGAAGTGACCTGTGCATTTTAAGATAATACAGTGAAGGTGTGGAGAGAGAGAGAGGAAAGATATCAGACAGGTAGTGTTTTAATGTGAGGAGCTACAGTCAGAAAGTGCAATATGTTTTCCCTGCAAGTGATAAAAGCCAGACCTAGAAAGACTATTAATGAATGCTTTGTTTTATCAGTTTTGGAACAAATGTTGCTATTCCAAATTAAGAAGAGTGCATTCAAGCTGAAAATTAAAAGAAAAAATACGTTTATTGTAAAAATTTGAAAACCTGTATGCAAACTCTCAAGGTAAAGCAGTATTATTAAAACACAGAAATTATTAGTTATCCTTTTACATATTACTAGAATTCAGACAGATGAGCATAGTTTCAACTAGAGAGTCAATCATGTGATTCAGAGATTGCTCCTTAGCCTGGGAAGTCCTTAAATTGGGATTGAAGACAGATGTTTCTGATGTGACTCATGCATTTTTACCACTTTCTCATGGGCATGGGCTGAGTTTATTTCTCTGTTTTCTGGTGATGTCAGTGTCTTGTTTACACAGGATAAGCCTGCCTAAGTCAAAACTAGCTCTAAGTCACATGGTAGATGGTAAAAATACATAGACAGCTTTCTCTTTAGATAGAATCTAGTTAAAAGCTCTAGGAGAATCAACTTGATTTCTGGGTTGAGTGTATGAACTTTAGTTATTTGAAGATGTTCTAGAATAATAGAATTTCAGAGGTGAAAATTATTGTCACAATTATTTTCACAAACATTTTACCATTTCGCAAGTTGCCATTCTAAGCACTGCACATTCAAAATAATCAAAAGCTGTTTTTCTTCTAGGGAGAGAACAAATGTAAATATATTAGTTGGCAACTACATACTTTTTCCTCCTAAACTAAAATCAAATCTTAATCTATACTTGAAAAGACAACTGGCCTTTATTGAGAACCTACGTAGAGAAAACCACTGTAGTTATTTTGAGATGTGATTTCCTTGAAGTGTGATGACAACTCAGTGAACCAGGCATTATTCCCATATTCAAACAAGAAAAACTAGCAATCTCAAACACAATCATACTGCAAAATGCAACAATATAAAAATAGCTGTTTTATGTCCAGAGTTGATCTCTAGCCAATCTTCCATCAGTGATTTTTACCAGTCTTTGATAAGATCTCAACTTCTTTTTAACAGTGAATACATAACTTAAACTACTTTTGGACTGATATTCAAGCAATTTATTTCGTCCATTTAGTCTCTATCTAATAGAGTTAAGAGAGGTGATTTTGGCGGCCCACTTTATGTCTTGTAGAATGCACTTCAACCTCTTCTGGCAGACCTTTCTAGCAACACACTATGGAAACGATCTATTTGAGGGTCATATCAGATGTCACTAAGACACAATCTTCTCTGAGATTTGAAATAAAAAGTTGGGTTTGGCCATGGGCCTCCAAATGAGGAGATCTTTATATTCTTTGAGTTCAGTAAAGTTTTTGCAAGTAAACTTATTGTGTTATGAGATTTGTTGGAATTTATTACATCCAAAAGAAAAAAAATCTCCAAATCATTATTTTCTTCTGAGTAACTAATTTCTATTATAAGGAATGACCCTTTCCTTGAATACATAGCTCTGGTTTAATTTATACATTTTCTTAACTTTCAGATAACTGTTACTATGTATTAGTTATATATGTTATATGTGTACATATATACATATGTGTATATGTTATATATATGTGTTTATATATCTATATACACATATAATATATACATGTACATCTATACATATATGTATGTATAATATATATACATCTACTGCTCCAAATGTTTGCTTCTTTTCATTTGGCTCTCAAGAGCCAAGTAAGACACAATAACTTGCCGAGTATATTTAGCTGCAGGAGAAGAAGATTTCTGATATGCTTCAATTTTCCCAAACATTAAAAAGGGACACACTAGAGTGATTAAAAAGAAATCTGTGGATGTAAGCTTCAGGAATTTCATTGCATATGTGAGTCTCTAATCCAGCATCTCACTCAACCAAACAAGGGATCTCTCCCCAACGCACCTGCAAATGAAATGACTTGGAAGACACAGTTGTGTGGGGCGGTGGGGAGAGATCGATGAGTGGTTTCTGTGTCTGTGAGATGGTCAGAGAGAAAGGCAAATCCCTTCCCCCCACTCCCATGGCTCCATGTGCCACTCTTCCTCTATAAAGGACAATTTGCTTTTCATGTAGTAATGAAGAACAATGTTTAACAGACAAAGGAGCTTCTAGTTTATTATTGTGCTGTCTTTGACTAGAGCTAGATGCTGGGAAAATGGTAATTCACAGTATGAATGCTTCTTTTCCAGCAGTACGGGTTATGGCTGAACATGTACATTGTATATTGCACATGGTACAATAGTGAACACTGTGAGAACGAGGAAAGAATGAATTACGGCTCTTTTTGTTGTTGTTGTTGCTGGCCAAGAGACCAGGAATTTCCTCTCAATGATTTGCACTTATGTCAGTGTGTGTATGGGTGATTCCTTAGCAATATACACTGCTGGATTCTGATAAATGACATTTGGTGTTAAAAATTAATGTATAAAATCTACCACCATGCTCTTAGAACACCTGTGTTCTCCTGCTTTCCCCTCAGTAAACTGATACAAGGCACAGGTGGTGCCTCATTAACTTATTTCATGCAAATAAAAACATATTGCATGATTTCTTCTTCTTAACTATATAATCACTGAAACATGATTGTGCTGATTAATGCACCAAATTTCGGGAGGTAAGAATTCAGCATCTTTTGTCAGTTACCTTCTACAGAAGGGATTTACAGTCCACATAAATTTGATTTTAATGAAGAGTAGTGGAATCTCTCTCGTTCATATAAGAAGTCTTTTCCTCTACTTTGTCTTTATGTTTATGCATTAGAATACTCTATGATATGGAATTGGAAGTAAAAAAAGGCCAAATTTCCAGGTTGACACACAATTAGAAGCCCAGAAGAGGAACCATCTCAAATAAGTGTGCCTCATTGTTTTGATTCAGTGTTTAGATACTCTTATCAATAATTTCTCGAAAATGGCATTGATTTGCTTTGGAAGCAGTAATGGAAAGATAGGGACTGTGTAGGGGGTTACTTTCAGATTTCTAAAGTCATACTGGAAAGGTCCAAGCATTCCAGCACAGCTATACATAGTATCATGCTGTGCTTAGAGGCGATGGCAAGTCTGATTTTAAAAGTCTTTTGTGATATTATTTCTATGTTTTTAATTCACTGAATTAAAGCCAGGTTTATTCAATTAAAATAATATACTTCAAGGTCAACTACCATTTGCTGTTCATTGAAGCAAGTTATTGTACAGTTATGTAAATTTCATGAACAGAGACACTACTGGAGTGTCTTAATTATAAGCAAAAAGTGCCATTTAAATATGAATTAAGTTGCCAGTGTTTCCTGTTCCTACATTTTCCATCTTTCTAAAATCTAAGGGCTACCCAATGATCTGTACTGTGTCCTAAGCATTTTCTTTACCCTGTGAAAGAAAAGCGCACCCATTACTAAATATCATTTTAATAAGCTCAGAAACAAGTGAAAATGTCGTTATCTCATTGATCATTAACCAGAGCAATATCTGTACAAGAGGATGCCATTTTTTTCCAGCTGGCCACTGACAGTCATTTTTATGTTGTTACTGAAATTTCAAAAGTATTCCTTCTTATACTAGGAGAAATAATTTGCTACATGTGTCATTCTCTCAAATTCACTATATATAAGAATTCATATTTTATAAAATAGCCTCTTTTAAATCTACCCTTTTATAATGCATATAAACATTCAGTTTTTAGACTCTAACACTGGGATGTGCTTAGTTTTACCACCCTTTTATCTTTGTTGAAAGAAATATTCATTTTAAATTTAGAACTGTCACTGTAGTTGTGTTTAGCAAAAGTGACTCATGACCTGAGACTCGGCTGATTTCTGTGAATTAATTCCCCATGCACCTCGGACTTACTGACATTGTTTTTGTTTGCCTCTATAATTTTGGATGGTCCCTGTGTATAAAAATGACCCAGAGACCAATCTGGCATTAATCACGAAGGCAGGGAAGGGTTCCCAATTAGTTAATGAAAACCACAACTCAGTTCTGTGCAGTCAGTTCCCAGCTCCTATCTGGCCAGAGCCATAAGGCTGCCTCCTGGGAAGATATTCCCAGCCGCCCCCCAAGGTAGCTCGCGCTCGCTGCTCCCCCCAGGAGTGAGAAGTTCACTATTCACTCAGTGCTTGCATCATCCTTTCCAACATGTTCCCACTGATACATTAAAGGAATTAATTGCTCATAATGATCTCACCATCTGTTAACAGAGGTTCATACCTACAGGCTGGTGGCATGCCGTGGTTTTCTATTCAGGGATCAATAGGCAATGCCGGGCGAGCGCTTTCCCACATTGCCTGCCTTGACGCGCTGAAAGGGGGAGGAGAGCTCGGTGCCGGCCATCTGCTCCTTGTCTTTCTGTGCAAGACCTTGATGCGGTCCAGCACAGCTCTGATCTGACTCCAGTCCGATTGGAATGTGGCTGATCTGAGAGCCTCTCAAAGCTGTGAAAGTGAGTCAAAAGGAGATGCCCATTGTCCGGCATGGCTGAAAGAAAATGATCACTTTAAAATTCATAACTCCCAGGTGCCTGCCATCTATTCATGGGAAAAACCCTCTGAACTTCTCTTCATTAAAGAAAGAGAGGGGAGTCTTGCTAAAAAAGAGAGAAAAGGAAGTAGTTTGTGGGAATGTGCAGGGGATTTTCAGGCTAAACAAATGAGGAATTTGGCATTTTTTTACTTGTATTAAAAGCGCTGTGTAGGGAAGGAGAAACTCTTATTAAAAAAAAAAAAAGTGGTCCGGGAGGGCACGGAACGCCTGCCTGGGGCCCTGTAGCAACTTACACTGAGCATTTTCATTTTCTCCAGGAAAACGCAAAGGTCACCTTCCCTTTTTACTTTTATTACCTGGAGCTGAGAAAATTTTCCGATTTGATTCTGGACAACATTCTCAGTCAATCTCCACTCTTATTCCATTGGGGTGCAATTTGGATGGGAATTTAGGTAAGGATGAGAGCCTGAGAAATTCCTTAATATGGTACAGGACATCAATGGACATAATGCAATTCAAATCTATCAGGTGTTTCTCAGGAGGAGTTTATTAGCAGGGTATTTCTTAGTAGCACAGTTCTGTCTGTGCCTAAACAACGGAAGAGCAGTGAAGAAATAGTAAGGAAATAAATAAAAGTAAAACCTTGATGCCCAGGCATCTGAAGATCAATCTGCGTTCCAGAGCTGTGGGAACCCATGACTATCGGATCAACTACTCGTCTCTGTTGGTCATTGCAGGAAATTGATGTTGAATCAGAATCACATTGGAATTCAAAGATTTATAAATTAATAAATTGAGAGCCAAACAAAAGTATGAAAATAGAGAGCGCTATGGTCTGTCTCTTGTTTTTCTTACAGACAATGACCTTTTATTTTACAGGCAATGACCTTAAAAGCTTAAGTGACTGGCTCAAAGTTATATGTAGTCATAGAATATGGGCTGTAATTTTAACTTACTGGCAATTTTCTTTCTATACTTCATGCTGTCCCCTTAGTGGTGTGGGGCTTAAAATTATTTTTTTCTCAGCTTTATTTAAAATATAGATTGGTATTGCCAACCTAAGTCATTTAATTCTGAGCTAAGTGATTTCAGTAGAGTAGCAGAATAATTTTCAGAAATTGGTTTCATATTTATACACCAATAATAAACTAACCAGAAATGGAAATTAAAAAAATAATCCCATTTATTTACAATTGCATACAAATAAAATAAAATAAAATACATAGGAGTACATCTAACTGAGCAAGTAAAAGACCTGTGTTCAGATAATTGTAAGACAGTGAAGAAAGAAGTTGAAAGAAATACAAATAAAGAGAAACATATACCTTGCTCATGGATAGGAAGAATTAACATTTTTAAAATATCCATACTACCCAAAGCAATCTATATAGATTTAATGTAATTCCTCCCAAAACAACAATGGCATTTTTCACAGAACTAGAACAAATAATTCAAAAATGTATATGGAACTCCAAAATACCTGGAATAGCCACAGCAATCTGAGAAAGAACTAAATTGAAGGTATCACACTACCTGTTATCAAACTATACTACAAGGCTATAGCAATCAAAATAGCATAGTACTGGCATAAGAACAGATACATAGATCAATGAAACAGAATAAAGAGCTCAGAAATAAACAGGTACATATCTGGTCAATTAATATATGACAAAGGAGGCAAATGCATACAATGAAGTAAAGTCAGTATAGTCAATAAATGGTGTTGGAAAATTGGACAGATATGTGCAAAAAATGAAACTAGACCACCTTCTTACACCAGTTATAAGAATAAAGTAGAAATGGATTAAAGACTTAAATGTAAGACTTGAAACAATGAAACTCCTAGAAGAAAACATAGGCAGTAAACATTTCTCTTAGTAATTTTTTCCCCCTGACATTTCTCCTTGGGCAAAGGAAACAAACTAATTAAATAAATAGGGTTATACCAAACTTAAAACTTTTACATAGCAAAGGAAACTATCAACAAAATGAAAAGACAATCTACTGACTAGGAGAAAATACTTGCCAATGATATAACCAATGAGAGAATAATATTCAAAACTTATAAAGAACTCATACAACTCAACATCAAAAAACCTAAACAATCCAATTAAAAAGTGTGCAGAGGGCTTGAATAGACAGATGACTAATAGACATATAAAAAGATTCTTAATATCACTAATCATCAGAGAAATGCAAATTAAAGCCACAATGAGATATCACCTCACACCTGCCAGAATGGCTATCATCAATAAAAAATCAATAAACAACAAGTGTTGGCATGGATGTAGAAAAAGGGAACTCTTGTGCAGATTAGTACATTAGTACATTAATACATACAGTATGGAGGTTCCTCAAAAAATTAAAAATGGAACTGCCTTATGATTCAACAATTCTATTTCTGGGTATATACTTGAAGAAACCCAAAACACTAATATGAAATAATATATGAATTCTTATGTTAATTGCAGCATTATTTATAAGACCCAAGATGTAGAAGCAGCTCAAGTGCCCATTATTAGAAGAATATATAATGAAGAGGAAGTACATATATAAGGGGTGGGCAAAAGTAGGTTTATAGTTATTCATATGGAAAATAACACAATTATAAATAAATAATAATATAAAAATAAACTCTGTTTTGTGTGCTCACATCTATAAGCCTACTTTTGCCTACTCCTTTATAATGGAATATCACTTGACCATAAAAAAGAATAAAATCTTACCATTTGAAACAGTATGGATAGACCTATAGGGTATTGTGCTAAGTGAAATACATCAGACAGTGGGAGACAAATACCATATGATTTTACTTGTATGTGGAATCTAAAGTACAATATAAATGAATAAACAAAATAAAAACTGACATAGATGCAGAGAACAGACTGATCATTGCCAGAGCAGAGGGGCTTGGTGGGGCTGGGTAAAAAGGTAAAAGGATTAAGTGTACAAATTGGTGGTTACAAAATAGTCATGAGGATGTATAGTACAGAATAGAGAATATAGTCAATAATATTATAACTATGTATGGTGCCAAGAAGGTACTTGAAATAGTGGGTACTTTGTAAAGTATATGATTATCTAATCACTATGCTCTACACCTGAAACCAATACAAAATAATATTGAGTGTGAACTGTAATTAAAAAATAAAATTAAAATAAATAAATTCTGAGCTTTTAGTAAGATTATGAAAATTAATATTCTCACTAACACATACAAAATAGAAAATAGATCAAGTAATATTATCAGACTAAAAATATGGCAGTAGATGGCAGAACCTATTGGTGAAACTTGGTGGCAAAGTTAAGTTCTTTTGTACATAAATAACCAAATAAAGAGGGAAGAAGGAAGGGTAAGAATTGGCAATAACCAGTACTGAGTCAGAAAATCACTCCATTGACAAGCATGAAGTCAAAAAGAGTGGATGATGGAAAAGAGATAGAGGAATCTATAAATAATACAGACTTCTGGAAATGAGAGAAGATATGCCTAACAGAACAAGTGCTATTGGTCTTTCTTACTAAACTACCTAAATAAATCATTCTTCTTTTCCCCTGTAGAAATTTAGATTCAATTTATTGAGAGACTTCGTTTTGCTTGATTTTTCACTGCATTGGATGGGAAAATATATATATATATATTTTAATAGAATAGTGATACTGTCATGTTTTTTCCTTTCTAAGAATTTTTTATTAAACTCTTTCAAGCTCTTAAAATACTAATGTTCAGAATTATTCTGAATGCAGTAGAGCATTGCTTTTCACCAGCTTATCTCCAAGAGCTAAGTAGAATGAAGGCAAGTGATAGCTCTGGCAGCATAGATCAAACAATCCCATTGTTTTTGTAGTAGATTTAAGTGGAAAATGAGGAATCAAGGTCAATTATAGGTATGTTCAGTGATCCAATTTGATTCGTAAGTTACTACTTATTTGAATCTATAGCTATATTAGCATTGGTGAAATATAGGTGGATTCCCCCACCCCCTCCTCATGTATAATATAAGAAGATTGATATTTGGAATGAAGATTGCCAGCAGCTGAAATACGTGGCTAACAGTCAAGTATTTGAGTTTCAGGGGAAACCTTGAGTTTATTAAAGAAAAAGTAAAAAATACTGTACTGTATAGGTAAACCAAAGGAAGAAATGAATTACTCATAATTCCCCTGTCTGGGATAACTACTGCTAACTTTTCAGAGTATATGTTAAACAACAACGAAATCATATCACAATATTTACATTATTTTACATGGTTTTGAAATATAAAACTGAAGGTATTTGAACATTTTTGACACATTACCAAAAATGGCAATATACATATGGGTCAACTTAAAAGCTTTTCACTCAGTGATTCATTGTGAACCTGTTCCTGTTTCCATAAGTAGGCATCCGAATTCATTTTCAATGATTTCACATATGCTTTAGAAACTATCTGAATAAGTATTCTCTGAAATTTTGAGTGTCCCAGCTTTTTTCAAGATTATATTTAGAAGTCCATACAGATTTCAGCATAGAACTAAAACAATTTATGCCATAGGAATAAAATCCATTACACATTTACTTAAACACTTATATTATCCTCTTTCAATGAAATGATGGACCTCTTCCTCAATTCATAATGGACAACTTGTATGTAAGAGGCTATTTTCTCAATTGTTGGACTAGGAGGAACATAATTAATAAAAATGTGCCTTAAGAATGAGGCATACAGCTCTGGCTGATGTGACTCAGTTGATCGAGTGTTATCCCATGCATGGATAGGTTGCTGGCTAGATTCCCTATCAGGGCACAAGCCCAGGTAGGGGACTCAGTCCCCAGGAGGGCAGCATGCAGGAGACAGCTAATCCATGTTTCTCCCTCTCTCTCCCACTCAAATCAATAAAAAAATTAAAATAAAAAAGTGAGGCATACAAAGTTACCTAGATCAAACTATGACAATGAGCAAAAGCAATATACCTAAAAACAACAAAATCTCAAACCAGCAAACCACAAAATACAATAAGGCATAACACAGAAGTCAAAAGCTGTTTGTATCTTTAATGAATTTGGATGACAAATGCCGTTTGGAGGGACTACAGGGAGCAGTCTGATTACTGGTGATGTTATGACTTCAGGGCTGTGGTCCACAAAGTTTTCCTTTAAGATTTAAATCCTTAGGGTATTCTGACTCCTAGAGAAATATACTGTGAATGTTGTTTATGTCAACTTTATTTCTAATATTTCTTTTTCTTTCAAATGCTGTTTGAGACATGATAGCTCGATCTCCTAAGTCTGTTCTTGTTTTTCAGGGTTTTTCCCACAGACTTGTTATTATAGTCAGAAATGCCTGTCTTTTCTATAGATGAATGCATTTTCTTTTTTTCCTTTCAAAGATTCTACAGAGAAATTTCCTCCTCTAAATTATTCAGTTTTTGAAAATAGTTTTTTTAAACATACCCTTGCCATTGTAATCAATTTACATTGGCTCAATCATTCGACTTAACTTTGCTCTCATGTCTTGTGTTTAAAATTAATAAAGATTTTAAAAGCACACAACAAAATCAAATACACATAAATGCTACCCTACCCCCAACCTCCAGTTCTCACAAAAACAGAGCTTGTGGGGTTAGCTGATCTCTGGGTTTTATTTTCCCTTCTCTCTTTTCTTTTCTTTCTTTTTATTTAACTGCATGGAATGTAAAAGTTTATTGGGGGCAAGAGGTTCAATGACTATTTTTCCCTCAAACAAATTAATCTTGTATAACCTGCATTATAAAGGCTATCTTTAAAAAGAGGAGGAAATAATCATAGGGGCCTTATTTGGAACTCTTGAGGGTTTGAGTTCACATTTGCACCAGCTAGAGATTTTCAATTAGCAGTGCCTTAGAAAACAGGGACCCCTGCCTTTGTCAGTGTCCCGTGGAAGAAGAAGAGCAAATAGATTGGAAAAGGTCTTATGGCTCAAGCTCCTGGGAAAATGTAACAGGTGTTACCGCTCAGCTGGGTGTGAGATTTATGAAAAAAGCCCACTCAGACTTTGCCCATAGAATTCTGCTTTCTAGCCAGGACTTCAAGTAGGAAGAAACTAATGACTTCATTACCATCTCAATTCTGGGAAATGTCTGGTCCAGACCTGAATCATTAAAGGAAAGGTATAGCACTCTGGGTGACCTTACAAGATCAAAATGCTATTTAGAACAAGTCCATTAGTCAGAGCCATAAACCTGAAAGAATACCCTTTAGGAATCACATTTTGGTCATAAAATGAGGGTAAACAAAAACACAAACAAAATAAACCCATACAGATAAGGAGAGAGAAAGAAGAAAAACAACTATGACCCCCAATCATCCTGCTGCACTATTCCCTGGACAGCTTTCGAAGGGCCTTCACTTCTTCCTTTACTCTGTGTTGTGACACATTAAATGGCTCCGTGGCTTTCCCGTTTTCAGTGGATTATAATTGGAGGGTGAGGTAGAAGCCAGGAGTGATGTCCAATTTCCAAGCAGTGGAAGGTGAAATAAATCTCTTCAGTACTTAATAGTATTAACAGTAGTAGTACTTAGCTGGTAGCAATTAACAGTAATTTTTTTTACTAGATAATTGCCTTTCTTATTAATCTGCAATGGAAAAAATCATAGCACATGTGAGTCTATCTCCTATCCTATTTGTTCCTACAAACAATCCCTCCTGGCCATTGTATTGCATTTTATTTTATGTTGCTACTCCATTGAAAAACAACTCAATTACAGTAACCTTCTCACAGTCTACTTTTCTCTAAATGCCAGTCCCCTAGTGGGGGATCCTCCACCCCATATGACTCAGTTTTATTATTCTCCAACATGCTCTGATTTCCAGAACACCTCTGAGGGGAAAAAAAGTCAAAGACACATTGTTCTTAAAGGCCAAAGCTTTAAGGGTTATGAACTTCATGAGAAAACATGCTTCACATTTAAGTCTCTAATCACAATTTCTCTTATAAAGTATGTGGTGATGCATTCCCAGATCTGAGAGCCATTATGTCCTGGAAGACATGCTGACCCTTGAACTAAAGCTGGTCACCAAGAAGGAATTAGGTTGGGTTGTTCTGACTATAGGCATTGTAGCCAAATGGGATGACAGTATTTGAGCAAAGTAATTTGGATGACAGAGGCAATAAATACTGCTGAGTATGACAAAGTCACCAAGTAAGGGTTGCAATATCTGCTCATTATATACTAAGCTAATTTCTGCCCATCATTGCAAATATTATTAGGGTTATAATATATTTGGGAGCTTATTGTAGGGATTATAAAGTGGCCTATTCAATACTCAAAAACAGCTATTATGATGAAAGCTTTAGATCAGAGATTAGAAATTTTCTGAAAAATGTGTTTGTTAGTACAATATACTAGTATTGCTAAAGGACTATGTCAAAGGAAATCTTGCAGAGATATGCTCATATACACCTGTAATATTTCTCTCCTCTGGTATTTTGCTTTTACTTATTTCTTTCTTTGTCAATGTAAGCATGTGTGACTGAACAGGTTTAAAAGTCTTGCAATAATAGGTTTTATCATTTATAAATTAATGTACTATTTATAAATTAATTTCAGCCAAGACTGGTTTGGCTCAGTGGATAGAGTGTCGGCTTGCGGACTGAAAGGTCCCAGGTTCGATTCCAGTTGTGGGCATGTACCTTGCTTGCGGGCACATCTCCACAGTGGGGCGTGCAGGAGGCGGCTGATCCATGTCTCTCTCTCATCGATGTTTCTGACTTTCTATCTCTATCCCTTCCTCTCTGTAAAAAATCAATAAAATATATTTAAAAAACAATAAATTAATTTCACCTGCACTATCTCACTCAACTCTTCACACCAGTCGCTGAAGATAGGCAGATAAGAATACTAGACTTAGAGAATTTGTTACTTAGACTTAAAACCAGGTCTCCTGGCACTTCATCCAATGCTCTTCCATTGCTTTGAACTCCTGAGGACAATCTGGACTTTAGTCATGCTGACTATGATTTTGATATAATCTCAAATACTTCTTAGCACTGTTTCATATAGAAATCTTTAACATGTTCTTTATGATGACACTTTAAAAAATTCGTTTTACTTACTATTCCTATCTTAGATTCAGAACAGAGTTTTTTTATTTTTTTATTTTTATTTTTTATTAATTTTTTATACATATCTCCCCATTGCCCCCCTCCCTCCCAGGCATACCCCAACCCCCCAGTGTCTATGTTCATTGGTTATGATTATATGCATAGATACAAGTCCTGTGGAGAACAGTATGGAGTTTCCTCAAAAAACTAAAAATGGATCTCCCATTTGACCCTGTAATATCACTCTTAGGAATTTATCCTAAGAAATTACAAACACCAATCAGAAAGGATTTATGCACCCCTATGTTCATAGCAGCACAATTTACAATAGCCACAATTTGGAAACAGAACAGAGTTTTAAGTTAGAAAGTGGTTAGAGTTACTAAAGGTATCTGAAGGTTAGTGAGTCATAAATACAATAAGATCTCTGGCTTCATGAAGAAGGAACGAAGGAAGGGTGTGTTTATGTGGAAGAAAATATCTTGATTGTGAGGGCAAATCCTGAAGAAATTCTACTGGGCCCTTTGTAAGTGTCCTGTTATCACTCTATTTTCCTCTGGCTGCAGAAATGAAAACATCCTGAGTGCTCAGTGAACAATCAGGAGCACAGGGAAATTTGACCTAAAGTCTTTGCTGGGTTAGCAGAAAGCTGTGACAGGGTTAAACACTCTTGCTTGGGTTTCTAAATCCCTAGTAAGGAAAGGAACTGCAGGAGTTAGGACAACTTTTGAAGCTACTAAGAGAATTAAGGAGCTATGGATAAGCTACATATAGAAAAAAATGCTGAAAGAAAAAGAAAAAAGTAGACTTAAAGTGAAGTAGAAAATTGTTATTCAAACCTGAAATAAAATCTGGTTTATAATGAGTTTAACAAATTAGGGTTATAAGTAAATAATAATAATAATAATAATAATAATAATAATAATATTAATATTAATAATAATAATAATTGCTAGTTTTTAAATGTTTGCAACATTCTCAGCACTGCATCAACACAAGGAAAATAGAGATAAATAAGATACTTCCCGGCTTTGAAGGAAGTAAGTGAGAGAAAGTTTGTAAAGTATTAAAATCACAGTACACTGTACCAATGCAAAGGATTAGCTGATTGTATACTTCGATGAGCTTCAGATTGGATTTGATAGTTCGATTTGCAAAAGCTCAGACACTTATCCCTGAGCTATGAGACTTGAGACTTGTTCAAAATAAAAGTGCAAGGAATAAAACATTAACTAGCCAGTCCTGAAATGTGGGTACCATTCCTGTTCTACTCTGTCTTTTGAACTGGTCATGGCACTTTCAGGTTCACTATAGTGACCATGGGAATTACAGAGTAAGCTGCCTTTGTACTAGAATCACTTGAGCATTTTACAAAAATGGAGAATATGTGGGGTAGGGAAGGCCCCGGGGGAGGTCAATGGGGAGGGGGAGGAAGGAGACATAAGTACTACTATTTGTAATACTTTAAACAATAAAAAAAATAAAAACAAAAATGGGGAGTATCAGTATGAATTTCTTGACATTTTTACTCTTGCTAATGATGTGTATTAAGTAACAAAATAAAGTGATGTTACTAAAGAACTATCAGGATTGCAATATGCTTAATAAAATAGGTTTGAGCCTATTTTTTAAAAGTTACTACTTATTTTCAGCTGGCATGCTCCATCTGAGTTGGTTTTTATTTTAGAAGTTGGCAGAATTGTGCTATGTTATTATTAGATATTATTTCTAGCTTGAAATTTCAGTGACATAATATAATTAGATTGCGTGCCATCTATTTCTCCTGCATGCTTATTTTATCCTCACTTGCCAATATAAATAGTAAAGTAACAAAATCAAACTGCAGTTTTATTCTAATCTCCATTTTATATTATTTGACATTAACTTTTCTACAGTTAATATTAGCTCAGATAATGAGGCACAAAGATGAGATTACTTCATATTTACATGGTGCCTTTCCTTCTGAGGTTACAAACGAAGTTTAAAAGGCTTATTAAATTTATACTCCTCTACATGTGTAGTGCAACATTATTAATCTCATTTTGTAGATAGGTAAACTGAGGTGCAAACGTTAGGAAGTTACATTTTTAGTTTCTTAAAACAACAATTTTTTAAACATTTTCGCATGAGTTAAAGGAGAAAATAAGTTATTTTTATATGCTTAGTTTTAGACTTTTTATTTTTATACTTTATCATGACAAGATGATAAGGATAGTGACAAGTCACAAACTCTCAGGATACATGTTGGTCATCAATTATTAAAAGCTATCAAATGTTGGAGAGGTTTGAACAACCCAATACATTTGTATTGTACCCTGTATTTCCTGGGTACTAAATGTCTCATCAAGGTAAATTTGGTGGGCAGCAGTAGTGAATTGCAGTGAGCAAGAATTCTATCTATGTCCCATTTCCAAGAATATCATTGTACCTCAGATCTGCTGCACAAATCGAGTTTTATTTTATTTGCTACTTTAGAGGCAGTTTTTAGGTAAAGAGATTGCATAGTCCCTGACAAATAGAAATGCTAAAATATTTTTGTTCAAAAATCTTATTACAATCTAAGCTTTTCTTTTCATTCGGCATCTGCTAAGGCCCAGGATTAGATGACCAAGAGCAGAGTTCTAGGGCCCTTGCAGAATCCTGTAGCTATAGGAAGAGGAATTGAAAAGGCCATTTTTCTCTCCCCAATTTATTTCTCTTTTCTACAGTTTTGTAGAAACTTGGTTATTTTATTTTATTTTATTTTTGGTATTTTTTAAAAATTTCTTTATTGGTTAAGGTATTACATATGTGTCTTTCTCAGGTCGATGTTTCTTTCTCTAGCTTTCTTCCCCTCCACACTACCTACCATTCTCTCTAAAAATCACTGTAATAAACATATCCTCACTCCTCAGGTGAGGATAAAAATATGCAACCTTTACCTAAAAACTGCTCATATAATCTTTTAAAACTATGACAGTTTCTATATCTAGTTGTCCTTATTTGCACATGCAAATCTATCTACATGGACTTTACCTGCCTGTTTGTTTTTCCTGGGAATATAGACATACTAATATTTTAGATGTCTGGAAAACTTACTGCTTAATTTGTGACTTAGCCAAATAAATTAAGCTTTCTAAGGTTAGTACTAAAATAATAAGCCACTAGTTGTGGATCCAATTTTCCCGTTTATTTGTGTCATTTCCTATGCATGGTTATCTTGTGTAGACAGAATGAAAAGATTTAAAGGCTAAACAACACATTTAGAACAACAGATTCTAGAAACTAACAAAACTCATAATAATGGAAATTTAGTAATATAGTCGTGTAAAATGAAAGGTTTCTGTATTGAAGGATTAAATGCTGAGATATATGTGAATTAATATGACTTTTGTTGAGGGCAAGGTTGGCAAAGAGATCGCCTACTTAGAGTGTCACCTTTGATGATGAAGCATAAAGAGTGGTTATCACACATACTGCAAAACCAGAGCATGTAGAGAAAGAGCATGTGACTTGCAGCTGGGTGATCTGGGCTATAATTCTAGCTCTATACTCACTAACTCTGTAATCCTGGAACAATACTTTTTTTTTTTGAACCTTGAAAATAAACTTTCTTTGAACCATTTTTATCATTCCTAATATGGGGAAAATAATTCCTATTTATCCAAGAAGGAGCAGGGGAATGAATGTACTATATTGTACTGTGATATACTATAAAACATGTTTTCATTATTATTTTATTTTGGGTTCAGACATGAGAACTAGGTACCACAAGATGCAAGGTAATTAAAATTTGTTACCAAATGTAGAAAACTGATTTTATATCAGTAGATTTTATAGTTTGCATTTTTTTTCACATAGCCAGCAGATTTTTCAGTACCTAGTTACCAAAAATTGCTTTATCTGGGGTAGAAAATGAGTATCTATCTTTCATATTTGTAGATATGTGTTTTTCAGAAGGGGAAAACATGATTGGCTACTAATAGCAGAAAACCATCTGGGTGTAAGGAGGACTTTTACTGGCCTGGCTTCACTAAACCCCAGTTGGTCTCCTGAGTTAGGTGTTTTGAGAACTGATGCACCAGTGTATGACAGACAGTATCCAAGCATAGAAATATGAACAATCTTATTCTCAAACTTTTAACCTGAGTAAATGCATCACAGTATCCCAATGTATTTCTAAGATGTTTCTGCTCTATGGCAACCAGTGGGTAGGAAGGGGCTAATTTTTTTTTGTGTGTGTGGGATCAGGTTCTTATTTATCACCTTCAAAATTTCATGACATTTTTCATTTCCCTCTTTTTGTTCTACTTATTACATATTGCCATGAATTCTAATTATCCAAGTACAGTAACTATCTTTTTAACTTCACTAAGATGACTTTACTAGTATATCATGGAGTTAAACAGTTCTGTGTCTAAAACTTATCAACTGTAGAATTTTGAGCAAGTTACTTACATTTTTCAAAGTCTAGTCCTTCATTTGCCATTCAGAGATGGTATTTCCAAGCTCAAAATGCTGTTCTATTAGTTGGAATAATATATGCCAATATGGTGTATAGTAGTCATGTATACATATTACTTTTTTTTCTTAAAAACGATTTGGTATATCTCCCACATTGCTTCAGTCATAGTAGATACTCAATAAATGTTGAATCAAAAAGTAGTGGTGACTTCTAGTGACCCTAATCTGTGCAATGATGCTCTTCCTGTCCTAGTTATGAGGACGTGGTTTGACTACACAATGGCTTCTACCTTCCTGACTCCAGGTGCACTCTAGATTTGACATTCTAGTTTCCACTGAAGACTTCAACACACCTGGCCCCAGTGAAGCAAGATTTGGAGGAAAATTGCTGTGTATTTTGGGACTGGAAAACTCTGCAGCAGCAGGGAGAACTCTCTGAAAATGCGAAGTAAGCGTTGGCAGTGAGGAAAATAAATCACACTCACTTAGGGACACCGACTACAGCATTTTCTGAAAGAAAGACCTGAAATAAGCCATGCTCAAGTTTGCTTGTATGACTTCAGCTCTGGACTCATCATAAACCATTAAATATGTTCTGAACCCTTCCTGAAAATGCAGTCCCTAATGCCGTTCAAGAGTGTAGATAAGAATTTGGAGACTTGATACATTGACTAAGATGTGGGGCAGCCTCGTGATTGGTTCCATAAGACAGAAATATCTGCTTTAGGATTTAGCAGAGCTCATTCTCAAAACTCATGGAAACCAACGAAGAAAATTTGCCAAAGCCTTTGCAGAGCAATATACATATTTCCCCCATTTTCCACATGAACTACAAGGAGACCAAAATGGGGTCATAGTGGTAGAGCTTACTTTATGAATAGCAAGTGTGGGATGGAGAATAATGTGGTGAAGGTTTTGGGAAGAGCATGCATATTCAGCTCAATCCCATTACTCCTCAGACTTCATAAAGTTTTCTCTGACTTTTTACTTTCATCTCTCCCTTTCTGAACAAACAAACAAATAAGCCCTATAAAATATCAAGATTCCCTTTAACAGAGAGCCACAGTTACAGTAGAAGAACCAGAAAAAAATATGAAGCTTTCTGTGATCTGAGACTGCAGACATGAGTTAGACTTTTGAATATGTCATTAAAGTAGTCAGAATGATGAAGGAGAGTTCTTAGTCGATGGCATGAATATCTTCTGGCATTTTTTTCCAGGTTAGGAAGGAAAAATCTGTCTAACATCAATGGAGCATTTAATGCCAAAAAGAAGGTCCCAGTAGTACAATTCAGTAATCACTCTGACCATCTTTAAATAAAACCAGAACTTATTTTCAATCACTAGTTAGGAATCTTCTCAGAATGATCAATGATGTTGATTAAAACTCCTACACAGAGAATTGTTTCCACACTCATCTAGGGAATAACAGAGCCTTCTTAAGGCAAGTCAAAGGACCTACAAGGCCCCAAACTTGAATCCAAGATCCAAGTAGTAACTAACTGTCCCTACTTAGTCACTTTTTAAAACTAGCTTAACTGTCCAACTTTCATTCGAGCCTGTCTCAACTGTACAGTATGTTCAACTGAAATGTCTAAAAACATCATCCTTTTGCCAACTCCAATTTCTGTATAAGATCCCCTTTACATTTTAGCCCCTTCTATAACCTCATCTCCCAAGGACTGGTCTTGCTGAGAGCCTATGACTCTAGGAAACTTTCCACCTATGTACCATTTTCCCAATTTCATAGACAGCTCTTCGTCCCTATGGGAAGCCTACCCATATTCCTGCTGCAGTGCATGGTCTTCCTGCTATACTCACTAAACTTGGGACCAACTCTATTTGGGAGCAGAGAAATACACGCTCAGTTTTGAAAAGCAAAGAGCTAGTATTGCCTCTATCCCAGAGGCCTGTGCTATTATAAATCCTGGTGATTAAAAGGGGAGCAGGGGAAAGTTGGGCATAGACATGGCATGGTCCATGGACAAGAATTTTACAAAATAACAGACACAGGAAAATGATTATAGCAGTACGTGACTCCGTGAAGCTGTTTGATGTCCTTAGGCTTATGTCTGACAGTTACTGCTTTTTTTTGTCCTGAGAAATGTTTTTGTGATAGCTGAACCAACACAAAAACTGCTAAATATTTTAGTGAAGATACTAAATTTTAAACAAAATCAGTTTAATATATTTATATATAATATTGTTAAATAACAATAGTAATAATTATTAACTATCAATACATTATATAATTTCTTATACTATTCAACACCTACAACTTATTTGCCCTGCACTGTACCAAGCACACCACACCTACTAACTAATTTAATATTCATAATAAGCCTGTATGACATTCATTATTACTATCCCTCTTTCCAGATGAGAAAACTGAGGAGTATGGAGTTTGAATGAAATACCCAAGATCTTGCCCTTTTAAAACCCATGATCCAGGTACCAAACTGAAACACTATAATTGAATAGCCTCTACTCTAAATTTCTGGGCTATCGATAACCAGTGATCCTCAAAAAGTGATTTCTGTAGTAAGGAAATTTACACTGTACAAAATATAGAAAGATAGAAAAAGGGAAGTCCATGTGTTTGTGACTTCTCTGGGTGCGATCTTTTCCTGTTGATTTTATTGAGCTAAAATCAACATATTACATGCATTAGTTTATGCTATACAATGTAATGATTTTATATATGTATATATTGCAAATGATTACCACAGTAATTTGTTTAACATTCATCACCTCAGATAGTTTAAAAAATTATATTTTTTTGTTGTAATGAGAACTTTTAAGATCTATTCTTTTAGCAACTTTCAAATATACTAAACAGCATTGTTAACTATAGTTACCACATAGTACATTATATTACATTCCTGAACTTATTTATCATATAGCTGGAAGTTTGTACCATTTGACCACCTTCACCCATTTTTCCATACCTATTAGCCCCACCTCCAGCAACCATTAACTTTTGATCTGTTTCTATGAAATCATTTGTTTTTTTTATTGATTTAGAGTCAACATATAAGTGAGATATCATACAGTATTTATCTTTCTCTCTCTGACATTTTACTTATCATAATGCTTTAAAGGCCCATCCATGTTGTTGCAAATGACAGGATCTCCTTTTTTGTATGGTTGAATAATATTCATATATACATGTATGTATATATATATATATATATATATATATAGTATATATATACACATGTGTATATATATATATATAGTATATATACCCTATCTAATAAAATGTAATATGCAAATTAACCATCACTCCATCACAAAGATGGCTGTGCCCATAGCCACAAGATGGTGGTGCCCAGTCCTTTCAGCCCC
This sequence comes from Lasiurus cinereus, assembly GCA_011751065.1. Taxonomy (NCBI): domain Eukaryota; kingdom Metazoa; phylum Chordata; class Mammalia; order Chiroptera; family Vespertilionidae; genus Lasiurus; species Lasiurus cinereus. Next base: position 5,736,839 of record JAAGEH010000392.1, read on the forward strand.
ACCGGAGTCCTCCAGTCCCTGGAGGGTGGCCACTGAAAGTGGGTAGCATGAGTAGCCTGGAGGAATGCTTGCTTTGTCACTGCAGCGATGAGGCAAGCATTCCACTCAGGCTGCAGAGAGCCTCTGGGCTGTGGAGAGCCTCTGGGCAGTGGGCGCAGAGCGGCCAGGCCCCACAGAGAGCCACTGGTGCACAGATTCATGCACAGGACTACTAGTATATATAAATATACCTCACATTTTTATCCACTCATCTGTCGATAAACATTTAAGTTGTTTTCATGTCTTGACTATTCTTAAAAATAATGCTGCAGTGTACATCAGAGAGCAGATATCTTTTTGAGATTGTTTTTTTATTTTCTTTGGAAATATATACAGAAGTGGGATTTCTGGATTATATGATAGCTGCATTTTTATTATCTTGAGGAACCTCCATCCTGTTTTTCATTGTGGCTGCACCAAATTACATATCCTTGCCAACACTTTTCATCTCTTGCACTTTTGATAATAGTAATTTTAACAGGTATATGGTTAGATCTCATTGTGTTTTTTATTTGCAGTTCCCTGATGATTAGTACTGTTAAGTACCTTTTCATATGCCTGTTAGTTATTTGGATGTCTTCTTTGGAAAAATGTGTATTCAGATCCTCAATCAATTTTTTTAAATATTTTTTTTATTAATTTTTTATACATATCTCCCCATTGCCCCCCCTTCCTCCCCGGCATACCCCAACCCCCCAGTGTCAGTGTTCATTGGTTATGCTTATATGCATGCATACCAGTCCTTTGATTGATCTCTTATCTACCTCACCTAACTTTAATCTTCCTGCTGTAATTTCACAGTCTGATGCTTTACTACCTCTGTATCTATCCTTTTGTTCATCAGTTCATAATGTTCTTTATTATCCACGAATGAGTGAGATCATGTGATGCTTCTCCTTCAATGACTGGCTTATTTCACTAAGCATAAGGCTCTCCAGTTCCAACCAGGTTGCTGCAAATGGTAAGAATTCCTCCTTTTTAATGGCAGCATAGTATTCCGTTGTGTAGATGTACCACAGTTTTCTGATCCACTCATTTGCTGACGGGCACCTAGGCTGTTTCCAAATTGTGGCTATTGTAAATTGTGCTGCTATGAACGTAGGGGTACATAAATCCTTTCTGATTGGTGTTTGTGATTTCTTAGGATAAATTCCTAAGAGTGGGATTACTGGTTCAAATGGGAGATCCATTTTTAGTTTTTTAAGAAAACTCCATACTGTTCTCCACAGTGGCTGCACCAGTCTGCATTGCCACCAACAGTGCACAAAGGTTCCTTTTTCTCCGCATCCTCACCAACACTTGTTGTTTGTTGATTTGTTGATGATTGCCATTCTGACCAGTGTAAGATGGTATCTCATTGTCGTTTTGATTTGCATCTCTCGGATGATTAGTGAGTTTGAACATGTTTTCATGTGTCTCTTGGCCTTTCTCCTGTCGTCTTTCGAAAAGGTTCTATTTAGGTCTGTTGCCCATATTTTTATTGGATCGTTTATCTTCCTTTTATTAAGTTGTATAAGTTGGCTGTAGATGTTGGAGATTAAACCTTTATCAGTGATATCATTTGCAAATATGTTCTCCCATACAGTGGTCTTTCTTGTTGTTTTGTTGATGGTTTCTTTTGCTGTGCAAAAGCTTTTTATTTTGATGTAGTACCATTTGTTTATTTTTTCTTTAGCTTCCATTGCCTTTGGAGCAGTATCAGTGAAGAAGTTCTTTCGGCATATATCTGAGATTGTGCTGCCTGTGGACTCCTCTAGTATTTTTATGGTTTTCCTTCTAATGTTTAAGTCCTGTATCCATTTTGAGTTTATTTTTGTATTTGGTGTAAGTTGGTTGTCCCGTTTCATTTTTTTGCATGTATCTGTCCAATTTTTCCAACACCATTTATTGAAGAGGCTATCTTGGCTCCATTAAATGTTCATGCCTCCTTTGTCAAATATTAGTTGAGCATAGTGGTTTGGGTGGATATCTGGGTTCTCTATTCTATTGCATTGGATTATATGTCTGTTCTTGTGCCAGTACCAGGCTGTTTTGAGAACAGTTGCTTTGTAGTATAGCTTGAAATCTGGTATTGAGATCCCACCTACTTTATTCTTCTTTCTCAGAATTGCTGTAGCTATTTGTGGTCTTTTTTTGTTCCAGATGAATCTATGAAGAATTCTTTCTAGGTCTGTGAAATATGTCATTGGTATTTTAATGTGGAGTGCATTGAATCTATAGATTGCTTTGTGTAGTATGGACATTTTAATGATGTTGATTCTCCCAATCCATGAGCATGGTATGCTCTTCCATCTGTTAACATCTTCCTCTATTTCTTTTTTCAGTGTCCTGTAGTTTTCTACATATAGGTCTTTTGCCTCTTTAGTTAGGTTTATTCCTAGGTATCTTAATTTTTTTGGTGCGATGGTAAATGGGATTGCTTTTTGAGTCTCTCTTTCTATAATTTCACTATTAGTGTATAGAAATACCAAAGACTTCTTAGCATTAATTTTGTATCCTGCTACATTGCCAAATTCATTAATTAAGTCAATTAGTTTTGGAATGGAGTCCTTTGGGTTTTTTATGTACAATATCATGTCATCTGCAAATAAGGACAGCTTTACTTCTGCTTTTCCAATTTGGATGGCTTTTATTTCTTCTTCTAGTTTAATTGCAATGGCTAACACTTCCAGTACTATGTCGAACAGGAGAGGTGAGAGTGGGCATCCCTGTCTTGTTCCTGTTCTTAGGGGAAATGGTTTTCATTTTTGTCCATTGAGTATGATGTTAGCTGTGGGTTTATCATATATGGCTTTTATGATGTTGAGGTATGATCCTTCTATTCCCACTTTGCTGAGAGTTTTTATCAAGAAAGGGTGTTGGATTTTGTCAAATGCTTTTGCTGCATCAATTGATATGACTATGTGATTTTTATCTCTCAATTTGTTTATGTGATGTATCACGTTTATTGATTTGCGGATATTGTACCATCCCTGCATTCCTGGGATAAATCCTACTTGGTCATGGTGTATGATCTTTCTGATGTACTGCTGGATCCGATTTGCTAGAATTTTGTTGAGGATTTTGGCATCTATGTTCATGAGAGATATTGGCCTATAATTCTCTTTCATTGTTTTGTCTTTATCTGGTTTTGGTATTAGGGTGATGCTGGCTTCATAGAAGGTGTTTGGAAGTGTTCCTTCTTCTTGAATGTTTTTGAATAATCTGAGGAGGATAGGTTTTAATTCTTCCTTGAATGTTTGGTAATACTCTCCTGTGTAGCCATCTGGTCCCTGGCTTTTATTTGCTGGAAGCTTTTTGATGACTGCTTCAATTTCTTCCATAGTTATTGGATCCTGCTACTCTGTGGTTCTCAAAGCCGGTTTGTGGGGATTTTGCAGCTGGGACACTGTAATAATTCCCAAGCTATCCCTCTGCCTCAGGTAAAAATGAGTCGTTTTCCAGAGCTCCCCTCTGTCAACAGCTTGGAGAGTTTGCCTCCACACTTGGGGATCATGCCCTGCCCACCTCCGCAGACCTCTCCAGAGGCAACTTTCCCGCAGCTCGGCTCCCACAGTGTGTGCGTCTCTGTTCTGAGGGGCAGGAGACCTCACCTTATCTCAGGTGAAATCTGACCTTTCTGTGTGTCGTGTGGATCTCTGAATCCGCCGCCTGCGTGTCTGTACCGATTGGAGAGTGGTGTTCTGGGTCCCCCGCTCATCGGTGAGTAATTCAGCCTCAGTGTTCAGACTGCCGCAGACATCCACCTCCCTCGGCAAGATGGCGTGGTCTCTGCGTTTGTGCTGGTGGCTCTGGCCAACAAAAATCCCACGGCAGTGGGGCTGCCTGGCCAGGAGAGCCCCATCCAGCAGTCCCCCACCTTCTCCTGGAGGATAACTGACTCTTAACTTGCTAACAAACACTCCCCGTGTGACTCTCAGCTGCTCTTTCTCCCTCTGCCCAGCGACAAAGCTCCAGACGTGTCCGTCTATTCCACCGCCATTTTTTTCCCCAGCCTCAATCAATTTTATATTAGATTATTTTTGCTCTTGAGTTGTGTACATTATTAATATATTTTGGATATAAACCTCTTATCATATAGATGACTTGCAAATATTTTCTTCCACTTGGTAAATTCCCTTTTTATTTTGGTGATGGTTTTCTTTACTGTGCAGAAATTCTTTTTTTTTTTCATTTTCGGCAGTTCCACTTTTTTATTTTTGCTTTTGTTGCCATTGCCTTTGGTGTCAAATCCAAAAAATAATGTCTAAGACCATTGGAGCTTAATTCCTTCATCCTATTCCACTACACCAACTGTCTGAGCCCCCTGCCAGTGACTAAACCTTCTTGGATGCCAGGTATTGGAAGACAGAGGAGACATTGAAGTTGTAGGTATATAAGAGAGTCTTAATTGTAGGAGCCAGTGGCCATATAGCCATTGCTAACAAGGATCCACTGGAAAAATCACTTCTTCAAATAAAATCTCATACAGTAGCCATACACTGACTAGATAACAATATATCTTTCCCACATAGCAGCAGCAGCCTCTGTACCCACAGCAGTAGCCTGCTGGTCAATAATACATCTTCCCCATAATATAGTAGCACCTAACATATGAGCTAGCCTCAACCACAGTTGCATACTGCCAGCTTGTCAGTTACATACTTTATACTATTAAGACAAAAGAGGCTTCTTGCCAAATAGTGACCTCAGTCTTTTGGTTTATAGAAGGGCATACTTGCACAGTATACATACAGATTACTGTGGCTTTGCTCTTACACTAGTGTATAGCATCTCAACCTTGAATATTTTGATTAAGGTTCCCATACTCAGAGTGACCTTGAACATCCTGTGTACTCTGAACATGGCCTCTATACTTCAATTGGCCCTGAGAATCCAGTGTACAACCAGTGTACCCCACAAAGTCCAATGTCATGGAGGTTACTCCTTTATGTTTTCTTTGAGGAGTTCTATGGTTTTCAATTTTCTATTATTCATACAGGACTGTCAAAACTTTAGAATTGAGATACAAAAAAGCCAGTATTATTAAAGAGGGAATGATTCACTAAAAATCTCTCATCTTCATCAAATCACAATGTTTACTGGTAAATGCAGTGTCACAAAAATGAGAATATAATGGTATGAGCCTGAGTTGTCATGTGACCCACCTCTCTCTTCCATGTTGAGTCACCATGCTTTGAGAAACAGATCATCCAATGTGTAGTAAAGAAGAGTAAGGAGTCCAAATCTGGATAGAAATATAGTTAAGTGACTGAAGCAACAAGAACTGATGGCAAAGGAGAAGAACCTGAGCTGACAAACCACAGTTGGGGACATCGGACACCTTATGGAACCTTGATTACTTCCCACCTGCTGGATTGAAAGGGTTGTTCTGAAGGACAGAAAACTAGTTTTCTATCTTGATTCTGCAGATCCTGTTTGCAAATATACTTCTCATACTGTTTGTTTACTCCTTTTTCTTTGTCCTAAATCTGCAGGACAACATGATTTTTTCCTTTGATCTGTATTTTAAATTAACACTGCCTGTCCTCATCCCAAGTTGGCTTCTATTTGTTCCTATATTTTCCAAGCACCCCCGCCAATCTCTATTATGACATGTGAGAAAATCATACTAAAATATATATTTGCACTGTATTGGGAAAGCATAATCTTAAAAATTATAAGTAAGTGTATCTGTTTGTATTATTACCAGGTCACACCTTCCTTTTGTGCTACATTTAAATGCTGGAAGGGAGTATTTGTCACCTATGGATGAGGAGGAAGATGTGCACAGCTGAACCCCAAAACACTAATCAGATTCTATGTATGAAAAGTAGGAGTATTCTGGTTTGAAACAAAACTGGATAGGAAACATTGAGTAACATGACAAAAGACCAAGTACAGTGGACCTTTGAACAATGCCAGGACTAGGGACGCTGACTCCCTACACCTTACCATGCAATAAAGAAATCCTATCTAATATGCAAATTGACAGTCACACTAAGACACAAGATGGCTGCCCCCATGTGGTCAAAGATGGCTACCCCCATGTAGATACAAGATGGCCACCACAATATGGCCTGCAAGGGAAGGGAGTTGTGGGCAGTTAGGGGTGACCAGGCCAGCAGAGGAGGGTAGTTGGGGGAGACCAGGCCAGCAAGGGAGGGCAGCTAGGAGAGACCAGGTTAGAAGGGGAGGTCAGTTGGGAGAGACCAGGGCTGTAGGGGAGGGCCGTTGATGGGGGCAGGCCTGCTGGGGAGTACAGTTGGGGAGACCCAGGCCTGCAGGGGAGGGCCATTGGGGGCGACCAAGCCTGCAGGGAAGGGCAGTTGGGGGGATCCCAGATTGGAGAGGGTGTAGCTGGGCTAAGGGACAATCACCCCCCATGCATGAATTTTGTGCCCCAAGCCTCTAGTCCATATATAATTTTTGACTCCCTAAAAACTTAACTACTACTAGCCTATTGAACAAAAACCTTTCCAAAACAGAAAAAGTAAATGAACATATATTTTGCATTCTTACAATAAAATAAGCTAGAAAATGTTATTAAGAAAGTCATAAGGAAAAAAAGAATATATTTATAGAACTGTACATATTTATTGAAAAAAATCCACATGTAAGTGTATGGTTCCGAGTTGTTCCAAGTTGTTCAAGTACGTCCAAGTGCCTACATGAGTATTTCTAATTTATCTTAAGTGCATTTACAAAGCTTATAATTATTATCTAATTATTGTTTGGTTGGAATTGCAAGTCAGACGAAGAAGTGGCTAAACTTCAGTAGAGTAGGCCATTGAACATCTCCCTTTCAATGTTTCCAGATTTAGAAGTCAACATGATCTATCTATCTATCTATCTATCTATCTATCTATCATCTATCTATCTATATCTATGTACCTACCTACCTATCTATGGCTAATACATAGATAATATATATATTTTAATACTGTCTATTAACATGTGTACACACACACATTTAGGGATAGCAGCATAGGAGATATGTCTTTGAACTGCACTTCTGTAAGGCCCGTTTACCTAGTCACTTTTTCCCCAATCCTGTACTAAGAAAACATTTCTTGAAGAAGAAAAAGAAACTCGTTATCCTTTGAATTCTAACAAGTATTTGGTTTATTGTAAAGCAGAAAAGACATTTAATTTTTTTCTTGGAATTTGACATATCCATCATGACACTATTGTTTAGTAGGGGCAAAAGTTGCACCTAACATAGATTTTTCATATTTGTTCATTGTTTTTGGTTAGAAATTGCGGTAAAAGTTTGGATGGAATTTGAGCAATGGCTACTTGACATGCTATATATTTCCCTGCTCATAGATGGAAAGCCTGTCATTTTCCACAGTACCTACGTGCATTGATACTTTGTTGTGTGTATTTCACTTAAAGAAGCCTTTTGGAAGCTCTGTTAGCAATTTGAAAATATAAGTCCATATTTTAAAAATCTAGATGATTTAATCTACTTTAGAACCCCCATCGCTGATCACTTTACTTTCTTTTGTTATTCAAACAGTCTTTGCACAAAGAACATCCAAGTAAAAACAAAATAAAACAAGAAATGATTGTATAAAGAGAAAATAACATATGCTGAGCATTTCCCCCAAAATAATAAGCATATTTCTGTTAAGAATTGTATTAGAATAGAATAGAATTTTTTCCCTTCACCTACGGAGACACTAGCAGTTTTGGACTCCTGAATTATATTACTTTTGATAACTACCTATTGAATTAGTGAATTTCCATTTGGTTATAAAATTTTCCTGATAAAGCACCATTATTTCTGTGGCTATGAGGCAAAGTATAATCTGATTATGTAGCTGCTTTTATTATAGCTGTAGCTAATGTGATGACATATACCATATTATTACAAAAATGCTTTGTGGTGTTTTTCATTTTGAAAAGGGGCAGATAGGCTCAGAGAAAGAACAACAGGAGAGACAAGGAACAGATCAACAAAGTATATCCTTAAAAAGCTTGTTGGCCCCACCTTGTGTAATGAAATTTGTTCTCCGGGGAATAATGAAGAAAACTGGGGCTCTCCCCTTCTTCGTAAGTCAGGAAGGCACACCCTGTGGCTGAAATCAGAAATCACCTGTCTAGGAGGACACCTGTCAACAGAAGCAGACAATGAAGATGAGCTCATTAGGTGTGATTTGTTCTTATTTGGACTGAGTTCACCTCTAAGCCATTCAATTCTAATACAGTATTTAAGCAACTACTAAGTATAGTACTGTGCTAGATGCTGTAGATACAATGGTAAAAATATCATGATCCCTAGAGTTAAGGAGCTCATGTCATTTAATAATTACAACACAAGGTAGTGGTAATTATTCATTCCAACCCACTTATATCTGAAAGTTTGCGGCCACAGACTGACTCATCCAGACTAATCATCTTATGAATGTATATCATTGTTTGTAACAATTTCTAAGTGAGGGTTACGGCAAGGTCATCACAAACCTATTGGCAATGTTACAATGAGAGCAATCTTCCCATATATGATACTGTATGAGTTAGCAGTATTGTTTCATCTTAGTGCACAAGAGATAAAAACAGGGTGATAAAACTTGAATTAACAGATAACCTAATTACTTGAAATTTTATTTTATCTTACTTTTAGCAAAAAGAGGCAAACCACATTCCTATGAAGTTCATGGAATAAATCTTGTAAAATTTCTTTCCCTATTTTTACTTTCTATATCTATAGCATGCCTAAAGTCCTAAATATTGTAAAATGTTATGATACTTTGAGGCACTGGAAAATAGTGAATCATTAAAAAAGAAGATCAAGCCTGGCTACCATGGCTCAGTGGTTGAGCGTCAAACTATGAACCAAGAGGTCATACGTTTGTTTCCTGGTCAGGCCACATGCTCTGATTGCAGGCTTGATCCCCCATGTAGGGTGTGTAGGAGGAGGCAGCCAATCAATGATTCTCTCTCATCATCAGTATTTCTATCTATCTCTCCTCCCTTCCTCTCTGAAATCAATAAAGATATCATAAAAAAAAAAAAAGATTAAGCCCAAGTCAGTTTGGTTTGGTGGGTAGAGCATTGGCGTGTGGACTGAAAGCTCCTGGATTTGATTCCAGTCAAGGGCATGTATCTGGGTTGCAAGCTTGATCTCAGCCTTGGTTGGGACATGTACTGGAGGCAACCAGTTAATGTGTCTTTCTCACATTGATGTTTCTCTCTCTATGTCCCTTCTATTTTCTAAAAATCAATGGAAAAATATCCAAAGGTGAGGATTAACACAAAATAAAATAAAAATGGAGTACTTCCTTGGAGCAATAAAGATGCCCCAGTCTTTCCTAAAGATGTGCCTTCTCCTTAAAAATAAAATCAAATTATGTTCAGTTTCCTACACAATAAGAAAAGAAGAGTTCTGTATTAAAAAAAAATTCAGGGACAACTCCAAGAGTACCAATATTCACATTATGAATTTACTAGAAGGATAGGAGAGAGAGAAGATATTGAAAACTTATTTGAAGAAATAATGACAGGAAGCTTCCCCTACCTGGTGAAAGAAATACACTTACAAGCCCAGGAAGTGCAGAGGGTCCCAAACAAGAGAAACCCAAAGAAACCCACACTAAGACACAATATAACTAAAATACCAAAGGTTAAAGACAAAGAGAAAGTCTTAAAAGCAGCAAGAGAAAAAGTTAGTTACCTACAAGGGAGCCCCCATAAGACTGTCAGCTGATTTCTCAACAGAAACTTTGCCGGCAAGAAGGGAGTGACAAGAAATATTCAAAGTGATGAATAGCAAGGGCCTACAATCAAAATGACTCTACCCAGCAAAGCTATCATTTAGAATTGAAGGTCAGATAAAGAGCTTCATAGACAAGAGAAAGCTAAAGGAGTTCATCACCACCAAACCAGTATTACATGAAATGTTGAAGGGTATTTTTGAGAAGGAGGAGGAGGAGGAGGGGGAAGAGAAAAAAATATGAACAGTACAATGGCAATAAATACATATCTATCAACGATTGTATCTAAAAATCAAAATAAATGAACAAGGAATCTATGATAATGAACAAAATAAACTGATGAGTAAAATAGAATTTCCGGAGGCATGGAAACATGGAAAAAGGCTGATGAATCTCAGAGAGAAGGGGAGAAGGTGGTTGGGAAATGATTAAGGATAGAACTTATATGCATATATGCATTAACTATGGACACAGACAATAGGGTGGTGAAGGCATGGGGTGGGGCAGGAACTGGGTGGAGGGGGAAAATGGAGGTTAATAAGGGGACATTTGTAATATTCTCAACAATAAAGATTTTTAAAAAAGATATTCAGTGGGGCTGGAATGCCAAGTATTTGTTTTGTTGACCTCAGGTTAAACAAAAAAATCAATTTTACCAGAGCCTCTCATTTCCACCATTCCAATTCATTTAAATTTGTACATGGACTTACTGATTACTCTGAATTGGTTTTTATTCCACCAAAGATAAGTTATAGTTGAGGGTTTTAGCCATAAGGTGCAGAGGGATTTTTTTGTCTTTAAAAGTGAATCTTTTCATTTAATATTATCCAGTGCACTTAAAATTATTGAAGCTATTCTGCTGAAGACACTGTCATACTGTATCAGTCACATATAAGAGAAGAGAATTCTCAACTGATAGGATCTTTATTTGGGAAATCACTGTGTGTCATTCAGAAACCGAAAGGCAAACTCCACTTGGATGATGCCATTGTTTTTGCTCAAACCTATAAGATTGCCAAAGTTAAAATTTTAGTTTAAGTTCAGACCTTGGATGCATAGTGACAAACTAATACTTTGGAGAACCAATAATTGACTTACAGGTGGGTATTATTTTATTAATTTGGTTATTAGTTCTCATTTATATCCCTTGGGAAATTTGGGTATTTTTCCTTCTTAAGGAATGGTTTCTAGGTAAAAGAATTACGATAGTGAGGCTACATGATATATTGAAGACTATGAATTTTGGATCCAAGCAGATATGTGTATGAGTAGCTAAAACTCTCAAAATCTTGTTTTCCAAATTTGTAAAACTGGTATAATAACATCAATCTATCTCATGAGGTTTTTGTATAGATTGATTATTAATATATATAAAACACCATGTAGATAATATATAGTATTCAGTCAATGTTATTATTTGATTATGTTAGCTCTTCATGGAACACTAGCCACCACAAAAATGATCTGTTTTATGAGTGGAAAAATGTTTTCAGTCAAACATATTAGGGCTGGGAAACTAATGACAAACATATTAGGGTTGGGAAATCTTTGCTTCTGAAGAAATGAGTTTAAGTGAATTTCATTCATAGATTGTGTTTCTGGTTCTGATTTCAGTTCTGCTGAAAGGACATTGACAAGTCCTTCCTCAATTAAGTTCTTAAGATGAACTTCAAGGGCTTTTTCAGATTAAAATGTTATGTTTCTATATTCCTTGTATTTAACCTAAATTTTCCAGTTTGGGGCTATGTCTTTTGGATCATTTCCTTCAGCTGTCAAAAGATCCCCCCTTTTTGGGGGGTCTCTTTGGCCAATAGTCATTCTTTATCTAATAGCAAAAGTTTTCAGAGGGTTGTCTATATTAATTATCTTTCCTTACTTGCTTTTTATTCTAATTTACACTGTCTCAAAATTAGACCTATGTCCATACATTTTCCTGACACTATCATTGACAATGATTTCCATGTTGTCAAATCTTTTGATTAATTCTCCATCTTTATTTTACTCATATGATCTTGTTAACTGTTCCTTATTTGAATCAATTGTTTCTCTAATCTTTCATGCACCATATTTTTTCTCACTTATTAGATAGTATCCTCTGGTGGCTTTTTTTCCTTCTCAGTCTCTAAGCCAATATGTCTAATAGAAATATACCATGAGCCACATATGTGATTTAAATGTACTAGTACTTAATTTCCACATTAAAAAACAGACATATAAAATTAATTTTAATAATATATTTTAAATTAACTCAATATATCCAAAATATTATTTCAACAAGTAATCAATGTTAAATGAGATACTTTATATTCTTTTTAAAATATATATATTTAAAGTTTTCATAATCTGGTGGCTATTTTACACTTAGAGTGGCTCTCAATTTGGATATCATATTTCAATAGCTTCAAAGCTATTGGCTACTAATAGCTACTATATTGGACAGTACAGCTCTAGGTGTTGGAGCCTTTTATATTCTCTGGGTACAGACTTTCTGGGTGACCCGGGTGAGCATATGTTACTTATATGCTGGTTCAGTTATTCAATAAGTATTTACTGGGTGCCTTATATATGCCAGACTACTGTGTTCTAAATACCAGGGGACTCAGTAGTGAACCAAATAGTCAGAAATCCCCACCCTAATAAAGCGGATTCTCTAGTGAGAGGGAGTAGACAAGATAACTGAGTTACTATTACTGCACAATAGAAGGTGCTGTGCCAGGTACAGAGGAGTGGCAGAAAAGTGGGAAGTGGAGTTAGAGAGTCAAAGAGTCAGATGATGTACTATTGTGTATTGTTGAAAAAACGACAACTTTTAATATATTGAAATGGGAAACCATTAGAAGCCTCTAAGCAAAAGAATACATGATATGATTCAAGTTGTGAGGATGATTTTGGCTACTGTTTTGAAAATATACAATAGATCAGGGAGGAAGCAATGTGACTAGATAGGAGGCTGTTCTAATCTAGGAGGTGACAGCAGCTTTGATCTGTTACAGGGGAAGTGTTAAGAAGGTGTCAAATTCTGAACGAGCTTTAGGCCAGGTATAGAAATATGGGAATCATCAGCGCTTATCTACTTTGTCCAATAGGGTAGCCATTTGTTATATATACTGGTAGTTATTTAAATTTAAAATAAAATAAAAATTCAGCTCCTTGGCAACACTAGTCTAGCCTTATTTCAAGTGCTCGATATCCACATGTGATGAGTGGCTAGTGCATTGGACTTTGTAGCTATAGTGCATTTTCATCCTCAAAGAAAGTTCTATTGGGCAACATTGATGCAGATGACATTTAGAGCTCTGTCCTCCTGTCTCTCAAATCAACTGCCTACTAGAAGCCCCCACTGAATAACTAGATTGTATTCATATATTCAAATATGTCATATATGTCAAATAAGCATCAGATACATAACATAGCCAGTGTTCTTGATTCCAGTCTTCAGCCTCTGGTTCTCATTCCCAGCCTGCTTTGATTTCATTTTTTTTTTTTTGCCATCTTAGTAAGTGGAGTCACCATCTCTACAACTGTCCAACTACTATTACTGATTCCTACCTTTCTCTCCCCACCCACACCTGTCACTTATAATCCATTAGCAGGTAGATTTGCTTCTACCTGCAAGGCATATACTGGCTATGACCACTCTTAGCATCTCCACTTCCATCATATCATCTTTTACTGGACAATTCAGAAAGCATCTAATTTTTTTTTCAATTCTTACCGTACATTAGAATCACCTGGAAGTTTAACATAAAAAAACCCCCCAAAAAACAAAAAACAACAATAATAAATAAAAAGGGCTGGGCTGTACTCCATGCATGCTGGGGGGCTTGGCTTTGTAACAGCTTCCTAGGTGGGACCAGGGTGGAGGACCACTTGTCCCCTGTCCTTCCCACCACTTCCCCTTGTCTTCTCTCCATGTAAGAGCCAAAATGACCTTTGAAAATAATAAACTGGATCATGTCATTGTCTCACTAGAAACTTCCTCATGATCTCTCATTGCTCCGAGAAGAATTTGAAGCTCCTACAAGGTCTGGCCTTGTGTGTTTCTCCCATCTGCTTTTGCCTGGTGGGCCCCCATAACTGCTACTTCTGAGAGGAGTTCTGTCCATCTTATCTTAAGCAGCCCTTTCCTCCTCTCCTAGCATCTATCCCAATCACTCTCCCTCATCTATTTTCTCTATGGATTGCATGATGTCTGTAATGATCATATTTGATACTTTTCTGAACTGTTGTTTATCTCCCTGACTAGAACACAAACTTCATGAGAGCAAGGAACTTTGCTGTCTTCTATTTATGTATCTCTAGCACCCAAAACTGAACCTGGCAACAGATATATATTTTTGAATGACCTCTTCATTTATTTTATGTTAATACAGATTTTATTTTATTTTTTTAAAAATATATTTTATTGATTTTTTACAGAGAGGAAAGGAGAAGGATAAAGAGTCAGAGACATCGGTCAGCCACCTCCTCTGCCCACCCCCCCCCAACTGGGAAAGTGCCTGCAACCAAGGTACATGCCCTTGATTGGAATAAAACCTGGGACCCTTCAGTCCACAGAATGACGCTCTATCCACTGAGCCAAACCGGTCTCGGGAATACATATTTTAGAGTCTTCTGAGAAAAGAAAATGGCAACAATGATGATAAAGATGATGATAATGAACATGCTGATTTATAGAGTGCTTGCTATATGCCAGGCACTGTGCTTATTCAAGACTTGCTGCAGTCTTTGAGAGGGCACAATACATCCATTTTACAGACCAGACCACTGGGACTTAGAAAGGCAAAGCAACTTGATTAGGACCACCAAGGTGGTAAGCGAGAGAAGCCAAAGCTGGAACAGAGATATGTTTAAGGCCAAGGCCATGATTCTTAAAAACAATACAAGAAAATCTAACCCGTGGCTATTGACTAAATACGTATGAAACGAATAGATTAAACGGCAAGGGGCACATGCTAAAGAGTTGTCAAACACTGATATTTCGTTTGACCAGGAAAAACAATGGACATCATCTTCTATCCCCACACAGCCCTTGGGCCATTGTATTCTTTTTGCCCTCTGTGCTGTCCTGCATTCCTCTTCCTGCTACCTATTTGTGCAACACGCAGTTCTAGCCGAAAGAATTCCATCTCCTAGCAGCTACCAGGGTTACTTGCAGCCTCAATGATCTTCCTTTGAGAGAAGGAAAAATCCCCTAACTTTGTAACACAGTCCAGCGATGCATGAGAAGCCTTTGTCAGACCGTGTGGGGGAGAAGGAAAACAAAAATACCGTTCTCCGGAACGTCTCCTAGGACTAGTGAAAAATGCTAATTCTGACAACAGTAAAATCATTTGAAAATCAGTGCACCTCTGAATCACATTAGAAATGAGATTTAAATGAGAAGTGGTGAAAGAAAATAATTACATTCTTCGAATCTAGCAGCATCTTATCCCCTTCGGCTCTGCTCTCCAAGATATTACGAAACCCTAGACATTTTTCCAGGCATGATTTCCCTGCGGCTCACTGTGGACATGCTCTGTGCTCAGGTGTCAGGAAAGGATCGAGGGCTGCACGTCTCTTTATTCCCTCAGAACACAGTGCCGGAAAGCGGGAGCCTTCCCTCCTCTTTGAAAAAAGTCCCTCAGGTGCAGTGTTTTTAGTTTTAATTACTCTAAGATGAGTGTGCTTACAACTTTAGCCTCGACTAGACGGGGCTGACCTGGGTGCTCAATGAGATCAGGTTCAAAGTGGACCAGGGCGCTGGTACAACAGGCATTCATTTCTCCCTCTGAGCACAGGCGTGCATTGACACGGGCAGCAGCTCCTGGCCCCGCAGCCTGGAGTCCACTCTCCCGCGTGGGCGGTAAGCGCTGGGCCTCGGGGAATGCGCTCTGGCACCAGGGAGAGGATCTCAGGACGCGCTGTCGCTCCTCAGCCCGCCTCGCTCCCACGTCCCCAGGCCTCCCCCCCTCCCACCCCGAAAGAGGAAGCCCCGTTTTTTCAGGCTTCGGAGGCATTTCTGCATTCTTCCCGGGCAGATTAGGGCCCTCCCGGCGCCCCTTCTCCCGGCGCCTCTGCCAGGAGCGGGGGCGGAGCCGCGCCGCCGGCGGCCCAGATGGCCGGGCAGCCCCGAGCGGGGACACTTTCTCAGGCTTTCAAAAAGAGCACTTTCTTTCCTGCCTAATATTTAGCTCCTTCAAATGCAAATAGGAGGTTTCGCTCCAAGGTTAGCATAACAATTATGGGAAAGCTTTAAATCTGATGCGTTTGTTTACAGGATGAAAGGCGGGCAGGATCCGAGAGCTCCGAGGCCCCGGCCTTTCAGCAACTATTTTCTAACTAGTGAACTGCAAGTCAATTTTAGATCACAAAGAAACCAATTTATATTACGATGTAGGCTAATTTTGGAGGGAGTTCTACATGATCAATGCCCACCCCCTACCCCCCACCCCCACTCCACCCCTGTTTTCGCGGTGCAGTGTGGTGCGAGGTAATTGGTGTTAGTGTTGCGCGGGAAGGTCTTCATTACCGAGGACGATGGGAACCGGGGAGGAGGCCAACGCAGGTATAGAATTTTCCAGCGACTTTAGTGGGGTTTTGGCAAACATGCATAAATACATCTTTTATAAGAGTTGATTTTCTTTTCTATTTGAAGGCATTTCAAAAAGGGTTGTGTGGCTTTAAGTACTTTTGATGGGTATCAGACTAAGACTTCGTGGCATCCTCTCTCTATAAAATCATTAATTTCCACACAATGACAGTGAGAACTGAGCTGGGCCCATTAAGTGTCTCAGATTGCTTCGGAGTTGGAGGTGGGTTGGGGGAAAGACCACCATCAAGGCCTAATAATGAGCAAGAAAGAAATCTTAGGCCTTTCAACAAAACAAACAACAATACAATCTCTTTCTTATTTGACTCTTAGCTGGCCCAGGAAACTTTCTCCAGACCTTTCTCCTGGGACCTTCTTCTCACTTGTCACACACACAGAAAGGAGAGCTCTTGTATGCGATGTTGTGAGATCTCAGCCTATTAGGGTTCTTGTCACCATGAGACTCGGGAGAGAATGAGGTCTCTTGGGAGCTTATTAAATGCATTGGCTTCATTAACAGTATATTGGCAGATGTTTTGTAAAACTGCTATCTACAATGCCTACAACACAGAAAGTTCATGAGCACATAGTACTTAACAGTATTATCCCATTTGGGGAGCATGTATTGACCACCACAAAGATGCCATTTTCAATGTTATATTAAGCTACAAAAAAAAAAAAATCTTGCCGTGGTTCTCCTGGTGAGCTGAAATGTCTGCCCTGACATTGGGACCAGGGCAAGCATACATGTGCTGTGATCTGACAGGTATAAAGCAGTGGTTTTCAAATTGAGTATGTAGCAGACCCTGGGAGCCTTGTTAAAACACAGGTGGCTGGTCCTCACCCCCAAAGCACCTGATTGAGTTGTCTGGGGTGGGGCCTGAGAATTTCCATTTCTCACAAGTTGCTGGAGGAGTGGGGTGCTGAACCCCTCCTTCAGGACCACACTTGGAGAACCAATAAGTGAGTCCTAAGAGTTGTGCAATTTTGAAAGAGCCCACTATGATAAAAGAGTTTCCTTTTTGCAAACATATTGATAGCTCAGAGAAAAACAATAGTTACTGATTGAACCATCCACTCTAAGAATTAAGTAAGACCGAGAAACTATTCTTAAATTTAATTATTTTTGTAATATAGGTTTTAAAGATTGTTGGCTTGACCTATTTAGGAACTCAAAGTGAATAGTCTTCCTGAGTTAAATAGATCAACCTTAGACATATTAGTTTTCTGATATGCAGATACATGGAGACCCACTGCACTGAATTTGCACCTTGGCCCTCTTAGTAACTGTACCTCTTTTATCACTTACCTTATGCTTTGGTTTCTTCTGAAGTGTTCTCTTTCTCCGAAATTATCAACAGGCCCCTTCTTTGTTATTAAAATCCTTCTCCAAACACAACTCTTTGAAGACAGAGACAAAGAGATTTTCATGAAATCTTAACCATTATAAAATGAAATCTTAAGACTCCTCACTTATCCAATAAGTTAATATAATCGAACATACATGTATGCTTGTTTAGAGTTTGCATTTGATCTTTATGTCATCAATGTGTGCATTTTCCCCTGTTCCATTTTAAATTGCATATGCTATCAGGGAGACATTTTTGTTTGTTTAAATCCTCACCCGAGAATATTTTTCCATTTATTTTTAGAGAAAATGGGAGAGGGAGAAATAGAGAGAAACATTGATATGAGAGAGACACATCGATTAGTTGCCTCCCTGGCCAGGGAGGAGCCTGCAACTGAGATTTGTGCCCTTGACCAGAATCAAACCCAGGACCTTTCAGTCCCCAGACTGATACTCTAGCCACTGAGCCAAACCATCTAGGGCTGAGGGAAACATCTTAATTCTGAACTTCACAGTGTCTCCTATAGAGCCACACAGAAATAGAAACAGAAAAACAAATTATTTTGATCATGATGATATCTCATTAAATGGCTTAACATCAAAGTTAGGCTCTGTTTGCATGCTGCTAAAATATGTGGATAAAAATATATCTTCTGTATAAAGTCACATATTATGTTAGCCATTTGACCATAGACATCTGCCATGCTGGTTGAGAAACAAGTAGTAAACTTAAATTATATGAGAAATTTTTTCTTATCACATTTTTATATTTAGTAAGAAAACATATAGCTCAAAAATCATATGTAAAGCATTGTATAAAATAAAAGAACACCTAACATTGATCTTTTGACTCATAGGCATCTCCTGCTGGAGGACACTCCTTTAAGGGTAAGGTAGCTTTCTCAATAACTAGTTCTCTGCCACTGGGTGTTGATGGAGGGCAATGTTGTTGAAATCTGTTTTCTTAAGTAAGTCATGGTACTCTTCCCTCATTGGCAGTGTGATGGGTGGATGATGTTTATGGTTCGTTCTGGATTGCATATACAGCATTTGCTTTGATTTACTTAAGTCATATAATATGTACACAGGCAAGAAGGTCAGCATTAGCTTAAACAGGTCACTCTACTAGTATTATGATAATATTGTCAACACCTTTTAAAATTATTGTGATCTCCTCTCTATATATTATGGTCTCTTTGGATTTGTGGAAAATGCTATGTTGATTGTTTTTCATTATAAAAGAGTCAATTTCTTTGAGCAACTGCTATTTCTACCTGGGCATTCAAGTCATTGAGGATATATTTAATTTAGGGACAGAGCAGAATTTCTTTACCCTTGCCATTATCCTATGTCACAGCTGACTGCTTTAGTGCCAATAAAATGATAAGGATTCTGGTTTTTACTAGGCAAAGCACTGAGTGGCAAAGTCATTCCTATTAAGTATTAACATCATTTACTAAGAATATAATTAGAAATAAAATAAACTAGCATACAAAATTTTTATCTTAATCACCCTCTGCTCTTGTTCAGGTGATGAGAGATCATTCTCTTGGTCCTAAATATAATTAGGGTTTTAAAGGCATTAAGCTATCATCACAGAATGGTAGTGGACATTTCCACAGGTATTTAAGAATCTTGAACTTTTTGGAAGTTAAGTGAAGAGTGTAATAAGAAATGTGTGTGAGGAGAATCCAAGATGGCGGCATAGGCAAACACCTACACTGCTGCCTCGCACAACAATTTCAAAACTACAACTAAAAGACAGAACAGACATCATCCAGAACCACAAGAAAGCTGGCTGAATGGAAGTTCTACAGCTAGAGGGAAGGAGAGGGGCTCATAGAGACCCAGAGAAGCTGCAAAAAGCTGAGATACGGAGACGCACGCCGAGAGAGAGTGGGTGCCAGAGAACTTGGCTGGTTTTCTCTGGCAGGAGGGAAACGGAGACTCTTAAAGGCATTGAACCCCTTATCTTACGACACTAAACCCCAGATCCAGCCGAAACTCATAAGGGGGGAGTTTGGACTGTGAAAAGGGAGAGGTGCACGGAAATTTAGGGGAGTCACAAAAGATCAGAGGATTGGTGGCGCGCACGGCACTGCACAGAGGAAAGATTGCTGATTGTGCCGCTGGCTTTCGCGAGTGGGAGGGAGACAGACCCTTCCAACTGTGCCACTTCTGACTCCACTAAGCCCCTGTTTTGAGTGAAACCCTGGGGACCTAGACTCATATGGTCCTGGAGCTCAGGGGAGCTGGAAAGGCAGGGGACTAGAGGCACTGCGGGTGCTCGCGCACAAGGACCGCTCCAGGCATTACCCAGTCACGTGAGACTCAGGGGCTGTGGAGGGCGGGGCCAACTGGAAGGCAAGGCGGTCCCTTAAGCCCTGACACTCCACCCCTCCCAAGCTCAACAGAGGCTTCTTCGGTTTTGCAAGTCTGGTATCATAAGGCTGAATCCAACACAGAAGTTCTCCCAGCATAGTGGAAATGCCGAGACAGGGGAAGGGATCACAAACAAAAGAAATGGAGGGGAAAAAACGACTGGATATAGAGTTCAAAACCACGCTTATAAGGTTTTTCAAGAATATGCTAGAAAAGTTGGATAAAATTAGCGAGAGCCTAGAGGAGATGAAAAAGGACCAACAAGAGACACTGACTGAAATAAAAAATATTATACAGAGTCCTATCAGCAGACTAGAGGAAGGCAAGAATCAAGTCAAAAATTTGAAATATAAAGAAGCAGAAAACATTCAACTGGAAAAGCAAGAAGAGAAAAGGATCCAAAAAATGTGAAGATAATGTAAGGAGCCTCTGGGACAGCTTCAAGTGTACCAACATCAGAATTGTGGGGGTGCCAGAAGAAGAGAGAGAGCAAGATACTGAAAACCTATTTAAAGAAATAATGACTGAAAACTTCCCACATATGGTAAAAGAAACAGACTTAGAAGTCCAGGAAGCACACAGAACCCCATATAAAAGGAATCCAAAGAGGACCACACCAAGACACATCATAATTAAAACACCAAGAGCAAAAGACAAAGAGAGAATATTAAAAGCAGCAAGAGAAAAACAGTTCATTACCTACAAGGGAGCACCCATACGACTGTCAGCTGATTTCTCAACAGAAATGATGCAGGCCAGATGGGAGTGGCAAGAAATATTCAACGTGATGAATAGCAAGATCCTACAACCAAGAATACTCTATCTAGTAAAGCTATCATTCAGAATTGAAGGTCAGATTAAGGGCTTCACAGAGAAGAAAAAGCTAAAGGAGTTCATCAACTCCAAACCAGTATTATATGAAATGCTGAAAGGTACTCTTTTAGAAGAGGAAGAAGAAAAAGGTAAAAGCCAAAAAATTATGAACAACGAATACATATCTATCAACAAGTGAATCTAAGAATTGAGTGAATTAAAAATTTGATCAACAGAATAAACTGGTGAATATAATAGAATCAGGAGCACAGAAAGGGAGTGGACTGATAATACTCAGGGGAAAAGGGATGAGGGGTGTACAGGGAGAGACTGGACAAAAATCATACACCTATGGATGAGGTCAATGGGAGGGAGGTAAGGGTAGAGGGAAGGGTGGGAGCTGGGTGGAGGGGTGCTATGGAGGGGAAAAAAGAGAAACAAATGTAATAATCTGAATAATAAAGATTTAATTAAAAAAATAGAATCAGGGTCATAGAAAAGGGAGTGGACTGACAATTCTCAGGGTGGAAGAGGTGAGGAGGCTGTAGGGAGAGACTGGACAAAAATCATACACCTATGGATGAGGACATTGTGGGGGGAGGTAGGGGCAGAGGGTGGGGTGGGAGCCGGGTGGAGGGGAGCTATTGGGGGAAAAAAGGAACAAATATAATAATCTGAACAATAAAGATTTATTTAAAAAAAAAGGAAATGTGTGTGAGTGAGTGTGTGTGTGTGTGTGTGTGTGTGTGTGTATGTCCCTGTATTTTGAGCCCAGAAAATGGAAATCAGATGTAAAACAGAAAGTGGAAAATGAGAATAAATAAGACTTTAGGGCATTTTCTAGTTCTGAAATAAAACCACATTTTGAATTCAATAAGTCAATTATATGTGAATATAGGATAGAGGGCAGACATCCAGATATAACAGATTATACTCTCCAGAGGGAAAGGGGAAATTAACCAGAATAGAGGCCTTTAGAGCAGGGGTATTCATTAGATAATATTGGTAAAGCTTAAATTCATTTATTCTGCTGGACTATTTACCAATTCTTCTGCTGGTGTGCATTTGGGTTGTTTCAATTTATTTTTGGTATTACAGTGTTGCTGTGACCATTATTATGCTTGTTTTCTGGTGCAAAGGTACTAGATCAGCGGTTCTAGTACCTGTGGGTTGTGACCCCTTTGGGGATCGAATGACCCTTTTACAGGGGTCACCTAAGACCATTGGAAAACACATATTTCCGATGGTCTTAGGAACTGAGATACTGCTGCTCTATCGGTCTCCAGGCTGTCCGCCGACAATGCAGATACGCCCACATATGAGTACACGGCGTGATGACATCATTGCACCAACTTATCACATACAACCTGTACAAATACAGGTGTATGTGACAGGGTTGGCGCCATAATGTACTTATATGGACCAGTCACACATTTGTAGAGAGCAGCTACTGTGTAGAGAGCAGCTGCTGTGTTGAAAGCAGTTACTCTGTTAAAAGCAGCTACTGTGTTGAAAGCAGCAGTATTGGAAGTAAAATGATACTTCATGAATTATAATTACTGGGTAAATGTAAAATCATGTACTGTAAAATCATCAACTACTGAAAAAAAAAATCTATACCATGGAAACTTAATCTGGATGCTGATCGATCTTTTTATATTCAGCTGTGGTTTGATGTGAATACTGCCCTTTTGTGATAGTAACAGGTATGTAAAAACAACAACACAGAGAATGATAAATCATAGAAAACTTAAATGAAATGTATTGATTGAACTATGCCATGTATCATCTTTTGTATTATTAAAGCTATTGTTATATATTATTTCCATTAGGAAACCATCCCATGACAATGGACATATAGAGAAGAATGTAAAGAAAAGAAAATACAGTGAGGATTTTTTACAGTATGGTTTTATCTCAATAATTACAGCAGGAATTGAGAAACCACAATGTGTTATTTGTTGTGAAGTTCTATCAGCCGAATCTATGACGCATAACAAACTGAAACGCCAGTTTTATAGCAAGCATCCGAGCTTTTCCAGCAAGGATACCAACTATTTTAGAAGCAAACCTGATGAACTCATAAAAACCAGACTTGACACTAGTGGCAAGTACTGCAAACAAAACGTAGCAGCCATTGAAGCTTCATATTTGGTGGCAGTTAGAATTGGCACAGCTATGAAACCTCACACTATTGTTGAGGATTTACTGTTACCAGCGGCCAAAGACATTGTTTCAGTTATGATCAGAGACGAATCTGTTACCAAATTGAATGCAATTTCCTTATCTCACGACACTGTCCGCAGAATAGATGACATGTCTGCTGATATTCTTGATCAGGTAATCCAAGGAAATTAAATCTGCTCCACTTCCAATATTTAGTATCCAGCTTGATGAACCTACAGATGTTACAAACTGTTCACAGTTACTGGTTTACATGAGGTATATTGATGGCAACTCTATCTATCTATCTCTATCTATTTATTTATTTTTAATAAATCTTTATTTTTCCCCCCATAGCTCCCCCCAGTTCCCACCCCATTTTCTGCCCTTACCTCCTGCTGCACTGTCCTCATCATAGGTGTATGATTTTTGTCCAGTCTCTTCCTGCACCCCCACACCCTTTCCCCCTGAGAATTGTCAGTCCACTCCCTTTCTATTCCCCAATTCTATTATATTCACCAATTTATTCTGTTCATTAGATTTTTTATTCACTTGCTTTTTAGATTTACTTGTTGAAATGTATTTGTTGTTAATAATTTTTATCTTTACTTTTTTCTTCTTTCTCCTCTTTTTAAAGGATACCTTTCAGCATTTCATATAATACTGGTTTGACGCTGATGAACTTCTTCAGCTTTTTCTTATCTGTGAAGCTCTTTATCTGCCCTTCAATTCTGAATGATAGCTTTGCTGGGTAGAGTAATCTTGGTTGCAGCTTCTTGCTATTCATTACTTTGAATATTTCTTGCCACTCCTGTCTGGCCTGCATAGTTTCTGCTGAGAAATCAGCTGACAATCATATGGGTGCTCCCTTGTAGGTAATTAACTATTTTCCTCTTGCTGCTTTTAATTTTCACTCTTTGTCTTTTGCTCTTGGCATTTTAATTATGATGTGTCTTGGTGTGGGCCTCTTTGGATTCCTTTTGTTTGGGGTTCTGTGTGCTTCCTGGACTTGTAAGCTTATTTCTTTCACCAAGTGGGGGAAGTTTTCAGTCATTATTTCTTCAAATAGTTTTCAGTATCTTGCTCTCTCTCTTCTTCTGGCAACCCCCTAATTTGGATGTTGGTATGCTTGAACTTATTTCAGAAGTTCCTTACACTATCTTCATATTTTTGGATTCTCTTTTCTTTTTGCTTTTTCAATTGGGTGTTTTTTGCTTCTTTGTATTTCAAATCTTTGACTTGATTCTTGCGATCCTCTAGTCTGCTGTTAGATCTCTGAATATTATTTTTTATTTCAGTCAGTGTATGCTAATTTCTAGTTGGTCCTTTTTTATATCCTTGAGGGTCTCACTAAATTTATCGGTGGTTTCTAGAAAATTCTTGAAAAATTTTATAACCATGGTTTTGAACTCTATATTCAGTCATTTGCTTTCCTCTATTTCTTTAATTTGTGATCTGTTTCTTTGTCTCTGCATTTTGGCTGCTTTCCTGAGTTGCTAGAGTGGCTTTGTGTGCTAGGTGTCCTATATGGCCAGTGGCTCAGCCTCCCCAGTTACCTGAGATGAACACTCTTGGTGCACCCCTTTGTGGGCTGTATGCACAGTCTTGTTGTATTTAAGTCTTGATTGTTGTTGGCATCACTAGGAGAAATTGACCTCCAATTGGCAGTGAGGATCAGCTGTGTCTATGCTGGGAGAACTTTTGTGTTGGAGACACCCTTATGAAACAAGACTTGCAAAAGCCTCTGTGCTCAACTTCAATGGGGCAGAGTCTCTGGGCAGAGCAGCAGCAATGTCTTTCCATCAGCCCTGCCTTAAGAGGATCTTGGGTCTCAGTGTCCCATGGTAATCACTGCCAGCACCTCTGAGAGAAAGCCACCCTCGGGTTTTACTTATTTTTTCTCATTGCTATGAGAAAACTAAAGGCCTGTGCATGGCATTCATGCACTTGGTAGAGCGGGGGCCTCCTTCAGCCTGGCCTGTGCCCTTTCGCAGTCAGGGAGCCCTGGTGAGATGTCCAACTGACGGCTTAGGCCAACTCCCCGTGGACATCCTTAGTGCTGCTGTGGAGGTGGACCATTGCACTTACCAGCTATCTGCCAGGCTTGTGGCTGAGTGGTGCTCCTTCTGTGGGAGCACATTGATCACCAGGGGGCAGCTCCTGTGTTGAGCATCTACCCCTGGTGGTCAGTGCACTTCATAATAACCAGTTGTTCTGCTGTTTGGTCGATTTGCATTTAACCTTTTATTATATAAGATAGCTTTGTAAATGTCTGTCTCTTTTAGAGTGTGTACCCTGGGGTCAGTATGGGCATGCCCCTTACTTTTGTTTGGATTGGAACCTGGTCAGAGTGTTGTGGGGATTCTCTGAGTCTCAGTTGTTTTGCATAAAATGTAGCTTGGATTCTGGTTTTATGTCACTTGATAATAGTACGTATTATCTTATTAAAATATTGATAATCTACAAGATTTTTAAAATATGTAGGTTTTTAAACACAATTTCTATTTGTTTCTTTTGTGAATTATTCCACTTTTTTTAAAAAACATCCTCACTGGAGAATATTTTTCCCATTGATGTTCAGACCCCATGAAAGGAAAGGAGGAGGAAGGGTGGAGAGAGAGAGAGAAAGAGAGAGAGAGAGAGAGGAACTTCATCATGAGAGACACATTGATTGATTACCTCTGCTTCCCGCACACATTCTGACCTAGGCCAGGGATAGAACCCAAAACTGAAATATGTACCTTTGACAGGGAATCAAACAGGAGACTCTTCTGCCCATGGGCTGATGCTCTAACTGAGCAAAACTGGCTAGGCCAACTATTGTACTTTTAGTAGAATTCACAATAATATTTTTCTTCAAAGAAAGAGGTACATTAAAATTATATGGTTTTTAAAAAACTTACACTTGATCAATTTGGTTTCTCAATTCTTTCTTATTTGAAAAAGCATAAATGTATGGAAATAATGAGGATATGTAGAACAAAATTATCATAAACCAGAACAGTATAATACATTTAATAATCCCTCAGAAATAAAGTCCTACATAATGTACAAAAGAAAGCGAGCTTAACTAAAATATAGACATTGTGAACAGAAATTGGGTTCAAACTGACAAACTCATGGTCATATTTCTTTATTATAGTGGCTGAGAGGTGGAAGGGAGAAAGTGGAAGGAATAATATAATCATATCACACCACAAACTGATATATTAAATCCAATGTTAATAACTTTTAAAAAGTCTTAAACTTAAGAGATTGGTTTTTTAATATTTTATTTTTTCATCTTTCTTCTTTCTCGTTATTTCACTGGTTTTAACACTGGCTAGATTTTAGGGTCACTAGAGTAATTTTTAAAATTAAATATGATACTCCTGTACTATTGAATCATAATTTTTAGGATATCTGCATTTGTAAAAACTCCCCTAGATGAATATGATTATTATGGAGCACTGGTCCATTTTCTATTAATACCATCTAAAATCTCTTTCTTGTGTTTGTAAATGAGCTCATGTCAAAATGGCAATTAATTCACACTATTCCATTTCCAGTTAACTATTGATATAACCTACACATGTAAGCTCTTGCCAGAGAGGTGAAATACACATTGTTAAATCATCTCCAAAATAAGAAATAAATGTAATTTTTGGTGAATTCTGATGTCTAAATATAGCCCTGCCTTTGAAAACCTGAAAGCAAATGTTTCATGAAGGACTAAGGGGTATCATTCATTGATTATAGCAAGTTTCTACATCTTTTCCTGTACATTTATTGCTCTTGTCAGTTTTCTAAGTAGAAAACACATTTGTGACCTTCAAACAGAGCCCTGATTAATGGGAAGCTTGTGAAGAAAATGCCCTTTTTGGTATAGCTCTGTATATATGGAATTCAGTCATGAGAGAAATAGATTCTTAGAAAAATATTAACTCATATTCAAGTAGTTTTGTGTTCTTTTTTTAAAAATGTATTCAGCTGGAACTTGTTAGCATTTCAAAGGAGAGAAGTCACTCACTAATTAGTATTGGAGGTGGTGAAAGAAATAATGTGTGAGTGTCTGTGTGTATGTATGTATGTGTAGGAGGAGATAGAAATTAAGGAAGAGTAGACTTTTTCTTTATTTAATTCCCATGCTCCCACACCATTTTTCTTTGTGATGAACTTCCTCAGATACATTAATAATATTTTATTTTTTCTACAGAATCTGATGTTCATTTATTTATTTGATTTACATATAATGCAGAACTACTTTGTTGTTCCATTTAAGTTATAAGCCTGCTAAATTTCATAAATTTAGTCTCTTTTCTCTATGTTTTTCAATGTGTGATAGATCTTTCAGAACTATTCATAGAATTTATATTTAATAATGTAGTTTATTATCACAATAAGTTCTAAATTAAGGGACTCTAATAGTGCACAATGATAAGATTGAGGAAGTTTTGGTGCCCTTTAGAATGGGTTCAGAAAGTCCAATGAGGAATTATTTGTCAAAGTATTTTATTTAAAAAAGAAACGGGTGCCAGCCAGAGCATCCAACAAACAAACAAACAAAACAACAACAACAACAACAAAACAAAACTAAGTGCTGTGGTGAAAGTGAAGCAATAAGAATTCTTATGCATTGCTGGTGGGATGGAAACTTTTCGAAAACTTTTTCCAGTCTCTATTAAAGCTAAACATACAAATACCTTATGATCCAGTAGTCCCACTCTTATGTATACACCCCCATACATTTCTGCTTATTTATACAGGAATATGTCTAAGACTTTTCAAAGCTGCCTTGTAGTGGGTCCGATATATTTTCCAAATGTCCATCAACACATCAATTTTCAAATGGATAGGCAATATACTCAGACATTGGAATAGTATGCAACAAAAAAAATGAATAAATTACAAATACAAAAAAATGGATTAATCATAAAAATATAATACTGAGCAGAAGACATACATGATGGAATATATTCTATCTGAATTGAATTACATCAGTAAAAAACATACTTTAGGTACACATAATTATATAATAAAACCTTAAAGAAAGTCAAAGATGAATATATGCAGTTCAGGGATATTGGTTACAGCTGTAGGAAGGGATGATTTATATTAAAAAAGGGACAAGTCTGGGATTCTGTTATATTATGTTTTACCATGAGTGTGGGTTGTGTTGTTGTTTATTTCAATAGTGCATTAAGGTGCATATTTGTTTTATTCATTTTTAAATGTACAGTTGACCATTGAACAACACAGGTGTTAAGGTCACTACCCTCCACAAGTTGAAAATCTCCCTATAACTTTTTACTATATAGTTGGCCCTGTACATCTGTGAATTCAACCAACCATCAATGGAAAACAGTATTTTCCATTACTGTATGAAATCTATGATTATGAGTCCACCATAGTTGTAAATCTGTAGTTGAATATCAGAGGTTGAGAATCTGTAGTTGGGAATGGGAAAAGATTGTTTCTCATCAGCATTTGGTTTAATCTACAGATGCAAATCTTGCAGATATGAAAAGCTGACTATATTTAATCTGCCTAGAAGTGGACCTGCTTAGTTTAAACCCCTGTTGTTCAAGAATGAGTTGTATTGTATTTGACAAGTTAAAATAAAGTACTTGAACTATTTTAAAAAAGGAAATTAAGACACAACTACAGGTGTTGATGTGAAGATAGTTTCAGGATCTGAAAAATTTACAAAAGAAAGGACAACCTCTGCTAATTGCATTTTGCTCTTTACCCATCATGCTGTGCCTTATTATTATCACACATGAGGCCAGATAAGCATGTTGAAGATACCCGCTGCCATAATTTAAGGGGTGAAATAAGGTTGGGCAGGAAGCTTTAAGTCTGGATCTCATAATTTGAGCCAGGGTAAGTTAGCTGCTATAATTACTATAGCAGCGTTGTGTGTGTGTGTGTGTGTGTGTGTGTGTGTGTGTGTGTGTGTGTGTGT
>JAAGEH010000392.1:5765806-5785842 GCA_011751065.1 Lasiurus cinereus
TGTGTGTGTGTGTGTGTGTGTGTGTGTGTGTGTGTGTGTGTGTGTGTTCATATGTTAATTCTATTCTAGTGTAATGAGGGAAGTGCTGGAATTCAGCACCAGCCAAATACCTAGTGTGCACTTCAACCCCTAAGCATAATGAATGTAAAATGCTGTTAGTAATAGATAGATTGAAAGAAAAACGCCTTCAACTTGGCATGCTAGAGATTTGTAATCACATTTGGATTCTCAAAGTGCTGCTTGATTGGAGATTAATGTGTGGGAGGATTGACCTTTCTTGCAAGAGCCATTGTTTTTGCACTAAATGTGAGAAAAACAAATTTCAAATAGCTGCCCTATTGAACTTCTCTTGTGATTCATATTATCACCCTTTTAGACTTCTCAGCAACAATGGCACTTATTAAACTCACTGGGTCTTTTTTTCTTCGTCTCATCTTCTAAGCACTTTTGTTTTTCTTCCAGTGGATAGAATTTTCTACCAACAGAAAGCTTAATTTCTTCACATTTCTCATTCTGTCACCATACTATTTCCTGATTAACTTGTACTAGAAACCCAAGAATGTCCATTTTAGAAAATGAAGGAAGCTTTTGGGATCATTGCTGTAGAAGTTGTTCACTAATTCCTAAGGGAGAGGCCAATATTTTATTTTCTCAGCAGTAGAATTGATTGGTTATACATTTTCTAAATAGATCTTTCTCCAGCTTTGCTTTTTTTTCATAATAAATGTTTCCTATATGCTGCCTTGAATACAAATATGATGGTTTTTCTTGTTATAACTATCAAATTGCAACAGAGTAGATTTGGGTTTGGGTCATATTCTTAACCTTCCTAAAATTATTAAGAAAATGAAAGAGAAGTGATCTCACTGACTTATATTTTGAAGAATCTATGAGGAAAAAATGATCCAAACTACTTTCCACACTGTTCTGTAGTTCTAGTGTGGTTCGCTTTAAGTGCTGTTTTAACTTGAGGCTGGGAAGGAGTGTGAGGGAAATAAGTAACAGTCTTCTAAATCAGGGTCAAACAATTACTACTCTTTATGTTTCTGAGGTTCCTCTGAATGTAAGTAATTTTATTTTCCATTATGTATGCTGTATTTAATCTTATAACAACCTTGATATGTGTAGCTGAATTGACTTATTTTAAATATTTGGAGGATATTTAGAGCATTGGAGCCTTCCTACTCAAAGTAGTGAATGTGAACAAAAAAATCAAATATTCATAAGAAATCTTTTACCAAATCTAATCAACTACCCCTATTGTAAGTCGAGACATTTTGATGTCTGAAATCTTTTAAAAAAATTAATTTTAGAAAGGGAGAGAGAAACTTCAATTGGTTGCCTCCCATACATACTCCAACTGAGAACCAAACCCACAACTTTGGCATATGCCCTGATTGGGTTTCAAACCTACCACCTTTTGATATACAGGATGATGCTCCAACCAACTGAGGCACCCCTGTCAGGGCTAAGTGGTATCTTTTTCTGTCTCAGAGGAACATTTTTTTTAAAAGTCTGGAATGTAAAAAGGTTTTAACACATTTAAATTTTAATTCTGCGGCTTAAGGTTCTTAAAAAGCATTTCTGAAGGAAGGCTTTCTGTTTCAGTGTTTCATCGGTATTATTCACATAATTTTAAGAGCACACCAAAAAGTATATTATTGTAGAAAGTACATACTCAATTTTTTTTTCTAGAAGCTTTATCTTTGAAAATCAATTTTGTATGTGTGTGTTGTTTTCCCTAATGCTGACTTGTAAAAGCAACATCCTTTTAGTTATTTTCCTTTCTTTTCACAAACCACTTGGGGAGAGATTTTGTCAGTTACTTTGCATTTAAAAATGGCTCCTTGTTCCTGAAGAATCACATAGATAAGGGCACATACTTACTTTAGACAATCTTATGAGCAAATTGATGGGACATTTGAACTATTTTAAAAATCATCTTACGGGGTGTGTATAGAGACTCTTATTGTGAGGATAGAAGTATGCACATTGTTCAGTGTCACTGGGGAGTCTGAGCAACATGCCATCCAACCTGACAGTGATGACTCTTGTTATCTGGTTGAATATGAGACAAAGGGACAAACTTCCTGTGATACTTTTGCTGCTTTCAAAAAGCTGCCTCCCTAGGTGGTGGCCTTTGTCATCTGTTAACTTGTCTTACCTTGGAGAGGAGACAGGGGACCAACCACTGCCATCAGGCTATAGTTTATCCTGGCTCCATCAAGATCTTTTCCAAGTCAGAAGCTAAATGCTGACTGACACACCTGAAAATTTCTCAGTAAAAACATGAAGGATAAAAGGTGGACAGAAGAAAGAGAATATGGGTGAGAATTCATGAGCATTTCAGCATCAATTGAAAACATTTGAAAGCCGTGCAAAAAACGTGACCCCTACATCGAGTTAAGGACAGGCATTGGGAGATGCAGAGATATATATGATGTGGGGAGAGTGGTGAGTTATGGGGATGTAGAGAGTGTAGGGCAGTGGTCGGCAAACTTCCTCACGAGCCACGGTTTGCCGCTCTGTTGACTAATGAGTTTGCTGACCACTGGTGTAGGGAGATGAGAAGTAGACTCAGAAGAGCATCTTCTAACCTTGCTAACATAAACTTTGTTAATTATGATTATAAAGATGCTTGAAATGATGTCTCCCACTCCATGATTCAGTCTGATTTCTCTGAATAATGTGTATACAGTGGTATGGGTGACAGGGCAAGTTACAGTGGAATACACAACAACCTCACAATGCTGGCAGGATGCAATTTAGTAGGTAGTCTGGTTGGGGCTATCCCTGTTTCTATCCCTGTGTGTTTGTACATAGAGTTAGATATCAATACACACACATATCTACACATGTATACACACAAAGAACCACTTGGTGGTGACACACAGGGATTTTCCAGATGCTAAAGAAAAGTGGGCAGAACACACATTCATACTATTCGTCATATTAGTCAATGGTAGGGTGACTGAGCCATAGGGTCTGTTCTGTGGCTGAATTTTCAGTGTCTGAGGTGAGAAGCTTAGATTGACTAGTGACTCATCTCAGCCTGTGCAGCTGATTAATAAGTAATCATCTTATAACCAAGTGTTGAAGTCTATCCAGGTCTGTGGATTGCTGGCCTATTTTTTCCTCCAGAAGTTCAAGGCTTGAACAAATTTCTCTTTGCTTTCTATGATGTATAGAGGAATTAAACAACAACAACAACAAAAACAAAACAAAAAACTACTGCAAGCTTGTTGGCAACTTGATCTGGAAGGAAGCACAGTACATTCTTTGAAAGATGCTCACTCTGTGTCCCTTGTGATGTCAAAGTCCTGATTCTGTAGAGGAGCAATTTGTCAATGAAGAAGGAATTTTGGTGAAGAGGGTGCCAATGATTAGATGGAGGTGTGAGTTTTGGTTCTTCTACCATAGGCCCTGGTCCCAGAACTGATTTCTTCCTGCAAGTCTGTGGCTATAAAACTGAGATCTAGGAATAATCCCTTGCTTTGTCTGGTGTAGCAGGCAAAAGTTGGGCTTGACCCCTGGGACTCACTGGATGCTGTTTTTCCTTAGAGCTATAGATGATGCTTTCTTTTGAGTCATCTTTGAATCTGCAGTTTTGCCTATTCCAGTGCTGGATCTTTAGAACAATTCAGAGTCAATCAGTCTTAAGCAGAATATTGAAATGAATAACGTTTGTTTGGGAGGCAGCTTTCTCCCTTTTATTTATGTTTTAATTTTTAAATGCTTTTTACTCTGTTTGGTGTCACTCCAATTTCTCAGATGACTAATCATTTCATGTAGCCAAGGGTCCTTCCTCAAATTAGCCAAAACATCAGATAATAAAACCACAGCTCTTTTAGGATACAAAGATAGCTGAATTTCTTCATAAAATCTAGAAGCATTTGCATTTTAAAATGCAGATCCAGTTGCTGAGAAAGCCAGAGGACTAGATTTTTAGTGTCAGATTGTATTTATTTTTATGTCTGGGTAAGGGAGATATTTGGGGTCAAGAAAAGTTTCCTGGATTACACCATTTTGGCACTGTCTTATTTACCTGTAAGGTCAGTTCCTAGTCATAAATATGATGTATTCCAATGAAAGACATTGCACTGCAAATTAAATGAGGATATAAAAAATAGTTGCAATTTTCCTATGTTCAAATGAAAGTTACTCTTCTTCATACAATTTTGCTTTTCATTTTATCAGCAACCTCTAAAATGATTGCTAAGGGTTATTTTAAATAATGATTACATGCAAGCATTAAAGCTATGAAAACAGCTTGGGCCTCTTTGAGGCTGATAGTTTTAAATAAGGAGATCCTATCCATTGCAGGCATCACCACCACCACCATCATCACTGTCACCATCCATAGTAACATTTATGTGTAAATGGTACCACTTCCCAGAGAGGTTGGAGTCTGATAATTTGATTGCTCTCACAACATCTTATTGATGACAGAGGATAGTCAGATTTAAGAAATCATGGTAATTTTCATGCTCTACATTCTGGCTGTCTAGCTTTGCTGATACCTCAGCTTTCTCTCCTTGCCCATTTTCTCTGCCTAGAATTGTGTAGCCACAGCTCAGTAAATGGAAGGGACCATGCAGCCTTGAGTCTATGCAGAGCAGAGCTAGCCATCTTCCATCAGTTGCCACTCAGTTTCATGTTGGGAAACATTACACTTAATCTCAGTTCATCCTTTGTTTGTTGTCTCACCATTTTTTCTTCAGTAATTTTCCAAAAAAAAATTGTTTTTTATTCTCTCTCCCCTCCTAGTATTCCACTGCCTCCCCCATCTGCATTCTCTGCATGTTTTCTATTTCACCAGTCAGTTCAGATATCTATTGTTCCTTAGTCTGTCGAAGATTATACAAAATAAACTAGTCACATAGAGATGCATGTAGGAAACAGCTCTTTAACTTTCAAAAAAGAGAAAGGATATACTCTGCTCAGTTTTTAGGGTATATGTATTTTTTTTAATTAATTGATATTTTGCTACTTTTGGTGACTATTAGCATGTATTCGGCCACTTAATTAGATGGACGTGACTATTATATTTTCTAGTTCAGCTTCCTTAGCCTACCTCTATTTAGGTTCCATCAAAATTGGAATAGGAGGAGAAATCTTGAGGGTTTCAAGGCATAGCTTTTGAGGTGGGCAGGTAAGAGGAAAAATTGAAGCCTCTGTGATGGTCAGGTGCATGCATCCAAGCCAGTAGAATAATAGCCAGTAGCCCATATTGGTTGAGCACATGCTCTATGCCAACCACTGTTGAAAGCATATTACTTATACTAACTAACATAGGAGATAGGCATGGAGAGCTCTTAATTATTAAATTTCCTGTATTCTATGACATAGTTTCTGCCTTTTTTTGTATTTGCTTTATTTCTCCTGAGGTTCTTCATAAAAAAATTTTCAAATTCTTCATCCCTGAAATATAAGTATAAGGATTCTCCCTCACTTTGGACAGGGTTGAGATGGTTGCTATTACAGTGGGCGTGGCGTTTCCATGAAAGGCAGATTAAATATTGAAACATTAAACTGGTTAATAAGATGAGTGTTTCTCTGTTTAAAATGTTCTTTCTAGTCTATCATTTTTTTTTTTGTATTTCTGAAGATGTTATCAAAAGAATCATTCTTTGGTAAAAAATTGAATCTGACTAGATTCTGATAGCCTTGGGGAATTTGGGAAGAATTGTTATCCCTTGAGCAAAGTTTCTATGGTGCTGGGTGGTTCTGCCTACTGGCTGGTCTTTATTCTGGTTACTTTCAAAACAAAGAACTTCTTCCAGGCATATTTTTTTGGGAGATACATTCACTTTTGAGGGAGAAAAACATTTTTTAGATGGTCAGAAGTTAGCAACAACCTCTTGTTTTTTGAGAAATGGTATAAAATTAAAATTAAAAAACAAACAACAACAACGAACAAAAAATTACACACACAAAACCACACAACAAAAACAAACAGAAGCCTAAAGTACTTATAAAATGTAAGATTTTTTTTCACATGATAGAAACTGAATTCTCTTGGCCGCTACTGAGGAGATGTTTTGATGTTCACCTCTTTTTTCAAAATAACCTTTCATATTCTATTGCTTGTAAAAAAATACCTTTGATTCTCACGTGGCCTCTTTCACTGAATTGGAAATTTTGGTTCCATTCTCTTAGCAGGTAAATAGCCGTAAAACCATTCATGGTTCTGTCAGGGTAGAGAAGAGTTGAAAAGCATTACATATGTTCCAAGTTACGAGAGGCCACTCTTAATGCTGTTTTCAAGTGGCTCCTTTCCCTCCCTTATTCTATTAAGGGCTCAGGCACAATAGAGCTTTAATCAACTTCATTGATTTAAAGCTAATTTGCACTTGGCTTCAAGGTTAAGGTCCATAGCACAGGCTGGAGATCTTTAAATCAGGAGTCAGAATGAAAAGTTGTAGCTATATCATTTTGTCTGCTGTGCATAAGAATGACAGCTCTTGATGGCTGAGAATTAACTATTGGGAAAAAAAGGCACAAAGCCAGTTTTTCTTCCGTGTTAATATAACCTCTGCTAGCCAAGTAACACAGCCTTGCTATCAACATTTCTGCTTCATCATATAAATTGATAGAGTTGGCCGAAAATACTTTGGTATTGTGATGTTTGCAGCCATCAATTTCTGCTTCGTTTCAGTTGGATTTCAACCTAATTGCCAAACTGATTCCATCTGTAATAACTTTTAACATTTATTTTTCCCAAAGGGGGAAAAATGTCTTGTCTGTATTCTGCAATTAAGAAGGTGATGAAATATTCAATGTATGTCTACACTCTGACTAAATTCTTTTGTTAACTTTATCAGATAAACTATAAAATATTAACCAGGCTCACTGTTTGAGCATGTGCAGATGGCATGATATTTACCAGACATGTTTTCAATACACATTTAATTTTATAAATTGAATTAACTATTACATCGCTAATTTTTTCCTCTTTTCTAAATTGATGCAACAAGCAACAGCATTGTTGGCTGTATGTACTATACTAGAACATTTGCAGATAATTACATAAACTTAGCTGTGTATATAATAAATAACATTTCCTGCAAACTTAACCACATGAAATCAAATCAAGCAGAAATAATGCTATTTTCTAAGCAAAATTATGCTGACTAGCAATGTGCTGGTTCTTTGCAGGCTCTCTCTCTCTTTCTCTCTCTTTTTTTAACAGTTGAGTTTTTCAAATTTTCTGGAACATTTTTAAATAGGTAGGTTAATTTTACCCACCTCTCTTCTCCTTCACACAACTGTCCTTAAATATTCATATCTATATCCTCTCTGCCATTCCCAAATATACTAATTTAAATGGACACATAATACTTCACTTCAAGTAGATTTTTCTCAGAATGTGGTTTGGAGTGAATCAAGGCCAAATTCTTAATCATGATATAAAGCTATTTTTAATGAAGCACCATGTACCCTCCTTTCTAGCTAATAAACAAAAGGCTTGGTTATTGATGAGCTGGTAAAATATGGAAATAGGTTTGCCTACCTGAGCACAAGGACTTACAAAGCTGTTCTTCATTCAGCACCATCAAGGATCTCATGATCTACCCAATAAGGAGAAAAACATGAAAGGAAACAGTTATAATTCAGCCTGATACGTGTTATATGGAAGGTGCCCTGTAGAGATTAGAGAAAAAGGGAATATGGCTAATTCTGGGAGTCAGGGAGAAAGTGATGGAGGTGATAACGAGTTAGCTGAGATTTAAATGGTTGTCCATGTGGACCAGGGCCCAGGAAAGGACCTTCTAGCAGAGAGAACAGCCTGTGTGAAGTGATGAATGTTTGAATACCATGGCAGATGTGTGAAGGAGTAGTGGGAGAAGGAGGGTAGAAGAGGAAAAAAAGGAGGGTATTTGCATTCCCAACTCTGTGGGTGGTATGAACAGGTCCTGTTGATGTCATAATTCTCTCTATGGCCCATGCAACCATAGGAATAGGACTGCTGGGAACTATGGGACGTCAGGCAAAAAGGGTGCAGTGTACAGGACAGAGGCAGGGATGAGGGGAGGGGAGTGACTGAATTCCTGAGGGCCCCAAAAATTACCTAGAGAGCTGTATCACAGGAGCAAAATGGAATTCAGCGATGTGCAAGATGGGGAGGGCACGGTTTCCAAAGCAATTCATTTTGAATATGAGATCTTATTTTGTACCATGAGTTGGTGTGTAGGGACTCAGTAGCTACAGGCATATGTCATATTCAAGTTTATATCAACTCCAAAGCTGCAGAGTCATTTAATCATGTTTCACTTTGCACTCACTGCCTCCCCCATTAATCGTCTGTATAAACATAATTACTTGAAGTGTCACATAGTATAAAATGATCACTTCCAGAAAAAGAGCAAGTAATTCTACCCATGACCAGGAGTTTGTGGTTAAGCCCAGATAATTAAAGGGACCAGAGGTAACTAAGGATTTCAATAGCTTTTATTGGAGTTGGGGACACAAAACATGAATACATCATATTATAAATAAGAAAAGCATTAAGTTATTCAAAAGAACACAATTTAGCATTAGAGGGGATGGCTGTAGATGCAAAAAGGATACTTATAACACCGAGGCAATATCATTGCATGTACTTTTTTTCAGAATGTATCAGTCCATAGTACGGTTGACAACCCACTTCAATTTGTTCATGTAAGTTAAACAAAACACACGTTTCATAGATAAGCTGAGACAATAATGATAGGTTAGCTCAAGGAAAGGAAGGAAGATGAAGCTAAAAAGACATTGTGTAATAGAAGTGCAACAAAAAATTGGGTTGAAGCTAACATTTATTCACACAAAGGAGCAAAGATGTACACAAGGAATGAATTTTCAAAAAAGCAAAGAATGAGTTTGGGGAAACATTGTCTTAACATCACTGCTTATTTGCAGCATATTACATTAAAACAATAGTTTTTAATTCCCAAGGTAACTAATATACCAATCTCTCACTACCACATTTCATTTACAGAACATTATTGGCACCCTTAAGGGCAGCCTCAGGCAAAACTGCAGAAGACCAATGCTCAGCACCCCCATGCTCCCCTTTCTACCCTTCTCTGCTTTAGCCATGGCTGTCTGCCCACATGGGCCTCAGCGTTATTATCACTTCCCTCACAATCCCCTGTGGACATCTGCTCTAGGAAAAACAAACAAATGTATTCACACTGTGGTGCTAAAACATGAGAAGATTAATTTTAACTCTGTGCAGAGCATTCATATTATCACTATGGGCTGAGCCTTTAACTAAAGGAAAGACATTGACTTGCATGTTGAGGCTTAAACTAGCTCAGAGAAGAAACAGGACTACAGAGATTGAGCTTTCCTTTAACCCCAAGCTCACATTATGGACATAGTCACCTGCTGTAGCTACTGTCTTTGTCATCTCTTATCTGTATTATGACAACAGTCTTCTGGTTGGTCTTTTCATTTTCAAGTTTTTCACCATAACAGGGCCTAGAAAGCAAAAATTTATATAAGCATGTATGTCAGAATTATATTTTAATTATTACCTCATTCCTGGAGTTTGTAATTGTTTATCAAGACAAATTAGAATGTTTAACCTACTAATAGTTGAAATTTATTTTTTAACTACTGAGAATATACCCTCTCAGTGGACTATTCTAACTTATATCTCAGTAATTTATCTACACTGTCCAACACTTACCCACTAAATCTGGAAGTTCTTCTCTACAGTCATTCTCTACAGTCATGCTCTGCATAATGACAAAATGACCAACCATATATATGACATTGATCTAACAATGTTATAATGTAGCTGAAAAATTCATATTGCCTAGTCATCATCACTTGGTAGCAGAAGGCATTACTCAAGTGTCTGTGGTGTTGCTGGTGTAAACAAACCTACTGAGCTGCCAGTTAAGTCTAACACTTATAATTATGTATAGTGCATAATATTTGATAATGATAATAAATAACTTGTAGCTGATTTGTATATTTATTATTTGGTACTTTTAATCATTACTGTAGAATGTATTCTTTCTACTTATAAAAAAGCTTGCTTTAAGAGAGCATGTCATGATTCCTCTTGTGCTTGATTTAGTCTCATGTTGTTTGGTTCATCATGGCCCCTCAGCATGCAAAATCCACTGCTAATGTTGCCAATAAGAGGACACATCGAGTTACTGACCTGGAAACAAAATTAAGAGTGAATAAAGACTACAAAGGTGGAAAATCTGTGATGGTACTTGCTCACCAGTCAGGCATGTCCCATTCCACCATAGCTGCAACCTTGAAGAATAAGAACAAAGTGATAGAAACTATTAAAGGATCTGCTTCATTAAAAACAATGAGATGAACAAAAATTTGAGAAGGGCCTATATCAGACATGGAGAAACTTTTAATGATCTGGATTGAAGAGTAGACACAGAGGTGTATCCCTCCCAGCATCATGAGGATCATTCTCAAAGCAAAAAAGTTTTGTTTTTGTTTTTTAAATATTAAAAGAAAGCTGGAGTTGACCATAATGTTGAATTTACTGCTAGCTCTGGGTGGTTGATTAAGAATTATTATTCATTCTATAATGTGAAAGTGAATGGTGAATCTGCTAATGTAGATGTGAAGGTAGCTGAAGAATTTTTGGAAACTCTAGATAAGCTTATTGTGGCGAAAAATTACTTGCCAGAGCAAATATTCAATATTGATGAAACCTCCCCATTCTGGAAATAGATACCTGAAAGAATTTTCATCCAAAAGGAGGTCAAGTCAATACCAGATTTCAAGGCTTTTAAGGACAAGATAATGATCTTGCTTTGGGACAATGTTGCAAGCTAGAAATTGAAACCCTTTGTGATATGCACAGTAAGAACCCCAGGGCCTTCAAGCACATCAATAAGCACACAGTACCAGTGAACTAAAGGAGCAATGAGAGGTCATGGATGACTCAGCTCCTCTTCCAAGGTGCCCTCCTGAATTGCTTTGCAAATGAAATAGAGAAGCACTATTTGGAGAATAACATACTTTTCAAGATTTTGCTTATTGTTGATAATGCCTCCAGGATATCTTCCTTTTATTGGTTGTCTTCATCTCAAAATCAAAGTCATGTTTCTCCCTCCAAACACCACCTCTTTGATTCAACCAATAGCTCAAGGAGGACCTATTTTAAGGTCTGTTACCTAAGGAGGACTTTGTTTAGGCTATTGCTTTAACTGAGGAAGACACTGGTGCACTCTGGAAGATTATAACATCAGTGACTATGGCAAGAATCTTGCTTGGATGTGTGGTGATGCCAATAAGGAGTATATATTATATATGGAATCTGGAAGGTTACACTCAAAAGGTTCATTTATCATTTGCCAAGGGTGAGGAGATTGCAAAAATGAATAAGGCTGTAGTTGAGACAGCAAATAACTTTAACCTGAGTGTGGATGAAGATAACATTGAGGTCCTCCTAGCGGTGGTTCCTGAGGAACTGAATAAAAAGGAATTGTTGGAACTAGAAAAGGAACACATAGTTAAAATAAAGGCAAGAGAAAAGGAAACTGCAGGAGAAGAAAAAGAAGCCCAAGTAAATTCACAGTGACAGGGTTAGCAGAAGCTTTTGCAAAACTTGACAAGCTCCTTAAAATGTTTGAAAACAAGGAACCCAATACAAAAGGTTTTCATTAATAGAAAGAACTATCTGCTAATAATTATCTAGGATTGAAAAAAAGAGACTACCCAAGCAAAGTACCAAGGATATTATTTTGAAAGAGTCACATTTCTTCAAGAAGAGCCTCAGGCAGGTCCTTCAGGAGATGTTCCAGAAGAAGGCACTGCTATTACAGGAGAAAAGATGTGGAGGTGGAGACAGTGATATTGAT
Source organism: Lasiurus cinereus (assembly GCA_011751065.1). NCBI lineage: Eukaryota > Metazoa > Chordata > Mammalia > Chiroptera > Vespertilionidae > Lasiurus > Lasiurus cinereus. The sequence continues at coordinate 5,777,638 of JAAGEH010000392.1, forward strand.
GATCCTGAATCTGTGTAGGCCTAGGCTAATGTGTGTGTTTGTGTTTTCGTTTTCAGCAAAAATGTTTAATAAGTGGAAAAAAAATTAAAAATAGATAAATGCTTATAGAATCATATATAATAAAAGCCCAGTGACCAAATGGCAGAATGACCAGAACAACCAGAGATTAGAACAACCATGGTCCCTAGCCCCAGCCGGCCCAACCCCCCAGCAAAGAATCCTACCCTGATTGGGGGTGTGGCTGGCTACAAGCTGCTCATAGTCATTTGCCCCAGCTGGCTCTGCCCCCCAGCAGGGACCCCCACCCTGTTCGGGGGTATGGCTGGCCTGTAAACCACCCAGGCCCCTCAACCTGGCCAGCCCGGCCCCCCAGAGAAGACCCCCATCCTGATCCAGGGCCCCCATCAGGGCAGGCAGGCCAGCTGGCCCCGACCCATGCACCAGATCTCTATTGTATATAATGAAAAGGTAATATGCAAATTGACCCTAATGGTAGAACGACCAGAACAATCACTTGACTAGTCACTATAAGGCATACTGACCACCTCTTGGTCCTTTTCTCTGGCTGGCAGACTCCAATCGCCCAATGGCAAACGGGGAACTGGGGGTGAGTGGCAGGGGATAGGTTGGCGCTAGGCCAAAGCCCCCGCCCTGCTGGTTGCCTCACACACAGAGGGCTACCCGCAGTGGGGGTGGGGCCAGCAAGCAGGCAGGATGGCCGACCTCTCAGTTGCTCTCCCTGGCCAGCAGGCTCTAATCACCCAATGAGAAGACAGCCCTGATCACAGGCCAGGCCTATGGACCATATCTGCATATGAATTTCATGTGCTGGGCCTCTAGTAAGGATATAAAGAAAGTATATAACTTTGTATAGCTGTACAATGTGTTTTGTTTTAAGCTAAACGTTATTACTAAAGAGTTGAAAGTTAAAATGTAAAATTTTATAAAGTAATAAAAAAGTTACAATAACTAAGGTTAATTTATTATTGAAGAAAGAAGTATTTTAAAAATAAATTTAGTGTAGCGTAAGTATTTGTTATTTATAATGTCCACGGTAATGTAATGTTCTAGGCCTTCATACTCATTCATCACACACTCACCCAGACCAGTCTTGCAAGCTTTATTCATAGTAAAAGCTTTATGTAGGTACACCATTTTAAATCATTTGTACTGTATTTTTTACTGTACCTTTTTACATTTAGATACACAAAAACTCACCATTATGTTACAATTTCCTGCAATATCAATACAATAACATGCTGTACAAGTTTGTAGCCTAGGAGCAATAGGGTGTATCATATGGACTAGGGGTGGGGTAGGCTATCCCACCTAGGTTAGTGCACACTGATGTTTGCACAATGACAAAATGATGTATTTATCAGAATGTAGCCTATTATTCAGAGATATATGACCATAGTTTCATGCTTGCCATTCTCTTTCCTCTAATCTGTATCTGTTTTTTCAGAATATAGACTCAATTTTACTCAGCCATTTTTTCTTCTTAACCCTGTTCATCCTGACCACTCACATTTCCTGTGTAATTTTGTAGCTTTCTGCAAGTGTTAAGGCTTGTCATTAGCTATTTTCTGATGCATTGTTTGGATGTGCTACTGGCTTGCATGTCTTAGTAAATGAGGAATAACTAACATCATCATGATTCTTCCTTTTATAGAGCCCTTATTACATGCTGACATATTTTGTACATCATTAATAATTCTGCCAGGTAGCTATCTTTATTTCTATTTCATAAATGAGAAAACTGAGGAAAAGAGAGGTTAAGAAACTAAATTTAGTAAGTGCAGAGCAGGGATTTTAGTCCTTCTCTATTTGTTGAAATACTGCCTCTCTATCACTTTCCTATTATTCACATGGCACTAGTCTATGTAGGGAAAAGGCTTGCTTTTGTTGTCAAGAATTTCTTTTATGAATCTTGAAAGCCTAGTAAACATGGCTTTCTTAGGACCTGCTCTTTAAAATTAAAAACATAAGATTTAGATACTATTAATGTGACAGGCATTTGCAAGCACTGCTTAATTCACCTCACATCAGTCTCTGGTCACATGACAGTAATATAATTTCACCCGATTACAGCCACAGAAGAAACTGACAACCTGATGCCCTGGGAACGGAGTTCTACAGTTAAATTCTCCAGCCCTCATTTTGAAGATTTATGCTATCATGTTGTTAAAAAAAATACCCCATACCATCAAAAATACAAAATCATTCCTGGTAGTCATACATTTCAACTTATTGACCACATATTTATGTACAAACTTGTCTGGGTAAAACGTACAATAGGCTAGGAGATAAAATTAAAAGGAATAAAATATACTATAATTGCATTTGTGGCCAAGGGACCTACATTATACAGCAACCAGCGTGTAATAGTGTACTTCATGTTCCATGATTTACCTTGCTGATAATTGCTTTGCACTCCTAATAAATTAACCCACAGAAAATCCATTCATCTGCATCTTCTTTTTATGCAGAGCTAGAGGAAAAAGGACTAGTATAGCAATTTGAGTGGCAATCATGCACTGATTGTAGAAAAGAAAGTAGCGTGGTGAGAGTCTTAAGCATTCTGAAAGCATTTCTCTGTAAGAAAAGAGGAAAGGAAAAAAGAGAGGGCTTTTGTTAATTAAGTTCTGTTTTTCCGTATTATTTGTGATGGGGAATGCATTATATTCTAGCTCAAAAATTCTTGTTTAATACAATATATTTCCAGCCAGATATTTTATTTTAATGTCATTAATTTGTTTTCTTTAAATATTCATAGAATATTCTCATTGTTATGTTTGGGATTCCTGGAAGAAAAGATTGTGTAAATATGCTATTGTATTCCTATAGAATTTCTTTCAGAAATATAATTTCATAGCAAATCTCACATTTTAAGCTGCCCACTCTTTTGTTAGATTCTGCAATCAAAATAATTTTAATACCTTTTCTACTTTTATTCTAATACTTTATATACTTTCAATATTTTATATTCTGCCTTGTATCTTGATATCACATAGCTCACTTGATCTTCATGGTCAACATGGTAAGGTGGAAAAGATAGGGAAGCAGTTAGGAGACAGGATTTCTAGTTTCCCCTGCCACTAAATTGGTTATAATATTGGTCTTATTGTTTTACTTATTTAGATCTCAGTTTTCTTTATCTTAATATAAGGGATTTATAGAAAATGATCTGTAAGGTCCTTTACAAATTCAAGGATATGCAGAAAAACACAATGTGATTAAGGTTCACAGAACAAATCACCTTTCCAGATGCATAAAGGTAGGTTAGTGGGAGGAGGACAAGGACTAGCTCTGCTTTAGCAATGTGCAAACTAACCACCCTGACTGACCTGACTGCAGGAAACAACTGAAAATGCTGTTTAGTATAATTTTTAAAAAGCTGTTTCAATGTATCAATGAACTAGCAAGAAAATAAGAATTCCATTGGCGTAGTATTGTAAGATAAAATATAGGAATTTCAGAAAAATAATGAAAACATTATTTTTCAGTATGATATTGCTGGGATATCCTTCTACTAAAAAGTTATTTTCTGTTTATCTAAAAATCAAATTTAATTGGACATCCTATATTTTTATTTGCTAAATTGGACAGTCTGTTCAGAGGCAAAAGCCTAAGTGATGTCAGGAATTCAAAGGAATAAACTAGAATGAAGGTATTTGTTGAATACAGATGACCTTGAACTTCGACTTCTCTATTGCCACAGAATAGTGAAGTGGAAGGAAATCTAATAGGAGATCCATTGAATAAAAGTAGGATCCCAAAAGGCTACATCCTCACTGTTGAGGTAACTAGAGTTAAACTTGTCCATGTCCTAGATTGTATGTGTAAAAGAAGGTAATATTGATATCAATAAAAATTTCCCATCTCAAACCTTAGTGTTGGCTGGAGGAAAGGTAGGAAGTCCATCTTGAGGGTTTATATCTGATTTATATACCTTGATGGTCTCAACAAACTCAAATTAATATTTTAACTTAATTTTAGTTAACAAATGACTAGTCATCTGGGAGAAGCAATGACAAATCCCTTAGGAAAATATCACATTCAACCCAGTTCTCAAAGAATTCCTATATATTAACATTCAAGGAATATAAGCTCACATACAAACATAATAAAACATACAAGGTAATATGACACTATGAATGAGAATCAGCAGAAATAAAGGTTGGTAGAATATTAGAGCCTTCAAATATTGGAATTGTCAGACAGATTATTAAATATACAAGATCAATATACATAAGGAAATATAAAGAAGGTTGAAAATGAGCAAGACTCAACAATGATCAAGTAAATTTTTTTTAAAAATTCAAGTATAATCTTTAGAAATGAAAATATGTAATTTTAAATTAAATATTCAAGCAAGATTATGTCTATACATAGTAAGATGTATAATTTTATGATATAGTTAAAGAGTATTTATAATACAGAAAATGGTAAATAAGAAAGATTTAAAAGAAATTAGAGTTCTTAAGGAAAAGAGAAAGCAAATGAAGGAGAGGCAATCATTGAAAAAATAATTGCTGTGAATTTTTCAAAACCATTGAAGATCATTAGTCTTCAGAACCAGAGACCATAATAAATGCCACAGGCTACTTAAAAGAAATCCACTCTTTAGAGAGTAAATTCATGATACCAGAAACAAACATTAGATCTTAAAAGTTCACAGAAAAAGATTATACAGTGGTACCTCGAGATACGAGTTTAATTTGTTCCATAACCTTGCTCATATATCAAGTTGCTTGTATCTCAAAGCAAATTTCCCCATTGAAATCAATTGAAATGCCTTTAATCCGTTCCAGCCCCCAAAATGCCACCCCAGTTGTTCTTATTACGTGTTTTTGAATAAGAAAAATGTATTTATAAATGACAAATATTGTATAAAAACATAATAAAAGAGAATGTAAAGGAATAAACTGGTTTTATAAAGTGTATTTACCTACTCGTTACACTCTTAATACTACACTTTATCCCTAAACTGAATGTAACTTAACTAATGTTCACTGAACTTAATTGCTACTGATCTTTGCATTTTTGGCCGATTAAAAAAACAAAACAAAACACGTGCCCAGCGAGGTTTGCCTCTTCCTTCCTTTCAGAATGTTTCTGAAATGGGTGAGGCAAGTTTCATTGAACAGCTCCAATGCACGACCAGTAGCAACTTTTTCGGGGTGTTTCTTTTCCAGGGAGTGTGACACCCTCTCCCACAATCCTAAGATCTCCTTTATCTCACTTGTAAAGATTTCCTCCATCTCTGGCTCCTCCTCGAAACCAATTTCTTGGAGAACCTCCGCATGTTGCTGAGACTGCAACTCTTGTAACTCCTTCGTGGTGAGTTCCAGAGAGTGCTCCTCGACGAGCTCATTCACGTCTCTCTCATCCACCTCCAGGCCCATGGATTTTCCCAGAGACACTATCTCCTCCTCCACTGGCACCTCGGGTTTGAATCCTTCGAAGGTCCTTTTGGTTATGGTCTCAGGCCACAGCTTCTTCCATGCAGAGGTCAAAGTCCTCATTGTACCATCCAGCCAGGCCTGATCAATAATTCTGAAGCATATCACGATGTTAAAGTGGTTCTTCCAGAACTCTCGAAGGATGAGGTTTGTGTTCTCCGTCACCTCAAAGCAGCGCCGGAACAGGTGCTTGATGTACAGCTTTTTAAAATTCGAAATCACCTCCTGATCCATGGGCTACAGGATAGGAGTGGTGTTGGGAGGTAGGTAGACAACCTTTATAAACTTGAACTCTTCAAGGAGTTCATCTTCGAGGTTCGGTGGGTGAGCAGGAGCATTGTCAAGGACGAGGAGGGCTTACATGGTTAGGTTGTTTTCCTGTAGATATTTCTTAACAGAAGGGCCGAAAAACAGGTTTACCCACTCCACAAAGAACTGCCTGGTGACCCATGCCTTCAGGTTTTCCCTCCACATAACTTGCAGTTTATCTTTTAAAATCTTATGTGACTTAAAGACTCTGGGGTTTTCCGAATGGTATATGAGCAGAGGCTTGATCTTGCAGTCGCCACTCGCATTGGCACACAGTGCGAGAGTTAGCCTATCCTTCATGGGTTTGTGGCCTGGCATCGCCTTCTCCTCTGCCGTTATATAAGTCCTATTTGGCATCTTCTTCCAGAAAAGGCCTGTCTCCTCACAGTTGAAGACTTGCTGGGGGATATATCCTTTGGCTTCTATCAGTTCGGAAAAAGTTTTGAGGTAATCCTCAGCTGCCTTCACATCCGAACTTGCTGCCTCACCATGCCTGACGATGGAGTGAATGCCAGACCTTTTTCTGAAGTTATCAAACCAGCCTCTACTGGCTTTAAAGGAGTCTTTCGATGCTTCATCAGTGGAAGTGCGCAGGGTCTGCTCCAGCAAATCACCGTAAATCGCTCGTGCCTTCTCGCATATGATGCCCTGTGTTAATGTATCTCCTTTAAGCTGCTTCTCCATCACCCACATCATCAGTAGATTCTCCATCTTTTCATGGAGAGAACTACAGAGCTTAGAAATTATAGCTGGCGCTATACCCTTTATCGCCTCCTTCTGTTTAAGCACAGTGCATATCGTTGAAGTACTAAGCCCATACTGCCTTGCCAAGTCAGCCACTCGCACGCCTTGCTCATATTTTTCTATGATTTCACGCTTTAATTCAATAGACATCATCCTCTTCTGAGCACTGATCTTTCCACTCGCTTCGCCAATGAGGTAAACAAGCACACTGACTGAGGTGTGGGAAATTATGAGATGCTCGAGTCGTGGTATACTGGTGGGTCGTGTGCAGCCGGCTGATCCGCGCGATTACTCGTATCTCAAATGTTGCTCGTATTTCAAAGCAAAAAATCGCTCGCTCGAAGGCTCGTATCTCAAAAATCTCGTATGTTAGGGCACTCGTATCTCGAGGTACCACTGTATATAAAGAAGTCTCTGAGGCGTTAATAATATCATGATAATTATGTATGGTACCAGGTGGGTACTTGAAATATTGGGGGGAGCACATTGTAAAGTATATAATTGTGTAACTGCTATGCTGTATTCCTGAAACTAATCCTCTATAATAAAAGGGTAATATACAAATCAACTGAACAGCGGAACAACCAGTCGCTATGATGTGCACTGCCCACCAGAGCCATACGCTCAATGCAGGAGCTGCTTCCTGGTGGTCAGTGGGCTCCCACAGAGGGAGTACCTCTCAGCCAGAAGCTATGAGCTGGGTTCATGGCTGGGAAGCACAATGGCAGTGATGTCCAGCTGATAGCTTAGGCCTACTCCTTTGGAAGCGGTCCAAAGCCATTAGCTGGACATATCCCAAGGGCTTCTGGACTCCTAAAGGGTGCAGGCCGGGCTGAGGGCCTCCCCAACCCCCAAGTGCACGAATATTGTGCACTGGGCCTCTAGTACAAAATAATGTCACATGCAAATATTACAAAGCATATTTTATGAAAAATAAAAAATAACCAGATAAGTAATAGTCAAAAGAAAGTTGAAATAGTTCTATTAATGTCAGATAAAATGGCCATTAAGTAAAATAGTTAACTAGTGATAAAGGGTGATTATGCAATGATAAAAATGTTTAGTTAGAGATCCTATCATTATGATAGGAGATTTAAAATTATATCACTTAGTAATTGTTAGATCAAGCAGATAAAACAATCACTAAAGACAGAGAAGATCTAAAGAGCAGAACTAATAAGTGGTAATTATGAACCCCATATGTACCCCAAGTATTCATGGAAAAAAATAGACCATATATTGGGCCATAAAATAAGGCTCAGCAAATTTTAAAGAATTAAGGTAATTCAGATAGTTTCATTGAGCAGGAAATAACTGCATTAGAAACTAAGAATAAACTACAACCAATCACAGGTATTTGAATATCAAGGGTTATATTATAATTAAAGATGGATTAACTGAGACATTATAATAAAATTGGAAAATATTTAGGACAGAACAAAAGCAAAAATACTATAACTTATGATATAAAACAAAATTGATACTTAGAGGGAAGTTAATAGTCTTAAAAGCTTACATTACAATAGAAAAATATAGAACATTAATGAACAAGAAAAAAACTCAATATAACCTAAAAATATAAATCAAATGGAAATTATAATAAATGGAAAACAAAAGCATAATAGAATGCATAAAATGTAATCTTTAAAAAGACTCCACTGGCCAATTGATCAAGAAAAAAATAGCA
>JAAGEH010000392.1:5785852-6034873 GCA_011751065.1 Lasiurus cinereus
ATCTTTAAAAAGACTCCACTGGCCAATTGATCAAGAAAAAAATAGCACAAAAATAATAATTTAGGAATAAAAGAGGCCATTACTGCAAAATCTGTAAACATTCAAAGAATAATGAACAACATTATTCCAATGTTGAAGACATTAGAATTGGAAAAATTCCCAAAATATAATTTACCATAGTTAATTCAATAAGAATAGATAATCATAATTGTATAATTGTTAAAGAAACTGATTCAGTAATTAAAACGTCTCCTTTACACACACACACACACACACACACACACACACACACACACCCCAAACAAAACACTATTCCAGATGGTTTAGCCAATGAAGTTTATATGACATCAAAGGAATAAATTATTCCAAGTTCATACAAACTAATATGGGGAATAAAAAAAGCCTCATCTTGTTCATAGAGATGAATATTTCCTAAACAAAATATTTATAAAGTGAATCACATAGTATATAAAGAAGATAATGCATAACTAAGCTGGCATTCTTTCAACTACAGTGAATGAAAGACTGGTTTTACATGAAAAAATTAACTTGTATTTTATTATATAGTAAACTAGTGGCCTGGTGCACAAAATTCACACGGGGGGTGGGGGGTGTCCCTCAGCCCGCCTGCACCCTCTCCAGTCTGGGACCCCATGAAGGATGTCCTACCACTGGTTTACAAGGATCTGCTTAAACTGGCAGTTGGACATCCCTCTCACAAGCCAGGACTGCTGGTTCCTTACTGCTCACCTACCTGCCTGCCTGATTGCCCCTAACCACTCTGCCTGCCAGCCTGCTCACCCCTAAATGCTCTCCCTGCCAGCCTGATAACCCACAACTGCCCCCTGTGCCAGTGTGCTCACCCCCAACTGCCCCACTGCTGGCCTGCTCACTCCAATAATACTTTGCACAAAAATAATAATTTAGGAATAAAAGAGGCTCCTTTCTGCTCACCTCACCTGCTGTCCTGATCACCCCCAACTGACCACCACTGATGACCTGCTTGCCCCCACTGGCCCTCTGTGGTCTGCTCACCCCCAACTGCCCCCCACTGTCATTGGCCTGATCATCTCTAATAGCCCCCCCACCCCTGCCCCACTGGCCTGATCATCCACAACTGCCCTCTCCTCTTGGTCTCTCACGGTCTCTCCCTTGGCCCCACCACCATGGCTTTGTCCAGCAGAATGTCTAGAAGGTCTCCTGGAAGCTCTCCCAGTCTAATTAGCATATTTCCCTTTTATTAGTATAGATAGAGGTCTGGTGCATGGGTGGGGGCTAGCTGGTTTGCCCTGAAGGGTGTCCTGGATCAGGGTAGGTAGGGGTTCCCTTGGGGCATGGGGTGGCCTGGGTGAGGGGCCTGTAGGGGTTTGCAGGCCGGCCATGCCCCCATGGGATAAGGGTCCCTGCCTGGGGGGGAGGAGGGAGAGCATGGCCAACTGGGGTAAGGGGTTGAGGGCTATTTTCAGGCTGGCCACACCCTCCAGTGGGGACTCTTACTCCATGGGGGCATGGCCAGCCTGGGTAAGAGGCTGATGGCTATTTTCAAGCTGACTATGCCCCCTGGCAACCCTGGCTCCCAGTCCCTTCTTGAGTGGAGGCCAGGCGAGCTAGAAGCCTGAGTTGCCCCTGGTGACTCAGGCCCACAGCCACTTCTTCAGTGGTGGCCAGGGCAGGTGGGAAACTTGGCTTCTTCTGTCACCAGGGCAACCTAAGCCTCCTTCTCGCTCCAGCTCCATGGCTTCTGCCATCTTTGTTGAGTTAATTTGCATACTTGCTCCTGGTGGGTGTAGTGGAGGGAAGGTCAATTTGCATGTTTCTCTTTTATTGGTGTAGATAAGAGAATCATCTATTATCATTTCAACATAAGGAGAAAAAACTTTTGATAAAATTCAGAATTTATTATACTTATAGTAAACTAAAAGTTGAGAAAGTTTATATTTAAGAAATATATATTATCAATAAATGAATGAATAAACAAGTTGTGCTATATCTATACAATGGAATGTACTCACAGTAAAAAGTAATGAACTACTGGCCTGGCTGGTGCTTAGAGCATTGTCCCATGAGTTCAATTCCCAGTGAAGGACATATACCTGGGTTATAGCTTCCTACCTGCCCCTCATCTGGCATCTGCAAGAGTCAACCATTCCATGTGTCTTGCTCAATCCTTATTTCTCTCTCTTCTCTCTGTCTCTTTTCCTCTCTCTCTCTCCCTCACCCTCTCTTTCTCTCTCTCTCTCCTTCCATCCCTCCCTTCTATTCTCTTTGAAATTAAAAATAAACTAATGAACTATTGATAACCCAACATCATGGATGGATCTTAAATAAATATATTTAGAAATAGAAAAAGAAAGCAAACAAAAAAGTACATGCTTATAATTTCATATATATAAATTTCCAGTAAAAACAAACTACATAGTCTATAGTAACAACAAAGAAAAAGAGTGGTTGTTAGGGCATAAGGATGCAAAAAGAGGCAAAGGACATTTTGGGGAGTCATGGTTGACATGTTTATTATTTTGATTGTGGTGATGGTTTCATGATTTATAGATATGTCAACATTTATCAAATTGTACACTTTTAATATGTGCAGCTTATTGTACAAAAAGTTATATCTTATTAAGTAAAGAAATTTGTAATTATATGGAATGCATATAATTTGTTTAAATTACTAAAATAATTTAGCAAGGTAGATAGATATAAAACCAGTGCATAAAATTCTGTATCTATAATAATAAAAACATAATATGCTAATTAGACTGACGTCCTTCCAGATGACCTTCTGGACAAAGCTGGGGCTGCAAGGGAAGCCTGGGTCTTGAGTGCTGGAGGGAAGTCTGGTCCTGGGTGCCAGAGGGAAGCGGGTGCCAACAGGGGGAAGGAAGACCTACTCTTGCATGAATTTCATGCATTGGGCCTCTAGTGTACATATATTTATCATTTTAAGAAAAATTAAAAATATAAAAAAATACAATTTACAATACACTCAAATTTATAAAGCATTTAGGGGAAAAAATCTACAAAAGACATCCATGACTTTTCTGGAGAGAATTTTAAAGTTTCATGGAAACTTACTGAAAAAGCTCTAAGTAAGTGGAGGACCATGTGATATTTATGGACTAAAAGATCTGGTAAGATAAAGATGTAAATTCTAGCAAAAATTCTGAGTAGGTTAAAAGCAATTCTAACAAAAATCATTACATAATTTTCTTTGTGATACTTTATCAACTGACCCTAAAATTTAATTGAAAAATCAAAAGCCAAAAAGAGCCCAGATACTGGTTAAGAGCCCAAAACTTAGGTAAAGACTCTTACTTACCAGATACCAAGAAGTAATATAAACAGAATAATTCAGACAATGCACTACTAATAAATGGGCTAACAAAGAGAATAATGGAATTAAACAGAGAACCCTTAGATAGACTCTCACATATGGACATCTGATGTATGACCTAGTTGGCATTGCAGGACACCTAGGAAAACAAATTTTCCACAAGTGACTCTAGAATTACTAGTATATCTATACTAGAGGCCCACTTCATGAATTCATGTATGGGTGAGGTCCAGCTGGCCAGGCCCCAGTGAGTGGATTGGGGCTGGACTAGTCAAGAGGAGGAGATGGCGGAAGGTTGGCTGGCCAGCCTGCTCAGATTGGGCCCAATCAGAGCCTGGCTGGCTGGGGGCAGAGTCTGCAGGTAATTGGCTGGTGGACCCCATACCCGAATGTGGTGGGGGAGCCAATCCAGGGTCAGTAGCCAGGGGAGGGGCTGCAAAAGTTTGGCTGGCCAGCCAGTACCCCCATAGTGATCAGGATGGGGCCAGCAGGGGAAGGGTCTCTGGGCTGATCAGGGTGGTGGGGGCACATTGGGGGTGGGGATAACCCAGAGGAGAAGCTGCAGGAAGTTGGCCAGCTGCCCCCAATTGGAGTAGAGGGGGAAATCAGGGGTGGGGCAAGATTGGGGGAGGGGCCAAGGAAGGTTGGCTGCTGGCCCCACTCTCTGATCAGTCCAGTTTGCTGGCTTTTTATATATATACTAGAGGCCTGCTGCACAAAATTCATACATGAGGAGCAAGGGGATATCCCTCAGCCCAGCTTGCTCCCACTCCAATCTGGGACCCCTAGAGGGATGTCTGACTGCCTGTTTAGGCCTGATCCTACCAGGACTGCTGGCTCCCAACTGCTCACCTGCCTTCTTTCCTGATTTCCCCTAACTGCTTCTGCCTGCCAGCCTGATTACCCCCTAACCACTCCCCTACCAGCCTGATTGATGCCTAACTGCTCCCCTGCCAGCCTCTTTGCCCCTAACTGCCCTCCCTTGTGGGCCTGCTCCCCCGCAACTGCCCTTCCCTGCAGGCCCAGTTATCCCCAACTTCCCTCCTCTGCTGGCCTGGTCAATCCAAACTGCCCTCTCCTGCAGGCTTGATCACCCCCAACTGGCCTCCCTTGCAGGCTTGGTCCCTGCCAACTGCTCTCCCCTGCTGGCCATCTTGTAATGGCTACTTTGTGTCCACATGGGGGCAGGATCTTTTGACCACATGGGGGCAGTCATCTTGTGTATTGGAGTGATGGTCAATCTGCATATTACTCTTTTATTAGATAGGAGAGAGGCCTGGTGCATGGGTGGGGGCCAGCTGGTTTGCCCTTAAGGGTGTCCTGGATCAGGGTGGGTGTTCTCTTGGGGCATGGGGAGGCCTGGGTGAGGAGCCTGTGGTGGTTTGGAGGCCAGCCACGGCCCCCTACCCGTCTCCTCTCCCCCCCTCCCCCCACAGGCAACCCAAGCAGAGGCTCTGGTATCTGGGATTTATTTATCTTTTACAATTGAAACTTTGTAGCCTGGAGTGGAGCCAAGCCTTCTGCTCACTCTGTGGCAGCAGCCATTGAAACTTTATTGCCTTAAGCAGAGGCCTGGGATGGCCAGAATGTGCGGAAAGCTTGGCTTCCTCCATCGCCAGGGGCAACCCAACTCTCCCTCCTGCTCTCTCTGTGGCCATACCCATCTTGGTTGGGTTAATTTGCATACTCGTTCTGATTGGCTGGTGGGTGTGGCTGGTGGGCATGGCTGGTGAGTATAGAGGAGGTATGGTCATTTTGCATATTACTCTTTTATTAGATAGGATATATACCCTATATAATAAAAGCCTAATATGCTAAGTATCGGTTCCAGTCAGCCATTTAATCAATCAAAGCATAATATACTAATGATATGTTAAGGCCATTCAGCTGCTCACTATGACATTCACTGACCATTGGGAGGCAGACAGCTGATCAGTAGGTTAGCTTGCTGATGGGGTCAGGCTAATTGGGACTGAACAAGACAAGCCAGACATGCCCTGGAAGCCTCCTGTGGTCCCTCCCCATCCCCAATTATGCACCAGTGGGGTCCCTCAGCCTGGCCTGTGCCCTCTCACAATCTGGGCTGAAGGAACCCCCCCCCCCCAATTACACTAATTTTGTGCACTTGGGCCTCTAGTAGTAATACAATGAAATCAGAATTCATATTTTAGACCATACACTGATAGCTATCCCAAGTTGATTAGAGACCTATGTGCAAGGCAAAACTGTGAAACTTTTAAAAGATAATGTTGGAGATGATCTTTAGGATATCATTGTAGGGACAGATATTTTTTAAAAAAAGCAAAAGTACACTGTTTGCTCAGTGGTTAGGTCATTGATTCAAGTACCAAAGGGTTTGATTTTGAGTCAAGGGCATATACCTAAGTTGCAGGTTCTATCCCTGGCCCAGTCGAAGCCCTTGTAGGAGACAACCAATCAATGTGTCTCTCTCACATAGATGTTTCTCTCTCTCTCTCCTCTCTCTCTCTCTCTATCTCTCTCCATCTCTATCTCTATCTCTACCTCTATCTCTATCTCTCTTTATCTCTATCTCTCTATATCTCTTTTCCTCCCATCCTCCTTCTCATTCTCTCTAAAAATGAATTTTTAAAAAAAATATGTTTTATTGAACTTCTACAGAGAGGAAGGGAGAGAGATAGAAAGTCAGAAACATCGATGAGAGAGACATCAATCAGCCGCCTCCTGAACGCCCCCTACTGGGGATGCGCCCGCAACCAAGGTACATGCCCATGACCGGAATCGAACCTGGGACCTTTCAGTCCGCAGGCCGACGCTCTATCCACTGAGCCAAACCGGTCTCGGCTAAAAATTAATTTTAAAAAATCTTTTAAAAAAGAAGCAAAAGCACAAACTGAAAAAAAAAGTTTTCATTGACATCTGTTCATATAAACATCTCCTAGAGAATGTGAAAATACAAGTCTCTGAATGAGAGAAAATATTTAGCATGTAGTCAAAAATAGATTAGTATTCAGAATAATACATACAAATCAGAATGAAAAAGATGAACAACCTGGTACAGAAATGAACAAAAGTCTTGAACAGGTACAGAAGAAACTGGAATGGTCTATAAACAAATGAAAAATATGCTCAATCTCATTAGTTTCAAGGAAATTCAAATTAAACCCACAAAATGAAGTGCCATTTCATAGTCAGCAGATAGGCAAAAATTAGGAGGTTGACACAAACAATTATTGATTAAGGCTATGAAGCAACCAAATGTTTATGCACACTTGAAGAGCAGTATACATTTGCACAAGCACTTTAGATGAGCATCACTGGGCATAATCTAGTAAAATCGATGATATGCATATCCTACAAGTCAGCCTGTCTACTTGTAAGTATTCTAGAGAAATTCTTGCACTGGAAGAAAGATAGAAAAATATTAGAGTGGTAATTTTTATACTAGCAAAACACTGAGGCAATATAAATGCCCATTAAAATTAGCCTGGATAAATACATTATGATATAATCATACAAAGGACAAATGTATCCATATATAGTACATAGGACAATTAAAAAGAATGAGTTGCAACTATAAGCGACAACCTAAAAGCATCTCAGAAATGTAATGTCAAGTAAAAAAAACAAGCCACATAGACTACAGATAAATACAAACAACAACAACAAAACCATGTTCCAAAATACACAACTAAGGAATACATTATTTAGGCATGCAAATGGTGTGGGGAGAGTAGAAAGAAACCACAAGTATGATCAATATGAAACTCAGGACAGTAGGTACCTTTGTAGAGAGATCAAGTGGAGGGGGGGGCACGGGGGGACGGTGTTCCAAAGATAATGCTCTAGTTCTGTAACTGAATGGTGTATATATTGATCTCAATTTTACTGTGATTCCTTGTACCACAAATATTTATAAACTGGAAGCCCAATGCACAAAATTCATGTAAGGAGCTTGGCCCTCACAGCCCTGGCTTTGTCCAGAAGGTCATCAGGAAGGACATCTGGAAGGTCGTTCAGTGGTCTGGTCTAATTAGCATATTACGCTTTTATTATTATAGATGCTTCTTTGTGTCTAGTCCATATTTAAAAAGATAAAGAGCACATTTCTAATCCCTGTTGCAGTGTTCATCCTGGCACACTATGTACATGGTCACTGACTTTTCTCTACTTTGTGTACAGTAGAGCGATTAATCACACACACATATGCTCACATTATTGTCCTTGTATGATAGTTGCCTGTCAATTCTCAATCACCCAGCTAATTTGTCAAATGCCTTCCAAATGCAAACCGTTTTATTACTGTACAAGCCATGTTTCACTGTGTTCCTTGAGAAGTAAAAACATCAATTAAAACTGGAGTCACAAAAATGTTCCCCCTAATACTAAGGGAAAAGGAATCCTATGAAAAATCTGAAAGAGCTAGCTGCTAGGACAGTGTGTGTAATGGATAGAGGTGCAGGGTGAAGGTCCAACACCTAAGTTCTAATTTTGTCCCACTTTTTACTAAAAGATTGACCTTGACATGTTATTTACTTTCTAAGTGTTTGATTCTACATACTGCTTAGGCAGTTGTGAGGATTATGTGGGCTGGTGTGGGGACAGCATTTATTTGGATGCTTATTAAAATTTAGTATTAGATAATTGATAACTACCTATACATTGTTATTATTTTTATTATTTTTTTAATATGTAGATTTTACATTTACATAATATTTATTAGTTACATAAAACTAGCTATATTGTGCAAGTTAACATATAGAAATATGAGAAATAAAATTATACTTTTAAATTAGCTTTTATTACAAGAGTAATAAAAACTTCCAGCTTTCATATGCTTCAAAGGGCATTTTGTTATTTTCTGGGTAGGAAGTCAAATGAATAGACCTCATTTCTCATCATTGCCATGTATTTATCAACTGACTTGACCTTTTATAATCTCACTAGAGGCCTGGTGCACAAATTCATGCACCAGTGGGGTCTGTTGGCCTGGCCTGCAGGATCAGGCTGAAATCAGCTCTCTGACAACCCCCTAGGGGTCCCAGATTGCAAAAGGGTACGGGCCAGGCCGAGGGACCCCACCAGTGCACGACTGGGGCTGGGGAGAGAAATGGGAGGTTGGCCAGCTGGAAAGCTACTACGGTAGGGCTTCAGGGCATGTCTGGCCCATCTCGCTCAGTCCCGACTAGCTGAACCCCAGCAGTAAGCTAACCTACTGGTCAGAGCATCTGCAGCCTAGTGGTCAGTGCACATCACAGCGAACAGAGAAGTCTTAGCATATCATTAGCATATTATGCTTTGATTTGGTTGAACAGCCAGATCACTTGCATATCAGACTTTTATTGTATAGAATATTCTTACCTGAAATATAATAATTATGATGATGTTGGTGCTGATACTTTCCCTTAATACATCACTGTTTTTTGTGAATCTCCAATGGGACAAAATATAAGAAAACTTATTTAACAAATGTTACTATTATTATTATTAAATTCTAAAAAACGTTTTTGGTACATTCTCTGTGGTTTTCCAGGAACAAAAAGGCAAGTGCTCCAGTTTTCAATGTGTGTGATTATGTTTTCATGACCTCTGGTCATTGCCGTTGAAGCTGCATCAAAGTGGCTGTATAAAATGTCACATAGCAACTGTCCCATCTGCTTAGCAACAGAAAGAGGAGAAGTAACTAAACATTAAAACAGAGAACCTATAGAAAACTAGAGTCAAAAGAAGCTTCAAATCCTAAACCTATCAATTATATTTTCTTAAAAAGTAAAACCAAACCCTGAAATTGTTGCCTAAAAGAAATTATACCAAGCTCCCTAACAGTATTGAATTCATATTTGTTATGGACCTCATCATGTATTCCCTTAAATCAGTGGTTGGCAAACTCATTAATCAACAGAGCTGCAAACCGCGGCTCGCGAGCTGCATGTGGCTTGCGAGACGCAGTTTGCCGACCACTGCCTTAAATGACAAAACATTAAGGTGTCACAGTAATTTGACCACTTCCTTAGCCCCTACAAGATCAATGCAAGGGAAGAGAATAAAACACTCTATAGGATAAAAATTCCTGTGTGGCAAATTGACTTCTCAGAACATCAGAGGAGAACTTAGTGCTCTATAAGAAGAGATTTATTATATGGTGTTGAGAAGAGCTCATTTACGTCAGCAGCAAGTGGTTTGTTACAAGAGAATTACTCATCCATTTTAAATACTATACTTTGGAGTAAATTCATTATTGGCTTAGTCATCTTGGAGCTAAAGGAACAGTCCATGCTGCTATAGTGATGGATAATTATGCTATCTAGCCTGGCCAATGTGGCTCAGTGGCTGAGTGTCAATCTATGAACCAGAAGGTCATGGTTTGATTCCCAGTTAGGGCACATGTGCAGGTTGGGGGCTCGATCCCCAGTGTGGGGTGTGCAGGAAGCAGTCAATCAATGATTCTCTCTCATCATTGATGTTTTAATCCCCCATCTTCTCTGAAATCAATAAAAAAATATTTTAAAAAATTATGTTATATAGTTGCTCTATTAGTCTTCCAGCTGAAGGACCACTGTTATTAACAGTTTTTCCATCTCTTTTGATATGGATTAATGAGTTTTAAAGCATTTAAAGGTACTCTTCATTTAGTACTTTATTCCATGTCTAAAACACCATTCATTGTAAGGTATTGGAGACAGAAAAAATGATTGTTCATTAAAACCTAACACAAGGTATACATATTACTTAAGCATTTTTATTTCATACTGGTTGAAACCTCTTCTAGACTTATTCAGATATAGAAGTCTTAATTACATATTACTCTTATACATTCATAAGAAGGAAAGTAGAAGTATATTGATTAAGGTATTTCCAAATTTTGAGTTTGACACTTCTGTTATTTTCTAACTCAGAGTCATTTATATCCAGGTTTTCCCACAAAATGTTTTTCTCTGTGCATGAAGAGGCCTGGTCAATCACAATATATTGAAGATTATTTCACTACTAGAGGCCTGGTGCATGAAATTCGTGCATGAGGTGGGGGGTGTCCTTCAGCCCAGCCTGCTCCCTCTCCAATCTGGGACTCCTTGATTGGGCCTAAACAGGCAGTTGGACATCCCTCTCATAATCCAGGAGTGCTGGTTTCCAACTGCTCACCTGTCTGCCTTCCTGATTGCCCCTAACTGCTTCTGCCTGCCAGCCTGATCACCCCCTAACCACTCCCCTGCTAGCCTGATTGATGCCTAATTGGTCCCCTGCCAGCCTGTTTGTCCCTAACTGCCCTCCCCTGTGAGCCTGGTCACCCCTAAACTTCCCTCTCCTGCAGGCCTGGGTCTCCCCCAACTGCCCTCCCCTGCATGCTTGATCACCCCCAACTGCCCTCCCTTGCAGGCCTGGTCCCTCTCAATTGCCCTCTCCTGCTGGCCTGATTGCCCGCAACTGCCCTCCCTGGCAGGTCTAGTCCCTGCCAATTGCACTCCCCTGCTGGCCATCTTGTGGTGGCCATCTTGTGATCTTTTGACCACATGGAGGTAGTCATCTTGTGTGTTGGAGTGATCGATCGTCAGTCTGCAAATTACTCTTTTATTAGATAGGATAGAGGACTGGTACATGGGTGGGGGTCAGCTGGTTTGCCCTGAAAGGTGTCCTGGATCAGGGTGGGTGTTCCCTTGGGGTGTGAGGTGGCCTGGGGAGGGGTCTGTGGTGGTTTGCAGGCTGGCCACACCCTCTGGCAACCCAAGTGGAGGCCATAAATGGATTTTGTGGTTTTTCTCTTAAAATTAGGCTTTGTGGGCCAGAACAAACATCCAGGTGATTATCTGCCTTGTGAATTGTCATTTAGGTGTGACTAGACAGGGTTAGGTGTGTCATGCTTAAAGTATGTGGCTCCATTAGAAATTTCAGCAGGACTGACTTCTGTTTTCAGATATGGAATGATTTTGGTGATGGCAAAAATCACTAATGCTTTAGGGTGACGGTTTTCAATTGGTGTGTCACAACACACTAATGTACTCACGAATTTTTAAGACATGCAATACCTGACTATTTGGTCAAGGGCACTGACCTCTTTTCCCTTAGATTGTCAAATAAAAAAATAATAATAATAACAAGTGAACACAATAGCCATCTACTGTGAATGAATCAAATTATACATGGTTCTTTTTTTTGGTCAGATAGGCCAAAGATATATTTTTTGGTGTACTGCAGAATTTTAGTAATTAGTTTATGTGTGCAATGAGGAGTAAAAGGTTAAAAATCACTGCTTTAGGGCCATCAACCCATTGGGCAAATATAAGCAGAGTGAAGAACTTTACAATCATCATTTCTAATCTTCTTGAGTCCTTTGAGGCAAGTATTATCTTCTTTGTCTCATTAGTGAGTCAACTAAAACCTGCAGAGATAAAGAAACTTGTCTTGGGCCCATACTCAGTGCAGGAGGGGAGGGGAAAGAAGAGGGGGTGCAGAACTAAATGGAAGTAGGATCTTTCAACTGCAGAATTGGGGCTGGTCCTCTCTGTAGTTTGCCAAGTCTTACTGATCCCTTTTTATGCATTATTAATTATATAAATGGAAATAGAAGCTTGTTGTTTAATGTGCATTTCATTCATTATAAAAGATATTGGTATTTTCACATTGATATGCATATTTCTTGTATACATTTTCTGTTTCTTGTTTTTGCCCCCTTTTCAATGGATATGTTCATTTGATTATTGATTGGTGAAAGCTTTTATAAATTAAGGATTTGCAATGCACATTGTATATATTTTCCTAGTTTGTTATTTATTTGTTTTTAAATCATACTTATGTTGCTCTTGAGGTTCCTTGTTTTTCTCCTTTTTAAGTTTCAATGTGTGGAATTAAGCAAAAACTTTAGATTATTTTCTCATAGAAATAACTGTCTTTGATAGGTTCCACTGAGTGGCATAAATTAAATATACTACTATAATCTTCAAAATCAAAATGAGTTAACCAAAAGTCTTCTGTCCAGAAATTGTTTTTATGTAGCATAAATATTATTGTCAATGTAATATGACAATAGTTTTCTGAAATGGCATTGTGATTCAAAATAGTTATGTCGAGGCATACACATTAGGTTTTTAGATGGTAGCTGTTGAACTTTCCTTATGTAATTTTATCTACTGGTCATGCTCTTCTTCCCCTCTTCATTCAACTTAGAACACAGCTAAGTCTGGGGTTGCACTAATAGCTTATATTTAATAACATCCTACACTGCACCTAGTATAGTAGCTTAACAAAAATGAACGCTCAGTTTGTGAATAATTCAAAGACCATAAAGTGGAAAAGAAGATAAATCTTTTGTTTTTAGTTTTAAATAAAAGCAATCTAAACTATGAAAATATAAACCTAACAGCACATCAGGGATATATTAAAGGATTAGAGCTCTAAATATGTTTCAAATGTGGATTATTATTCAGATCAAGACAATTAAACATGCTGAGCAAAATGCTAATAGAATTTAATCTCATTTCCTGAACAAGTTTCTTAGCAGGTTGGAGAGCAGATTTGACCAATAACATGACTTGCAGACCTCCAGCTATAGTGGGCAAGACTGACAATGTGTTCCAGCTGCTGGGCTCTGAAATCCATTGCCATGTTTGTGCTGAGACCATCTTTCACCCTGACTTCCCCAAGATTGAGTATGACAGAGAGACCAAGGCAGGCTCATTCCTGTGAGACAGAGAACTCCACTGATGGGTAACTTGGTTTAAGAACTTTTCTACCAAGAAGCCTTGTCCAACATTTTTTAGACCACATGGCAGTCTAGGATGTTCCGTTTTCTTTCTTCTTCTATTGGGTGAGACATATATTCTGGCCTGATAGTTTCCCATCTTTTGATGCTCTTGCCCCATTTTCTCTCATTGGGCATTTCCCTTAATTAAATTATTGCATACTCAGTACTGTTATTGGCATCTGCTTCCTAGATGACATAGTCTATCATAAAAATTGCTGGACAATTTTCTTATTTATTGAACTAGAGACATGGATACATGTTATACAGATTTCAGAGGAGAGGTGGGTGGGGTGGACAGGATGAAATACGCTGAAGAGAATAGCTGAAAACATATATGCATAACTTATGGGCACAGACAACAATGTGGTGAGGGCCAGAGGGAGGAGAGGATGGTATCTGGGTGGAGGGAGCAAAGATAAGTGGAGGAAATGAGGGACATCTATAATAATGACAACAAAAATAAAATATAATTTTAAAAATCCTAGATATTTTATTTCTGATTCAAAAATGCTCTAAGATTCTTAGACTTCCTTCTCTAGTAAATTGCATCAAAGCACATGCACATAAAAGCATGCATGCAATTTTAGCAGATATAGCAGAACTTTGGAAATCATTCACAGCTCCTCTGAAAGTTCATCACACACATGGTCATGTATTCTCTCAATACATTTTGAATACACTGATAATTGTCATCGATACACATGAATTATGTTTTAAGAATTTTTATTTTCTCCTTATAATGCAGGCTGCATACCTGTTCATACCTTGAGGTAATATTCAAATTATTTAATAGCCAATCAGAACAACCACATTCCACAACATATACAAGTTCCCACCCAGTTCATTCTTATCATCTTCTTTCAATGAAACCAACAATAACTCTTAACATATAGACTTTCCTAAATTTTCATTAAGAAATATGGAATAACTTTTACTAAATGTCAACAGGATATGTGGTCTTGGTAAGGGAAAAACATCAGAAAAAAAAACCCCCACAAAAATGAAAGACAAAAAAACTAGCAGTAAAGAGTTCCCCCTAAGAGTTAAATGCAAGCATGTCTTTCATGGTTTAAGTTTGAGCATTGGTTTTCAAACCACTATTCTTTAAATAGCCAACAAAAGGTTTTCGAAGCAGCCATTTTTAATTGGTCCAATCCTCATTTATATCGTTTCAAAAAACCCTAACAATTTATGTTAAACTGCATGTCTACCTTCTTGTGTTCCAACTCTTTGGTTCACTTTGTTGTCTTTCCCATATGGTTCAAAAAAGCACTATGCATAATGCTTTTCTCTAGCATGCCCTTTGATTCCCAACATTTTTCTGAGGGCCTTAGCTCTATAACCATTACCTGATCATGGTTCTTTCATCTAGGATTAGGTTTTGCACTTCTATTGATCTTCCTCTGTGGGGTTGAATGTAGTAAATGAACCTCCTAGCTCCCAACAAATTTGCATGTAATTGCCTGTCCAGTCCTACCCACTGAATACCAGGGCTGGAAGAATACACTAGCATTAACAGAGCCAAAATGTTTTTCTTTAAAAGGCTTTGCTTTTTTTGTAAAAGTGGCATATATAGGAAGAATCAGAAAGCTTTCTCAAAATTTGAGAAAATGATAAGGTTGGGAGTGTTCGGAAATTATTTCCATGCTATCTAAATCATTATAATCTCACATGCACCATTTTGAACAAGTCTAGGCTGGCATTAGCCTCTTTTTGACCACCGGCATATTTTATCCTACATTTGTACATTCCCGAAGGGAACTGAAATACTTTAATGTCCCTTCTCATAACATTAGTTTCTTAAGATAGATTTTACGGAGGAGCGATATAAATTTTAGTCTTGAACTGTGACTTTGATGGATATAATGATCAATCACATTTAATGGGTTATTGTTGAATATTTTTGAGTTGATCTTTTTTAAATTTGAAGTCAGACTACTGTTTTATTTAATGTGTTAAATGCACCCCCAAACTTCTGATATGTCCTAATGGATAAGACAGGGAATTTTAAAAGAAGATATAAAATTTTCTGTAGAGAAATGTTTGATTGTGTACTTTTCATCACAGTCAGTTACTAAAATTCAGAATTGCCTTGTGTTAAGACTTGATTTTTAATTTGTTTTGAAATAATTATAACTATTTGTGTGGTACTCTCCTCATTGACTATCTCTTCCCAATACAACCATTTTATGTAGCACATACTCCATATGCCTTTAAAAGTTAGTAATGAATTTAGAAAAAAATAAAGGAAATAAAGCTTAATCTTCTCCGTTGTAATTTGAGACCTACTGGGATGTAATTTGAGACCCATTTGGGACTTCTTTCTTCTAAGTAAACTTTTTTATTCCTTTTTTGGAGAACACAGGATCTCTGCATTATGATGGAATACTGTATGTGTCTGGGAGAGGGGTCAAGGGTGCTATTCTTTTTTTGTCCTGTTAAATCTGATGAGTTGATAAGGGCAGTATGCCTTGAAATGATCAAGACGATTTATTTGAAAGAAGGTGTTGTTTGTGAGGCAATGTTGAAAGGATTTTTAAATTGTGCTAATAAATGAAGTTGAAGGATATTGGCACTGACAGTAATCCAACTGACATTTAACATCATAATATCATAACTTTTTATATCATTCCTATGGAAGTGGCAATACTAATGTTAAATTGATTTACATTCTTAAGCTTCTTACTTTGGACTAGTTCAAAATGCAATATATTAACATCATATCACAACATTCTATTAGATATGAAAATAGATATCTTTAAATTAATTTGGAATGAAGATTTCAGAAAATAGAACAAGTTCTATTGTTTTAGACCAATAATTATTTATCATTATCCCAATAATTATTTTTCTCATTGTTACTCTATTAGTCATGTTAAAAGGAGATCATATGAATAATTATAATACTACCAGGTACTAGGCTAAGTGCTATGTGTGTCAATTTATTGGTATTTATAAAAATAGTGAGAATATGAGGTATGGAATAATTCTCCATCATTTTGAAAAGACAGGACAACATGGCTAAGGGGCAGAAAATGCCCAGCTCTTTGAAATGAGTTCTACACAGTGGTGTTTAGATGCATCACAACCTGATACAGAAGTAACTAGCAGAATTACTGCTGGAAATATTTTGAGAATTTGTATGGGAACGAAATACTGTAGGATAGAAAATATTGACTAAATCCACATAAAGGAGTCAAAATATATGATTTAAAGTTACAAACAGAAAACCTGGAAACTTTCTGTAGTAGGTCATTAAAAAGGATAGTTTGTGGAGGCATAGTTCCTAAGAGCCAGTATGGGTTCACCAATAGTAAGTAATATCAAAGCAGCTTTGATATAAGACTAGTAGACAAAAATATTGTATTTTTGTATGCTAGCAATGAATCATCTGTAAATAAATATAATAAAACAATTCTATTTATAATAATATAAAAATATTAAAATACTTGGAAATAAATTTAATTAAAGAATTGTAAGACTTGTTGCTATGGTCTGAATGTTTTGTGCCTCCCTTCCCTGCTCCCCATATTTTTTCTATGTTGACATTCTAATGCCCAATGTGATGATATTAGAAAGTAGGGCATTGGGGAAGTACTTAAGTAATGAGGGTAGAATTCTTATGAATGGGATTAGTGACTTATAAAAGAGGCTCTGGTAGAGAGACACCCAGAGCCCCCTTTCCCATGTGAGGCTCTAGAAGGCAACAATGAGGAGCCATGAATAGCGTCTTTACCAGAATGCAACCATGAGGACACCATATTCTTGGATTCCCAGCATCCAGAATTGTGAGGAATAAGTGTTTTTGTAGGAAAGCTATCCCGTCTGTGGTATTTTATTATAGCAACTTGAACAGATTAAGACTCTGTACAGTGAAATCTACAAAATACCATTGAAAGAAATTAAAGATAATCTAGATAAATGAAAGGATATCCTGTGTTTATAGATAGGGAAATTTAAAATTGTTATAATGACAGTAGTCCCCAAATGGATCTGTAGATATAATACAGATCATAGAAAAATATCAGCTTCATTTTGGGCAGAAATTAATTAATTGATCCTAAAAGTCCTGTGAAAATGCAGGTTGCAAAATAACCAAAACAATCTTGAAAAACAGAACAAATTTATGGAATTCACACTTCCTAATTTCAAACCTTAATAGAAAGCTACAGCAATCAACACAGTGTGGTACTGGCATAAATATAGAATGTATACCAATAGAATATAAGTAATAATCCAGAAATAAATTCATACATTTAAAGTGAATTGATTTTCCATAAGGATGCCAAGATCATTCAATGGGCAAAGATCAGTATTTTCAACAAATGGTGCTGGGTGCATGTTGAGGCAACTGGATATCCACATGCAGAGAAATAAAGTTGGACCCCTACTTCACATTATATATAAAAATTACTCAAATTTCTAATTCAAAGACTTAAAATATAAAAATTCTAAAGAAAACATAGTTTTAAATCTTCTTAGCTTTGGATTAGGATAGGGGCTTAATAACAAGGAACAACAACAGCCTGTAATTATTGGAATCCAGAGTGTTCAGTGGTGAGCAAACTCATTAGTCAACAGAGCAGCTCAAGAGCTGCAGTTTGCCGACCACTGGATTAGGTGATTGGGTTTTTTGTTTGTTTGTTTTTTGATGTGTGTATGTGTTAGTTATGTGATCACTGAAAACATAAGCAGCAAAGAAAACAAATGAATTGGACTTTATCAATATTTAAAAATATTATGCTTCAAAGGACAATAGTAAGAAAGTGGGAAGGCAACCCACATAATGAGAGAAATATGCTAATCATGTATGTAGTAAAGGACTTGTTTTCAGAATAAAAAACTCTTACAACTCAATAATAAAAAGAAAAGCAACCCAATTAAAAACTAGGTTCATTAAAACATATAAATATTTTCCTAGACTATACTTACAATAAATTTGTATTTTTAAAAATTTATCTTTATTGTTGAAAATATAGAGGAGAAAACAAGATGGTGGCATAGGTGAACACCTAAGCTGCTGCCTCGCACAACAATTTCAAAATTACAACAAAAAGACAGAACAGACACCATCCAGAGCCACAGGAAAGCTGGCTAGTGAAAATTCTACAACTAGAAGTAAAGAGAGGAGCACACAGAGACTCAGAAGAGCTGTAAAAAGCTGAGGTACGGAGACATGCTCATGGCGAGGACAGGTGGAGGAAGGTCTGGCTGGCTTCCTCTAGCAGGAGGGATACGGAAAATCCCAACTGCACTGAACCCCAGCTCCAGGTGAGACTCATACAGGGGAGTCTGGACTGTTGTGAAAAGGAAGGAGTGCATGGAAACTTAGGGGAGAAGCGAAAGACAGAAGTCTGGGGGCTCGAGAAAGTGCCCACGAAAGTGCACACACAGAGTGCTGACTGCTGATTGTGCCTGGCTTCCTCTAGTGGGAGGAAAACAGAACCTCACAATAGCACTGAAATCCAGGTCCAACTGCACTGAACTCCAGTTTCAGGCGAGACCCTGGGGACCCAGACTCTTACGGGTCCCTAGAGCGCATGGAAACTCAGGGAAACTGAAAGGCATAGTTCCGGAAGCTCTCACATGCACGTGAAAGGCAGAGGTCTGGAGGCAAGCCTGCATGCACAGACACAGCTGATCCTCACAACCAATTGGCTTGGAGGTCAATCCCCCCAGTGATACCAACAATAGTCAAGAATTAACTACAACAAGACTGTACACACAGTTCACAAAGGGGTGCACCAAGAGTGTCCACCTCAGGTAACTGGGGAGGCAAAGCTACTAGGTCACATAGGACAGCTAGCACACAAAGCGACTCTACCAACTCAGGGAAGCAGTGAAATATCCAGAGACTAAACAACACATCACAAATGAAAGAAATGGAGGAAAACAAATGACTGGATATAGAGTTAAAAACCATAGTTATAAGGTTTTTTAAGAATTTCCTAGAAAAAATGGATAAATTTAGTGATACCCAAGAGGAGATGAAAAAAAAAAAAACAACTAGAAATTAAACATACACTGATTGAAATAAAAAATATACAGAAACCTAACAGCAGACTAGAAGATCACAAGAATCAAGTCAAAGATTTGAAATAAAAAGAAGCAAAAAACACTCCACTAGTAAAGCAAAAAGCAAAAAGAATAAAAAAAATGTGAAGATAGTGTAAGGAGCCTCTGGGACAATTTCAAGCGTACAACATCAGAATTATGGAGGTGCCAGAAGAAGAGAGAGAGCAAGTTACTGAAAACCTATCTGAAGAAATAATGACCGAAAACTTTCCCCACCAGGTGAAAGAAATAGACTTACAAGTCCAGGAAGCACACACAACCTCAAACAAAAGGAATCCAAAGAGGACCACACCAAGACACATCATAATTAAAATACCAAGAGCAAAAGACAAAGAGAGAATATTAAAAACAGCAAGAGAAAAAACAGTTAATTACCTAAAGGGGAGTACCCATTCGACTGTCAGCTGATTTCTCAACAGAAACTATGCAGGCCAGAGGGGAGTGGCAAGAAATATTCAAAGTGATGAATAACCAGAACCTACAACAAAGATTACTCTACCCAGCAAAGCTATCATTCAGAATTGATGGGCAGATAAAGAGCTTCATAGATAAGAAAAAGCTAAAGGAGTTCATCAACACCAAACCAGTATTATATGAAATGCTGAAAGGTATTCTTTAAGAAGAGGAAGAAGAAAATGGTAAAGATAAAAATTATGAACAATAAATACAAATCTATCAACAAGTGAATCTGAAAATCAAGTGAATTGAAAATCTGATGAACAGAATAAACTGGTGAATATAATAGAATAAGGGACATAGAAAGGGAGTGGACTGATAATTCTCAGGTGGAAAGGGGTGAGGGGAGGTGCAGGGAGAGACTGGACAAAAATCATACACCTATGAATGAGGACAATGGGAGAGAGGTAAGGGTAGAGGGTGGGGTGGGAGCCATGGGAGGGGAGCTATGGGAGGAAAAAAGAGGAACAATTGTAATAATCTGAACAATAAAGATTTATTTAAAAAAAGAAAATATTACAAATGTCCTCTTTTATCCCTCATTGGCCCCTCCACCTTCCTCACATCCCTCGCCAGGCCTTCAACACCCTATTGTCTGTCCATTGGTTATGCATTTATGCATATACACCGAGTGGCCAGATTATTATGACCTCTCAACACATAATAATCTGTATACTCAGTATATATATATATATAAGAGGCCCATTGTATGAATTCATGCATGGGGGGGGGGGGGGACATGGGCAGTTGGCCAACCTGCCTGCTGGCTGAACTCCTGGTCGAGGGGACAATTTGCATATTAGCCTTTTATTATATAGGATATACACTGAGTGGCCAGATTATTATGATCTCTGAACACATAATAATCAGAAAAAAAAGAAAAAAATGTTTCTCTGAACACATAATAATCAGGCCACTCAGTGTATATAAATTCGTTGGTTAATCTCTTTCCACTCCCCTTTCCTCTGAAATAAGTTAGTCTGTGGTTAAAATGTCAACCTGTGGACTGGAGGGAGGGTCCCAGGTTCCATTCCCTGGGATGTAGCTGGGTTGCAGGTTCCATCCCAGCCCCATCCCACCCACCCCTGTCAGGGCCAGTGCAGGAGGCAACAAAGATGTGTCTCCCTCACCTAGGTGTTTCTCTCTCTTGTCTCTCTCTCCCTCCTCCCCACTACCTTCCACTCTCTCTCTAAATTCAATGGAAAAAATATCCTCACTCCTTGAGTAAGGATTAAAATAATAATAATAATAATAATAATAATAATAATAATAATAATAATAATAAATTTGTATTTTGAATGACATTTTCACTAAAAGTGGTATAAGATAGATATTATGAGCACTTCATTCTACATATGTTCTGAAACATACTTTCCTCATTTGGTCACAAATTTTAAAGGTGCTATCTCAAGCTTTCTGGGGACCTCTACTAGACCTGCCAGTTAACAAATCTTGTTAGGGTGTTGCTAATAACAATAACAGCAGAAAAAACAGCACCTTTATTTCCCTCTTCTTAAAATTAAACAAACAAAACTCTCACATAAATTCTCACTTATGACACAATTACCAAATTAATTTCACATAGAAAAAATCATTTTTGTTCCTGATTTTTGTGTGGTTCAGTTTTGTTGAGAGTTAGTAATTTTCTTTTACTTGCTTTGGAATTACTAATCCATAAACACCATGGAAAGCCTAATATGGAGAATCTTTTTATTTGTTTCAAACAGGAATTTTTATTGCCACAGCATCTGTTACACATTGACAATAAATGGTAACAGAGGTTTTTGTAAAGCTCCACTCTACTGATCAAATGCATTGGATTTGGAAAAGACCTATTATAATATACTTCATATATATAGTACATTCATATCAAAGCTCACAATCAGGAATTTCAAAATTAGCTGACTCCAAGGTAATCAATTAATATACTTTAAACAGTGCACTGCAGAATTTCCAGTAACCAGATTTATTATATCATGTGCATTACAATGAAATCACATAACTGTCAATTATATTGCTTCATTTCATTAGCAGAGAGGCCTGATATTTTTGTATAACTAACTGAGAATTTATGGCACTTACTATACAATTGTATCATAAATTGCTTTATTCTTTTAATGCCTGCTTGTGTCATGATATGATTGACATTTTGGCAGGACTATGTAGAACTCTGGAAATAATGTTTATTACTTAACTGGCACAAAAAAGAAAAAAATGTTTCTTGTGGAAAAATGGTGATTGCTTTGGGGATCTGTATGACTTCATGGTTATGGCTGGGTAGGGGATCATTCTGAACTATCTTTATATATTTTCATTAATTACTAAAAAATATGTGCTCATCCATTCACTCACTGTACAAATATTGTATGAATGCATATTAAATGCCACATATCAGAATAAATATTGTATGTATTGTGGTGAATATAACATATCTGGTTACTGCCATTGGAAAACTAATAGTTCTGTAGACGAATGAGAAATAAATAAGAAGGCATGGCTGGTATTGCTCAGTGGTTGAGTGTTGACCCAGGAACCAAGAATCACCGGGTTCGATTCCCAATCAGGCACATATGTGGGTTGGGGGCTTGATCCCTGGTAGGGTGGAGGCAGCCAACTAATGAAGTTCCTTTCTCATCAATGTTTCTATCTCTCTATCCCTTCCTCTTCCTCTCTTTCTAAAAATCAA
Source organism: Lasiurus cinereus (assembly GCA_011751065.1). Classification (NCBI taxonomy): domain Eukaryota; kingdom Metazoa; phylum Chordata; class Mammalia; order Chiroptera; family Vespertilionidae; genus Lasiurus; species Lasiurus cinereus. Next base: position 5,808,119 of record JAAGEH010000392.1, read on the forward strand.
TAAAAACGTATCTTTTTAAAAAGAAATAAACATGAATGTATCTTTATTTACACACACACAGGCAGCTATTGAATACCAAAATGGGTTTGTATTAAACCAAGATTTAAAAGAACAGGCAAATATAAATTAGAAAGCCTTTAACTTCTTCTATCAAATAAGGAATATAAAAAGGTACAGGAAAATGGGAATGGGGAGAAAGAAGTTTTGCACAGACCTCTGTGTGTTCTGTGAATTCTTCCCCACTTCAACTCAATAGAAGAGACCAATTGAGTTCAGTTCTTCAAGTCAATAAGGTTTTCATTCAGACGATCCTGGGAGTTGACATATGTTCTTTACAGTGGGGATGGTCTAACTCTTACCTAAGAAATATAATAGGCATGACATACATGCTGCCTCCCGTGGGACACGTTGAGCAGGAAGTGACTGTAGTGTACAGCCTGTATTGCTGAGACAAATGCATGTTTCCTTTGGACTAAATTTGGGCCAAGTGAGAGACAATATCAGCCTGGAATTGTCTGAAATTCTGTCTAACAGCAGATGATTCCTGAAGAGGCAAACTGACTTCAACAAACAGAATCTACCCTGTTTCCCTGAAAATAAGACAAAGATGCACTAGGTCTTATTTTCAGGGGATGTCTTATTTTCCCATGAAGAATATGGTACACATTTATTGTTGAACAAAAAAAAAAAAAAGGAAATTTATTACCTGTATATGGTACGGTAGTAGTTGTCATCACAAACCAGCTCACTGATTGGCCATAGCGCAGCCAGAGCTTTTCAGGCAGTGCGAGGGCTCTTTAAATCAGGAGTCAGATGCCTTATGGTAGCTTCAGGAGCCTTATATTCCAGGGAGACTTTATTATCGGGGAGGTCTTATTTTCAGGGGGTGATGTCTTATATTATAGCGAGAGGCAAAACTGGAAGTAGGTCTTATTTTCGGGGGATGTCTTACTTTTGGGGAAACAAGGTATTTAATTTAATTTATAATTTGATTTCAGAGGTAGAGATTACAAGAGATCACCAGCTTCAAGAGAAACTATAGGTGAAAGTTCTCCCAATGAAGGGACTTTCCTAAGAACTCAAGAAAGGACCCATAAGAGAGATACCTCTGACCACCTGCCTGACTCAGAGAGCAGGGTGCCAATGCACAATAGTATCAATAGAATGAAAACTTGCCTTTCTTCCTTCCTATGTTCTGTGAAGTAGTCAAAAACTGAAGATGGGCCAGAAAAAGTAAAAGGGAAAAGTTACTTGAACTTCTGTCTTTGAATATCCTTGTATTTAAAGATGGAGTTCATAGCACTACACTGTAGAATTATTCAGTTATATATTTTTATATATTTATTCCATTTAACTGTTAAATGGGATAAATATATAGAAGGTGCTTAAAACAGTGACTGACACATATTACATAGTACGCAAGGATTAGGTATCATCTTAAAAAGAAGCAGCAGTACCCAATACAGTATGAAGGAAACAAAAGGAGGATGGTTTCAAGGAGTGTCAAACATAAAGAAAAATGAGGGAGGTCAATGGATGAATAATGACTTAGTCCCAAATTGCTTCTGTTTTGGACTGCAATCTGGACACACAGACCAGGTCTCCAAGGTCAAGGGAAGGTAAAACTACAAGAAGTAATTCAAACAAGGAAGGAAACATAATAATATACAGCTTTTCAGAAAGTTCATAATTCTGTATTTAATACATGATTTCAATGTTCCACACTGGTTTTCCTCTGGAACTTTAAAAAAGCAAATTTGACTTAACACAAAATAAGTAGTTTCAGCCTTGAAATGATTATTGCCCTCTCTTTACCGTAAACATTAGCTTCCAATGAATAAAGTACATTGCTAAAGAGAAAGGGTGCTGATTGTCTTTGTTAAGTAATAAACATAGTAGGAGGAGCACGTTTCCTTAAATAAATCCAATGTTCACTGCCACGCTTGTTCATCCTTCTAAGCACCCTATTGATGCCATCACTTAGAGTAGTTGTTTTCAATGACTTTTTAGTAGGTGATCACTCCCATTACCATTCAACACTTCTCTATGGAGTTGTGGCTCCTGGTATAGGGGTGGGGACTACACAACTGTTGGGAGAAGAGATAAATAGTTTGAAAAACTCCAAAAATGATTCCGTAATGGGTTACCCACTTCCTTGCACTTCCCACACATCAATCAATGTCCCTCTAATCCCACTTCCATCTCTATAGACACTTGGGAGACAGATGGTGAGTGTCCAAGATGACATAATGAATGAATGTTGTGTTTTATGTTAAGAGAAATGAAATTACTACAACTCACTTTAATAACATTTTTATTAAGATATAAGTCATGCAGCATACAAGTTACTCATTTAAATAGGACTGTGGTTTTTAGTGTAGTCACAGATATGTGGTACACTCCCATGGTCAATTTTAGGACTTTTTCATCATCCAAGAGAAAACCTGACCCTGAAGTTATCACCTCCTATCCCCTTTTTCTCCGTCCCCCACCAGCCTGAAACAACCACTAATCTACTTTCTGTCTCTATAGATTTGCCTACTGTGGAGATTTCAGATAAACGGAATCACATAGTACGTTGCCTTTCATGACTGGCTTCTTTCACTTTGTATAATGATTTCAAGTTTCATCATGTTGTACAATATATCAGTATTTCATTCTTTTTATTGCTGGAAAATATTACATCATGAGGACAAACCATTATTTGTTTATCCACTTATCTTGTTTATGAACATTTCAGACATCTTTTGCCACTAAATTTCAAATAGATGACGTACCAAATCACATAATCAGTTTAATTTTGGTTGAGATTAGTGAATTACTGATATCTGTACATATACTCCACTAACGCAAGAGAGTGATGTAACTTAAAAATGCAAACAATGATGGAGATGTCACCACAGCCGTCACTGAGCTGCAGGGATAATCAGTTCCAGTTGCTAAAGAGTGCACATGGAGCCAGCCACCCTGGAATGCATTAGCTGTGCTCAGGAAATTCCCAGCATTCTCGGGAGCACTGGAGTCAGCTCCCCTGTTCCCATGCTGCTGCTACCTAGCATTGACACTTTATTTGCAGACTGAAGAACAAGCAAACTTTAAATCATCAAGGATTTTTAAAACATGAATGATTTACTACATAATCATTTTAAACTGGAACAAACATCTCTTTTTAAAAAATGTAGCATCTTTTAAACCTCTGCCAAAATATTAGGGCAAATAAGGCTTTTTTTTTTCCTTTGGTCTTGGCAGTATATACATAAACATGCAATGCCTTGCTTAAATATTCATAGACTCCCAGCTCACAGTACAATAACTTAATAATAAAATATTTTGAAGAGGGAACGATGCTGTGGCGCTTGTGATACCACTAATGGATTTGAAGAGGATGCTAATGCATTGTAGGAGGAAGTGAATTGAGCTCTCGTGTGTAAAGGAGGATTATAAAATATAATTATGAAAAAGCAATAGTGGCAGGCTTGAGGAAGTTCTGTTGATGTGTGGATACTACAAACGACATGTTTTGTTGATGAGAAAGAAGGCTTAGATGGATATTTACTGTGCCGGCAATCTTCTCTGTCCGGAAACATGGAATGCATTATAGAAATGGCCGTTTTGCGGACTCCAGAGTGAAAATTAAATCGTGTAAGATGGAGGCTGACAAGATCCATGCAGCCTCTCATTTCGAATAACAGTTGTCTAGGAAGGCTAAGCTTTCCCACCAAGAGCTTCATGAAGGCACTGGGGGAAAAGTGATATAACTGTTAAAGGAGAAGGAAAACTTTTTTTTTTCTGTAAAAAGAAGCTTAAGGAATTGAAGGAAGTTAAGTAACTCCTGGTATCTGGCTGGGAGTGGAGAAGCAGGAGGACTTTCGGCATGCCATTTCCTGGGTGCAGCATTGACAAATTGTGGGTGTCAGTGGGGGCAACGGCATGGGGGCACACAGTTGGAACGTTGATTTCTTTTTAAGTTTCCAATTCTAACCTTTTTTTTTTTTTTGGAAATATTTTAAGACAGATTTTTATAGAGAGAGGGAAGGAGAGGGAGAGAGAGAAACAGGATGTGACAGGGAAACATGGATCCACTTCTCCTGTCTGCACCCTAGTGGGGGTGGAGCCTGCAACCCAGGCTTGAGTCCTGACCAGGAATCAAACTGGCAACCTTTCATCAGTGACAGGGCAACGCCCAACCAACTGGGCAACACTGGCAAGAGCTCTAACCTAATTTTTTTTTAACCTATGGCTCTGCCTTTTCAGGCAAAATAAAAACATGTTCTTAGAATAGTGATCTGATACTTACTGGGGGAAAAAAAGCACAATGCCCAAAAATCAATTTGTAAAAACATCCAACAAACATCCAAAAGAGGGATCTTAATTGATATAGTTTAAGTGTCAATCCATAACCCCTTCCCTTAATGGGAAATTCTTAACCATATGCTTAAAGCTTGGTGCTTTACTCCAATCTTTTTTTTAATTTTTATTTTATATTAATTAATTAATTAATTAATTAATTTATAATACATTTTATTGATTGTTTTTTTACAGAGAGGAAGGGAGAGAGATAGAAAGTCAGAAACATCGATGAGAGAGAGACACCAATCAGCCGCTTCCTGCACGCCCCCCACTGGAGTTGTGTCCAAAAGCAACGTACATGCCCCCCACTGGAATTGAATCCGGGACGCTTCAGTCTGCAGGCTGACACTCCATCCACTGAGCCAAACCGGTCTCGGCTCCTATCTTTTTTTTTTTTTTAATGTATCTTTATTTTTGAAAGTATTACAGATGTTCCCTTTTACGCCAGCCTTTAAACAAGGGTTATATATGACATAGCAGTAGAGTTCATTTTTCAGAAGCACACTAAGTAAATGAGTGTTGCCCTTTAATGGAGAGATTTGGAAAGATAAATGTGTGTTTCAATAATTTCGACATTGTTTAAAACATTTATGAAATGCCATGTTTCTGTAAAGAAATTGTTTAAAAACTATGAAAAAATTCAAACACCAAATACACACACACCAAGTTTAAATAGTTATTAATGCTTGCCATATTTAGTTCAGATCTTCCCTTCTCCCTCCCTTCCTTCCTCCCTCTTTCTCTTTCTCCCCACTCACTTCTTTTTCTTTTAAAATATATTTTTATTGATTTTTTAATTGATTTTTTACAGAGAGAAAAGGAGAGGGATAGAGAGTTAGAAACTTTGATGAAAGAGAGATATTGATCAGCTGCCTCTTGTACACCCCCTACTGGGGATATGCCCACAACCAAGGTACATGTCCTTGACCGGAATCGAACCTGGGACCCTTCAGTACGCAGGCCGACGCTCTATCCACTGAGCCAAACCGGTCTCGGCCCCACTCACTTCTTATATAAGGAGAACTCTACTGATGCCCAAATTCTCACCACAATTTAATCTCTCTCCTTCCTTAGAGGAAGCCACTCTTGAGAGACTGGTAGGAACATTTTCCATGAATTTTTAAAGAGCAGTTTTAGGTTTAAAGCAAAATTGAGAAGATAGAGAGATTTCCCACATCCTCCCTGCCCCACATATGTATAGCCTTCCCATTATTGATATAATTCACCAGAGTGTTTTTATTTCTTCTTTAAACAAAGATGAACCTGCACTGACACATCATAATCAGCTAAAGCCCCCGGTTTACCTTAAGGTTCACTCTTGACATTGTATAATCTATGAGTTGAAAGATATGTATAAAGATATCTAGCTCATTAAAATATTACATGAAGTATTTTTACTGCCCTAAAAATCTCCTGTGCATTGTCTAGCTGTGTCTCACCCTTCTTACCCTGGAAACCACTGATCTATTTATCTTTGTAGTTTTGTCTTTCCCAGAATATCATATAGTTGGAATCATACAATATGTAATCTCTTCAGATTGTAATATGCATTTAAGGTTCCTCCTCCAGAGTTATCCTCCAGGAAAAGGTGGGGGACTGCTGGACAGGCCTCTCCTGAAGAGGCAGTCCCACTGCCACAGAGTTTTTGTCTGCTGGAGCCACCAGTGCAAACACAGAGACTATGCCATCTTGCAGAGGGAAGTGGATGTCTGCAGCGGTCTGAAAGCTGCAGCTGAAGCACCCACTGAACAGTTGGGGACCCAGAACACGCTCTCCAATCGATGCAGACACGCAGACTCAGAGGAGATCCATACGGCACATGGAAAGGTCAGATTTCGCCTGGGATAAGTTTGTGCCTCAGAATCAACGTAGGAGAGAGAACTACATAACCAGACACCCGGAGAAGAAAGACCATGGGCAGAAGAAGAAACAGCCCGCAAACGACACAAAGGCAGGTATCACCAGAAAAGGAAGTAAACGAAATAGAAGCAGAAATAAGCCTGCCAGAGAAAGAGTTTAGAGAAATGATCATAAGGTAGATGAAAAGAATGGAAGACAAAATCAACAATGGGAGTAAGAGCCAAGAGAAAATGAAGAAGAAGCAAGAAGAAATGCAAGAAGAATTGAAAAATGACATCACTGCTATAAAGAACTCAATAGAAAGCATCAAAAGTAGACTAGAAGAAGCAGAGGATCGCATCAGTGAGCTAGAAGACACAGTAGGAAAAAATACCCAAGTACAGCAGCTTCTAGAAAAAAAAAATTAAAAAGCAAGAGGAGAGCCTAGGGGAATGTTGGAATAACACAAAACAAAACAACATCCAGATAATTGGGGTTCCAGAAAGAGTGGAAACTGAGCAAGGATTAGAGAACCTGTTTGAAGAAATAATGACAGAAAATTTCCCCAAAATAGGAAAGAAAAAAACACACAAATCCAAGAAGTTCACAGAGTCCCAAGCAACATAAACCCCAAAAAACCGACACCAAGACACATTATAATTAAATTGGCAAACACCGACGACAAAGTAAGAATCTTAAAAGCAGCCAGAGAGAAACAGAAAGTTACCTACAAAGAAACCCCCATAAGACTAGCTACTGACTTCTCAACAGAAACTCATCAGGCCAGAAGGGAATGGAATGAAATATACAAAGTCATGCAAAGGAAGGGTCTGAATCCAAGAATACTGTACCCTGCAAGGCTTTCAATCAAAATTAAAGGTGAAATCAGAAGCTTCACAGACAAAAAAGGACTAAGGGAATATATTACCACCAAACCAGCAATGCAAGAAATGCTAAAGGGTCTGCTGTAATGAAAAGAAATAGGAAGTGAAGAAGGAATTCTGGGGTAAAGACTAAAAATGGCGACAAATAAGTACTTCTCAATAATAACTTTAAATGTAAATGGATTAAATGCTCCAATCAAAAGACATAGGGTAACCAATTGGATAAGAAAACATGATCCATATATCTGCTGTCTACAAGAAACCCACCTCAGGAGAAGAGATGCACACAGATTGAGGGTAAAGGGATAGAAGATGGTATTTCAGGCAAATGGAAATGAAAAAATAGCTGGGGTTGCAATACTTATATTTGATAAATTAGATCTCAAAGTGAAGGACATAACAAGAGATAAAGAAGGCCACATCATAATACTAAAGCGAACAATCCAACAAGAAGAAATAACTCTGGTAAACATATACACACCCAATATAGGAGCACCTAAATACATAAAAGAACTCCTGGAGGATATTAAGGGAGAGATTGACAGCAATACAATCATAAGGAGACTTTAATACCCCATTGTCATCACTGGACAAATCCTCTAAACAAAAAATCAGCAAAGACACATCAATCCTAAATGACTCACTAGACCATATGGAATTAATTGACATCTTCAGAATATTTCACCCCAAAGCCACAGAATATACATTCTTCTCCAGTGCACATGGGTCATTTTCAAAGATAGATCATATGTTGGGTCATAAAAATAGTCTCTTCAAATTCAAGAAGATAGAAATCATATCACACATTTTCTCAGACCACAGTGGCATAAAACTGGAAATCAACTATAACAAAAACAATAGAAAGAAATCAAACACATGGAGACTATACAGCAGGCTATTACACAACGACTGGGTAACCAGAGAGATCAAGGAAGAAATAAAAAACATCATGGCAACAAATGACAATGACAACACAACAAAGCAAAATTTATGGGACACTGTGAAAGCAATCCTGAGAGCAAAGTTCATAGCCCTAAAAGCCTACTGCAAAAAACAGGAAACAATGGTAATAAATTACCTAACCCTACAACTCAAAGAGCTAGAAAGAGAGCAACAAGAAAAGCCCAGTGTAAGCAGAAGGAAGGAAATAGTAAAGATCAGAGTGGAGATAAACAACATGGAGACCAAAGAAACAATTCAAAAGATCAAGAAAACCAAGATCTTGTTCTTTGAAAGGATAAACAAGATTGATGGACTTCTAGCCAGGCTCACCAAAAAGCAAAGAGAGAAGACCCAAATAAACAAAATCAGAAATGAAAGAGGAGAAATAACAACAGACCCTGCCGAAATACAAAGGATTGTTAAAAAATACTATGAACAACTCTATTCCAACAAATTGGACAACCTGCAGGACATGGACATATTCCTAGAGAAATATAGCCTTCCAAAACTCAATCAGGAAGAATCTAAACATCTCAACAGTCCAATAACTATGGAAGAAATTGGGGCAGTCATCAAAAAGCTTCCAGCAAATAGAAGCCCGGGACCAGATGGCTACACAGGAGAGTTTTACCAAACATTCAAGGAAGAATTAAAACCTATCCTCCTCAGAATATTCAAAAATATTCAAGAATAAGGAACACTTCCAAACACCTGTGAAGCCAGCATCACCCTAATACCAAAACCAGATAAAGACAACACAATGAAAGAGAATTATAGGCCAGTATCTCTCTTGAACATAGATGCCAAAATCCTCAACAAAATTCTAGCAGATAGGATCCAGCAGTACATCAGGAAGATCATACACCATGACCAAGTAGGATTCATCCCAGGAATGCAGGGATGGTACAATATCCGCAAATCAGTAAACATGATACATCACATGAACAAATTGCGAGATAAAAATCACATGGTCATATCAATTGATGCAGAAAAAGCATTTGACAAAATCCAACACCCTTTCTTGATAAAAACTCTCAGCAAAGTGGGAATAGAAGGATCATACCTCAACATCATAAAAGCCATATATGATAAACCCACAGCTAACATCATACTCAATGGGCAAAAACTAAAACCATTTCCCCTAAGAACAGGAACAAGACAGGGATGCCCACTCTCATCTCTCCTGTTCGACATAGTACTGGAAGTATTAGCCATTGCAATTAGACAAGAAGAAGAAATAAAAGGCATCCAAATTGGAAAAGAAGAAGTAAAGCTGTCCTTATTTGCAGATGACATGATACTGTACATAAAAAACCCGAAGGACTGCATCCCAAAACTAATTGACTTAATAAATGAATTTGGCAATATAGCAGGATACACAATTAATGCCAAGAAATCTGTAGCATTTCTATACAATGATGGTGAAATTACAGAAATAGAGACTGAGAAAGCAATCCCATTTACCATCCCACCAGAAAAATTAGGATTCCTGTGAATGAACCTAGCTGAGGAGGTAGAAGACCTATGTGTAGAAAACTGCAGGACACTGAGGAGGGAGATAGAGGAAGATGTTGATAGATGGAAGATCATGCCATGCTCAATGATTGGGAGAATCAACATCATTAAAATGTCCATACTACCCAAAGCAATCTATATATTTAATGCACTACCCATTTTAATGTCAGCGACATGTTTCCCAGACCTAGAGGGAATTGTTCATAGATTCATCTGGAACAAAATAAGACCACGGATAGCCACAGCAATTCTGAGAAAGAAGAACTAAGTAGATGGGATATTAATACCAGATTTCAAGCTGTATTACAAAGCCACTGTTATCAAAACAACCTGGTATTGGCACAAGAACAGACATATAGACCAATGGAATAGAATAGAGAACCCAGATATCCACCCAAACCACTATGCTCAACTAATATTTGAAAAAGGAGGCATGAACATACAATGAGCCAAGATAGCCTCTTCAATAAATGGTGTTGGGAAAATTGTACAGATACATGCACAAAAATGAAACTGGACCACCAACTTACACCAAATACAAAAATAAACTCAAAATGGATACAGGACTTAAACATTAGAAGGGAAACCATAAAAATAATAGAGGAATCCACAGAGAGCACAATCTCAGACATATGTGGAAAGAACTTCTTCACTGATACTGCTCCAAAGGCAATTGAAGCTAAAGAAAAAATAAACAAATGGTACTACATCAAAATAAAAAGCTTTTGCACAGCAAAAACAAAAAACAAAACAAAAAAAACCATCAACAATACAACAAGAATGACCACTGTATGGGAGAACATATTTGCAAATGTTATCACTGATAAAGGTTTAATCTCCAACATCTACAGCCAACTTATACAACTTAATAAAAGAAAGATAAACGATCCAATAAAAAAATGGGCAATGGACCTAAATAGAACCTTTTTGAAAGATGACAGGAGGAAGGCCAAGAGACACCTGAAAACATGTTCAAAGTCACTAATTATCCAAGAGATGCAAATCAAAACAACAATGAGATACCATCTTACACCTGTTAGAATGGCAATCATCAACAAATCAAGAAATGACAAGTATTGGCGAGGATGTGGAGAAAAAGGAACCCTCGTGCACTGTTGGTGGGAATGCAGACTGGTACAGCCACTGTGGAGAACAGTATGGAGTTTCTTCAAAAAACTAAAAATGGATCTCCCATTTGAGCCAGCAGTACCACTCTTAGGAATTTATCCTAAGAAATTACAAACACCAAACAGAAAGGATTTATGCACCCCTATGTTCATAGCAGCACAATTTATAATAGCTACAATTTAGAAACAGCCTAGGTGCCCGTCAGCAGATGAGTGGATCAGAAAACTGTGGTACATCTACACAATGGAATTCTATGCTGCCATTAAAAAGAAGGAACTCTTACCATTTGCAGCAACCTGGATGGAACTTGAGAGCCTTATGCTTAGTGAAATAAGCCAGTCAATTAAGAAGAAGCACCACATGATCTCACTCATTTGTGGATGATAAAGAACATTGTAAACCAATGAACAAACGGATAGATACAGAAGCAGTAAAGCATCAGACTGTCAAATTATAGCAGGAAGATTAATGAGAGGTGGGGTAGATAAGAGATCAAGCAAAGGACTTGTATGCATGCAGATAAGCATAACCAATGAACATAGACACTGGGGGTTTAGGGTATGACTGGGATGGAGGGGAGGCAATGGGGAGATATGTATATATGTAACACAATAAAAATAAATAAATAAATAAAAAGAAAAGAAAAGAAAAAAGAAAAGAAAAAAAAAGGTTCCTCCTCCATGTCTCTTCATGGCTCATTTCTTTTTAGTGCTGAATAATGTTTCACTGTTTGGATGTACAGTGTTTATTTATCCATTCATCTACTGAAAGGCATCTTGGTTAATTCCAAGTTTTGGCAGTTATGAATAAAGCAACTATAAACATTTGTGTGCAGGGTTTTATGTGGATACTAGAGGCCCGGTGCATGAAATTTGTGCAAGGGTATGTGTCCTTCAGCGCAGCCTGCTTCCTCTCCAATCTGGAACCCCTTTAGAAATGTCCAACTGCCTGTTTAGGCCCGATCCAAGTAGGCTCCCAACTGCTCCCCTGCCAGCCTGTTTGCCCCTAACTGCCCTACCCTGTGGGCCTGTTCATCAATAACTGCCCTCCTGTGCAGGCCTGGTCACCCTTAACTGCTTTCCCCTGCAAGCTTGGGTCCCCTGCAACTGCCATTCCCTGCAGGCCCAGTCACCCCAACTTCCCTGCTCTACTGGCCTTTCACCCGTAACGGCCCTCCCCTGCAGGTTTGATCACCCCAACTGTTATCTCTTGCAGAACTGGTACCTTCAAATTGTTTTCCCCTGCTGGTCATCTTGTGGTAGCCATCTTGTGTTCACATAGGAGAAGGATCTTTTGACCACATGGGGGCAGTCATCTTGTGTGTTGGAGTGATGATCAATATGCAAGTTACTCTTTTATTAGATAGGATAGAAGCCTGGTGCATGGGTGAGGGCCAGCTGGTTTGTTCTGAAGGGTGTTCTGAATCAGGGTGGGTGATTCCTTGGGGCGTGGGGTGGCCCGGGCGAAGGGCCTGTGGTGGTTTGCAGGCTGGAAACACCCCCCAAGTGACCCAAGCGAAGACCCTGGTATCTGGGATTTATTTATCTTCTATAATTGAAACTTTGTTGTCTTAAGCATCCCCCAGGGTGTGCAGAAAGCTTGGCTTCCTCCATCACCAGGGGCAACCCAAGCCTCCCTCCTGCTCTCTATGTGGCCGTAGCCCACCTTGGTTGGGCTAAATTGCATACTTGCTCTGATTGGCTGGTGGTTATGGCTTGTGGGTGTAGTAAAGGTACAGTAAATTCATATATTACTCTTTTATTAGATAGGATAAGTTTTTAACTCATTTGAATACATACCAAGGAGAGTGATTTCTGGGTTGCATGGTAAAAGTGTGCTTAATTTTGTCAAAAAGCTACACTGGGACTAAAAAAATAGTGGTGGAATAGACAGACATGTCCCGAAGTAGATAGAAAGAACAGCTGAGGGTTGCATGGGCAGTGTTTTTTTGGTGAGCTAAGGGACAGCCTTACTTCAGGAGAAGGTTGGGGACTCCTGAATGAGGATCCCCTGACTGGGCAGCCCCCACTGCTGCTGGGTTCCCTCCTGGAGCCACCGGCTTGGATGCAGAGACTGGGCCATTTTGAAGGGGAAAGTGGATGTTACCAGAAGCCTGAAAATCTGTAACTGTAGCACCCACTGAACAGCTGCAAACCCCAGAACACAGGTCCCCAATTGGTACAAATATGTGGATTCAGAGGAGCTATATACTCCACCATGAAAAGGTCAAATTTTGCCTGGGATAAGGGGAAGTTTCTGGTCCTGGCAGGACAGAGAAACGCATGCACTGAGGGGATGGAGACCAGGGGAAGTCTGTACCTAGAAAAATCCTTGGCTGTTGGGGCTGGTGTGATCTGTGAATGTGGAAGGGGTCCTCAGAGCTGCTAACAGAGAGGATCTCTAAAAAGCAACCCATTTTTATCTGAAGCAAAAGGACAGCCTGAACATTTTAAAATTGTGCCAGCTGCTTAGACACAAGGGGGAAAAAAAGACTGCACAGACTTGCATGCAGCTCTGGAGTTTGCACACATATGCTTCTTTTTCTTTAAATCCTTGCTTCTGATTAGTAAGCCCAATACATAGAATCACCCAATTTGGGACACCCTAAGAGATTGCAGGGTAAAGTTTTTCTGGAACCTGGGGATCAGAGCAGGAAATAACCATCAGAGATCCAGCTCTGGGACAACCTACTTCCACAAACTAGTATAGAGTGCCCCAGGGAAAACAGGATCTAAGCACAAGCTAGAAAGGACTTATAGACCCTGAGGTCAATCCAGAAACACTGGCGCCCAGGGGTTGAATCACAAAATGACTGTTGTGTAATCACAAATAAAGGAATATAAGAAATTAAGACACACTGCCTGCTTAAAAATCAGGACTGGCTTACAATACTGAGAAGCAGTGGAATGCAGGGAACAGTAATACTGTCCTAACTGGGAAAAAGGCATGCCAAACAGAATAGTAAAGGAAGTGAATGACCTTCAGTACTGTACATTATTTTATTTTTATTTTTTTCTTCATCTTTTACTTAAGAAACTAATTTTTTTCTCACATGATTTTACTTTTTTAATTATTATATTTTTATTTTCAAACAGTATTATACTATTTTATGTTTTTTTTAAAGTGTGATTTTATTTTCTCTTTATTTTACTTTGGATTAGTGTTCTACATTCTATTTTCATCTTTCCTTTAGCATCATTTTACTCTATCTCAACTCTAGCTTTATGCCATCACTCTCTTACTAACTTTTCCCCTTTGGTTGTCCTGTTTCACTTACCCTTATTCTTTCTTTTTATCCCTTGTTAAAATTTCACCCTACTTATTTATCTAATTTCCAATCCCCTGCTTCAAGTCCCTACATACCTCTCTCTTCTATGTCTTCACTATCCAAACAATTGTTTTTTTAATCAAATCTTTATTATTCAGATTATTACATTTGTTTCTCTTTTTTCCCCTCCCATAGCACCCCTCCACCCAGCTCCCACCCCTCCCTCTGCCCTTAGCTCCCTCCCATTGATCTCATCCATAGGTGTATGATTTTTGTCCAGTCTCTCCCTGTACACCCCTCACCCCTTACCCCCTGAGAATTATCAGTCCACTCCCTTTCTGTGCTCCTGATTCTATTATATTCACCAGTTTATTCTGTTCATCAAATTTTTAATTCACTTAATTTTTAGATTCACTTGTTGATGGATATGTATTTGTTGTTCATAATTTTTTGGCTTTTACCTTTTCTTCTTCCTCTTCTAAAAGAGTACCTTTCAGCATTTCATATATTACTGGTTTGGAGTTGATGAACTCCTTTAGCTTTTTCTTATCTGTGAAGCTCTTTATCTGCCCTTCAATTCTGAATGTTAGCTTTGCTGGATAGATTATTCTTGGTTGTAGGTTCTTGCTATTCATCACGTTGAATATTTCTTGCCACTCTCATCTGGCCTGCATTGTTTCTGTTGAGAAATCTGCTGACAGACGTATGGGTGCTCCCTTGTAGGTAATGAACTGTTTTTCTCTTGCTGCTTTTAATATTCTCTTTTTTCTCTTTTGCTCTTGGTGTTTTAATTATGATGTGTCTTGGTGTGGTCCTCTTTGGATTCCTTTTATATGGGGTTCTGTGTGCTTCCTGGACTTGTAAGTCTGTTTCTTTTACCATATGTGGGAAGTTTTCAGTCATTATTTCTTTAAATAGGTTTTCAGTATCTTGCTCTCTCTCTTCTTCTGGCACCCCCACAATTCTGATGTTGGTACACTTAAAGCTGTCCCAGAGTCTCCTTACAGTATGCTCACATTTTTGGATTCTTTTCTCTTCTTGCTTTTCCAGTTGAATGTTGTCTGCTTCTTTATATTTCAAATTTTTTACTTGATTCTTGCCTTTCTCTAGTCTGCTGTTAGGACTCTGTATAATATTTTTTATTTCAGTCAGTGTATGTTTAATTTCTATTTGGTCCTTTATCATCTTTAGTTGGACCTTTTCTATCTCTAGTTGGCTCTTTTGCATCTCTAGTTGGTCCTTTTTCATTTCCTCTTGGGTCTCAGTAAATTTATCCAACTTTTCTAGCATATTCTTGAAAAACCTTATAAGCGTGGTTTTGAACTCTATATCCAGTCGTTTTTTTTCCCTCCATTTCTTTAGTTTATGATCCCTTCCCTTGTCTCGGCATTTTCACTATGCCGGGGAAACTTCTGTGTTGGATTCAGCCTTATGATACCAGACGTGCAAAGCCGCAGAAGCCTCTATTGAGCTTGGGACTGCCTTGCCTTCCAGTTGGCCCCGCCCTCCACGGCCCCTGAGTCTCACGTGACTGGGTAATGGCTGGAGCGGTCCTTGTGCACACGCGCCCTCGCAGTGCCTCTAACCGCTGCCTTTCAAGCTCCCCTGAGCACTAGGACCACACGAGTCTAGGTCCCCAGGGTTTCGCCCGGAAACAGGAGCCCAGTGGACTCAGAAGTGGCACAGTTCGGAGGGTCTGTCTCCCGCCCACTCGCGATAGCCAGCGGCACTATCAGCAATCTGTCCTCTGCGCAGCACTGTGCGCGTGCGAGACCAGACCTGATCTTCTGCGACTCCCCTAAATTTCCGTGCACCTCTCCCTTTTCACAGTCCAAACTCCCCCATATGAGTTTCGGCTGGATCTGGGGTTTAGTGTCGTAAGGTAAGGGGTTCCATGCCATTGGGAGTCTCCGTTTCCCTCCCTCCAGAGAAAGCCAGCCAGGTTCTCCGGTACCCGCTCTCTCAGTGTGTGCGTCTCAGTACCTCGGCTTTTTGCAGCTCCTCTGGGTTTCTGTGAGCCCCTCTCTTTCCTTCTTGCTGTAGAACTTACACTCAGCCAGCTTTCCTGTGGTTCTTGATGATGTCTGTTCTGTCTTTTAGGTGTAGTTTTGAAATTGTTGTGCGAGGCAGCAGTGTAGGTGTTTACCTATTCTGCCATCTTGGATTTTCCAACCCAAACAATTGTTTTTTCTCTGTCCTTTTATTGTTGTTTGCTTGAATGTTGATTATATTGATTTTTTTTATGCTTCTTTGTGAGATTGTTTTTTGTTTGCTTATTCTTTATTTTATTTTATTATTATTATTTTTTGTTTTGTTTTTTGTTTCTGTTTTCCCTCACCTCACTTGATATTAGTTGTTGTTTGTAGTTTGTATTCATCTCCAGGTACTTGTGGCTGGCATTTGCTGGGATGATTGGCTGTTCTATTGGAGTTTTCTCTCCATATATATAGTTTGTTCCCCTCTTCTTTCTTATTCTCCTTCTTTTCTCTCTTACTTTTTTTTGCTTTTCCCAATTTAATTTTTGCTCACCTTTCTTTCTTTTTCTCTTTTTCATTTTCTACTATCCTCTAATTTGCCTTTCTATGGTGGTCACCTTTATTTGGGGTTATTAATATCATGAATACATATGTGTTCAGTGCTTTGTGTGTTGTACCTTATTGTGTTGTATTTTGTGCCTCTAAATCAACACAGGAGAAAGAGAACTACATAACTAGACACCCAAAGAAGAGAGAACATGGGGAGACAAAGAAACAAGCCCACATATGAAAGAAAAGCAGGAATCACCAGGAAAGAAAGTAAACAAAATGGACGCAGACAACCTGCCAGAGAAAGATTTCAGAGAAATGATCATAAGGTGGCTGAAAAGAATGGAAGACAAATTTGACAATATGAGTAAGAACCAAGAGGAAATGAAAAATGATATCGCTGCTTTAAAAAACTCAATAAAAAGCAGGAAAAGTAGACTAGAAGAAGCAGAGGACTGCATCAGTGAGCTAGAAGACAAAGTAGGAAAAAATACCCAAGTATAGCAGCTTCTAGAAAAAAAAAAGCAAGAGGACAGCCTAAGAGAACTTGGGACTACATGACACAAACAACATCCATATTATAGGGGTACCAGAAGGAGAGGAAACTGAGCAAGGGATAGAAAGTCTGTTTGAAGAAATAATGACAGAAAATTTCCCTAATATAAGGAATAATACACACACAAATTCAAGAAGCTCAGAGTCCCAAGCAAAATAAACCTCAAAAGACCAATGCCAAGGCACATTATAATTAAATTGGCAAAGACAAACAATGAAGTAAGAATCTTAAAAGTGACCCGAGAGAGACAGAAAGTTACCTACAAAGAAACCTTCATCAGACTAGCAACTGATTTCTCAATAGAAAATCATCAGGCCAAAAGGGAATGGAATGAAATATACAAAGTCATGCAACGGAAGGGTCTGAATCCAAGAATACTGTACCCAGCAAGGCTATCAATCAAAATTGAAGGTGAAATTAGGAGCTTCACAGAAAAAAAGGACTAAGGGAAATTATTACCTCCAAACCAGCAATGCAAGAAATGCTAAAGGATCTGTCATAAATAAAAGAAATAAGAAGCAAAGAAGGAGCACAGGGGTAAAGCATAAAGATGGTGACAAACAAGTACCTATCAATAATAACTTTAAATAAAAATGGATTAAATACCCCAATCAAAAGACATAGGGTAACGGATTGGATAAGAAAACATGACCTATGTATCTATTGTCTAAATGAAACCCACCTAAGAATAAAAGACACACACAAACTGAGGGTATTGGGAAGTGTTTTCAGGTGAATGGAAATGAAGAAAAAGCTGGAGTAACAACACTTGTATCTGATAAATTAGATTTCAAAGTGAAGGACATAACAAGAGATATGGAAGGCCATTTAATAATACTAAAGGGAGCAATCCAACAAGAAGAAATAACTCTGGTAAACATATATGCACCCATTATAGGAGAACCCAAATAAATAAAAAAAACTCCTGGAGGATATCAAGGGAGAGATTGACAGCAATATAGTCATAGTAGGAGACTTTAATACTCCACTATTACCACTGAATAAAAAATCACAAATGAAACATCAATGACTAAATGACTCACTATACCAGATGGAATTAATTGACATCTGCAGAACATTTTACCCCAAAGCTACAGAATGTACATTCTTCTCAAGTACACATGGGTCATTTTCAAAGATAGAACAAATGTTGAGTCATAAGAAAAGTCTCTTCAAATTCAAGAAGATAGAAATGATATCAAACTTCTTCTCAGATCACAGTGACTGGGTTACCAGAGAAATCAAGGAAGAAGTAAAAAGCATCATGCAACAAATGACAATGAAAACACAATTCAAAATCTATGAGACACAGTGAAAGCAGTTTTGAGAGAAGTTCATAGCTCTACAAGCCTACTGCAAAAAACAAGAAACAATGGCAATAAATTACTTAATCCTACAACTCAAAGAGTTAGAAAGAGATCAACAGGAAAAGCCCAGTGTAAGGAGAAAGAAGGAAATAATAAAGATCAGAGTGGAGATAAATGACACTGAAATAAAAAAAAAAATTACAAAAGATTATCAAAACCAAGAGCTGGTTCTTTGAAAGGATAAACAAGACTGATGAAGCTCTAGCCAGGCTTACCGAGAAGCAAAGAGAGAGGACCTAAATAAACAAAATCAGAAATGAAAGAGAAGAAATAACAACAAACCCCACCGAAATACAAAGGATTGTTTAAAAATAGTATGAACAACTCTATTCCAACAAATTGGACAACCTGGAGGAAATGGACATATTCTTAGAAAAATATAACCCTGTGACACTCATTTAGGAAGAATCTTAACAGCTCAATAACCCAATAACTATAGATGAAATTGAGTAATCATCAAAAAGTTTCCAGCAAACAAAAGCCCGGGGCCAGATGCCTTCACAGGGGGGTTTTACCAAACAGTCAAAGAAAAAAACTAAAACTATCCTCCTCAGACTATTCCAAAAAATTCAAGAGAACGGAACACTTCCAACTTCCTTCTATGATGCCAGTATCACCATAATACCAAAACGAGATAGAGACAACACAATGAAAGATAATTACAGTCCAATATCACTCATGAACACAGATGCCAAAATCCTCAACAAATTCTAGCAAATCGGATCCATCAGGGCATCAGAAATATCATATACCATGACCTAGTAGAATTTATCCCAGGAATGCAAGGATGGTATAATATCTGCAAATCAATAAATGTGATACATCACATAAACAAATTGAGAGATAAAAATCACATAGTCATATCAATTGATGCCGAAAAAGCATTTGACAAAATCCAACACCCTTCCTTGATGAAAACTCAACAAATTGGAGATAGAAGGATCATGCTTCAACATAATAAAAGCTATATCTAATAAACCCACACCAAAAATCATACTCAATGAGCAAAAACTAAAACCATTTCCCCTAAGAACAGGAACAAGACAGGGATGCCCACTCTCACAACTCCTGTTAGACATAGTACTGGAAGCATTGGCCATTGCAATTAGACAAGAAGAAGAAATAAAAGGCAACTAAATTGCAAATAAGTAATTCTGGCCTTATTTGCAGATGACATGATAATATACATAAAAAACTCAAAAGACTCCATCAAAAAACAAATAGACTTAATGAATGAATTTGGCAATGTAGCAGGATACAAAATTAAAACCAAGAAGTCTATGGCATTTCTATAGACCAATAGTGAACTTATAGAAAGGGAGACTAAAAAAGCAATCACATTTACCATTGCACTAAAAAAATTAAGATACCTATGAGTAAACCTAACTAAGGAGGTAAAATACCTATATGCAGAAAACTACATGACACTGAAAAAAGAGACAGAGGAAGTCCTAAAATGATGGAAGAACATACCATGTTCATGGATTGGTAGAATCAACATCATTAAAATGTCCATACTACCCAAAGCAATCTGTACATTCAATGCACTCCCCATTAAAATACCAATGGCATATTGGTATTTCACTGACCTAGAAAGAATTCTCCAAAAATTCATTTGGAATAAAAACAACAACAACAACAACAACAACAAGAAAACGAATAGCCATAGCAATTCTGAGAAAGAAGAACAAAGTAGCAGGGATCTCAATACCAGATTTCAAGCTGTACTACAAAGTCACTGTTGTGAAAACAGCCTGGTACTGGCACAAGAACAGATATGTAGACCAATGGAATAGAATAGAAAATCCAGAAATTGACCCAAACAACTATGCTCAATTAATATTTGACAAAGGAGGCATGAACATACAATGGAGTCCAGACAGTCTCTTCAATAAATGGTGTTGGGAAAATTGCACAGATACATGCAAAAAAATGAAACTAGACCACCAACTTACACCATACATAAAAATACACTCAAAATGGATATAGGACTTAAA
Organism: Lasiurus cinereus; assembly: GCA_011751065.1. NCBI lineage: Eukaryota > Metazoa > Chordata > Mammalia > Chiroptera > Vespertilionidae > Lasiurus > Lasiurus cinereus. The sequence goes on from JAAGEH010000392.1 coordinate 5,828,490, forward strand.
CATAAGAAAAGCAACCATAATAATACTGGAGTAATTCACAGGCAGAGAAATCTCAGACATATGCCGAAGAAATTTCTTCACCGATTCTGCTCCTATGACAATGGAAGTTAAAGAGAAAATAAACAAATGGGACTATATCGAAATAAAAAGCTTTTTCACAGCAAAAGAAACCATTAACAAAACCATCAAGAAAGCCCACTGTATGGAAGAACATATTTGCAAATATTATCATTGATAAAGCTTTAATTTCCAACATCTACAGGCAACTTGTACAAGGTAATAAAAGAAGATAAATGATCCAATAAAAACATGGGCAACGGACCTAAATAGAATCATTTTGAAGGAAGATATAAGGAAGGCCAAGAGACACATGAAAACATGCTCAAAGTCATGAATTATCCAAGAGATGCAAATCAAAATGACAATGCAGTAGCATCTCACACCTGTCAGAATGGCAATAATCAACAAATCAACAAACAAGTGCTGGTGAGGATGTGGAGGAAAAGAAATTCTCGTGCATTGCTGATGGGAATGCAAACTGGTGCAGCCACTGTGAAGAACAGTATGGAGTTTCCTTAAAACACTAAAAAGGGAACTCATATTTGACCCAGTAATACCACTTCTAGGAATATATCCCAAGAAACTAGAAACACCAATCAGAAAGGATATATGCACCTCTATGTTCATAGCAGCACAATTCCCCATAGCTAATATTTGAAAACAGCCTAAATGCCCATCAGCAGATGAGTGGATTAGAAAATGATGGTACATCTACACAATGGAATACTACACTGCTATGAAAAAGAAGGAATTCTTACCATTTGCAGCAGCATGTTAAGTGAAATAAGCCAGTCAATGAAAGAAAAATACCACATGATCTCACTCATTTATGGATAATAAAGAACATTATAATCTGATGAATAAATAGATTAATATAGAGGCAGTAAAGCACCAAGACTGAGGAAGGTTGGGCAGTGTTGTGGAGGGAGGGAAATAGATCAATCAAAGGACTTCTATACATGCATATAAGCACAACCAATGGGTGGGGGGTGGGATGAGGGCATGCGACAAAGAGGTAGGGGAGGATGGGGGAAGATCAATCCGGCAAAAATAAAGGAGATATATGTACTGATATATGTAATACTTTAAACAATAAAAAATTAAAAAAAGAAAAAGAAATGGCTAAACTGTTTTTTCAGGTATTTGGACCATTTTGTATTCTGAATGTTCCTGTGACTCCACATCCTCACCAGTACTTGGTGTTGCCAGTGTCTCCCATGCATTTTGAATGCTTTTAATACTTTTGAATGTATGTGTGGATACCACTTATTTATGCTGTGATTTAAAAAATGCACATTTTTGGTGGTTCTTTAAAGGTGTTTTTTTACAAGTTGATTTTTCTCTCTTGACACTATGTTTTAGATTTATTTGTATAGAATATTTGAATTGCTATATAGTATTCCATTGTATTAATGAACCATAGTTTTTAATCAATTTTGGTCCTGAAGGACTAATTATAAATATGAGTACATTAATAGCCAGTCAGATTTTTATAACATTTTATTTATATTATTTGTTTACTTTTTTGACTAAAATTTTTGTTTCTTGATTTTTTTAAAAAGAAATTATTTCTGTTCTGAATAGTACTAATTTGTCAGTTATATGTTTTATAAAATTTCACAATCTGTGGTATTTTTGTTTCTTTTTTGTTTAAAGACTTTTATTCACGAGAATCCAAGATGGCGGCTTAGGTAAACACCTACACTGCTGCCTTGCACAACAATTTCAAAACTACAACTAAAAGACAGAATGGACATCATCCAGAACCACAGGAAAGCTGGCTGAGTGGAAGTTCTACAACTAGAGGGAAAGAGAGGGGCTCACGGAGACCCAGAGGAGCTGCAAAAAGCTGAGGTACGGAGACGCGCGCGCTGAGAGAGCGGGTGCTGGAGTACCTGGCTGGCTTTCTCTGGCGGGAGGGAAACGGAGACTCCCAACGGCATTGAACCTCTTATCCTACGACACTAAACCCCAGATCCAGCCGAAACTCATACGGTGGGGGCGGGGGTTTGGACTGTGAAAAGGGAGAAGTGCACAGAAATTTAGGGGAGTCGCAGAAGATCAAAGGCCTGGTGGCGCGTACGGCACTGCGCGCAGGACAGACTGCTGATTGTGCCGCTGGCTTTCACGAGTGGGTGAGAGACAGATCCTCCCAACTGTGCCACTTCTGACTCCACTAAGCCCCTGTTTCGGATGAAACCCTGGAGACCTAGACTTATGTGGTCCTGGTGCACAGGGGAGCTGGAAAGGCAGTGGTTAGAGGCACTGTGGGCGCTCGGGCACAAGGACCGCTCCAGCCATTACCCAGTCACGTGAGTCTCAGGGGCTGTGGAGGGCGGGGCCGACTGGAAGGCAAGGCGGTCCCTTAAGCCCTGAGACTCCACCCCTCCCAAGCTCAACAGAGGCTTCTGTGGCTTTGCAGTCTGGTATCATAAGGCTGAATTCAACACAGAAGTTTTCCCCCGGCATAGTGAAAATGCCGAGACAAGGGAAGGGATTACAAATAAAAGAAATGGGGGAAAAAAATGACTGGATATAGAGTTCAAAACTACACTTATAAGGTTTTTCAAGAATATGCTAGAAAAGATGGATAAATTTAGTGAGACCCAAGAGGAGATGAAAAAGGTCCAACTAAAGATGAAAAAAGACCAACTAGAAATTAAACATACACTGACTGAAATAAAAACTGTTTTACAGAGTCCTAACAGCAGACTAGAGAAAGGCAAGGATCAAGTCAAAAATTTGAAATATAAAGAAGCAGACAACATTCAACTGGAAAAGCAATCCAAAAAGAAGAGAAAAGAATCCAAAAATGTGAAGATAATGTAAGGAGCCTCTGGGACAACTTCAAGTGTACCAACATCAGAATTGTGGGGGTGCCAGAAGAAGAGAGAGAGCAAGGTACTGAAAACCTATTTAAAGAAATAATGACTGAAAACTTCCCACATCTGGTAAAAGAAATAGACTTACAAGTCCAGGAAGCACACAGAACCCCATATAAAAGGAATCCAAAGAGGACCACACCAAGACACATCATAATTAAAATACCAAGAGCAAAAGAGAAAGAGAGAATATTAAAAGCAGCAAGAGAAAAACAGTTCATTACCTACAAGGGAGCACCCATATGTCTGTCAGCAGATTTCTCAACAGAAACGATGCAGGCCAGACGGGAGTGGCAAGAAATATTCAACGTGATGAACAGCAAGAACCTACAACCAAGAATAATCTATCCAGCAAAGCTATCATTCAGAATTGAAGGGCAGATAAAGAGCTTCACAGATAAGAAAAAGCTAAAGGAGTTCATCAACTCCAAACCAGTATTATATGAAATGCTGAAAGGTACTCTTTTAGAAGATGAAGAAGAAAAGGGTAAAAGACAAAAAATTATGAACAACAAATACATATCTATCAACAAGTGAATCTAAAAATTAAGTGAATTAAAAATTTGATCAACAGAATAAACTGGTGAATATAATAGAATCAGGAGCACAGAAAGGGAGTAGACTGATAATTCTCAGGAGGACAAAAATCATAAAGCATCAAACAGACTGTGAAATTATAGCAGAAAGATTAAAGTTAGGTGAGGTAGATAAGTGATCAACCAAAGGACTTGTATGCATGCATATAAGCATAACCAATGATCACAGACACTGGGGGATTGGGGTATGCCTGGGAGGGAGGGGGGGCAATGGGGAGATATGTATAAAAATTAATAAAAATTAATAAATTAACAAAAAAAGACTTTTATTCACATTGAATTTTTTTATTGTAATTTAAAATCTTTTATCTCTTGTAATTTTCTGTTTAGAAATTCTCTTTTACCCTAATATCATATTGATCTATTCCTTTACATTCTATGTTTAATAATTGCCAAGTTAATAATTCATGTTTAGGTCTTATTTTTGTGTGTGAATGTGTGTGTGTGTGCATGCACACATACACATGTGTATGACATGTGGGGTAAAGATCTAGTTGTATCTCTTAACATGCACCTCTAATTTCCGTCACCATTTTTTTAAAATAGTCCATCATTTCCCAAGTAATATGTAATGCCATTTCTGTCATATACTAAGCTCATATATATTCAATAGCTTGTTTCTAATTGAGTAAATAAATAGAATTGCTAATCTATATAAGTGTGTATGTTAACTTTCCAAGAGATTATCAACCAGCTTTTTATGGTGTCTGTATAATTTTTCATTCTTACCAGCAATGTATGAGAGTTTCAGTTGTTCAAAGTTCTCAGCAGCATTTGGTATGATCAGTTATCTATTTATAGATTTTTAATATTAGCCATTCTCCTAGGCATGTAGTGGTATCTCATTGTGTTTCCTGTGTTTGTTTGCCATCTGTATATATTTTTTGATGATGTGTCCCAAAATTTGCCCATTCTTTTATTTTTGTATTACTGTTGAGTTTTGAGATTTCTTTATATATTGTGAATATAGGTATTTTGTCACATATGTAATTTGCAAATATTTTCTCTCAGTTGTTTTGCTTTTTTATTCTCCTAAAAATATATTCCATAGACAAAAAAAAAATTTAATTACTAGTGTCCTGGTGCATGGATTTGTGCAATTAAAAGGAAATTAATTAGAAGACATATTTTAAAATTGCTATTTGCCCTTCCTCTGTAATAGAAGTGTTAACATGATCAACAATGACAGATAGAAACACACGTGTGCAGTTGGCTTCAGTGAGAGCTTTATATGTATCATGCATGCATGAGTCAGCTTAGCCTTTTATATATAGTGTAAACTTGCTTAATTAGACCTGCTTTCTGATTTAGCTTAACTTTTTCTAGCCCAGTGAAGCACTCCAACTTCTCTTTCAGGTAATTTTCAGGAACACAGCAATAAATATCAACACAAAAGAGATTGTTATTATAGATTATGCAGGGAGAACAAAGGGTAAAATATTCAACTGCAGCAGTGTTTGATTGTATTCTGTGCAGTGAGAAAACCTGAAGTCATTTTCAAGTTTCTCTATTTCTTCTTTTCAGTCAGGTCAAGTTTCTAAACTTTCTAAATCTCGATTTTCTGGTTAATGAAAAGAAAATAGGATTCTACTAAGTCTCCTATCTACCTATTCCAGGACTTCTGTGAGGATCAAATGAGATGAGGCATAGGAAAATGCTTCACAAACTTTTGGTTAAAGTATAAAATGTTTGCACTGGCTATAAAGCAAGTCATATTCCTGGGCTGAAGAAACTCCAAGGCTAGTTTCTAGGGAGAAGAAGCTGGGCATTGCTATGTGATGTCATTACCTGGCACCTACAGTGACCATTTCTGGGCTGGGCTTGGCTGTTGGCCACATTTTGTGCCATGGGATCTTAGCAGTGTTGGTTGGGATTTGGTGGGGTGGTGGCAGGGCCTGTATCCCACTTGAGGAAAGCTGAGTGTCGGTTTGTTGGTGCCAGGTCCATGGTGCCAGCTTGTGTGCTTCATGGCAGCTCCTGCATTGAGTGTCTGTGCCCTGGTGGTCAGTGTGCATCATAGCTACCAGTCGGACAGTTGGATGGACACTTAAGCATACACACACACACACACACACACACACACACACACACACACACACTAGAGGCCCAGTGCACAAAATTTGTGCACCAGGGAGGGGGGGTTGTCCTTTAGCCCAGTCTGCTCCCTCTCCAATCTGGGACCCCTAGAGGGATGTCTGACTGCCTGTTTAGGCCCAATCCCAACTAAATGGGCAGTCGGACATCCCTCTCACAATCCAGGACTGCTGGCTCCCAACTGCTCACCTGCCTGCCTTCCTGATTGCTCCTAAATCCTTCTGCCTGCCAGACTGATCACCTCCTAATCACTCCCCTGTGAGCCTGATTGATGCCTAACTGCTCCCCTGCCAGCCTGTTTGGCCCTAACTGCTCTTCCCTGTAGGCCTGGTCATCCCCAACTTCCCTCCTCTGCCAACCTGGTCACCCCTAACTGCCCTTCCTCTCAGGCTTGATCACCCTAACTGTCCTGCCTTGCAGGCCTGGTCCTTGCCAACTGTCCTTCCCTGCTGGCCATCTTGTGGTGGCCATCTTGTATTCTCATGGGGACAGTCATCTTGTGTGTTGCAGTGCTGGTCAACCTGAATATTACTCTTTTATTAGATAGGATAGAGGTCTGGTGCACTGGTGGGGGTGCACTGGTTTGCCCTGAAGATATCCCAGGTCAGGGTGGGGTTCCTTTGGGACATGGGGTGGCCTGGGCGAGAGGCCTATGGTGGTTTTCAGGCTAGCCACGTGCCCCAGTGACCCAAGCAGGGGCCCTGATATCTGGGATTTATTTATCTTCTATAATTGAAACTTTGTAGCCTGGAGCAGAGCCAAGCCTTCTGCTTACACAGCCATTGAAATTTTGTTGCCTTAAGCAGATGCCTGGCTAGGCCAGGGTGTGCAGAAAGCTTGGCTTCCTCCATCACCAGGGGCAACCAAGCCTCTCTCCTGCTCTCTCTGTGATTGTAGCCATCTTGGTTGGGTTAATTTGCATACTTGCTCTGATTGCATGGCTGGTGGGCATGTCTTGTGGGTGTAGCGGAGGTACAATTTGCATATTACTCTTTTATTAGAGAGGATAGAGTAAATAAAGTTCAAGTTACCATTTTTTCTTTCATTGGTTGTGTTAATGGTATTATGTGTAAAAATTCCTTGCCTAACTCAGGGTTAAAAGACTCTTCCTTCTTTCACCCTCATGTTATGTTTTTAAAAGTTATAGTTTTAAATTTTACATTTAGGACTATGCACAATTATGATTTAATTTTTATAATAGAAATGTGATAGGAATAGGCAGATGTTCAGGGTTTTTTTGTTTGTTTGTTTTTAATCCTCACAAGAGGATATTTTTCCCATTGATTTTTTTTCAGAGAAAGTGGAAGGGAGTTAGGGAGCAGGGAGAGAGAGAAACACTAATGTGAGAGAAAGACATTTATTGGCTGCCTCTAGAACTCACCCTGACCAGGGCCCAGAATTGAACCAACAATCCAATTATATGCATTGATTGGGAATGGAATCCGAAACTCTTTGGTGCACAGGTTGATGCTCTAACCACTGAGTATACAAGCCAGACCTTTTCAAGTTTTTTAATATAAACTAGAGGCCCAAAGCATGAAATTCATGCAAGAATAGGCCTTCCTTTCCCCAGCTGCTGACACTGGCTTCTCTCTGACACCTGGGACCCGGGCTTCCCTCACAGCCCCAGCTTCATCTGGAAGGTCATCAGAAGGATGTCCTATGTAATTAGCATATTGCTTTTATTATTATAGATGTCTACTTATTTTGAAATACTTGCTAAAAAGACTGACTTTATCCCATTAATTGCCTTTATCAAGATCAATTGGCCATATTTGTGTGGATCTGATTTGATATTATATTGTTTGATACTTGTAGCTATATAGCACGTTGTGAAAATACATAGTGTGAGCTCTCCAACTTTTTCTTTGTCATAAATGTTTCAACTATTCTAATTCCCTTGTGTTTGCATATACATTTTAGGTTCACTTATTGATACTTATAAAATTTCTACTAGGATTTTGATTGGGATTATGTTGAATTTATAGATCATTTTGAGGAAAAATTTCATACTAATAATACTGAGTCTTCCAATACATGAATATTACATAGCTCTTCATTTTAATAGATTTTAATAGATTTTCTTTATTTCATTAATGTTTCATAGTTTTTATCAAACAGATCCTGCACATATTTTGCTAGATTTATATCACAGTCTAAATGGCACTGCTTTTTAATCTCCTCTTCCAAATGTTCATAAGCAGTGTGTAGAAGTGTAGTGAATTGCACTGAATCTATATGTTTATTTGAGCAGAATTAACATCCTTAAGATATTTAAACTTCTAATCAATTAACTTGGAACATTTCTCTTTTTATCTAGGTACTAGAGGCCTGGTGCAAGAAATTTGTGCACGGAGAGGGCTTCCCTCAGCCCAGCCTGCACCCTCTCCAATCAGGGACCCCTTAAGAAATGCCCCACAGGTATTGGGCCTGAACCAGCAGTTGGATATCCTTCTTACAATCTGGGATAGCTGGCTCCTAACTGCTCACTTGCCTGCCTGTTTGATCACTCCTTACCACTCTGTCTGCTTGCCTGATTGCCCCTAACTGTTCCCCTGATGGCCTGGTCACCCACAACTGCTCCCCCCTATAGGCCTGATCTTGCCCCCAACTTCCTGGTCACCCCCAACGGCCCTCCCCTGTAAGCCTGATCTTGCCCCCAACTTCCTCTGCTGGCCCGATATCACCTCCAACTGTCCTTCCCTGCTGGCCTAATCTCACCCCCAACTTCCCTCCCCTGCCAGCCTGATCTCACTTCCAACTGCCATTCCCTGATGGCCTGGTTGCCCCTAAACCCTTGCCAACCTAATCTTGCCCCTAACTGTCCCTCTTCCCTGCAAGTCTGATTGCCCCTAACTGCTTCTGCCTCATCCCTCACCATTATGGCTTTGTCTGGAAGGAAGTCAGCCATCCGGAAGATGGCCAGTCGAACCAGTCTACTTAGCATATTATCCTTTTATTAGTATAGATAAATTATATAGGATAGGATGGCTTAAATTGGGGGGAGAGCCTTTTTCAGCAGGAGGAGATGCTCTTTGCAGACAAAAATACATAATTCTATATCTGGACTAATAGCCAGCCATATGCACTATACTGCCAAACAGTTTATTAAAAAATTGAACTGCTTTCTTTCACCTTACACCCAACAGCTATTGCCCTTAAGACCCCTCCTCAGGCTCCACCTTAAGTTCTGCTTTTGCAGTTCACCCAGATTAGATTCTGATGGGTTGGTTTCTATGCCAGTCAGCATCACAAGCTCTGCCTCCTAGGCAACCATTGGCTCCTCACAGTTCATCCAGATTTGGTTATAATTGGTCAGTTTCTATGCCAGTCAGCATCAAAAGCTCCACCTCCTAAATAGCTAGTGGCTCTTCTGAGAAATCCAGAACAGCCTAGCTGACAGCTTCTTCCTCTTTGGGCCTATCTCTGGGCCTGATCCACAGCCTCTGCAGTGGCTGTGGATCAGGCCCTGCCTCTCTTTCTCTTTGGGCCTCACCAGCAGCCAAGGAGGCTGCTGACCAGGCCTCGCCTCTCTTTTTCTCCAGGCCTTGTCAGAAGCCATGGTAGCTGCAGATCAGGCCGAGAGAGAGGACTGATCCATATCCACCACTGCAGCAGCAAGGTCATTAGGCCTCTGGCCTGGCCCTGGGCCAGAGGCTAACAACATTGCCATGTCTGCCCACTCCGCCACCCAGCCTGCCTGCCTGCTGCTAGCCTTGCTGTGATAGGAGCCTGTGGTCCATGGGAGAGGTACTGAGAGGTGCTCCATGCACTTCCTGGTGACTGGTCATCCATCTGGTCATTTAGGATTTAGGTAGTGACGGCCCTAGGCCAGTGGTCGGCAATCTGTGACTCACAAGCCACATGTGGTTTGACGCTCTGTTGACTAATGAGTTTGCCAACCACTGCCCTAGGCTATTATTAGTATAAATTCTTCATGTCTTTCAGTAATTTTTCTCTTAGTTCTTTATAATCTTATGGCAATTCCAAATTGTGTCATTAAATTTTATTTACAATTGTTTCTTATTGTATAGAAACACTATTATATTTTGCATTTTAATATTCTCAATAGCATTGCAGACTATATGTCAGCATTATTCAATAGATATATAATGTGAACCATGTAAGTAATTTAAAATTTTCTGGTAGCTACACTTAAACACAGAGAAAAAAAAACAGATAAAATTAAGTTGAATAATATATTTTCTTTAATATAATATGTACAAAAATTATCATTCTAACATGAATCAATATCTAAATTACTAAAATATTTTAATCTTTTCATACTATGTCACCAAATTTGGTATGTATTTCATACAGATCTTAATTTGGATGATTGATTTTTCAATAGTTAAAGTAAAATATAGTCTGCTAAAACAATGAAATTCTACCTAAATAATAATATTTAATAAAATAAATTTTGTACTGCTTCAGTTTTAAATTTTATAGTTAAGTTAATTATAAAAATTCCCTTCCATAGTTGCACTAGCCACATTAGATACATGAAGCTATTGGCTAGTGTGGACAGTGTAGCTCTAATTAGGTTTAATATTTTTCATTTTTCTTTATAATATTTGGTCTTATTTTAACATTTTATTTCCTTCTACTTGAGTATATGTTAATGTATATGTTTTCCAACTGGATGATTATTTTATTCATTTTCTTTTTTGTGTTAAGAAGATTATAATTTCCTTCAAAGTACTGCTTTACATATGTCTCATTGTCATTTATTTTAACATTTGTTCTAATTCCATTTTCATATTTTCTATGACTCATGAATAATTTTGGGGTGCTTTTTCAAATTTCTAAACATATAATATGTTATTTATGCTAACTTCCTCTTCTACTGGTTTTGAAAATAAATGTCTCATTTGTATTTTTAATGATCACTAAAATTTGAATAAGAAAGATTTAAACTGAAATTATTTATCTCAAACTTTTTCAAGATAATAATAGAAAACAATTTATTTGCAACTCTTCTCCTCCCCCTCCCGCCCCCCCTGCCCCAGGGTCTCTTTCAGATTGTGGGTTATTGTTGCACAGTATTTTAAGTTACACTTTGTCTTTATTATATTTCACATTTGATTATTATTTTTATGCAGTAAATGCTTGCTTTCTAATTTGTATGTTCACCATTGTTTCTCACATATCACTCTTTCCACATGGGTTCAGTTTACTTTTTCATTAAATATGTCTATTAACACTTTTTTCAGTGAACATTTGTAAACAGTAAATAGTTTTAGCCTTTTATGGGGACAAAATGTTTTAGCTTTCTCTCATTATTGAAAAACTGAAGGCCTAGTGCATGCAATTTTTGCATGGGTAGGATCTCTTGGCCTGGCTGGTGATCAGGGCCAATTGGGGCCTTCTGGCTGCCTTCTGGGGCCTTCCTTCATTCTGTGCCATCCCCTGGTGGTCAGCACACATCATACTGAGCAATCAAACTCCCAGTCTCCAGGTTGAAATCCTGTAGGGAAACTCTGCATACTAGAGGACCAGTGCATAAAATCTGTGCATGGGGGTTGTCCCTCAGCCCAGTCTGCATCCTTTCCAATCTGGGACACCTTGAGGTATGTCCAACTATTTGTTTAAGCCCAATCCTATCAGAATAGGGCCTAAATGGGAAGTCGGACATCTCTCACAATCCAGGACTGCTGGCTCCTAACTGCTCACCTACCTGCCTTCCTGATTGCCCCTAACCACTTCTGCCTGCCAGCCTGATCACCCCCTAACCACTCCCTTGTCAGCTTGATTGATGCCTAACTACTCCCCTGCCAACTTGTTTGTCTCTAACTGCCCTCCACTGCAGGCCCGGTCACCCCCAAATTCCCTCCTCTGCTGACCTGGTCACCCCTAACTGCCTTCCCCTGCAGGCTTGATCACCCCCAAGGGCCCTCCATTTCTGGCCTGATCCATCTCAACTGCCCTCCTTTACTGGCCATCTTGTGGTGGCCATCTTTGACCACATGGGAGCAGCGATTTTGTGTGTTAGAGTGATGGTCATTTTGCATATTACTCTTTTATAAGATAGGATATACTATAGACCTGATGCATGAAATTTGTGCAAGGGTAGGCCTTCCTTCTCCTGGCTGCCACTTTGTGGCCCCGACTTCCTCCCACACCTGCCTTGGCTTGGCACTTCCCACATCCGCTGCCACAGAACCCTGGTTCTCTAGTTCCACAGAGGCCCCTGATCGATTGCCTGGCTGAGGGTGGCCTGAACCTCCCTCGTTGGGACAATCACACCCTGATTGTTCATCCCATCACCTGTGGCCTGGGTCTCCCTCTGCGGACCAATTGTGGGGCAATGGCAGGGCTCCCCGATGAATTGCATCACACCTGCCTTGGTTGGCCTGGCCAGTGCATGACATAGTGTGGTTGTCTGGATGGTCATTCTGCTGTTCACCCATTCAGTTGATTTGCATATTATGCTTTTATTATTATAGATAGTTAGTTGGATGTACATTCATGTGTCACAATTATTTTTCTGTAAATATTTCCAATATATTCTTTCATTGCCATGTGTCTTTTAGTGTCTATTGTCTATCAAATTTTCCTATCCTTATAGAAAATCTATCTTTCCTTATTTAGGCTTTAAAATTTCTTTTCTTTTTAGTATTCTTTGGTTTCACAATAATGTATCTAGGTGTGTATGTAATTTTATTTATGCTGCTCTAGATTCACTAGACATACATTCTCAGTATAAAGACTTATGTATTTCATCATTTCTTGAAAAAAAATTTCAGCTGTTATCTCCTTAAGTATTTCCTCTATTTCCTCTTTTCTTTTAAAACTTATATTAACCATGTCTCAGAATTCCTTATTTAATCTATTATGACCCTTCATTGCTTTTTTATATTTTCTATCTTTGTGATATTCTTTTATCCTATGCAATTTCCTCAGATCCGTATTTCAGTTCACAAGTTCTCTCTGTTATTTCTAATCTGTTATCTGTTGAGTTTTTAACTTCTATGATTATATGTTTTCATTTGTTTAAGTTCTAATTGGCTTATTTCCAATGCCTCATTTTTAGCCTAAGTACCTTGAAAATTGGATTTTATGCATATGTTGGATTGATTTCCCCTGTGTTTGCTCATTTTTTATTGTGACCATATTTTTTAGGTGGAACTTATTCTTTCCACGAGAGTCCTCTGAGTCTGAGTTTTGGAAGTGTTGGTGCTCCAGTAGTTTATGATCAAGCTTTGTATTAATTCTGTATCATGTGATAATATCTGACCACAATAAAAATATTCTTAGGTTTGTATTTTCAAGAAGGCTTTTGTTTGTTTTATTTACCCATTCTTTCCTGGTCTTTCTTGTTCCTTCCCTACGTCTATTGGTATATTTTCCCCCTTGTATACTCTCTAAGGATTACATTTTTAGAAGCTACATTCCCCACCTCTTTTTTTTTTTAAATCATGTGGATACTGAAATCTAAGTGAACAAAGATAGAGTACACCCACTTTCCCAGGTTAAACAAGGAGCATGTGATTATAAGAGGTGCTGAATGTTCTCACAGAATCCTGGATCCAGCCAGATCTGAAGATAGATTGCCACATGAACCAGCATATTCCATTGTTTGCTGAGCTTGGGTGCTGCCTTATTCTCAGCAACCACTTAATAAATCCTCTTCAAACAAACAACAGTGGAGGAAGATGGCTGCCAGTGGGGAGGCAGACTGCAAGATAGTATGTGAGTGAAAAACAAAGGGAGATTGTGTGGTCACATAGGGAGTGTTTGTTGGTGAGTTGAGGGACAGCTATACTCCAGGAGACTGTGGGGGACTGCTGGATCAGTCTCCCCTGATCGGGCAGCTCCACTGCTGCTGGGTTCCCTCCCAGAGCAACCGGATTGGTCACGGAGACCATGCCATCTTGAAGGGGAAAGTGGATGTTATCAGATGCCTGAAAAGCCAGGGGAATCTACAACTACAGCACCCACTGAATAGCTGCAAACCTGAGAACACCACACTGGTCCCCAAGTAGTGCAAGCACACAGATTCACAGGAGCTCTACACTCCCTCATGGAAAGGTCAGATTTCACTTAGAATAAGTTAAAGTCTGTGGTCCTGGAAGGAGAGAGAAATACATACATGGGAGCTGGAGGACCAGGAGAAGTCTGTGTCTAGAAAAATCTGTGACTATTGAGACTAACGTGATCGATGAATGTGGAAGGGAGTCCGCAGAGCTGCTAATAGAAGGGAACTCTAAAAAGCAACCCATTTTGACCTGGACACAAAAGGACAGCCTAAGTGTGCCAGCTGCTTAGACCAAAGGGGCAAAAAGACTGCACAGACTTGCATGCAGCCCTGGAGTTCGCACATTTATTTTGGCTCTTTTATATTTATTTTTTATGTTTTATTTTTTTCCTCTTTAAATCCTTGCTTATGATTGCTAAGCCCAATACAAAGGATCACTCAACTTGGATACGCTAAGAGACTGCAAGGGAAACATGTTTTTCTGGAACCTGGGGATCAGAGCGGGGAATATCCATCAGAGATCCAGCTCTGGGGCAACTCACTCACCCAAACCAGTATTAAGTGCCACAGAGAAAACAAAACCTAAACATTAGCTAGAGAGGACTTATAGACCTGGAGGTCAATCCAGAAACACTGCCACCTAAAGGTTGAGTCACAAATTGGCCCTTATGTAAACACAAATCAAGGAATACAAGAAATTAAGACGCACTGCCTGCTTAAAGATCAGGACTGCTTACAACACTGAGGAGCAGTGGAAAGCAGGGAACTTCAATACTGTCCTTACTAGGAAACAGGCATGCCAAACAGAACAGTAGAGGAAGTGAATGACCTTCACTACTACACATTTTTATTTTTTTCATCTTTTACTTAAGAAACTAATTTTTTTCTCACTTGATTTTACATTTTTAATTATTACATTTTTATTTTCAAACAGTATTATTACTACTATTTTACCTTTTTTTTTAAGTGTGATTTTATTTTCTCTTTATTTTACTTTGGGATTCATGTTCTACATTCTATTTTCATCTTTCCTTCAGCATCATTTTACTCTATCTCAGCTTTACCGTTATACTATCACTCTCTTCCTTCATCTTTTGCTTTCCTGCTTCTCTTACCCTATTCCTGGTTTGGATTTTCCCTATTCCTTCTTTTACCCCCTGTTAAAATTTCACCCAACTTATATATCTAATTTCAAATTCCCATCTCCAAGTCCATACATACCTCTCTTCTTTCTTCACTATCCAAATTTTTTTTCTCTCTGTCCTTTTGTTGTTGTTTGCTTGATTGTTGATTATATCATTATTTTTATCCTTGTTTGTGAGATTGTTTTTCTTTTTCTTTTTTTTTTTTTGCTTCTGTTTTCCTTGCCTCACTCAATATTAGTTGTTGTTTGTAGTTTCCATTCATCTCCAGGTACTTGTTGCTGGCAAGTGTTGGGATTAGTGGCTGTTCTATTGGAGTTTTCTCCTCATATATATAATTTTTTCCCTTCTTATTTCTTATTTTTTCTCTTTTCTCTCTTACATTTTCCCCTTTACTCAATTTAATTTTTGCACTCTTTTTTTCCTCTCTTCTCCTTTCTTATTCTCTAATTTACCTTTCTCTGGTGGTCACCTTTATTTAGAGATTTTAATATCGTGAATACATTTGTGTTCAGTGCCTTGTGTGTTGTACCTTGTTGTATTATATTTTATGCCTTTAAATCAATGCAGGAGAGAGAGAACTACATAATCAGATACCTGGAGAAGAGAGACCATGGGGAGACAAAGAAATAAGCCCACATATGAAAGAAAAGCAGGCATCACCAGAAAAGGAAGTAAACAAAATGGAGGCAAGCAACCTGTCAGAGAAAGAAATCAGAGAAATGGTTTTAAGGTGGCTGAAAAGAATGGAAGACAAATTCGACAATATGAGTAAGAACCAAGAGAAAATAAAGAAGAACCAAGAAGATATGAAAAATGACATTGCTACTATAAAGAACTCAATAGAAAGCATTACGAGTAGACAAGAAGAAGGAGAGGACCATATCAGTGAGCTAGAAGACAAGGTAGGAAAAATACCCATGTAAAGCAGCTTCTAGAAAAAAATAAAATAAAAAGGAGAAGGAGAGTCTAAGGGAACTTTGGGACAACATGAAACAAAACAGCACCCGCATAATAGAGGGCCAGAAGGAGAGGACACTGAGTGAAGAATAGGAAACCTGTTTGAGGAAATAATGACAAAAAAACTTCCCTGATATAGGGAAGAAAAAAATCAAAGAAGCTCATAGAGTCACAAGCAAAACAAACCTCAAAAGACCGATGCTAAAGCATATTATAATTAAATTGGCAAACACTAATGACAAAGTAAGAACCTTAAAATCGGCCAGAGAGAGACAGAACTTACCTACAAAGGATTTCCCATCAGATTAGCAATTGATTTCTCAAAGAAACACACCAGGCCAAAAGGGAATAGAATGAAATATACAAAGTCATACAAAAAAAGGATCTGAATCAAATAATACTGTACCCAGCGAGGCTGTCAATCAAAATTGAAGTTAAAATCAGGAGCTTCACAGACAAAAAAAGACTAAGGGAGTTTATTACCTCCAAACTAGCAATGTAATAAATGCTAAAGGACCTTCTATAAAAAAAAAAATAGGAAGCAAAGAAGGAGCACAGTGCTAAAGAATAAAAATGGTGACAAATAAGTACCTATCAATAATAACTTTAAATGTAAATGTATTAAATGCCCCAATCAAAAGACATAGGGTAATGGATTGGATACAAAAACATATCTGCTGTCTAAAAGAAACCCACCTCAGAAAAAAAGATACACACAGACTGAGGTTGTAGGGATGGAAAAAGTGTTTTCCAGTGAATGGAAATGAAAAAAAAAAACAACCTGGAGTAACAATACTTAGATCCGACAAATTAGATCTCAAAGTGAAGTATATAAAAAGAGATAAGCAAGGCCACTTCATAATACTAAAGGGGACAATTTAACAAGAAGAAATATCTGGTAAACATATACACATCCAATACAGGAGCACGCAAATACATAAAAAACTCCTGGAGGATATGAAGGGAGAGATTGACAGCAATACAATCATAGTAGGAGACTTTAATCCCCCACTGTCACCATTGGACAAATCCTCTAAACAAAATATCAGCAAAGAAACATCAATCCTAAATGACTCACTAGACCAGATGGAATTAATTGACATCTTCAGAACATTTTACCCCAAAGCCACAGAATATACATTCTTCTCAAGTGCATATGGATCATTTTCAAAGATAGACTGTATATTGAGTCATAGGCAAAGTCTCTTCAAATTCAAGAAGATAGAAATCATATCAAGTCTCTTCTCAGATCACAGTGGCATAAAACTTGAAATCAACTACAATAAAAACTATCCAAAAAAATCAAACACATGGAGACTAAATAGCATGATATTAATCAAAGAGTGGGTTACCAGAGAGGTCAAAGAAAAAATAAAAAACATCATGGCAATAAGTGATAATGAAAACACAACAATTGAAAATCTATTGGACACAGTGCAAGCAGTCTTGAGAGGGAAGTTCATAGCTCTCCAAGCCTACTGCAAAAAACAAGAAACAATGGCAATAAATTACTTAACCCTACAACTCAAAGAGTTAAAAAGAGAGCAACAAGAAGAGCCCAGTGTAAGGAGAAAGAAGAAAATAATAAAGATCACAGTGGAGATAAATGACATAGAGACCAAAAAAAAAAAAAAAATTAACAAAACCAAGAGCTGGTGCTTTCAAAGGGTAAACAAGATTGATGAACCTCTAGCCAGGCTCACCAAGAAGCAGAGAGGGAAGACCCAAATAAACAAAATCAGAAATGAAAGAGGAGAAATAACAACAGACCCTGTGGAAATACAAAGGATTGTTAAAAAGTACTATGGACAACTCTATTCCAACAAATTGGACAACCTGGAGGACATGGACATATTCCTAGCAAAATACAACTTTCCAAAACTCAATCAGGAAGATTCTAAACAACTCAATAGTCCAATAACTATGGAAGAAATTGAAGCAGTCATCAAAAAGCTTCCAGCAAACAAAAGCCCGGGGCCAGATGCCTTCACAGGGGAGTTTTACCAAACATTCAAAGAAGAACTAAAACCTATCCTCTTCAGACTATTACAAAAAAATTCCAGAGGAAGGAACACTTCCAAGCTCCTTCTATGAAGCCAGCATCACCCTAATACCAAAACCAGAAAAAGGTAATACAATGAAAGAGAATTACTGGGTTAATTTTCTTCCCTATACTCAGGGACATTTTCTGTCATTATTTCTTCATGAGGTGAATATCCATCATGAACATAGATGCCAAAACCCTCAACAAAATTCTAGCAAATTGGTCCCTCAGTGCATCAGAAATATCATACACCATAACCAAGTAGGATTTATTCCAGGAATGCAAGGATGGTACAATATCTCCAAATCAATAAACCTGATACATCACATAAACAAATTAAGAGATAAAAATCACATAGTCATATCAATTGATGCAGAAAAAGCATTTGACAAAATCCAACACCCTTCCTAGATGAAAACTCTAAGCAAGTTGGGATTAGAAGGATTACACCTCAATATAATAAAAGCCATATATGAAAAACCAACAACTAACATCATACTCAATGGGAAAAAAGTAAAATCATTTCCCCTAAGAACAGGAACAAATCAGGGATGCCCACTCTCACAACTCCTGTTAGACACAGTACTGGAAGTATTAGCCATTGCAATTAGACAACAACAAGAAATAAAAGGCATCCATATTGGAAAAGAGGAAGTAAAGCTGGCCTTAATTACAGATGACATGTATACCAGCCAATCAGAGTGAATATGCAAATTAATCCAACCAAGATGGCTATGGCTACAGAGAGTGCAGGAGAGAAGCCTGGGTTATCCCTGGCCATGGAAGAAGCCAAACTTTCCCCAAAGCCTGGCCATCAGAGGTTAAGGCAACTAAGTTTCAATGGCTCTGGGAGCAGAAGGCTTGGTTCTGCTCCAGGCTACAAAGTTTCAATTGTAGAAAATAAACAAATCCAAGATACCAGGGCCTCCTCTTGGGTTGCTGGGGGTAGTGGCTGACCTGCAAACCACCACAGGCCCCTTGCCCAGGCCACCCTATGCCCAAGAGATCACCCACCTTGATCCAGGCCATCTTTCAGGGCAAACCAGCTGGCCCCCACCCATGCAGCAGTCCTCTATCCTAACTAATAAAAAAGTAATATGCAGATTGACCATCATTCCAACACACAAGATGATTGCCCCCATGTGGTTAAAAGATCCTCTCCCATGTAGACACAAAGTGGCCACCACAAGCTGGCCAGCAGGGGAGGGCAGTTGGCAAGGACCAAGCATGCAAGAAAGGGCAGTTGTGGGTAATCAGGCCTGCAGGGGAGGGCAGTTAAGGGTGACCAGACCGGCAGAGGAGGGAAGTTGGGGGTGACCAGGTCCACAGGGGAGGGAAGTTAGGGGCAAACAGGCTATCAGGGAGCAGTTAGACATCAATCAGTCTGGCAGGGGATCGGTTAGGGGTGATCAGGCTGGCAGGCAGAAGCAGTTAGGGGCAATCAGGAAGGCAGGCAGATGAGCAGTTGGGAGCCATTTTTCCTGGATTGTGAGAGGGATCGGGCCTAACAGTTAGTTGGCATCCTTCCAGTGGTCGCAGATTGGAGAGGGAGCAGGCTGGGCTGAAGGACACCCCCAACCTGTGCACAAATTTCATGCACTAGGCCTCTAGTTTGATCATATTACTAAAATTGGAAATCCTGCAGTCATTCTTTTGAAATAGATCTCAGAGCACCCTTATGATTTTCAGACTAAATAATCTTATTAATAAGTAGCCATATATTATGTGCCAAGATTTGCAGACGTTCAAATAATGGCACATAGAGACAAGCCACTCAATTTGCCTTCACTTTATGACTTGAAATAGGGTTTTATGAGAATAAAAAGAATAGGACATATATTTTTCCAATGTATATATGCAATGCTGTCATATTATACAGAACCTGTGACATTAAGCAGGCCAAATATGAAAACTCAATATTTGTGCATTTTTCCCTGTATTTGAATAATGAATAATTCTGACTTATAACAAACAGAATATGCCTGTCACATTTTAAGCTACACTTTTGGCTGACCCAGGGTTTGGAGAATCCTTGTGTTTCTTTTCTTTTCCTTCTGTGTACCCCTTCTGAGATAATGTGACATGTGGCTGACAATGATTTAAATAGGACTTAATCTGAACTCATCTTACTCAAACTCTGAAATCCTATATTTTCTACCTGTATAGTAACTTGCACACTTGTAGTTCAGGAATGGAGTCTCAGGTGTGTGTTCAGTTGTCTGAAATGGCAAAAGAAATCAAAAGCTGCTCATTGCACCATACAGAATAATTACCATACAATTTTGTTTTAAAACAGTTCATAAAATGACGAAAAAATAAGAAAAAGGGAACCATAACAATTAGAAGAATTCAACAGTTAGTATGTTAAACATTTGGCATTGTCCAAGGTGGTGTACTTGTATTGGCCTTCAAGAGAGTCTTCTGTACAAGTGTCGCTCTTGAGTAACAGGTGCTGCCACCTGACTGCTGAAGTGCAGACCATGGTCAGGAAGGCTTCCTGAGAGGCTCTTGTCAATTGGCCATGAAGAGACAGGGCACAGAAGTGGAGAAATAAGCATAACGCTTCTGACTCTGAATAAGAATAGCACCTGTAAAACACTAAAAATGTAGGATGGATATAACAAAGTCAATTTAGGGTAAGGCAGCAGCATAGAACTAAGAGAGGACAAAGCCAGTTACAGACTCAGAGTCTTCTAACCTTAAAGTTACAATACATTTGTACCTGACATGGTTAAGAATATTTAACTCACAGAATCCTTGAAGACAAAGACTATTTAATCTATTTTTGTATTCTTCCTGTCTGGAAAGATGCCTTATGTACAGCAGCAACTTAATTAAACTTAAGAGTGTTTAATTAAATAAATGGAAAGAAATAGTTGGATGGAGACAGTGCCCTATTGTACTTAATCTGTTATAGTTCTTAGATCTTACTACCCAATGTCTGTCTGTCTTTATCCATACTTTTAGAGTTCACTAATAGTTCTATTTTATTATTACCCAATATGTTATATTTTTGTTGTAATTTATTAGCTGTGAAATTTTGGGCTAGTCACTTTTTAAATTCTAAATAATCTATCCAGTTGGCTAATCTGCTTTCATTTTTTACTCTTCTCATAATTTTCTGCAACTGGAGGAAATTTACTTATTGAAAACTTATTATTTTAAATAGATACTACCATCCAGTTGGTAGATGTTACCTGAATTGTAGATAAGACATATTTTAAAACTCAATTCTATAACTGTGACAAATGTACCACATTGATCTAGAACTTGTATCTTTAAGATGCAGCTTTCATTGCAAGTTAATATAAGGGAATAAACACTGGCAGGTATGGCCTGAAAACTGATTCATTAATCTATACATGGTTTTGTCTATGTGAAAACAATGTAATCTCATACTAAAAGAGTGACACAGAGATATTGATAATGTCACTTCCCCATTTTTATGAGACACTCCCTAGTGTTCTCAGTTGGTTTGGGGAGTTGCTGTGCTTCACTTACTGCCTTTCAATGTGTTTTCTTTGAGAACTAATCAATGTGATATGCATTTTAAGTTGCTTTCCAATGGCTTAAACATACTTACCCAAACACTTTTGTCTTGTTTGTGGCAAATGACTGGCCAGTGTTTCAGCAGGCACCTATAACAATGAAGAAGAGGTTTTCTTGTCTGTTTGTTTTGTTTTGTCTTCTATGAAGATAATTGCTTACTAATCAATCAAGTTCCCATCTTCAGCCTCATTTTCACCACAGTGCCCATGACTGTATATATTTATGATGTATGTGCAATTATTCACCCATCTATCTTCTAGTTACCTATTGATTTTATCCAAGAGTATAAGCAATATTTTATGATATTAGAATATAAATTTGATTGCACAATGAAAGTAGACATTAAAAAGAAAAAAGCAGATATACCTAAGATCATTTAGAGAAACAAGAGAAATTAAACAGAAACTTGTAATTCATTGGCTACTGTAGCTGAGACTAAATTTGGCTCTGTGTGTTTCACAAAAGATAAAGCATAATATAGACATGGCACAAACACAATATAGAAAACCCAGTGGGTTAGGTGTTATTTATTAAATAGTAATTAGGGAGGCTAACATTATTTGGAAGGAAATTACAAAATAAGTTCTGAAAGGAATCTATCATTTGGATCTCTAGTTAAGGGATATTAGATAACATGATAAACAATGCATTCAGTTATTTTGTAACAGAGTTCTTCCAAAAATGGAAGCTATCATATCCTATATAATAAAAGCCTAATATGCAAATTGACTGAACAGAGGAATGACCACAGAACAACCAGTCACTATTACATGCACTGACCACCAGGGGGAAGACGCTCCTGCATGAGTGTGTGCCCTCTCCCCCGAGAGGGAAGTGACCCACAGTGGTGATTGGGGGACAGGGCCAGCCAGCGGGCAGTGCCAGGCTGCCAGCTTAGGCGGGTGCCAGCAGGGGGTCCCCCATCACCCGACCCACCAGTTGCCTCACAGATGGCTCTGATCTCTGGCCAGTCATAGGGACCCTACCCTATATATTGGGAACAGTCTCTTAGGTTTAAAAATGAAAACCTGGTAAGGTTACTCTAACACTGAAAAAACAGGATGATGCAGCAATGACATGCATGGACTCTGGCTTGCACATTTTGTGGTCAGCCCTGATTCTGACATTTATAACTGTGTGTCAAAGCAATTACTTCTCTCTGCTTCAGTTTTTCCACCCATAAGCTGGGGAAAATGGTACTACTACCTCAGAAGGATCAATTTATTATGTACTATTTGTCATAATCATGGCAAAAAAAATGTAACTGCTCATACCACAGCAAGATGCCTTTCACCTAAAAGTACTGGTCACTGGTACATGCAGTATCCTGAATTGTGAGAGGGATGTCTGTCTGCCAGTTTAGGCTTGAAATTCCAAGGGGTCCCCGATTGCAAGAGAATGCAGGCTTGGCTGAGGGCCCACCCTTCCTGCACATGAATTTTATGCACTGGAACTCTAATATTGACTATAAAAGCTTAAGTTATGATATGCAATTATAATTCAGAGTAGACAATTTTTCTAAAATCTAGGTTATTAGAGTCAATGCATTTGTCTTTGATGAACAAACTTAATTCAGTGAAAAAGTTTTTTCTTGCTCTTTTTTGTTCAATTAATCAGAGTTCTAATCAACTTCAGTATCAAAGTGAATTCATGATTAAATTATCTGACCAATTTAAGGGGAGAGCCTCTTACATTATTTATTAAAAATAAGCTCACATGCTTTAGACACAAGACATAGAGATTGTTGTGCAATGTTTGGACACAACTTCTACTCTGATCTATGGAGGTGAACTGTGAGAATGGTTATAAATCAGACTATTATTATTTCATAAAAATAGAATAAATCACTTAATGTGCTCAAACAAGAACTCAGAGAAGATCTTAGCATTCTGGATGTATGGTATGAAAAATTAACTCAAACAAAAAATAAACACAAGCACTGTTGTTATCAACTAGAGTCCCAGTGCACGACTTCATGCACCTTGAACTATAGGCCTCGTGGTTGTGGTGGGGTGTGTCTTGATTCATCCTCTGCACCCTCGCCTGTCCCCTTTCACCATGTCTCCCAGTCCTGTCTGCTGGCAGCCCCACTCCCACCGCTGCCACTGCTCCCATGCACTGATGGCACTGCCACACACTGATGGCACTGGCCCGGCTCACATCCACTGATGGGGTGGAGCGATTGGGGCTAAGCACCAGCAGCAAGTGCAAGCACCGGGCAGGACCATGGCATGCAGGAGCAAAGAATTTTCAGTAACCACCAGTGGCTTGCCCCAATGACAGCAAACAGCACCCCACCTTGGTCTGGTGCCCCCATTCACCTTCTCCACCATCCCACTGCAGCCATGGACATGCCCCATTTGTGGTTGAGTTAGACAGACCAAGATTCAAATCCCAGGGTCATAATTTATTAGCTGTGGAATTGTGGGCTAGTCAGTCTTTTAATTCTAAACTCTCCTTACCTATATAGTAAAACAATAGTTCTAGAATGCTGTGGGAGAATTATGTATATCATACACATAGCATAATGAAAGTAGGTATTCAATCTAACCTTGTTTTTATAATGACTAAGTGTAAAAATATTCTCCCAGATAACTGAATGAGGTGTTCTATTTATTAAAATACTACTCAATTAGAAAATGTTTATGAAATATACTCATTTTATTTTAACATGGTTAATGAGTACCAAAGTGTTATTTCTGATAATTACTCATTTGGTCAAGCTATTTGTTAATATTATTCTAAGCTGGTCTTATTAAGACATTGTCCTATCTAATAAAAGGGTGATATGCAAATTAACCATCACTCCCTCACAAAGATGGTGGCGCCCATAGCCATAAGATGGTGGCATTTAGTTCCCTCAGTCCCGCAGGGGTCCCTCAGTCCTGGGGGGCAGTTGCTGAGAGCAGGCAGTGTGAGTGGCCTGGAAGAATGCTTGCTTCATTGCCAAGGCAATGAGGCAAGCATTCTGTCCCAGCCATGGAGGGCCTCTGGGCAGCAGACACAGAGCAGCCAGGCCCTGTAGAGAGCAGAGAATCACAGGGAGTGGGCCTAAGCCATCATGGCTCCCGGACTGGAGAGGGCTCCCCTGAGGGCTCTCAGTTTAGAGAGGGTGCAGGTCAGGCTGAGGGACCCAACCCCCATTAATGAATTTCATGTACCGGGCCTCTAGTATGAACATAAGAAGGGATTGGTAATTGTATAAGTTTAAAGGTTGATATGCTTTCAACCAATTTATATGAGTCATATCAAGTCATTTAAAATACAAAATAAGAGCAATAAGACTGTAGCCTTTATCCTATTTAATTTAGAAACTATTTGGGGGTTAGCTGAGGTTTAAAAAATATGACAAAGCCCCAACTGGCTTGGCTTAGTAGTTGAGCATCAACCTATGAATCAGGAGGGCATGGTTCCATTTCCAGTCAGGGCACATGGCTGAGTTAGAAGCTTAATCCCCAGTGTGGGGCATGCAGAAGGCAGCCAATCAATGATTCTTATCATTTATGTTTCTATCTCTATCTCCCTCTCGCTTTCTCTCTGAAATCAATAAAAATATATTAAAAAATAAATAAAAAGCATGACAATGGACAGTTGTTTGTTTGTTTTTTGTGGAAACTTTCCCTTATAAAGGGTAGGTTTCACATACTCAGTATGAGAAAAATTTAGAGGTTCATGGAATATTCTGCTGTAATTAGGATTAAATTTATTGTTCTGTTGGGAGCTGGTGTATGTGTGTGTGTGGGATGGGGGTGGGGGTAAGATTTCTTAGTTCCTTTGGGCTGCTATAAGAAATTACCATAGATAGGTGGTTTATAAATAACAGACATTTACTTCTCATAATTCTGAAAGCTGGACAGTCCAAGATCAAGACATTGGCATATTTTGTGTCTGTTGAGAGTCTTCTTTCTGGTTCATAGGTAGCTGTCTTCTGGCTATGCCTCACATGGCAGGAAGAGAGCTCTCTGGGGTCTCTTTTATAAGGGTGCTAATCTCATTCATGAGAGCTTCACCCTCATAAACTAATCATCTCCTAAAGGCCCCACCTCCATTTACTATCATATTGGGAATTAGGTTTTAACATAGGAATTTTGGTGTGGGTAGGAGGCACAAACATTCAATCTACATAGCAAGAGGGTTGTTTTTAAGCCAAGGATACTAACAATTCAAAACAAATCTTTTTAGGGTAGTGATACTACAAGGAATGGAAAGAAGGAGTATCTATATTTATATTTCTCTTTGGGGCATAAGCTCTGGACAAGACTAACTGCTATCTTCTTAGTCTTTCTGTTCTATTTGAAATCTATGTATATAAAAGCCAGTGACCAAAATGCTGTAACTATCTGAACGAATGGTTATTATGATGCCCACTGTGGCCAGCAAACCTGCCTGATCAGGGTGGGGGCAGGGTCGGCCACCCAGCCTCCTGCAGACCCTCCCCCCACCTGTCCCCACCCCAGACAGGCCCCCTATCCTGATCAGGGGCAGGGCCAGCTGGCCAACCACCTGAGGTCCCTCTCCCTGATGGGCTCCCACCACCCTGATCGGCCCTCCTCCCTTCCCCCCATCAGCTCTGCCCCCAATCGTCCCCCCTATCAGGGGCAAGGCCGGCATGCCAACCACCCCTGTCCCCTCTTCTAGGCCATAGCTCCTGATCAGCTCCTGCACCCCATTTGGGGGTGGGGCCAGCTGGCCCACACCCTCAGCCTCTTTCCACTACAGGCCCCACCCCTAATCAGTTCCCACCATCCCAGTCGGCCCATGGCCCCTCCCCCTAGCCATCTCCACCTTTGATTGGCCCCCCTCACACTCACCAATTGGTAGCAGGGCTGGCTGGCCCACCACCCATAGCCTTTCCCCTTAGCCAGCCTGCTCCCAACTGACCCCCCTATTCCAATCAGGGGTCGGGTGAGCTGGCTAATCTCCCTTGGGCCCCTACCCCCAGCCAGCCAGGCCCCAATCAGCCCCAATCAGGGCAGATGGCCAGCCAACCTCCTGCTGTCTCCTCCTCCCGACAGGTCCGGCCCCGATCCACTCAGATTGGGGCTGGGCCAGTCGGACTTCACCCATGCACAAATTTGTGCACTGGGCCTCTAGTAATAATAATAAGTTAGGATGAATGAACATAACCTACAGTCAAAATTAAACAAGGGTAGTAAATGTTAAAGTGAAAGCAATAGTGAAATTTTAATTTAAAATTATTGACTAACCACTCAACAAACCACATACAAATCTCTGTTATAAAGAGACCAAAGAGTCTCCTTATACAAAATAAAATGGAAGAACAGTCTTTCAAATGTCCTGTGTATCCTTAGCAGGAAAGCCAAATATATTTTTTTTTTACAGCAGCCAGTATAGAGTGAATCCTATTTTTTTTGGCAGCATACTGGGTACTTTCTGAGCATTATTTCTAATCCTTGCAACAATAGCAAGAGGGAGAGATTTAATTTCATTTTACAGATGAAGAGCAGTGGCCACAAATGGTGAATAGTTCTTTTGAGACCTCTAGCAACACTGTAGCTTTCTATTGATAGGTAACACAGTCAAACTGAGAGCTTTCCTTGTATCATTAAACCTAGCAATTGGCATGGACTTCTTTTCTTCTTGTCAGTGCTGATGGGAACAGAGACGTCTGCTGACGCCTGGACCTCCCATGTATAACAGGCATTGGCAAACCAGAGCACATGGGCCAAATCCCATTCACCTCCTATTTTGTATGGTCTGGGAGTTTTTACATTTTTTAAATAGCTGGAAAATGTCAAAACAAGAATGATATTGTATGATATGTGAAAAGTGTATGAAATTCAACTTGCAGTGTCCCTAAAAAAAATTTATTGAAACAGATTCATGCTTACTCATTCAGATGTTATTTATGACTGCTTTGATGCTACAGTGGCAGTTGAGGAATTGCAACAGAAACACAATGGGTTGCAAAGCCTAACATTCTTACCCTCTGATCTTTTACAGAAAAAGTGTGCTGAGATCTTGTTGTAGACCGTAAATTCTTGGAGGACAGATTAGATTCCCCAGAGTCTAGCACAATATCTACAAAGTGAACTCTAAATATAGGTTATGTAAATGAATGAATGAATAAATAAATAAATAATTTATAAAAGCTTTCAAGAGCTGTCTTTTCCAAACTTACTCTGCAATTTATTTTTGTGCCTTGTTTGAAAGCAATCTTTAACCAGATCTGCCCACTTTAAATTGGTGGAGTTAATGTGATATTATTTTGAAGCAGAACTTAAATATTTCTTGCACATCAATCAATTTTTCATCTTCCACTTTTTCTTCTAGTCATATTCACACTACGTGAATATATTTTCCATTCTTTTACCTGAAGATACTTTTATACAGATTGCTATTGCGACCATTCATTTATCTTTTCTAGGAGCGCATGATGTCCTTTTTTTATTATTAATGTTGCAGGAAGACAAGGAAAGGGTAAAGATAGGGAAGCTAAAGTTTAGGCAAGGCCCAAATCAAGGTCCTGGGGAGATGCCAGAGAGGCAGGAACTCAAAGAGGATCCTAGTAGACTTTAGGTGGAACTTGCGGAGTGGGGTGAGGATTCAGGGTACATGTGTAAAGGAAAAACTATTTTTTTCTGCTACTAACGTTACTTCTAACACCGAATGTCTGGGATTTTCACACCAGGCCATTCAGTTTTCTATGAACACAAACTGGGTGTCCTGCAATTCAATTCATTCTGACAGTATCTGGAGTTAGCACAGTCCCTCAGGTTGAAAGCTCAGTCCCACAAGACTGGTCCCCACTTTAGGTGCCAATCACAAACATAGATCTCTTATATTTCTAACTGACCACCTGTGTATTGGGGAATTCTCATGCCCCGCTTCTCAGGTTTGCTAATCTGTTATAATGGTTCACAGACCTCAGGAGAGCCCTTTACTTAGTACTACTGGTGTATTATAAAGGACACAACTCAGGAACAGCAGAATGGAAGAGAGGCTTAAAGTAAGGTATGGGAAGGGGAACAGGGCTTCCTTACCCTCTTTGCGGGGTGCCAGCCTCCCAGTATCTCATTGGGTTTACCAATCCATTTGGGGTGTATATGAGGATTTCATTATATGGGCATTAATTGATCAAATCATTGACCACTGGTGACTGAACTCAATCTCCTAGTCCCTCTCCCTCTCTAGAGGTCAGGGATGGGGCTGAAGTTTCCAGCTCTCTAATCATGTGGTTGGTTCTTCTAGCACTGTTCCCTCCACAATCCTCCAATAAGCACCTCATTAGCATAAACTCTGATGTGTTTGAAAGAGGCTTATCCTATGTAATAAAAGCCTAATGTACAAATTGTTCCCTCCAGAGTTTGACCGACCAGGAGTTCAACCACTCACCACCAGGGGGCAGTGTGGGATGAAGGAAGGCCTCTGTCAGCCCTTATTGTTGGCCAGGCCTAGGGACACTACCCATGCACAAATTTCATGCACTGGGCCTCTAGTTATGAATAACAAAAGATGCTCCTCTCACCTCTGTATTCAAGAAATTCCAAGGCTTTAAGGAGCTCTGTGCCAGGAACCAGGGGCAGAGACCAAATATATATTCCTTATGTCCCCATATGACAATAGGGTGTGGGAAAGATGTGCAAAGGGAGGCAGGGAGCATGGAGGAAAAGTTTGATCTGTGAGGATTCTGTCAGGCCTGTCCTGTCCTATGACCACTATGTGTGAAGGACAGCAGACACCCGTTGTAGGCCTGTGTTTCATCCATCCAGACCACAGACCAGCTGTGTTTTTTCCTCCAGCTTGCACTAGAGAACACCTTGTTCACACTTGCAAGTTTGGTTACAGGAGAGTGACCATAAGAGCGGGGGGTGAGGGTAGGAAGAAATGGAGTTGAAAGGCGTGTTAATGAGAGAAGCCATGATGTTTTCAGCAGGGGCATTTTTACCTGAGTTTCTTCTAGTGATTTTAAGTCCTGGTCTGTCTCCCAGAGCTTCCAATGTGCTGTCTGCACTGACGTGCTTTGACGCATTGGTGTCCTGTGCGGGAGGTGGCTCATTTAATCAGTCCAGGCGCTGCTCTTCACAGAGAGCATGACACACGGGACAGATTTATCGCCAGACTCTGGGCTCCATTTTCCACTGCACTGTAAAACCCTGGCCCATTAGTGAGAGCAGGAGTGATGTTTATGCATGAAGAGAAGCTGTTCGATTGGGCAACTGCAGCCTCCACCACCGGCGGAAGCACAGCTCCCACTTATCAAGTGGGGTTAATAGGGGATCTTCGTATGCACTGCAGAATCAATCCTCCGTACATGGCCCTCTGCTACAAAAATAATTGCTGCTCATCGGTGGTAAAGATCTCAGCCATGTCAGGGCCTTAATGGTGAGATTAATGTTTCACCGCTCCGGGGCTGGGCCAGTTCTCTACAAAAACCACACACTTCCGGCCCGAGAGCTTTATGAGATGTTTTCCAGCTGAAATCTGGAGCTGTGCTGGTTTGCTGGGTTATTTGGGTGGACTTTTGCTCAGGAGATACTTTTGTCTCTAAAGACTAATTAGCTGAAGCAACCAATGAACAGCTTGGGGTCCAGGCTCAAGGTCTGCAATTTAAATGTACAGGTAACTGTGGACAAGCTATTCTTTCTGAGCACTACTGTCTTTAGCTTTAAAATAAGGGAGCTGCATGTGGTGGTTTCTAAACATTTTGCTCATCTGTTTAACAGGTATCATGTTATAATGACAATGTGCTTGGTTTGTGTTTCTATTTCTTTTTTCTTCCCTAATAGATTGTGACCACATCTCTGATGTTATTTCAAGAGCCTACCCCAGTTCTTGGTACATGCAATTTGGGCTCAATAGATATTTTACTTATTAAAAGTAAAATTTTGTGATTCTTTAACTCTAAGTAATTTGTGTACTCATTAAACAACAAGGCAATTCCTTGGATGATACGTTCTTCTATCGGCAAAATTTAGAAAAAAAGAATGGACTTCAATTTATTGCATTAGTAAATTGATATTGTAACCTTACTATAGTATAAGTATTTAATTTAAAAAGATTTATTGAGCACTTACTATTGGCAGGAATAGTTAGAGAATTCATAGATGAACTTGATTTGTAAATTTGGTAGAGATGATCTCGATTTGTGAAGGACTGGTATACTTGGTGAATAGGCAGAGTAAAAACATAAAATCATTGTAGACGAGAAGAAAATAAATAGGGCTACAAATAGTATAGATCTGTGGTCGGCAAACCGCAGCTCGAGAGCCACATGTGGTTGGCTCTTTGGCCCCTTGAGTGTAACTCTTCCACAAAATACCACAGCTTGGGCAAGTATTTTGAAGAAATGGTGTTAGATGAAGTTTAAGTTTAAAAAATTTGGCTCTCAAAAGAAATTTCAATCATTGTACTGTTGATATTTGGCTCTGTTGACTAATGAGTTTGCCGACCACTAGATAGACCAACAAAGTCATGTGCTGATTGCAAACGAAGTTGCAGTTGGAGAATGGAAGGAAACTGGGTTAAGTGTGGTGGCCAAGTGATGAGGATCATAGTTGACATTCCTGTACAATTTAGACCTACTGTAGTAAAAACAGACAGTCACAGGAATTAGTGGTCCTTTTAGAAAAATAGAATGTTACAGTGAGAGTTGGCTTGGAGAAAAGATACTTA
Source organism: Lasiurus cinereus (assembly GCA_011751065.1). NCBI lineage: Eukaryota > Metazoa > Chordata > Mammalia > Chiroptera > Vespertilionidae > Lasiurus > Lasiurus cinereus. The sequence goes on from JAAGEH010000392.1 coordinate 5,859,431, forward strand.
AAAATGTTTACCTGATTGAGAAGAACAGATGGCATCTGATACTTTTCTGTTTATCAGGAAGCTCAGCTCCCACCCACTGTCAAATAGCTACATTTACATTGATGCTCCAACTTTTGTTAATGAGTTGGATGTTTAGAAAAAAATATATCCATTATTATACCACTTCATCATCTGATTGACTCATCTTTTACTTGCTCCTGGGTTGTCTCTGCATGTGTTCAAATGTTTGGTTTTGTAATGGCTAATTTTGTATCAATTTGACTGGCTGTGATAGCCAAATGTTTGGTTAAACATCAGTCTGAATGTTGCAGTGAAGTTGGTTTTTAGGTGTTACTGACATTTAATCAGTGGACTTGGAGTAAAGCAGATTACCTTCTTTCAATAAGCTGAAGACCTTCAGAGAAGAGACTGAGGTCTTTGAAGAAGATGGTATCCCATCTGGAGACTGCTTTAGACTCTGACTGCAGCATCAACTCCTCCCTGAGTCTACAATATGCTCACCTATTCTGTAGCTTTTGTACTTGTCAACTGCCATAATTGTGTCAACCAATGCATTAAAATAAACCTACACACACACATACTCATTATTGATTCAGTTTATCTCGAGAAACCTAATTCAGTTGTATTTTTATAGTTAAGCTCTGATGCAATACTTCTAAAATCCAGTTGATGAACCAGAAGTCACTGTGCCATACTTTCTGCCTAGGTCCCTCTGTCATCTGTGCCCTCAGCCTTCAACTGTGTGATGAAAGAGAGCATATATTTCATCTACACTGTTACCCTTTTGTATTCCTGGAAGTGAAATTTTAGTGGATCATTAATATATGGATTAGAAATACCATTATTATGAAAGATTCTCATTTCACTTCTGTACTGAAAAATATTTCAGCCAATAATATAAAACACCAAAATATAATTGTTAACTAAACAATTTATTTATTATCACCTCCTCCTTCTCTTTCTTTTTTTGTTTTGTTATTAAAAATATTTTGACTTATTCCAACTTCCTCTTGTTGCCTTCTCCCTCTCACCTCTCTAGAACTCACCTCTTCCAGAGATATAAAAGTAAAATGGATACTGTGTCCAAATGACCTATGTTTTCTTTATTCCACAGAAAGCTTAATTTAAGTGCAATAAGAGTAAAGACACATTTGAAGAGTCTGCTTCAGAGTAATCTTCTGTCTTTTGAAAGTAGTGAAAGCAGATAGTAAGCATGCTAAAATAAGAGCTGTCATGCTGTTTATGCCAGCATTTGTAAACACTGGCCAGCTAGTTCTTTTCTACTGAGAGCTATTTTGGCTGTAGTCTTTCTTCTCTGTTTTTGACCATATAAACTCATTGCCTTGATTTTGCTTGGAGCTATGTGCCTGATTACAGATCAAGAGTGCTGCTGGGGAGTAGGGATATACTTTGGGATTTTTGCTTGTCATCTAATTAGGTTTTATTTTTCCCACTACACTTTTGCAATGTTGAAGTTAATATATATTCACTGCAAAAACAAAAAAACAAAACTCAAAACAAACAAACAAACAAAAATAACAACAAAAAACCAGCCTGGAAAAACTAAACAGTTTCAGCCATAATTCAATGGCATACAAGTAACAATTATTAGCAGTTAAAGTATGTCTGCTTGTTGTGCGTGCGTGTGTGTGTGTGTGTGTGTGTGTGTGTGTCTAGATTCTCATCTGAGCTCCCAGCCATTGGCTAGCATCAATAGTTAGCCATGGGAGCTGTCTTAGTGCTTCTGGGTCAATGGTCCTCAAATAACTATAGGCTTAGCCTATGTCAGAACTGCCTAGTCAACATACAGAATTTCAAACGATAAACATCTGTGGTTATAAGTCAATAGCTTTTTAAGTGGTTTGTTATAAAGCAATATGAAAAGGGAAATAACATTATTTTGATCTCAATTGACTATGAACATAGTTAATTATCTTTACCCTCACACCAAGCCTATTATTGGTTTCCATAATAGGGGCCAACGTCATAAAAATAATTCTGTTTCATAAATATTTAGAGAACCTACTCTGTGCCAAGCAGTTTGTTAAATTTGGAGATAAAACAAAGTCTGAGTCAGCAAGAGCCAGAGAGTTTAGTATGGAAAACATATATAAATGAATAATTACTACCTTGCGATAAGTTCTGTTACAGATAATGGTTTTGTTAATTTCACAAATACTTGAGCAGCTATTACATCCCAGATATGCAAGACATTGGGATGGATGGAAATGAAGTTCTTGCTCTGGAGGAATTTACCACCTAGTGGGAGAGACAAAATAAAAACAGATATTTTCACCTACCTGGTATTGCTCAGTGGTTGAGCATCAACCTATGCACCAAGGGGTCACTGGTCAAGGTACATACCTGAGTTGCAGGCTAAGTCCCTGATGAAGGATGTGCAGGAGAAAACTGATTGATGTTTTCTCTCATTGATGTTTTTATCTCTCTTTTTCTTTTCCTCCCCCACCCTAAAAAAATCAATAAAAATATGTTTAAAAACAAAAAAAAACCCTCAGATATTTTCAATATAATGTGATAAGTGCTAGGACTAAAACATGAAGTGGTAGGTAATTCAGTGATATTATGTGTATACTAGAGGTCTGGTGCATGAAAATTCATGCACTGGAGGAGGGGTCCCTCAGCCCAGCCTGCCCCCTCTCACAGTCTGGGAGCCTGCAGTGTGAGAGGTGACCCGGTGATCATGGGAAGGCGATGTCCCATCACACCTCTGCTGCTGCCACTGCTGGCAGCACAGACCTAGACTGGCCCTGGCTACTTGAGCCTCAGATGACCCTCGATGGCTGGGCAGCCACTATCTGAGGCTTGCCTATGCCTCAGACAGGCCCTCGGTGGCTGTGGGGGCTGAGGGGAATGGGGGACTACAGAGGCAGGTGTGCAGAATAGCTGAGTCTGCCAGGGGGTGGACCCGGCCTTGCTGCGACCTGCCACCCAGTGCAGCTGAGGGAACTGGGTGCTGCCATCTAGTGGCTGTGGGCACCGCCATTTTTGAGGGCATGGCAGTCAATTAGCATATCCCCTCCTTATTGGCTGTGGGTACCACCATCTTTGCAATGGTGTGAGGGCCAATTAGCAGAGTCTTTCTTTATTAGATAGGATCACTCAACACAAAGAATGGAATATAAAAGATGCTCAAAGTATTTTATATTCCAGCCTCCTCCTTTGATTGTGTGACATTATATAATCTAAAGACAGTTGGAACAGTATTTTCCATCCAGCAGGCCCTTTGGCCATGTGGTCTTAAAGCCCCTCCACCAAGAGGAAGAATCTCATTGCACTCCCTTTGAAACTGGGCTGGTCTTCAGGACTCACTTGTAACCAACAAAATTTGGTGGAAGTGATGCTGCATGACTTCTGAAGCTGGCCAGAAAAGGCCAAGTTGTTTCAGCCTTGGATCTCCTGAAATACTAATTTATCAGTTGCTCCATCTCAGAGGGCTTTTTCTTCACCCAGCTGTGATAAGCCCAAGCCACATGGAGAGACTGTATACAGGCACACTGGTTGACAGCCCTGGCTGAGCCCAGTGTTTGAGGTCATTCTTAATTTGGGCATCAGACAACTGAACAAAGAAGCCTATAGTTCATTTTAGTTTCTGCCCCTTCTAGTCACCTTCAACCCACTGGAGCCTTCCAGCTGCTCTGGAGCAGGGACAAACCATCCCCACTATACTCTGTTCAGAATTCTGGTCTATAAAACACATGACCATAATAAAAAGGTTGCTTTTTTATAGCACTAAGTTTGGAGAGGGTTATTATGCAGCAATAGATAATCAGAACAGATGGGGTTCCAAGAAAGAGCCAGTTTGCAATGAATTATATTACAGTATTTTTAAAAAATATTTTTATTGATTTTAGAGAGAGGAAGGGAGAAGAATAGAGAGATAGAAACATTGATCAGCTGCCTCCTGCATGCCCCCTACTGGTGCCTGAATCCCAGACATGTGCTTTCCTGGTTCATGGGCCAAGGACCAACCATTGAGCTACACTGGTCAGGCTATATTTTTAAATATAATTTATTATTAAATTTTGGTATTTCTGGATGAAGGAAATTCTTTTAGTTAACTTGGAAACTGAGAAAATATTTAGTCACTAATTATTTCTGAACTCAGGTCACAGGAATTTGGGCGTCAATCCCTGACTGAAATAATTTTCCACATTTATAAAATTGAGTCTACTGGCTTGAGGAATATTTCATTTTTTTCTGATAAGGACTATGTCTCTTCATCTTCAGACTTTGTGCAAATGGAAATGTTGAAAAGACCTGATTTATTTGATATTCATATCATAAATCTGTGAGACACAATCTTTTAGTCAGTGATGAGTTGGAAATGGCTTGGCATATTCAGAGTCACTGGCTACCTAAAATGTAATATGTGTTCTGGCTTTCAATCACTAATTATCATTTATAGGAAGAAGTTGTCTTTATGAAGAATTGGAGAAAATGCAATATTAAACTATAAAGTCTATTCTACTTTAGTCATTAGTTCTACCACTCATTAACAATTAAACTTGTACATTTTTTAGATTGGAAACTTGAAAATTGTGTAAGAAAGATACTCATTTTAATTATGTGAATTGAAAGCAGCATTTTTTTTCCTATTTCTCTATCCTACAGTAATTGAGAAATCATTAAAAATTGGAATACAGTTCTATTAAACTTAAAGGAGGAAAAAAGAGATTGTGTTAATATCCAAAACATTTTTTTTCTTAGACAGTAGTCTTGACAGATGAGACAATTAAATCTGAGTCTGTGTGGTGGTAAATAGGTGACATAGAAGGAAAACAAGAAGGGGCAGTAAATGGTTAATCAATGAATGCCAATTATATGTCAGACCGAATTGAATAAATGTTCTAGGAAAGTGAGAGGACTGGTGGTTAAAGGGAAGAATTGGAGCTAGAGGAGACAAAAGGTATTTAAGCTTACACCCCCACCCCCTTGATACCCAGGTGCTGCTGGGCCTAGGCCAGGGCAAAAAGAAAAGGAAAGGAAGAAATCTCCTGGGACCATTGTATTTTTGGACTCTGAACATTCAGACAGTGAAAACTTGCTGTCTGCAGAGAAAGCATATTTCTTGTTTCCCAACTTTCTGATTGTTTGCAAAGGGAGGAAGCACAGACTGTAATAGATCCCAGATCCAGGACATGTTTCTGGGTCTCAGACTTCATGGCCTCATCCTCATCCTCAATGCTTCCTGTTCAATCCTCAAATTTCTCTATCACTTGCTTTCATACCTCCTGCTTGACAACTAATGCATTTTTGTAAGAACCCCTCAGGTTTTATCTGAGTTACCTAACCATCCATTTTTTAAAAAGACAAATGTAAAGTTAGCTCCATGATTGTCCCCTCCATCTCTTCTTCAGGTAGTTCACATTGAACTTTCTTAGTCTTTCCAGATGAAGAAACACATGGAGGGTGTTGCTTGAGGCATGAAAGGTTAAGCCAATTTAGATTTAGTTTAGTCTATGCTGAAAGTGGGTTATAATATATTTAGATTTTTCTATGTAGCTTTTTGGGATATATACACATACTAAAAACAATAAGCATATCAAATTTTCTCAGGAATCTTTTTATAAGAAATTAAGGAAGGTTTTCATTTAATAAATTCATTTGGATTATTCTTTTTAAAAAATATATATACACATATTTTTATTGATTTCAGAGAGGGAGAAACAGATAGAAACATCAATGATGAGAGAGAATCATAACTGGCTATCTCCTGCATACCCCACACTGGGGATCAAGCCTACAACCCGGGTATGTGCCATGACTGGGAATTGAGTCATGACCTCCTGGTTCATAGGTCAACCCTCAACTACTGAGCCACACCAACCAGACTGGATTATTCTTGAGGGGATAGCATGTGAAAGTATTGGTACGTGAGAGTGCACATTTACAGTATTTTCATTCCATTAAAAACTTTCTTGAGCTTGCTTGTCAGTTCAGTCACCAAGCTTCACTAAGCTTTGCTAATTTTGTGAAACTTGGAATAGTGTTTTTTCCACTTTAGAGATAATCCCTGAAAGCTTCCTTCTTGTAGATGGCAATAAATCATTCTCTCCACTAAAAGCCTCGATGTCATTTGAAATTTATTACAAGGAGTGAGTAGTGGACTTAAAAGCCATTTCACATGTCTTATTACTTCAATCATCTAATTTATGGGTTTCAGCTGCATTTGTAGTTGGAAAAAGTATTTTCTTTCCCTGATCAATATGAGTCTGGTTTTGCATTCATCCCCACTAACCCTACTTGCCCGATTGTATCCACTATGTCTCTTAGACTTTATAGCTGCTGCAGCATTCTGGTTCCATGATTCAATGCAATGTAGCTCTGAAATGGAAAGAAAGTGCCAACCAGGCTGATGTAGATTGACTAAGCTTTACCAGCTCTTAGCTGCACTTGTTAAAAGATAACTTATTTATTATTAGTTGAGCAATCTTGCCCTAGGAAGGGGAAGCTGTCAAAAGCTTCCCTGTTTAATATGCACATCTTTGGCTTCATGGAGAGAGTCTGAAGGACACCGATTAAACACAAATGAGGTAAGTTAAATAACGCACACTTAATACACAGAATGGTAAGGATCAGGCACTCTTTATGGCCATATTGGAAGCATTTTTCCTTCTGTAATAAATAATCTATGTTCTCCTGTGCCAGTTATTCTCATCCCCATAATGAAAGACAGTATTAATGGATTAACAGACTGAAGAGAAATGTAGAGAAGTTATAGTCCCTTAGAGCAGGCTGGGGCCCCATGAGAAAAACACCCATATGGGTGTAACAATGATTGAACCTCTGCAATGTCCAGACCTAGACCTGGTCTTTGATTTTTATCAGGATCATTGTAAAACTCTACTACTGGCTGAGACCGGTTTGGTTCAGTGGATAGAGCGTCGGCTTGTGGACTGAAAGGTCCCAGGTTCGATTCCGGTTGAGGGCATGTACCTTGCTTGCGGGCACATCTCCACTGTGGGGCGTGCAGGAGGCGGCTGATCGATGTCTCTCTCTCATCAATATTTCTGACTTTCTACCTTTCTCCCTTCCTCTCTGTAAAAAAATCAATAAAATATATTTTTTAAAAAATCAACTACTATATGCTTTGATTTCAACATCAGAAAAATAAGATGAGCACCCAAATATTCCTATTTTGGGTTACGATGAATATATCTAACCCTTAATTTTCAATCCATTCAACCTCATGGCAAAATTCAAAATTTATTAAAAAACGACTTACTATAGGCAAGATACTAACAGACAACTACACCCTCCTGTACAATTCCTAGTCAACACTGGGAGGTGAATAATGTTTTGTCTTTTGCACCCAAATATTCCCTTCTTTGTTCCTCTTTCTTCCCTCCTCAAAGGGTCTATATAGGTGTTCATCCTCCCCTATTCTTTTGTGACCAAAACTGGTGGGTTGTCTCCTGAATAGCCCTTTCTCTTTCCTTTATTGCTTGCTGGGAGAGCATACTCCAGCCATAACTGCTGAAAATGCCTCATATTTGTGTTCTCATCCCTCTTGAATCCATGGCATGGACATGAAAGCCAATCTTTGTAAAAGAGACTAGAGGAGATGTCTAATAGGTGCTCCTGGAAAACATTTTTCCTAATAAGACAGGCACATGTAAGGAGATATATACCCTTTCTCATGATGTGGTCATGTCAGCTTGTGACACCTGGAACTGCTAACATGGAGAATGGCAGAGTGAAAGAATAACAGCACCTGGGTTCTTGGGACTTAGTTGCCCAATACCAGAAATATTTGGGGGGTGGAGCAGCCGGGGAGAGGTCAATGAGGAGAAAATGAGACATATATAATACTTTCAACAATAAAGAAGTTAAATTAAAAATTAATTAATTAATTATTAAAAAAGAAAAACAATGTGCTTTCACAGAGGCAGGTGGTGTTTAGCAGTTGGCCAAATACTCTGGAATTTCTAATTTCTAATTTCTAAGATGCATATACTTGTCTCTAAAATTTGAGGGATACTGTTCCTTTTTTTTGGAGCTAAATCAAAGTTTAGGCTGAGAAAGAATTCCCAATATAAGGAATTCACAATTCCAAAATTATTTGAAATGTTAGGAAGCACTTTTCAAAAAGTGAATACTGAACACAGAAAATTCTGCATAATAACATAATATAATTAAAATGCTGAACGATTTCACTTATGAATAAAATATAAACAAATCAATCTTGCAACACATTGAGAGAAAAAAATCACCTTGACCATGTGGTGTTCCTGCCAGCAATTTAAGAATAGTTCAGCCTTAGCTGATTTGGCTCAGTGGATAGAGTGTCAGCCTGCAGAAGGCTTCTGGGTTTGATTCTGGTCAAGGGCACTTACCTTAGTTGTGGACTTTATCCCTGGCCTTAATCAGGGTGCGTGAGGAAGGCAACTAATGGATGTGTGTGTGTCTCTCTCTGTCTCTCCCCCTCCCTTTCACTCTCTCTAAAAATCAATGGAAAAATATCCTCTGGTGAAGATTAACAACAACAAAAAAGAATAGTTCAAAACTAATAAATATTTTAAAATAATTTTCATATTTTAAACTGGAGAAGAAAAATCATATAAGCATTCCCTACACAAAGAAAAAAAGGTATTTAAAAACTTTTTGCATCCGTTCTTCATAAAATTTTTTTTTTATAAACTAGAATGAAGCTATTTTAGTGTAATAGGAAACTGTCATGTATTAAAGAACAGAAAGATAAAACTTGAACTTCTCAGAGAAGGAAGTATGGAATATGTAAAAAGTAAGAACTTTACTGCCAAAAATATAGATTTGCATTTCAATTCTCCCACCTGCAATCAATGAGGCTTTAGGCATATTACTTTAATCTCTTGGATTTCAGACATTTCATATGAAAAATGGCCTACAAGTGCTACCTCAGGATAACTAATATGATTAAAATACAGGTAAAGCATCTAATTTATACTGAATTTTCATAAATGCTTGCTTTGAAAAACAAAACAAAACAAAACAAAGAACACTTACATGGGGATTTATCCACTCAAAAGTAGAGTGGGGAAAAAAAAAGAAACATCTGAATACAGATTTAGTGGAAGTCAATACATGTTCAAAATTTCCTTTCCTCCTTTTGATACTTCCAGATAAGATCTTTAATGATATGAAGTAAAAGTTTTCTGATACATCTCAACAGAAAATAAAGTTGACTCTTCTTTGCCATTCCTAATGATTCAAAAGAAAATACATATTGTCTGAGGATGTGCCTGCAATCTATTTAGGTCGGGTCCAAGATGTTTTCTAGACAGTAAGACATCATTTGTCTTTCTGGGTTCTCCTCCATTTTGTTTCCCTGGCCTTCTGTTTCCTCCATTATGCACTCATAATTTGTAGAAGACTGAAGGAGCAATTAATTTTTCCCTTTCTCCCAAAGCTCTTTTCTGAAATTAGAAATTAGTTTCCATAACAGGGCTCTGCAAATTTCCTAAGACTATGATCCTATTTATCTCAGTGCAGCAATGAAAGGAAGAAGGAGTACAGACCAGCTCAATCCAGGTGTCCATGTTGAGTTTGAACATGTTGACATTTTGTGAAACCCATTTATGTGCTTTTATATTTTCAATAGTTTCAATCTCATTTTGTTCAGACAAGTTATCACATCAGTAAATTTCTTAAAGCCAACAATGATCCAAGAAATTTGGCTTCTAAAAAATGTCTTCATTTGACAAAGACATTTAGTCAATTTCTTCAACAAACATTCACAATGTTGTCTGGATATATTAAAAGAATATAAATGACCACATTCTGCTTCAATTCCTTCTAATTATCCCATGCATTCTCAATGGGTAATTTATAGTTTTTATCATTTTGTTCATCACATCATGTGATGAACAAAGTGATAAAATAGGTCTTATAAAGTTGACAAAACACCATCTCTTTTTATAAACTATGAAATGTAAACTGTGTCCATCAACCGTCATTTTTTTGTTTTTATTTCAGGTGCCTCATCTCTTGCATGTGAATTCAGCTTTTCTATATTTAGGTCAAAGTTTTCATATTTCTTGGTCACAGGCACTCCAGTTGAAGATGATCTTGCATGCTAAAATTATTTAATATTAGTATTTCTCTCAAAAAATTGTCAAGCGGACTACATACGGAGGCCTATTAATAGAAACAAATTAGTGGTATCAAAATAACAATTTCTCATTATAAATAATAGGGAATTTAAGGAGTGCATAAAAAGAAAAGAAAATAGCAATTGTCTACATTTCTACCATTCAGAGGTAACGTTTTTTGACAGCTTGTTTCATTTGTTTCCCATCTTTTTTGCAGTGTACATATTTGAGATATTTGTATATATCTATGATTCTATACCTTTCTATTAATAGCGGAAAGAGTGGGAAGAGGGCTTGTCTTGGCTTTTCTCAAACAATAAACTTTAGGTGCTGCTTGCTTCACCAATTCACAAAAAAGCACTGATTTGTTTATCATGTCTTTATTATTTTTTAAAATTCATTTTCCAGTATTTTATTAGGGGCTCAGAAAATATTAGAAGACAGCCTTATAATTTTCTTCTAAATCTCCTAATATGTTAATAGCTTTTTGTCTAAATGTTTTATGAAAATGGAAGTTAAAATGCCTAGAATTACATACTTCCTATATAAAGAAGAGAAACACCCTCAACATATTGTGTAGACAAATATTTTCTCTAATTCTTGAAGCATCAAGATATCACACATTTAAGAACTAGTCCTTAAAAATGATCAAGTTTAGCTCTGGCTGGGTGGTTCATTTGGTTGGAGCATCATCTGTATATCAAAAAAGGTTGCGAGTTTGATTCCTGATGGAGGTGCGTACTGTAGGCAACCAATAAATGTTTCTCTCACATCCATGTTTCTCTTTCTCTCTCTTCCATACTCTCTCTCTAAAATCAATAAGCATATCCTCAAGCGAGAACAAAAAAAAAATGATTAAGTTGTTCAGCCAATGTGGCTAAGTGCTTGAGTGTCGACCCATGAGCCAAGAAGTTGCTGGTTTGATTCCTAGTCAGGGCACATGCCTAGGTTACAGGCTCAATCCCCAGTAGGGCAGATTATTGATATTTCTCTCTCTATCTTTCTCCCTTCCTCTCTAAAAATTCAATAAAAACGTATTTTAAAAATGGTCAAGTTTAACCATATATAGATAAAATGTAAAGTTTATTTCTAATTTTTGTGGCTTTAGTAATTCTCTGATAATTTCTGACTTAAATACAAAAACACAAATTACAGTAAAAGAATGGTTGTGAACCCCCTTATTATGCATTGATCAAGATGCAATACAAAGATTCATTGATCAAAACATTTATCTCATCTCCAGAGGGCTTTCTTAAGTAATATATTCATTTCCACTGCCAATACCACTCTCTCTCTAGCTTATGGGAACACTGAATTAAGACGTAATGGATAAGAACAGAGATTCAGTAAAGGCAGTCCTGTAGTTTGAAGAACTGCGAACTAGAAATCACTTATTATCTTGCTTTTTGTCTCTTGGTAGCATGGCAAAAGATTTATGTAATACTGTATAAAGGACATATTAAGTAGATAACAAAAAATTTAATGAAATATTCCTTAAGGTAAAATAAATTTTGAAAAGCATCCATCAACTTATTTAGAATACTAGCTAATAAAAGAGCAATATGCAAATTAACCACCACTCCATGACAAAATGGCAGCGCCCACAACTACCAGGGAAGATGCTGGCTGCATCGCCCGCTAGCCCTGTGCCTGCTTCTTGGACATGGAGGTAGGGGAGGGGCCTCTGGCCAGAGGACTGGGCAAGGAGTGAGCTCATGTTGCCCCTGGCCATGCAAGCCCAGTGTCTGTGCCCCGGCTGCAAGGAGGGAGGGAAGGGGCCTCTGGTCTGAGGCTGGGATGAGCAACCCTGGGTTCATGGTAATGAAAGCCCAGTTCCTGCCTCAGTCATGTAGAGGGAGAGGAGGACCCAGAAAAATGGAATTTCCCAGTTCCTGACACTGACAGAGCCCTATGGGTGCTGGGGTCTTCCACCTGTAGCCACCAGTCGCAGACTGGAAACACCCTGACCTCAGTGTGGATGCAACCAGTGTGGTACTGTGGCTGGGGGGTCTGGTGGGCACCCTACAGACATCAAATCACTGCCACCACTGTTGCTCCCCTCCTACCCCCAAGGAGGTGACTCCTGAGGTGCAACTCCCACAGCAGCTGAATGCACACCATGCCAGTGGGGAAGCTGGACCTGGGAGCCTGTGAAGTGGGACCTGAGAGCCCAAACCCCAGAGTACCCCAGCTGCTGGATGTTGTGGACTGGGGCCCTGAGGAGGCCCCAGTAAAAGCATCTTCCCAGAGGTTGCACGGAGGGAGGAGAGTAGCCTCTGGCTAGAGGCTGGGGTGAAGTATGCTGGCATCATTGCAGGCCAGGCTGAGGGACACACCCGCTCCCTCTGCACCTCGTATGCATGAATTTTGTGCACTGGGACACTTGTAAGATAATACAAATTAATAAAAAATTATTTAAGAAGCCATCATCTTTTGAATTCTATTACTTCATCAGTAGATATTTTTTATTTGAAAATATTAGGTATGAGAATGAATTTTAACTTTAAATATTTCTAAAATCCTATATAATAAAAAGGTAATATGCAAATTGACCATCAACACCCTTGCAAAGATGGCTGCCCCCGTGTGGTCACAAGATGGCCACCATTAGATGGCTGACAGAGGAGGGCAGTTGTGGATGACTAGGCCTGCAGGGAGGGAAGGCAGTTGGGGAGACCAGGTTGGCAGGGAAGGGCAGTTAGGGGTGACCAGGCCAGCGGGGAGGGCAGTAAGGGTGACCGGGCCAGTAGAGGAGGGCAGTTGGGGTGACCAGGCTTTCAGAGGAGGGCAGTTGGGAGGAACGAGACCTGCAGGGGAGGGCTGTTGGGGGAAACCAGGTCTGCAAGGAAGGGCAATTGGGGGCAATTGGGCTATCAGAGGAACAGTTAAGCATTGGTCAGGCTGGCAAGAGAGTGGTTAGGAGGTGATCAGGCGGGCAGGCATAAGCAGTTAGGGGCAATCAGGCAAGCAGTTGGGAGCCAGCAGTCCCAATTGTGAGGGGATGTCTGACTGCTGGTTGAGGCATGAGCCCTATGGCAATCAAACATCCCCCAAGGGGTCCCAGATTAAAGAAGGTGCAGGCTGGGTTGATGGACACTGCTTCCCCCCATACAAGTGCATGAATTTTGTGCACTTGGCCTCTAGTCATTAATAAAGTATTGTAATTTGCTATAATTTATATTTAAACATACAAATATTATCACATATTTTAACAAGACAAAAGCAATTAAGTTATAATCTAAACCTTAAGAATTTCAGAAACATAACTAAAAGGAGATTCCCACCCCATTCTCCTTTAGTTTTCTTTCTCATGACTTAGTCATATTTCCATCTAGAACAGCTAGACTGTATCTCAGATTGTTTGTGAAATATCTTCAGCTATATTAATATTAATATTAATGAAATAACACCTTAAAATTTATGAAAATTTATTTTGAAAATATTAATCACTTCCAACAGACAGGTAGTAAAACACTTGCTAAATAAATTAATCTTGTAAACAGGCTTTTTAATGACATGTATTCCCCAAATAATAGTCCATCTTCTATCTGCCAAAGCACTTTGAATCTTGGCCATATAGTATTTATCCTGGTGTATTGTAAATATTTGTTTATTTACCTTTTTCCTCTAATGAACTGAGCTAGTGGACAAACCTTTTATTTGTCTTCTTATGAATTAGCATAGTGTCTAATACAAAGTGCACATTCAATATATATTGGTTTACTTAAATTAAATACTTTCAAGCACTTCGGAAATAGTGTGTGTACATATCTATAAAAATAAAAGGATAATATACTAATTAGATCAGACTTCATTCAGGACATCCTTCCTGACAAAGATGGGGCCAGAGAGAAGCCAGCCTGGTTCCCAAATGCCTGCTAGAAGCCAGAGGAGGAACGCTGAGGTCCAGGTGCCAGAGGGAAGCCGGTGCTGGCAGCTGGGGGAAGGAAGGCCTATTCTTGCATAAATTTTCATCCATCGGGCCTTGCGTGTGTGTGTGTGTGTATGTGTGTGTGTGTGTGTGTGTGTGTGTGTGTGTGTGTGTGAATCTCACAATCCAGGACTGCTGCATCCCATCTGCTCACCTGTCTGCCTTTGTGCATGGGGGCGGGGGGAGGATGTCCCTCAGCCCAGCTGGAACCCTCTCCAATCTGGGGCCCCTAAGGAATGTCCAACTGCCCATTTAGGCCCAATCCTACCTGGACATCCCTCTCACAATCCAGGACTGCTGACTCCTAACTGTTTGCATGCCTGCCTTCCTGATTTCCTCTGACAGCTTCTGCCTGCCAGCCTGATCGCCCTCTAATCACTCCCCTGCCAGTCTAATTAATGTCTAACTGCTCCCCTGCCAGCCTGTTTTCCCCTAACTGCCCTCCCCTGCAGACCTGGTCCCCCACAACTGCTCTCCCCTGCAGGCCTGGGTCCCCCCAACTCTTCTTCTCTGCAGGTCCAGTCACTCCCAACTTCCCTCCTCTGCCAGCCTGGTCATCCCCAACTGCCCTCCCTTGTAGGCCTGGTTCCTCACTACTGCCCTCCCCTGCTGACCATCTTGTGTCCACATGGGGGCAGGATCTTTGACCACATGGGGGCAGCCATCTTGTGTGTTGGAATGATGGTCAATCTGCATTTTACTCTTTTGTTAGATAGGATAGAGGCCTGGTGCATGGATGGGTGCCAGCTGGTTTGCCCTGAAGGGTGTCCCAGATCAGGGTGGGGATTCCCTTGGGGCATGGGGTGGCCTGGGCGAGGGCCCTGTGGTGGATTGCAGGCCTGGCTATGCCTCCGGCTACCCAAGCAGAGGTTCTGGTATCTGGGATATATTTATCTTCTATAATTGAAACTTTGTAGTCTTAAGCGGAGGCCAAAACAGGTCAGGGATGCAGAAGTTTGGCTTTCTTCATCTCTGAGGGCAACCCTAGCCTCCTGCTCTCTCCAGCTCTGTGACTGCTGCTATTTTTGTTGGGATTTATTGATCTTTTATAATTGAAACTTTGTAGCCTTGAGTGAAGGCTTGGGCCTGCCAGGATGTGTGGAAAGCTTAGTTTCCTTCATTTTTGGGGAAACCCAAGCCTCCTTCTTGCTCGCTCCATGGCTGCAGCCATCTTGGTTTGGCTAATTTGCATACTTGCTCCTAATTGGCTGGTGGGTGTGACTTATGGTATAGCAGAGTGATGATTAATTTGCCTATTACTCTTTTATTATATAGGATATATATATATAATTGAGTGAGAAAAGACTAAATTTATTGAGCTGGTACTTTGATATCCTATCTAATAAAAAGGTAATATTTAAATTAACTGAATGGCAGAATGATCAGTTGCTATGATGTGCACTGACCACTAGGAGTCAGATGCTCAACACAGGAGCTGCCACTCATGGCTGGAGAGCATAGCGACAGAGGGAGCCTTTCCCCCCTTCATGACAGCACTAAGGATGTCTGACTGATGGCTTCGGCTTACTCCTCTCAGGGATCCCAGACTGTTAGAGGGTGCAGGCCAGGCTGAGGGATTCCTCTGCCCCAGAGTGCAGAATATTGTGCATCAGGCCTCTAGTGTTAATATAAAATAATTTTTTATCTATTTACAAGAGAGAAAATTGTATATAGACAGATATGACATCCACTTTGGCATTTATTTGCTGTATAATTTGACAAATTAGCAAACCACTATGAATCTTGATTTTCTCATATAGGAAATGTGGTTATTAATTATACCTTATTCACAGACTTGTAAGGGTTAAATAAATTCATATGTGTAAAGAGTTAGCCACATAATAATTTCTCAATAAATGTTAAGAATTGGACATTCTACTTGCATCTTCAGGTTCATTTATTTGTACTTTCTTTTTTTCTTTTAACAGTTTTTGGGGCAAAATGGTTAGTAATTAGAATATTCATATATCATATTTAAAAATTACTCTGATCAGGCCTAATGACAGGCCCGGAGATACTGAGTGGCATAGAAACCGACCAATCAGAACCAAATTGGCCAGGAGAGGAGGGCTGTTGGGGGCAATGAGGCTGACAAGAGAGGGTAATTGGGGACAAGATCAGGCTGGCAAGGAAGGGTCATTGGAGGCGAGATCAGGCTGGCAGGGGAGGGCAGTTGGGAACGAGATTAGGCAGGCAGGGGCAGTTAGGGGTGATCAGACAGGCAAGCAAAGAGGTTAGGGGCAATCAGGCAGGCAGATGAGTGGTTAGGAGCCAGTGGTCCCAAATTGTGAGATGGATGTCTCTGACTGCTAGCTTAGGCTCAATCCCTGTGGGTTCCCAGAGTGGATGCAGGCTGGGTTGAGGGAACTCCCTCCTGTGCATGAATTTCATGCACTGGGCCACTAGTTTATATATATAAAAGCCTAAGTGACCAAATGACCAAATGACCAGTCACTATGATTTGCACTGACCATCAGGGGGCAGATGCTTAATGCAGGATTGCCAACTTCTTGTGGTGCCACCCCTCCACTAGCCAAACTCCCATTTGCCCTTCCCCCAATCAGCCAATCTCTCGCGGCCCTTACCCTTGGCCAGCCAACTTCCTATGGCCACTCCCCTCAGTTGGCCAACCTCCTGTGGGACCTCCCCTCAGTTGGCCAACTTCCTGTGAACCCTCCCATTTGCCAGCCAACCACCCGTGGTCCCTCCTCCAACCTGCTGACCAAATGCGAGGGGCCATAGGACGTTGGCCTTTGGCCCCAAAGGGGACTGGGCGAGATGGCCCCAATCACTCTTAAGCTTCTGCCAGGCTGAGGGACCCCACCCATGCATAAATTCGTGCACCAGGTCTCTATCCCTAGAAATAAAATGAACATAAAGCAAAAAAACCCACACCAACTAATTTGATCTGGTTCCCAGAAAAGAAATGAGTACACCTTAAATTTAGCATATATTAAAAAATACTTCTCATTATACATAAACTTTGTACATATATATTATGGATATTTCTATATGAGACAATTTTTCTATTTTTATGTATTCAATGTTTTCTCAGACAAGACTGTAACTATTCTTTTTAGAAGTTGCAAAAAATTGCATAGAATGGCTATCCAACTTTTTTGTTGTTATTGTTCTTTGGTGGTTATTTTGGTTATATTTTCACTCCAAAATATATAAAAAAATGTTTTACATTTTCTACTTTTATGAATTTTTAAAAGTGCTCTTTTAAATAATCAGATATTCATTTTGTGCATGCTAAAATGTCTGGCTGGTATAAGGCCTGAGAATTACTTTATATCACTCTAGTTCTTGTTTCATAATGTGTGTGTATATTTAAAACACATAGGAAAGCCCCTTACCCAGCAACACTTAGTCATGGATTCATAGTCATCAAAGATATTCTTGTCATTGAACAGATGAATTAAAACAAGATTTCTAGGTTAGTCCTAATGTGAATTGTGGTGTCAGATCACAAAATAGAGAAAAAAACATTATAAAAATGTAAACATTTCAATAAGAATAAAATTGAATTATTTTCTTTAGAGCAGTGGTTCTCAACCTTTCTAATTCCGTGACCCTTTAATACAGTTCCTCATGTTGTGGTGACCCCCAACCACAAAATTATTTTTGTTGCTACTTCATAACTATAATTTTGCTACTCTTAATGAATTGCAATGTAAATATCTGTGTTTTCCGATGGTCTTAGGCTCTACAGCAGCAGTTCTTAACCTGTGAGTCTAGACCCACAGGTTAAGAACCACTAGCAGAGACACCTAAGACCATCAGAAAACACAGATATTTACATTATGATTCATAACAGTAGCAAAATTAGTTATGAAGTAGCAACAAAAATAACTTTATGGTTGGAGGTCACAACAACATGAGGAACTGTATTAAAGGGTAAGTGGCATTAGAAAGGTTGAGAACCACTGCTTTAGAGATTTTTTATTTATATAAATCCTTAGTCTTAGTCTGTATAAATGTGGTCCTCCTGATCACAATAAATGAAGCAACTCTTCTATTACGTGTTGAGGTTTTTGGAAATTTTCTTCTTTAAAATATCTTCTTTAAGAACAACCTCTGCCTGTTTCCCAGTCAAAATTATAGTTGCTACTTTCTTCTGCCTCAGTATTGCATTCATTAAACCTGAGTGAAAATGAGGCATACTATGCTTAATGGTTGTTTTATACTTTTCAATAGTTATTATCCAATGTTTTTGTTTAAATATAAAGTTGGTAAAATACATTTTTAAATAGTTGGAATTGTTTGTGTATAGACTATGATTACAGGGACATTTAACTATGAAAATATTGCCAAATAAAAGCCATACAGTATTAAGTTTTCTTCAATTGTTACTAGTAGGATACATTTCTTTTTATATGAATACTATGAATAGCTGCAGTTTAAAACACTAACATGTTAATTGGTCTAAATTGTGCTGTGTATATTATGCTATTTGTTCTTTTTCTGGCATGGTTAGTTTTTAATTATTTTAATGTTAATTTTAAATTTTAGAAATGAAAATGTGAAAAAAACTTCTGTTTTTATGTGACAAATTCTTTGTTACCCCAGAAAATAGAAAACAACTTCACATGGATTGTGGAAAAAAGACAGTCCATTAAAGCAGCTTCTGTTTTAACCAATATATTCCATGAGCCTTGCTAACAAAGACGAATGAATAATTTATGTTTTCTTCTTTTCTGTGGAAATATGGCCGATGGTAAAATGGCAAAAATTGTATAGAAAAGTTAAAATGAAGTATGGATTCCCGACAACTCAGACTGGATTCAAGTTCCATGTAACTTCACAGTGGCTGAGCCAGAGCTTTTATTTTTTTTTATTTTTTATACATATCTCCCCATTGCCCCTCCTCCCTCCCAGGCATACCACAACCCCCCAGTGTCTATGTTCATTGGTTATGCTTATATGCATGCATACAAGTCCTTTGATTGATCTCTTATCTACCTCACCTAACTTTAATCTTCCTGCTGTAATTTCAGTCTGTTTGAAGCTTTACTGTCTCTGTATCTATCCTTTTGTTCATCAGTTTATAATGTTCTTCATTATCCCCCAATGAGTGCGATCATGTGATGCTTCTCCTTCATTGACTGGCTTATTTCACTAAGCATAAGGCTCTCTAGTTCCAACCAGGTTGCTACAAATGGTAAGAATTCCTTCTTTTTAATGGCAGCATAGAATTCCATTGTGTAGATGTACCACAGTTTTCTGATCCACTCATCTGCTGATGGACACCTAGGCTGTTTCCAAATTGTGGCTATTGTAAACTGTGCTGCTATGAACATAGGGGTGCATAAATCCTTTCTGATTGGTGTTTGTAATTTCTTAAGATAAATTCCTAAGAGTGGGATTACAGGGTCAAGTGGGAGATCCATTTTTAGTTTTTTGAGGAAACTTCATACTGTTCTCCACAGTGGCTGCACCAGTCTGCATTCCCACCAACAGTGCACAAGGGTTCCTTTTTCTCCGCATCCTCGCCAACACTTGTTTGTTAATTTGTTGATGATTGCCATTCTGACAGGTGTAAGATGGTATCACATTGGCGTTTTGATTTGCATCTCTCAGATGATTAATGACTTTGAGCATGTTTTCATGTGTCTCTTGGCCTTCCTTCTGTTGTCTTTTGGAAGGCCATTTTTTTATTGGATCCTTCATCTTCCTTTTATTAAGTTGTATAAGTTGGCTGTAGATTTTGGAGATTAAACCTTTATCACTGATAACATTTGCAAATATGTTCTCCCATACATTGATCTTGTTGTTTTGTTGATGGTTTCTTTTGCTGTGCAAAAGCTTTTTATTTTGATGTAGTCCCATTTGTTTATTTTTTCTTTAGCTTTCATTGCCTTTGGAGCAGTATCAGTGAAGAAGTTCTTTCGGAATAATCTGAGATTGTGCTGCCTGGGGATTCCTCTAGTATTTTTATGGTTTCCCTTCTAATGTTTAAGTCCTGTATCTATTTTGAGTTTATTTTTGTATTTGGTGTAAGTTGGTGGTCCAGTTTCATTTTTTTGCATGTATCTGTCCAATTTTCCCAACACCATTTATTGAAGAGGCTATCTTGGCTCCATTGAATGTTCATGCCTCCTTTGTCAAATATTAATTGAGCATAGTGATTTGGGTGGATATCTGGGTTCTCTATTCTATTCCATTGTTCTATATGTCTGTTCTTGTGCCAGTACCAGGCTGTTTTGAGAACAGTTGCTTTGTAGTATAGCTTGAAGTCTGGTATTGAGATCCCACCTACTTTATTCTTTTTTCTCAGAATTGCTGTAGCTATCCATGGTCTTTTTTTGTTCCAGATGAATCTATGAAGAATTCTTTGTAGGTCTGTGAAATATGTCGTTGGAATTTTAATGGGTACTGCATTGAATCTGTAGATTGCTTTGGGTAGTATGGACATTTTAATGATGTTGATTTTCCCAATCCATGAGTATGGTGTGCTCTTCCATCTGTTAACATCTTCCTCTATCTTTTTTTTCAGTGTCCTGTAGTTTTCTGCATAAAGGTCTTTTACCTCTTTAGTTAGGTTTAATCCTAGGTATCTTAATTTTTTTGGTGCGATGGTAAATGGGATTGATTTTTGAGTCTCTCTTTCTATAATTTCACTATTAGTGTATAGAAATGCCACAGACTTCTTAGCATTAATTTTGTATCCTGCTATATTGCCAAATTCATTAATTAAGTCAATTAGTTTTGGAATGGAGTCCTTTGGGGTTTTTATGTACAATATCATGTCATCTGCAAATAAGGACAGCTTTATTTCTTCTTTTCCAATTTGGATGCCTTTTATTTCTTCTTCTTGTCTAATTGCAATGGCTAATACGTCCAGTACTATGTCGAAAAGGAGAGGTGAGAGTGGGCATCCCTGTCTTGTTCCTGTTCTTAGGGGAAATGGCTTTAGTTTTTGCCCATTGAGTATGATGTTAGCTGTGGTTTTATCATATATGCCTTTTATGATGTTGAGGTATGATCCTTCTATTCCCACCTTGCTGATAGTTTTTATCAAGAAAGAGTGTTGGATTTTGTCAAATGCTTTTTCTGCATCAATTGATATGACTATGTGATTTTTATCTCTCAATTTGTTTATGTGATGTATCACTTTTATTGATTTGCAGATATTGTGCCATCCTTGCATTCCTGGGATGAATCCTGCTTGGTCATGGTGTATGATCTTTCTGATGTACTGCTGGATCCGGTTTGCTAGAATTTTGTTGAGGATTTTGGCATCTATGTTCATGAGAGATATTGGCCTATAATTCTCTTTCATTGTGTTGTCTTTATCTGGTTTTGGTATTAGGGTGATGCTGGCTTCATAGAAGGTGTTTGGAAGTGTTCCTTCTTCTTGAATCTTTTTGAATAGTCTGAGGAGGATAGGTTTAAATTCTTCCTTGAATGTCTGGTAAAACTCTCCTGTGTACCCATCTGGTCCCTGGCTTTTATTTGCTGGAAGCTTTTTGATGACTGCTTCAATTTCTTCCATAGTTATTGGACTATTGAGATATTTGGTTTCCTCCTCATTGAGTTTTGGAAGGTTATATTTTTCTAGGAAAATGTCCATTTCTTGCAGGTTGTCCAATTTGTTGGAATAGAGTTGTTCATAGTATTTTTTAACAATCCTTTGTACTTCCACAGGGTTTGTTGTTATTTCTCCTCTTTCATTTCTGATTTTGTTTATTTGGGTCTTTTCTCTTTGCTTCTTGGTGAGTCTGGCTAGGGGTCCATCAATCTTGTTTATCCTTTCAAAGAATCGACTCTTTGTTTTGTTGATCTTTTGAATTGTTTCTTTGGTCTCCAAGTTGTTTATCTCCGCTCTGATCTTCACTATTTCCTTCCTTCTGAGTACACTGGGCTTTTCTTGTTGCTCTGGTTCTAGCTCTTTGAGTTGTAGGTTTAGGTAATTTATTACCATTTTTCCTGTTTTTTTGCAGTTGGCTTGTTAAGCTATGAACTTCCCTCTCAAGACTGCTTTCACTGTGTCCCAAAAAATTTGCTTTGTTGTGTTGTCATTGTCATTTGTTGCCATGATGTTTTTTATTTCTTCCTTGATCTCTCTGGTTACCCAGTCGTTGTTTAATACATGCTGTTTAGTCTCCATGTGTTTGATTTCTTTCTATTGTTTTTGTTATAGTTGATTTCCAGTTTTATGCCACTGTGGTCTGAGAAAATGTGTGACATGATTTCTATCTTCTTGAATTTGAAGAGACTTTTCTTATGAATCAACATATGATCTATCTTTGAAAATGACCCATGTGCCCTGGAGAAGAATGTATATTCTGTGGCTTTGGGGTGAAATGTTCTGATGATGTCAATTAATTCCATCTGGTCTAGTGATTCATTTAGGATTGATATTTCTTTACTGAGTTTTTGTTTAGAGGATTTATCCAATGGTGACAGTGGGGTATTAAAGTCTCCTACTATGATTGTATTGCTGTCAATCTCTCCCTTAATATCCTCCAAGAGTTTTTTTTATGTATTTAGGTGCTCCTATATTGGGTGCATATATGTTTACCAGAGTTATTTCTTCTTGTTGGATTGTTCCCTTTAGTATTATGAAGTGGCCTTTTTTTATCTCTTGTTATGTCCTTCACTTTGAGATCTAATTTGTCAGATATAAGTATTGCAACCCCAGCTTTTTTTTTCATTTCCATTTGCCTGAAATACCATGTTCCATCCCTTCACCCTCAATCTGTGTGCATCTCTTTTCCTAAGGTGGGTTTCTTGCAGACAGCGCATATGGATCATGTTTTCTTATCCAATCGGTTACCCTATGTCTTTTGATTGGAGCATTTAATCCGTTTACATTTAAAGTTATTATTGATAAGTACTTATCTGTTGTCATTTTTAGTGTTTACCCCCGAGTTCCTTCCTCGCTTCCTCTTTTTTTTTTTTTTTATTACAGCAGACCTTTTAACATTTCTTGCATTGCTGGTTTGGTGGTAATATATTCCCTTAGTCCTTTTTTTTCTGTGAAGCTTTTGATTTCACCTTCAGTTTTGATTGGGAGTCTTGTAGGGTACAGTATTCTTGGATTCAGACCCTTCCTTTGCATGACTTTGTATATTTCATTCCATTCCCTTCTGGCCTGACAAGTTTCTGTTGAGAAGTCAGTAGCTAGTCTTATGGGGTTCCTTTTTAGGTAACTTTCTGTTTCTCTCTAGCTGCTTTTAAGATTCTTACTTTGTCGTCGGTGTTTGCCAATTTAATTATAATGTGCCTCGGTGTCGGTTTGTTGGGGTTCATTTTGCTTGGGACTCTGAGCTTCTTGGATTTGTGTGGGTTTTTTTTCCTATATTGAGGAAATTTTCTGTCATTATTTCTTCAAACACGTTCTCTAATCCTTGTTCAGTTTCCACTCTTTCTGGAACCCTAATTATATGGATGTTGTTTTGTTTCATGTTATCCCAAAGTCCCCTTAGACTCTCCTCTGGGTGGCAGTGTTTCAGAATTGATCTCTGAGACAAAGCACGGGACCTCTCTAGGCTGTGCTCAGATCCTGCTACTCTATGTTTCTCAAAGCCAGTTTGTGGGGATTTTGCAGCTGGGACACTGTAATAACTCCCAGGCTGTCCCTCTGCGCTGTGTGGATCTCCGAATCCACAGCTTGCGCGTCCGTGCCGCCTGGGAAGCCGTGCTCTGGGTCCCCGGCTGCTCTGTGGGTGCTTCCGTCAGCCGCAGCTCTCAGACCTCCGCAGACATCCATCTCCCCCTTAACTCAGGCGCAATCTGACCTTTCTGTGTGCTCTGTGGATCTCTGATTCCACAGCGTGTCTGCGCCGATTGGAGAGCAGAGTTCTGCGTCCCTGGGTCCCTGGCTGCTCGATGGGTGCCCAGCCGAAGGCTTCAGACCACTGCAGACATCCACCTCCCTCTGCAAGATGGCGCGGTCTCCTTGTTCGCGGTGGCGGCTTTTGCCGACAAAAACCCCGTGACAGTGGGGCTTACTGGCAGGGAGAGCCCAGTCCAGCAGTCCCCCACCTTCTCCTGGAGGATAACTGACTCTTAGCTTGCCAACAAACACTCCCAATGGAACTCTCAGCCGCTCTCTCTCCCTCTGCCCAGTGACAAAGCTCCAGACGCATCTGTCTACTAGGCCACCATTTTCTCCTCCATCTGAGCCAGAGCTTTTAACAATGAGATTGAGATAAACTTGAAAATCTGCTTTATATAATTTACTCAAATAGGAAATTAGATGTAAAGCAGATCACAGACTGCATTTACTGTGAGCAAAATAATGCTCTAGGGATAGAGTGCAGTACGAATTTATGCAATGGACAGGGAAGATTCTAGAATGAGAAATTATATTTCTTAAAACTCTCCAGAGACTACTGCAGAATCATGTGACCTGAAGAAGTCATTCCCTGCATCTCCTGATTTCCAGGAAAACATATTTCTATGCTACTGCAAGAGGTGACATTTTATTTTTTCCATAAAAGAGTCTCTTAGAAGGTTATTTTATAGTTTCTCTCTCAGACCCATTCCAAAGACTTTTTCTTGGTCCAGACAGGACTCATATCTTTTATAAAAATGGAGAGCAGGTAGACTAGCTTATTCAGGGCTTGGAGAATGTGTGAGAGAGTAATTTAAAGTTTTTCCCTTTATCATCAAAATTTTATCTATATCCTTCTGAAGTTTCTGAGTCAGAGCTGCAGAATGATTTTCAAGTATTCCAGAGAATATAAAATATACCTCTGCCTACTTCAAAATTGTTTTTCTTCTGCATGTGCATTTAACCACTGTGTGTGGGCTTATTTGTTGCTAACTAATGCTGGCAGTGATAGAAAAAGCTTGGTAATGATTACCAGAAGGGTAGGGGGTAAGGGAGAGTGAAATGGGTAAAGAGGGTCAATTGTATGGTGACAGATGGAAACTAGACTTTTGGTGGAAAATATGCAATTAGTGTATATAGCAATTTCAACCTTTTTCATCTCATGGCACACATAAACTAATCACAAAAATTCTGCAGCTCACCCAAAAATATAGTATATATTTTGCTGATGTGACAAAAAATAGGTATAATTTTGATTCATTTACACTGGATGCCTATTGTTGTATTAGCTATAGTTATGTTTTTATTGGACAATCTAAGAGAAAAGAAGTCAGTGCCCCTGACTAAATAGTCAGGTATTGCATGCTTTAAAAATTCTTACAGCACACTGGTTGAAAATTTCTGGTGTATACAGATATAGAATTATCATGTTGTACACCTGAAAGTTATATAATGTTTTTAATCAATGTTATCTCAATTAAAATAAAAGAAAGAAAAAGGAAGGAAAAAAGTAAAGAAAATGCCTGGCAAAGATGACATCAACTCTTGACCTACAAACCGTCATTAATACATCAAACCACTTTTTTTTCCTTATGAGTTCATGAGCTTGAATCAAGCAGCTATTACAAATCAATCAGCACTGCCACAGTAGACAAATTCTGATCATCTAAGACTTAGCTTTTAATCAACCACCATAGTCTGTAGGGAACTAGAAGGCTAATGAGTTCAGTGCAAGCTGGACTTCAAAAGCTAGAAAAAGGCCTCAAAAACTATGTTTTTTTTATTATAAATTTGCTTAATTTTAAGTGAGCAAAGATCTTTATGTCATTGGAAAAAGAAAATTCACGTATTTACTAGAACAGCACTCACATTTGTATCCAAATAATCTAACCACTGTCCTTCCAGACAAAGGAAGAAAGAATGCTAAGATTTAAGGGTATTTGCTTCTTTTGAACATTAGTAGCAGAAATGAGTCTGTTGTCATAACGCTCCAGCAACAAGAGGCTGGAGCCCAGGCCTTCAAGAACTCCTCAAGTTGTTTCATTTCATCTTGAGCACAGTGTTCCTAATGCTTTGATGCCAGGCTCAGGGCCAGGCTCTTCACCTGATTTTGTACATGGGGGTCTTGGAAGAAGGTGATTTCAACTAAGTTCCCAGAGTTGACTGTATCCATCGTTAATAGGATTTGGTTAATCTATTCTATGTCAAGAATTATGGCTTGGTCTGGGCCAAGACAGAGTCAAGCGGTCATGCTTCCTGTGAAACACCAACAGGAAACCACCACTATGAGGAGTGAACCATGGTGGTGGAAGAAGTACCCTCTGCAGCCTGTCCAGAGACTGGGCAGACATCCTCTGAGCCCCCTGGACCACAGCACTGGCTGGTAGACCAAAACGACTAAGATATGAGGTCAAGAAAATATCATCCTTTGTGACAACTGTGAAGTGCTATCCAATCAAAACCTCTGGGATGAAGAAAATGCTTTGTGCTGTACAATATGGTAGCTACTAGCCACGTGACTCTTGTTCATTTCAAATGTGGTTAGCACAACTGAGAAACTAGATTTGTTTTTTTAGAAAGTAAATTTGATTTCTTAAAACAAAAATTCAAATAGCCACATGTCACTAGGGGATACAGTATTGGACAGGGAAATTCTATAGAATATTTTTCTGGAATATATCTTATTTTATAATGTGATTGAGAGTATTCTGATTAAATTATGTTACCTTCTCTGCTGTAAGTCTACTTAAAATGTATGCTATGAAAAAATAATTATAAACCTGAAATTGATGCATAGTTTGGAAATGTATGAAAATCATGACTGGTGATATAAATTTTAAAAATATGAAATATAAAAAATGTGGGCTGGTCCCTAAGAAAGTATTTATATAGATTTATTTAAAAAATAGAGACATGATATTTCTTTATATATTCTGTTCATTATAAAGGTATATGCAGAGTTTCTTTATAGGCTTGTAGATTCTACTACTTGTAAACAGAAATTTTCTTCTATAGTTTTTTTCTTACATCATCTGGTATATGATGAGAATTCAAAAATATTTTAAAAGAATGAATAGAGTTTATCAAGTTCTATTACCCACAGGAGGTACCTTCCAAATCCACTGAGGAACAGTGATAAAAAACCAGTTCTTCAGCAACTCATCATTTACTTGCTACAGAATTGCCCTTGGCTAATCAGCTCACTGCAGGAGCTCAAAAGAAATAAAAGCACAAACTTTGACCAGTGGCATTTCCTAACACATATCCAACTCTTTCCCCAGAAGTAATAGCAAGTCATAACCAGTTAGTTTTTGCTTTGTTATTAGGTTGTCTCTGTGCTGTACTTGCGAGTACAGAAATCTCAAGCAATTCCATGTTCTCAGTTAAAATGAACTAAAGTCCTGGCTGGCTAGCTCAGTTGGTTAGAGTGTTGTCCAATGTTGTGCATTTGCTCCGGGTCAGGACACAAACAAGAAGCAACCAATGAATGCTTAAATAAGTGCAACAATCACTTGGCATTTCCTCTCTTCTCTCTTTCTCTCCTTTCATCCCCCTAAAAATCAATAAATAAAAACATTAAAAAAATAAACTGAATGTGTGTGTTGGCTTTACATTTGGTTCTTAGTCTTCAACAGGAGTTGCTGAAAAAAACTAATACAAGATAATTCAATAGAAATTTTTCTTATAGTTCTTTAGTTCAGGAAGAATGATTCTGCATTTAATTTTCTTGAGAGATTAACTGAGATTTAGGAGATAATTACCAGTAGTAGGAATCTTAGACTATATCTCCTGTGTTCTGGACCAAATTGACAGTCTTGGGATCCTCCAGTACTGAGGCAGAAATCCAGTTTCCTAATAGCAAAGACATTATGCAAAATTCTCTAAGTAGGTGTTGAATTTTCTCATAAACCTCCAGCTCCCTATTCCCTATTGATTAAGACGGTCCAGATTTCTGAAAGTCAATCCAGAAGGATTAACTCCTGTTCTTGATTATTGAGCCAAATATTGATTCTTTTTAAAAAAATATATATTTTATTGATTTTTTACAGAGAGGAAGGGAGAGGGAAAGAGAGTTAGAAACATAGATGAGAGAGAGACATTGATCAGCCGCCTCCTGCACGCTCCTTAGTGGGGATGTGCCCACAACCAGGATACATGCCCTTGACCGGAATTGAACCTGGGACCCCTCAGTACGCAGGCCAATGCTCTATCCGCTGAGCCAAACCAGCCTCAGCCAAATATTGATTCTTGACCTCCTCTAGTAAATCACCATGGGAACTCATTTGTTTATATCATTGTTATAGCCTAGCCTAAAATTCCAGACACAGAATCGAGTTCAAAAATATTCCTGATTGTTTTGCATATGATGTTACCAGGCAGAGTGATAACTCTCCTCTCTCTCATATATATATATAGATATATATATGTGTGTGTGTGTTGTAAAAATATTTCTGACAACTCATATTAATGATAGATGAATAGCTTGAACTACTTAGGAAGTTCTCTGCCTTTCCAACTATACATTTGGCATTAGATACAAACCAAGATGAAATGTCACATGGTGAAATACATACCTTTTTATCAACTTGTAGATTTGGAAGATCTTACACCATCAAAACTTCCCAGGGAAGCTCCACAATATAATTGGGCATTTCTAATGACAAATGGCTGAAAGTATAGCCATTTTCCATTGCATTTACTGACTAATAGAGATATCATAGATAATGGAGATTCTTTTTTTTTAAATTAAATCTTTATTATTCAGATTATTACATTATTTCTCTTTTTTCCCATCCATAGCTCCCCTCCACCCGGCTCCCAACCCTCCCTCTATCCTTACCTCCCTCCCATTGACCTCATCCATAGGTGTATGATTTTTGTCCAGTCTCTCCCTGTACACCCCTCAACCCTTTCCCCTTGAGAATTATCAGTCCACTCCCTTTCTATGCTCCTGATTCTATTATATTCACCAATTTATTCTGTTGATCAAATTTTTAATTCACTTAATTTTTAGAATCACTTGTTGATAGATATGTATTTGTAATTTTTTTATCTTTTACCTTTTTCTTCTTCCTCTTCAAAAAGAGTACCTTTCAGCATTTCATATAATACTGGTTTGGAGTTGATGAACTCCTTTAGCTTTTTCTTCTCTGTGAAGCTCTTTATCTAGCCTTCAATTCTGAATGATAGCTTTGCTGGATAGAGTATTCTTGGTTGTAGGTTCTTGCTGCTCATCACATTGAATATTTCTTGCCACTCCCATCTGGCCTGCATCATATCTGTTGAGAAATCAGCTGACAGTCGTATGGGTGCTCCCTTGTAGGATAATGAACTGTTTTTCTCTTGCTGCTTTTAATATTGTCTCATTGTCTTTTGCTCTTGGCATTTTAATTATGATGTGTCTTGGTGTAGACCTCTTTGGGGTCTTTTTATATGGGGTTCTGTGTGCTTCCTGGACTTGTAAGTCTATTTCTTTTACCAGATGTGGAAAGTTTTCAGTCAGTATTTCTTCAAATAGGTTTTCAGTATCTTGCTCTCTCTTTTCTTCTGGCACCCCCACAATTCTGATGTTGGTATGCTTGAAGCTGTCCCAGAGGCTCCTTACATTATCTTCACATTTTTGGATTCTTTTTTCTTCTTGCTTTTCCAGTTGAGTGTTTTCTGATTCTTTATATTTCAAATTTTTGACTTGATTCTTGCCTTCCTCTAGTCTGCTGTTAGGTCTCTGTATAATATTTTTTTATTTCAGTCAGTGTATGTTTCATTCCTAGTTGGTCCTTTTCCATCTCTAGTTGGTTCTTTTTCATCTCCAGTTGGTTCTTTTTCATCTCCTCTTGGGTCTCGCTAACTTTATCCAACTTTTCTAGGATATTCTTGAAAAACCTTATAAGCGTGGTTTTGAACTCTCTATCCAATCGTTTGTTTCCCTCCATTTCTTTTGTTTGTAATCTCATCTCTTGTCTTGGTATTTTCACTATGCTGGAAGAACTTCTGTGTTGGATTCAGCCTTATGATACCAGACTTGCAAAACTGCAAAAGCCTCTCTTTTGAGCTTGGGAATGGGTGGAGTCTCAGGACTTAAGGGATCACCTTGCCTTCCAGTCGGCCCCGCCCTCCATGACCAGCGAGTCTCATGTGACTGGGTAATCGCTGGAGTGGTCCCTGTGTGTGCATGCACATGTGCTCATGCTCTCTGGCAGTGCCTCTAGACTGCTGCCTTTCCGGCTCCCCTGTGGTCCAGGACCATATGAATCTGGGTCCCCAGGGTTTTGCCCGAATCTGGGCTTTAGTGGAGTTAGAAGTGACGCAGTTGGGATGCTTTGTCTCCCACCTTCTTGTGAAAGCCAGCGGCACAATCAGCAGTTGGTCTTCTGTGCGCAGTGCTTTGTGAGCCACCTCACTTCTGCACTCCTGTGACTCCCCCAAATATCCGTGCACTTCTCCCTTTTCATTGTCCAAACTCCCCCTGTATGAGTTTCGGCTGGACCTGGGGGTTAGTGTCGTAGGATAAGGGGTTCAATGCCTTTGAGCGTCTCCGTCTCCCTCCCGCCAGAGAAAGTTAGCCAGGTTCTCTGGCACCCGCTCTCTCCATGCATGCGTCTCAGTACCTCAGCTTTTTGCAGCTCCTCTGAGTCTCTGTGAGCCCCTCTTTTCCTTCTAGTTGTAGAATTTCCATTCAGCCAGCTTTCCTGTGGTTCTGGATGATGTCTATTCTGTCTTTTAGTTGTAGTTTTGAAATTGTTGTGCGAGGCAGCAGTGTAGGTGTTTACCTATGCTGCCATCTTGTTTTTCCTCGATAATGGAGATGATTTCAGTACTGTGTAGTTTGGTATAATTTAGTACACAGATTCACAATTGGACAAAAATTCTAAAACAGGCTCACAGTCAGTTCAAATAAAAAAATCATGGGCCTTAATATGGTCATGGAACTTCTTGTCTCCAATTTTAATATCAGGGATTCCTTAATTTTTGCTTGCTTCTATGTTTTAGATGACACTGTAAGCAGTTGGTGTCCCAGTGCCATCTGGCACATACAACAAACATAGATTCATTACCATATGGTGAAATGCCAGTAGAACAAAACAAGGTTTCATTTCATAACAACTTGCTGAAACATAAAAGTCAAGACATGGCTGACATTAGAAAAAAGTTCTTCTTATTGGTGAGTTCAATACTGCTTTGCATCATGGAGGTAGTCTTTGGAAGATGTGAGTTACTCATGTGTGTGTATAAGGTAAAGTCATTGTATCATTATATTTGTTATTTTAGTTGCTGGTTATATTTATTTTCTATTTCTGTAAAAATTATCAGGAAGTCAGTGATTTAAAACAACACTCATCTTTTGATGTTTGTTATCTCATGTTTTCTGTCAGAAGTTTGAATACAGTACGACTCAGTTGATTTCTCCACCTACCCTGTTTCTCTGAAAATAAGACAGTGTCTTACATTAATTTTTGCTCCCAAAGATGTGCTAGGTCTTAATTTCAGGGGATATCTTATTTTTTTCATGAAGAAGAATATGGTACACATTTATTGTTAAACAACAACAACAAAAAAAGGAAATTTATTACCTGTATAGGTACTGTAGTAGTTGTCATCACAAACCAGCTCACTGGCTGGAGCTGTTCAGGAGTCAGATGCCTTACGGTAGCTTCGGGGGCCTTATATTCCGAGGAGGCTTTATTATCGAGGAGGTCTTATTTTCGGGGGGGTGCCTTATATTACAGCGAGAGTCAAAACTGGAAGTAGGTCTTATTTTTGGGGAAACAGGGTAGGCTTTTACAAGATTAAAATCAAGGTGATAGTAGGTTGAATTCAGAATCCAGTTCTTTTTGGTTGTAGGATTGCTTCTATACTTGGTACCTAAGGATTCCTTGCTGGTGGTATGCTAGGAGCAGCCCTGAGCTCCTAGGAATCTCTCTGCCATCCTTTCAATGTGCCCCTCTGCATCTCAGAACCAGAAATGAAATATCAAATTCTTTTCCCACTAGGAATATCTTTGACCCTTCTTTTTATTGTGTCTCTCTGTCCCTAGCCAGGGAAAGTTCTCTGCTTTTAAGCACTCATGTGATTATATTGGACCCCTTAGATAATTAAGGCCCCTCTCTCTACCATAAAAACTTCTGCAAGTCCTTTTTGCCAAGTAAGATAACACATTTGGTATTCCACGGTTAGGGAGGTGTGGACCGCAGGGAGGCACTTGTTCTACCTACCACAATGATTATCAGAATTAATAGTTTATTATTTGTTAATTATAATTACTTTTCTTCTGTCTCATTTTACTCTCTCTTTCATTAGATAACAGAATAAATGAAGAGCTTTCCTATAGCTTTCTGTAAATTTATTCTCTTAAAATTTCCTCATCAAATATGTTTTAGGCATTTGTTATTACATATGAAAATGTAAAAAAATGAGGTCCTTTGAAATAACCTATTCAGGTTTTCTACCTCTCTTTGGTAATTTATATTATTCTAGAAAATTATCCATTTCATTCAAGTTTCCAAGCTTATTGATAATTTTGAAATGTTCTGTTATAATTAAAAATATCTTTATTTATAACTATATTTATTTATTTGTTTTATTTTGAATTTTGTTTTATTTCATGTATTTTCTTTAATATATTCACAAAAATGTTTTATTAGCATTTTAAATGAGGCACCAATTTTGTTTAGTCAATTATTG
This sequence comes from Lasiurus cinereus, assembly GCA_011751065.1. Classification (NCBI taxonomy): domain Eukaryota; kingdom Metazoa; phylum Chordata; class Mammalia; order Chiroptera; family Vespertilionidae; genus Lasiurus; species Lasiurus cinereus. The sequence goes on from JAAGEH010000392.1 coordinate 5,891,919, forward strand.
TTATTATAATTTTTTGTATGCTTACCATCATATTAGGGCTTTATCTTTAATTCCTCCCATTGCTTTTATTTGGGTTATTTTGTTGTTTCTGTAGAAATATTAATTTATATTTGATCTCTCTTGTTTCTAATAACTAATTAAAATATAAATCCTTTAGAAGTTTACTTCTGTGAGAGTTTAAGATAGTAAAGTTTCTGAGTGTTTAAGCATATTAAAATAGATTTTTATTTTACTTTTGCTCTTGGATAGTTTATTTTTATAAATATATTTTTACTTATTTTTAGAAGGAAAGAAAGGGAAAAGGATAAAGAGAAGAAAAGAAACATCATCAATTGGCTGCCTTCTGCACACCCCCTACTGGGGATTGAGCCTGCAACCCAAGCATGTGCCCTGATCAGAAATTAAACAGGTGATCTATTGGTTCATGGGTCAATGCTCAACCACTGTGCCACATTGACCAGACTATTTTTACTTTTGAAGTCTTATTGTATAAATTTGAGGTTCAAAGTTATTTTCTCTTAAGATTTAGAAATATTTTTTATTGCTTTCTTGCATTTTGTGATTATGATCAGAATTTTATGTCACTCTGATTCTTATTTCTGAAGTTTCTATTTCTTTTCTTTCTTGTAGATTTTGATTTTTATTATGTTTGTGCTTTTTATTATGTTTATTATGTTTGTATTTTGAGTAAGTTTTAATATTTATTTTTGTTCTTGGCACTTAATGAGCACTGTCAACCTAAAGACTCATGTTTTTTTTCCTCAATTCTAGAAAATAATCGGCCATTGTTTCTTTCTAGTACTGCCTCTTTTTCATTCTTTCCATTGCTTTCTTTTAGAAATAACAAATTTTGGTTGTCTACTCCAAATGTTTTATGTTTTCTTATTAGTTTTTCATCTCTTTATCTTATTTGTGCTACATTTAAAATAATTATTCAGTTAATTTTCCTAAGTGATTATTGCTCTAGCTAATATCATTTCTCATTTAATTTATTTAGTATTTATTTATTTAGGGAATATGCTATTAAAATCAATAACTGAAACACATGTATTAGCTTACATATGTTATATGTGCCTCTCATCTGTTTCTCTAACCCATGTCCTAAGTTTTGTGTTTATTTTTCATTGTTTTTTAAAAGTTTGACTACACATAAGACATATGTCTAAAATAAATGGGTTAGTCTACTTATTTTTGTAGTTTATTAAAACTTGTGTATATGATCTCCTGAGACTTATTTTTCATTCATTATTAAGGTTCAGGGTGTTTCTGTGAGAGTGCTTTTGGATGAGATCAATATTTAAATCCATAAACTAAGTAAAGCAGGTTTCCCTCTCTAATGTGAGTGACCCTCATCCAATCAGATGAAGGCCAAAAAGAACAAAAAAGCTGACTTTCTCCTAAATAAGAGAGAATTCTTTCCTGCCCAATGGTTTTTGAGCTGGGAACTCAGGGTGTTTTTTTTGTGTTTTGTTTTGTTTTGGTGTGTGTGTGTGTGTGTGTGTTTTCCCCTCCTGAAAGAGTATTCTTGGTGTGAAGTGACACAGAATTTGGTTGAATTCTGTTCTAGTGTTTTGTGGAAAGTAGAACTTGTGAATGTAAACTTGAATATGTAGCTGAGGAAATTTCTAAGCAAAATGTTGAAGGTGTGGAATGGCTCCTCCTGACAATTTATGGTGAAAGGTGAGAAGAGTAACATAAATAAAATAAATTGTTAAGACTTGAGGATTTGGAAAACTTTCAGCTTATCCATATTGCCAAAAATGAGGAAGTTTGTTTTAGAGTCCCTTAAGGGTGTGGCTGAACCACTTTTGATAAGGAGATTACCATGGGTGTGAACTTCGAATTTAATCAGCCATCTCAGAAGAAGCCAGGAATAGAGATGAGATTATACTAGTAGAAACACTGCCAGCTATTACAATAAGGAACAGAAAAAAAATTGAATCAAATCAAAGAAGGTTGTCAGATTTATTAGATTATCAGAATCAGAAAATAGAACTATCTCACTGTCAACATGTGCCATCCTTCAAGGAAAGGCAAGAATGGGCCAGAAGAGGATTCAGAGATCAGCATAACTGCCATTCCATCCATGGCACAGGCTAGTTAGGCCTCCTTTTTTCCAGAGGCCAGGATGCTATTGCCTCACAGAGCCTTGGAGGGCAGAGCATCGAAACAAAAAGGGTTATTCTGGAGCTGTTAGATCTAATGGAAATTGGCCCTTATAGGCTTTATTTCTTCTTCCCAATTTCCCCTTTTGGAATGGAGTCTCTCTCCGATGTCTGTCCCACCATTGTATTCTGGAAGCACATTACTTGGGTAGTTTCACAGGTACACAGCTGGAGAGGAATTTTGCCTCAGGATGAATCATACTTGGAATTTCACTCATATCTGATTTATAAGATATTTAGATAAGACTTTGAACCTTAGACTTTAGATGTGATGCTGGAATGAATTAAGACTTTTGGCCTAACCTGTATAATATCTCCTCCACCACACCCAGGCCCTTAATGATGAAGCTTGGAAGTATCCCCTTCCTCCACACCATAAATTCAATAAGAATCATTTCCATGTGTATTTTAAATGGTTGATCAGATTCAACTAGAGATGTCCTGGGAGTTGGATAGAGGAAAAGGACTCAGCGTATAATATGCACTTTACCTACCCCACAGGCCACCAAAAACCTGCCCTTTGTCAGGGAGAAGGAACAGGAGTTACCTGGGAGCTAGAGGAATGGAAACAATATCCCCAGTAAACTACTGGAGGTTGTGCTCCACTGAAAAGAAGGACTGAACAAAGAAAAAAGAAGAGAGAGGATATAGGAAACAGAAGATACAAAACAGGAGAAAAAGGAAGTGATGCCCCGACAACTGTGCACTAGAATTAGAAGGCTCCTGGAGAGATTCTTTCAGAGTCATTAAACTTGTAGAACACCCCCTCTTCCTCTATCGTCTCTGGAGGAAAGATCTAAACAATCATTAAGAAACTGGGGCTTGGCTTAGTGATGAATAGCAAACCAAAATAAGAAAATTACTAACTGCAGGAAAAACAAAAAACTGACAGTACCATTTTGCCCAGGATGTGAGTACTTATAATATAATAAAAACAAATCTATTTTTTAAAAAGTACAGTATAACTATATTTGGCATATAAAGCAATGGGTAGTGTGGTGGAGTGGGGAAAGAATGAGGGAAGTAAAATAAGCAAAATCTGTATTTTTCATTAAGGGAAATCAATAGATAATGCCTAAAAGTGAAAAAGGAAGAAATAGCAATATAAATATTTAATGTAGAGAAAAGAAGATAAATATCAAGATAACCAGTTGAAAGATGAAATGACTGCCTTTGAGGAGGGGAATACAGGCAAGGGGATGGGTGGGAGATCGTCTCCGCTGTTCCAGTCCAAAACTCTGACCACGGACCCAACTATTGGCCAAAGATATGTGGACATTTTTCCTCCATACTCATTTATGAGGAATTGAGCCAAAATCTCAGAGAAGACCATTTTTAAAGCATACAAAAATTAAAAGTTTGGGTTTGAAGTTTTACTGCATGGCTGTGATAAAAAATATTTGCAGTTGCTGTCATTAGGACATTAAACTATGAATTAACAATAGCCCAAGGATATGTGATTGTATGCATATTAAGAAAGAAAACTATTCAAGGTACTTAACTGAGGTGAAAAGTCTGGGCATATAGAGCCCTACCAGTCTGAGCGAATTATCTCTATTTAGTTAGCCAGATCCCCACATGTAAACCCAGAGTTTCAAAGCAAGTCTATAGCTTCTATGTAAAACAGTATGGAGGCTGCACAAAAATGTAATTACCACAAGATATAGTAATTGCATTTCTCCATATATACACACAAAATAATTAAAAGCAAGGTCTCAAAGAGATATTGGTACACTCTACAAACATTGCGATGAACATGCAGCATTCCTCACAATAACCAAAAAATAGAAGCAATCCTAGTGATAATGGGCATACTAAATGTGGTGTATATACATAATGGAATATTAGTCAGCCCTTAAAAAGAAAAAAGGAAATTTTGATACAGGTTACAATGTCATGAATCTTAAGGACATTATGCTAAGTGAAGGAAGTCACAAAGGAACATATATAGTATGAATCCACTTGAATGAGTTACCTAGAATTTTAAAATTCATACAGACCAAAAGTAGAATGGTGGTCACCAGGGGCTAGGAGGAGGGAAGACAAGGGAGTTAACCGTAGAGTTTCAGTATTCAAGATGAAGAGTTCCAGAGATGGATTGTGGTGATGGTTGTATTAACAATGTGAATGTGGTCAATATCACTGAAATGTTTGTTTATTTATTTATTTATTTATTTATTTATTTATTTATTTTATTTTAATTTATTTTAAATCTTTGTTATTCAGATTATTACATTTGTTTCTCTTTTTCCCCTCCATAGTTCCCCTCCACCCGGCTCCCACCTTTCCCTCTACCCTTACCTCTCTCCCATTGACCTCATTCACAGGTGTATGATTTTTGTCCCGTTTCTCCCTGTACACCCTTCTCCCCTTTCCACCTGAGAATTATCAGTCCACTCCCTTTCTGTGCTCCTGACTCTATTATATTCACCAGTTTATTCTGTTGATCAAATCTTCAATTCCCTTAATTTTCAGATTTACTTGTTGATAGATATGTATTTGTTGTCATGATTTTTTATCTTTTACCTTTTTCTTCTTTGTCTTCTAAAAGAGTACCTTTCAGCATTTCATATAATACTGATTTGAAGTTGATGAACTCCTTTAGCTTTTTCTTATCTGTGAAGCCCTTTATCTGCCCTTCAATTCTGAATGATAGCTTTGCTGGATAGAGTATTCTTAGTTGTAGGTACTTGCTATTCATCACGTTGAAAATTTCTTGCCACTCCCACCTGGCCTGCATCGTATCTGTTGAGAAATCAGCTGACAGTGGTATGGGTGCTCCCTTGTAGGTAATGAACTGTTTTTCTCTTGCTGCTTTTAATATTTTCTCTTTGTCTTTTGCTCTTGGTATTTTAATTATGATGTGTCTTGGAGTAGTCTTCTTTGGATTCCTTTTATATGGGGTTCTGTGTGCTTCCTGGACTTGTAAGTCTATTTCTTTTACCAGATGTGGGAAGTTTTCAGTCATTATTTCTTTAAGTAGGTTTTCAGTATCTTGCTCTCTCTTTTCTTCTGGCACCCTCACAATTCTGATGTTGGTATGCTTGAAGCTATCCCAGAGGCTCCTTACATTATCTTCACATTTTTGTACTCTTTTCTCTTCTTGCTTTTCCAGTTGAGTGTTTTGTGATTCTTTATATTTCAAATTTTTGACTTGATTCTTGCCTTCCTCTAGTCTGCTGTTAGGTCTCTGTACAATATTTTTTAATTCAGTCAGTGTATGTTTAATTTTTAGTTGGTTCTTTTGCATCTCTAGTTTGTTCTTTTTCATCTCCTCTTGGGTCTTGCTAAATTCATCCATCTTTTCTAGGAGATTCTTGAAAAATCTTATAAGTGTGGTTTTGAACTCTATATCCAGTCGTTTGTTTTCCTCCATTTCTTTTGTTTGTGATCCGTTCCCTTGTCTTGGCATTTTTACTATGCCGGGAGAACTTCTGTTTTGGATTCAGCCTTATGATACCAGACTAGCAAAACTGCAGAAGCCTCTCTATTGAGCTTGGGATGGGTGGAGTCTCAGGGCTTAAGGGACCACCTTGCCTTCCATTCGGCCCTGCCCTTCACGGCCCCTGAGTCTCATGTGACTGGGTAATTGCTAGAGCAGTCCCTTGCGCGTGTGCTCTTGCAGTGCCTCTAGACTGCTGCCTTTCTGGCTCCCCTGTGCTCTAGGACCATATGAGTCTGAGTCCCCAGGGTTTTGCCCGAAACTGGGGTTTAGTGAAGTTAGAAGTGGTGCATCTGGGAAGGTCTGTCTCCCACCCACTCGTGAAAGCCAGCGGCACAATCAGAAGCTGGCCCTGTACCGCAGTGCCATGCGCGGCACCAGACTTCTGATCTTTTGCAACTCCCCTAAATTTCCATGCACCTCTCCCTTTTCACAGTCCAAACTCCCCCTGTATGAGTTTCAGCTGGATCTGGGGTTTAGTGTTGCAGGATAAGGGATTCAATGCCTTTGAGGGACTCTGTCTCCTTCCCACCAGAGAAAGCCAGCCAGGTTCTCTGGCACCCGCTCTCTCCGTGCACGCGTGTCTCTGTACCTTAGCTTTTTGCAGCTCCTCTGGGTTTCTGTGAGCCTCTCTCTTTCCTTCTAGTTGTAGAATTTCCACTCAGCCAGCTTTCCTGTGGTTCTGGATGATGTCTGTTCTGTCTTTTAGTTGTAGTTTTGAAATTGTTGTGGGAGGCAGCAGTATAGGTGTTTACCTATGCTGCCATTTTGGATTCTCCTGAAATGTATATTTAAAAATGGTAAATTTTATGTTATGTGTATTTTAACAACAAGTTTAGCAAAAAAAAAAAAAAGGAAAGAAAGACAGACAGACAGACAGACTTTTGGACTATGAGATGGAATTAATGTATTTTGCTTTTCAGAAAGACATTAACTTCATTAACTTTGCGGGAACCAGAGTGGAATATTATGAACTGAATTCATATATGAATCCACAACCCCCAAATGGGGTTCTATTTGGAGTAAGGAAATAATTAAGTTTAAATGGGGTCATAGGAATGAGATTCTGATAAGATTAGTGTCCTTAGAAAAAGAGACACCAGCAGCTCTCTCACGTTGTGCCCAGGGTTGTCAGGACAAAGCACCTGCCTGAAAGCCAGGAAGAGAACTGTTGCCCCCCAAAAGCTATGCTGGCTCTTGATCTGGGACTTCCAGCCTCCAGAACTGTGAGAAATAATATCTGTTTCTTAAATGACCCAGTCTGTGATATTTTGTTATGGCAGCCAAGTTGACTGTTATAAATGGCAAAAGCAGTTATATGTAGTGTTTTCCTAGTTAATGTAATTGTTTTATTACATTTCTGAAGGAAATTTGGGGAGGTTGATTAGTACACAGCTGCTATTGTCTTTAACTATGGAAAAACTAACACATTTGTTAAATCCTGTGTGACATTTCTTTGTTTTTTTTGTTTAAAGTGTTACATATAGTATTACTTATGTCTCCATTGACCTCCCCCCCCCCGCCACCATGAATGATTTCTTTCAAGAATTCTGAATACAGTTCATTTGCTTTTCCTGATTCTTGATATATATGGACTTTTTTTTACTTCTTTCTACTTGTGCCATTTTCCTTTTCTCTTACCATTTTTGTATTTAGTATTTTAAATTGTCTTTCTTCTCTATCTTTTTTCTCTCATTCTACTTTATACACTACTTTTATTTTCTTACCAATTATCATTGAAATTTTGTCAAACATGTTTAATAAAACAAAATCTAAATGTAAAAATATCTTTATTTTTATCCTATAGAAGAGATAATCTTGTCTTTTCTTTCTGGTTGTTCAATACTTTTTCTTTGTTTTCAAGCCCTCTAGTTCTATTAAGAAGGGTTGTAGGGAATTTCTTTTGACTTATCCTGTTTAGAGAAAGTGATGCTCACTAGATCTTTGCATCCATGTTTTGCATTCTTTCTGAGAGATTAAATATTGCCTTTCCCCATTCCATTCATGTCTATGTGGGCTGCAAGTAGACTTATGTTGGTCCTCATCATTCTATGTTTCAAAATTTCTTTCATTTTTTTTATCTCCTTATTCTTTTTTGCTGCATGTTGAATAACTTTAGGGGAAATATATCTCAGTTTTCCAGTTCTCTCTTTATGGCATCAAACTGAAGTTTAACTCATCCACAGAATTTTTGGTTTTTACAAATATATATACTTTTTTATTTCTAGAAGCCTTTTCCTAAAGTTTCTATTGCTAATATTTTTGATGAATACTCAGCTTTAGTGTGAATATTTTTTAAAATTATTCATGCAGCTATGATATATATCCAACTTATTAAACATCTGCAGGTTTTGTGACTCTAAATCTGTTATTTCTTATTTTTGCTAACTGATGCTAATAGTGGTGATTTTGGTAATTTTGTTTGTGAGTTGATTACTTGATCTTAACTGGGGTGAGTCCTTCAGAACTTACACATTTAGTAAATCTAATGTGACTCAAAGAGTTATAAAGAGAGCAACAAGACCCCCTTTTCCCCTGAAAACATTGAGTTTAGTTCACTTATTTATCTTGATTGGTGTTATAGTGAACTTTTTCTACTCATTTCTACTTACCCCATTTTTTTTCCCTCTTACTATTTTGGATTAAAAAAAATTATTTTATTTTTTCTCAACTGTTTATCTTATTTAGAATTGTACTTTCTATTTTTCATCTTTTATTGGTTAGCACTGACCCCTTACCATCCATATCTATATATATAAAAGCCAAGCAACCAGAATGACCAATTGCTATTCCATGCACTGCAGCCAGCCAACTGGCTCAATGGGGGTGGGGCCAATTGGCCAACCTTCTGTGGTCCTCCCCCAAGCCAGTCCAGCCCCTGAGCAGCCCCCTGAACCCTTACTGGGGGTGGAGTTAGCCAGCCAACCTCCCATGGCCCCTCCCCCTGGCCAGCTGGCCCCCATTTGTCCAATTGGAGTGGGCTGGCTGGACTCTACCTATACAGAAATTCATGCACTGGGTCTCCAGTCTAAAATAAAATCCTAAATTAAATAAGACCTTTACATATATCCCAAACAATACATGAACTTTAGAATACTTTCCCCTGATTGTCTTCCCTCAGAATTACTAATATTCTATAGAGTTTAATTACATTAGTTTCTCTCTGGCTCCCCAGTGCTTTAGTCCCTTATGCTCATGCACATTTTCACAATTCTGGGTCCTCAGCTCCTGGCTCCACTAGCTTAATTTTTGTGTATTCTTAACTGGACTCCTGAGCTGTCATTCCACCTCAGATGTTAGCTTCAGAAACCTTAGGCCATGCATGCCTGCCTGTGTTCATGTTTATTTCTCTGAGGGCTTTTCTGGAGAACATGCCCACCTTTTGTAAGACCAACAATACCTGCAAGAGTAAGTTATTTCTAGCATCTAGTTACTGTGAGAAGAGGAATCACCCACAGCAATGAACATTTGTGATACACTAATTATGAACCTTTGATTTTTTAATTTCAATTATTTTTCCTCTCAAATCTAAGATATCTGATTTGATTTTTATAAGAATTTTTACTTGTTTCATAACTACTACTTTTGTTTTGTAAACTTAATTTTTCACATATGTAATTACAATAAATAAAACAAACAAAACTCTCTGCTCTCATGAGTTCATAATTTTAATTAAAAATAATAGTGGATAACATTCATAGAGTGCTTAACATGTGTCAGGTATTAGCCAATACTAATATTTTCCACATCTTGTAAAAAAAATTAACCATTTCTATCTTTACTTACTATCTCCCTGGATATTAAGATATATATTTAAAATTATTTCTATATTGTTCTACTATTTCTATATATTCTTTCAAGGTTAAATTATTCCATAAGTGGATCTTGTTTTCCTTCCTTCATATTAGATTTCTGGATGCTTGATGTTTTGCTGCTATCTTTGCATTATGTCAGAATGACTTTTTCTTGGCCCATTATGAATTATAATGACCTCCTTAGGAGACCACCTTGTAGCAGAACTAACCCAAATCTCAAGAACTTAAAAACTTCAAGTTTTAGTGTATGTTTGTTTTTTAAGTTCAAGTTTTACATAACTTTTAGAGTATAAACAAACAATGGTATATGTGCTAAAAAATCTGTGAGCTCGTGCGCATGCACACACACACATACTCATATATACATATATGAACATGTACATGCATATATAGCAGCAGCATCTTTTGAAAACTTTGGTCTCTTTACCACTGTAACTTCCTGTTTGTTTTCTGTACAACTTATGTCTTTCTAATCTATGTAGATATTCTATTTTGATTTTCAAGCATAAATATGTATTTAGTCATTTTCTTTATCTCCTTGCTATCATTTCTACTAGTTTTGTGAGAAAGGAGGAGATTTCATTCTATGCCTAATCTGCCATCTTAAGTAGAAAATTCAATTTCGATTTCATATGTCATTTTAGAACCCCTAAGAAAAAGTTTACTAGTGTGTTATCAATATTTTTTTTTACATTTTTTTATTATAAGTCTCTTCTACCTTTATAGCATATAATAACATTGTTTCATCACCAAAGCATTTCCTTAGGTTTTTGTGAGTTAGTAAGTAATCAGTAAGTAAAACTACTGCAAGTTTTTATAATTAATTTTACACTCAGACAGGAATTATAGCTAAGAAAACCTCAAATACTTTTAATCTTAAATGAATGAGAAGTGGGAAAATAATTTTATTACAACTACCATATGAGTGCTATTAAGAGCCAGAAGTATAGAGCATGACTATTCAAGGTCCTAGATACATACCAACTATTTCAATGATAGAATAAAATCCGTTCAGTAAGCAATTCTTTTGAAGTAGGGTGAATACCATCAATTCTTTAATGGATCCCTAAACAACATGTTTTCATTTCCCTCACATAGATAATGAAAGACATACAGACCCCTGTGGAACGCCTCTTACCTCTTGTTATTTTCTGTTCCTTCTTCACTGAAGATGCCTCTCTACAAATTTGTACTCTGAATGGGAACCTCCCGTTTACTAAGTAGCCACCTTATAGTTGCACATTATTCCAGCTGTGCAAGCAACAGCTGTGAACCAGAGAAATGCATATCATCATAGAGCTTATGGAGCTCAATATGTTAGTTCTGTTTATTCAAAAGACCACCTGTGCTCCTGGGGAAATTGGAGAAGTTCCAAAGAAGAATGAAGACACAGCAGACAGAAATGACACCTGCAGAGCTGTAAGCTGAAGCATCATTGCTTTGGGTTAAAAACAATGTGACAGTCCTGTGGGAAACTTGACTTCTAATAGCTATAGCAGAGCATTTTTGTTTAGAATATTAATTAGTAAGTAGATGGCTAAATACCCAGTTTCCTTTTTTCACATATAGAAAAGCTATGAAGTCATGACTATCACTGAGAGGGAAAACTTACATCATTGATATGTGAGAGGAAATGCTACCAGTTGTCCATTTTTAAAAGCTATGTTTTCCTATGTTTCCTTTAACATGTGTGGAAGTTTTATTGGCCCTAAATACCAAAAAAAGAAAAAAAAACTCTTTTTTCTTGAATAGATAATCACACTGTCTCCTCCAAGTTTTTGAGGGAAAGTGCATTACTTTGAGGCTCCTCATAAAACCTACTCATCAAGAATTGCTCTGTTACTGTGATGATTCCTGATTTAAGGGGACAATACTGGTCAGAAAAGTCGAGTAATGAATGAAAGAGTGATGTATTATGATATCTGGTGTCCTTATACAATAGGCTGCTCCAGAAGGGAAAGTGCAGGATTTGCCTGACAGGATAAATAAATGGAGCCTAGGCTCAAGGTAGGAAAAATGCAAGTGGTCTTTCTTTTCTTGAGTTGTATTCACGAGGAGAGTGAATTGCAGACTTATTCTGCCATAATAATGTGACATTGCTCTAGGTGAATAGTATTGGTTGTGGTAAACATTCCTCTAACCTTCTGCTCCATTAAAGGCTCTTTGGCAATCTTGAAAACATCCCTTCGATACTGTAATGTCTGCCCTAACCCAGACATCATGGTAACTTTTTTTAAGTTGATTCTTTCCATAGCCTCTCAGTGCAATTTAGACTCTCAGAGCAGCTCAAGATTATTTTACATTAGAGAAAACAGCTACTTGGGACCAAATTGATTTAGAAATTGCTTCTTTTAAGTCTCTCCAGAACACACTCTTCATTCTGGCTTGCCTAGATTTGTTATGAAGCATACATATAGTGCAGGGAAGCAGAACTTCCCAAATAATGGGATATGTTTTCTGCCCAGGACATGTTTTCTGCCCAGGATCTTTCATACTCTGTACTGTGATATGCTACTACCATTCTTGCAGAACCCATGGGCCCTTTCTTAAATGAGGTATGGTAAAGGTGCAGGCTATGAAAGGGGATGTTAAACATAAACTAGAGGCCTGATGCACAAAATTTGTGCAAGAGTAGGCCTTCCTTCCCCCAGCTGCTGGTACTAGCTTCCCTCTGACACCCAGGACCCTAGCTTCCCTTGCAGCCCCGGCCATATCTGGAAGAATGTCTGGTTTAATTAGCATATTAAACTTGTATTATTATATATATTTGTTTCCTCATAAGAGTCTAGGCTATTTCTTTTCCCAAAGTGAGCAGAACATGCAGAAAAAAGAATATCACCTCAGTGAGGTATTATAGTAGAAGGCAGAGGGCAAACATACACAGGGTTGCAGTGTAATGTAGAAAAAAGTATGAAAAATGCATAGTGGCAAGAGACAAAGCTCTTTGATTTTGAACTGTGTTATACAAACACATATATTTCCTTCTTATCCTCACTGCCCCCTGTACTTTTGATATAATTCTTGATGTTATCAGAGACACTGCCTCTCAATGAGTATTTGTGGAGATTGCATTCTGGGCTGGCTGAGCATTCCTGTTGTGGCTAGCTTATTGGTAAAGAAAAGAAAATGCCTGGACTTGCCTACAAGAAATTTCCCAACTATTCTTCTTGCAGCTGGTCTACCTGAGAGAGGGTTTATAAGCCAAGATCTGGTGTGTGGTCAGCAGTGGTTAGGAAGTCCCGCCAATGAAGCTCCCTCAGAAAAGAGTTCCACACCTGTGTTTCAGGAAATAAAACTCTCATTGTTGATTTCTCCCTCTCTATCTTTACTATTGTAACAGTGCAAGGCATTAAAAATTAATTGGGGTCCTGAACTTTTCATTGCCCTACATTCTTTTATATATGAAAAATGAGAAGGTACATTTCTCTCCCCTTTAAGCAAAGGTAACATGTGCAGGTCTACTGAAAGGAAAGATGGTCCAGTGGCCAGCAGCACTAGCATCATGTAGGAGCTTATTAGAAACTAGTGCCCTGGTGCATGGACTTGTGCACATTGAAAGGAAATTAATTAGAAGATGGCTGGTGGGGCGGGACTGAGTGACACAGGCTGGACATGCCCTGGAATAAACCTCCTGTGGTACCTCCCTAGCTGGCCACACCTGGGGGTGGTGTTGGGGCTCAAAGGGCATCTGCAGAGTGAGTGGAGTCAGTCTCTCTGGCAAGTGGGGTCTCTCAGTCTGTCCTGTGGAGATTGGGTCAAAACCAGCTCTTCAACATCCCCTGACAGGTCCCAGATTGCAAGAGGGTGGTTCTAGACTAACACACCCCAAAATTGGACTCCCTCCTCTCTGGTTCTGGGGTGCATCATCTGAGAACCATGGCTACCATGTCACTGCAGCTCAGCAGTCCCTGCGTCGAGCGTCTGACCTCTGGTGATCAGTGCACATCATAGCTACTAGTCAGGGTGTTTGCCTCTTGGTGATCATTGAGCATCATAGCTACTGGTCAGATGGTCAGAGGGTCATTTAGCCATATATATATATATATATATGTACATTCTTGGGCTCCACCTCAGGTTTACTGAAGCAGAATCTCTGAGAGAGGGACCAGAAATCTGTGTTGTAATAAATCCTCCAAGTGAGATGTATGAATTCTAAAGTTTAAGGAGTTGAGAGGGAGGAGAGATAATCTATGTGTTTTGAGCCCATCCAAGTGTATTTTCTGGATTGTCTCCAAGAGAAAAGGGCAATTGGCATATGGTGCTCATTTCCACATAGTGCCCCAACTAGGTGGCAGAACCTCTGAGGTGATCCCTGGGATGCCTGGAGAAAGGTCACCAAATGTATGACCTTCAGAGTGGCAACGAAGATCCTAGATGCTGACTTTGGCTTAAAAACATGAATATTGACACCAGGGGCATCCAACTATTTGTGGGCCTCATGAGCTTCCACAGTGAGCATCACTGGGCGAGGCTACCAAGAATGAAAAGCCAGAGGCCCTCTCCTTAAGGTTCTTAGACTGTCTCAGACCAGGGTTCTAATATAATCCCAGAAAGAAGGGGCAGGTCTCTATAATATGCGTTAGATTAGATTTTCTTCCACTTTTGGCATGTAGAATCAAACAAGATTTAGTTCAATTTCCAAAACAAAATATACACTTGGTATATTGTAAAAACCAGTCATAGCTATAACAGTAGGAAGAACTAGTATTCAAAAAATGTCAAATATGAAAATATCTTGCTTCCCTTATGTTTTTAGTAAAAACAAATAATTCATATATCTGACATTTCCTGAGACTGACCCACAGGAAGCATCTAGTAGATTCTTTCTAGTTACCTAACTGGCAAAAAGGAAAACACACATTTCATTTATATGTTTCAATAATGAAAATTGCTTTTAAAAGCACTTATGCAAATAAAAGAAAATGAAAAGGACATGACTGATTGGCTTAAGATTGACCTGCAGAAATCCCTATGCATTATATCAAAAAGAAGGCATGACTGGACACTTGGCTTTGATGCGTCCCTTTGCCCCTTACTAGCTATGTGACCTTGAGCAAGTCAATTTTATTTTTCTACAGTTTGGTTTTATCATACTCTTTTAAGGCTTCATTTAGTCAGAGATTCATATAGCCCACTCTTCCTCACCTTAGAGTCTCCTGCTTAGAGATTATCTATTGCCAATGGACTTTCCTGACCTTCCTATTTAAAGTATACTGACCTTCCCAAGGCCATTCTGTCTTCTTGACATGCTTAGTTTTCTTCTTAGCTTTATCTGAAATTATGTTACTTATTTATAGCTTGTTTTCCTGACTAGAAAGTAAAGTCCATCAGGATAGGAACTTGATGCATGTTCTTCTCTGTACCTCCATGACTAGAAAAATGCTTGGCCATGAAAAGCACTCATACATATTTGTTTAATGAATTAATGAATGAATGAACGATACATAAGATGTTTACAACAGCATAGACATTCTGGTATGTGTGTGATTATTAGCCAACCTAATCAAGGTGGACACACACATGTCATTGCAGAGATTACCTAGTAATGTGATTAAGAACTTGGACACTGGCCCTAACCGGTTTGGCTCAGTGGATAGAGTGCTGGCCTGCAGACTGAAGGGTCCTAGGTTCAATTTTGGTCAAGGGCACATACCTTGGTTGCAGACACATCCCCAGTAGAGGGTGTGCAGGAGGCAGCTCATCGATGTTTTTCTCTATCATCGATGTTTCTAACTCTCTATCCCTCTCCCTTCCTCTCTGTAAAAAATCAATAAAATCTATTAAAAAAAAGAACGTGGACTTTGGCTAGGCCAGTGTGGCTCAGTGATCAAGCATCAATCCAGGAACCAGGAGGTCATGGTTCGATTCCTGGCCAGGACACATGCCCCTGTTGCTGACTCTATCCCAGTGTTAGGCATGCAGGCAGTAGCTGATCAATGAGTCTCTCTCATCATTGATTTTTCTATCTCTCTCCCTCTCCCGTCCTCTCTGAAATCAATAAAAATATATTTGGAAAAAAAAGATATTTGTGCTCTGAAGTCTGAGAGAATGAGATTTCATACCTGGTTCTATTGTGGAGAACTAATAATGACCTGGGGCAGGTTATTTTACCTCTATTGGCCTGTTTCTCATCTATAAAATGGACTAATGACACCTGCTTGATATAAGAATTAAATAAAATAATGTAGATGAAAGACTTAGCAGAATGCATGGTCCTTATAAAATAGTAGTTGAGGGGAGAGAAAATGGCAGTGGAGTAGACAGATGCGTCTGGAGCTTTGTCGCTGGGCAGAGGGAGAGAGAGCAGCTAAGAGTCGCACTGGGAGTGATTGTTGGCAAGTTAAGAGTCAGTTAACCTCAAGGAGAAGGCGGGGAACTGCTGGACAGGGGGCTCTCCCGGTCAGGCAGCCCCATTGCCAAGTGGTTTTTTGTCGGCCGGAGCCATCAGCGCGAAAGCGGAGACCGCGCCATCTTGCAGAGGGAGGTAGATGTCTGCTGCGGTCTGAAGCCAGCCGCTGGGGCACCCATTGAGCAGCCAGGGACCTGGCGACCCAGAACTCCTCTCTCCAATCGGCGCAGACATGCAGCGGAATCAGAGATCCACAGAGCACACGGAAAGGTCAGATTTCACCTGGGATAAGAGGGAGGTGGATGTCTGCGGAGGTCTGAAAGCTGTGGCTGACGGAGGCACCCACAGAGCAGCCGGGGACCCAGAGCACGGCTTTCCAGGCGGCGTGGACACTTGGGCGGCAGATTCGGAGATCCACGTGGTGCGCGAAAGGGTCAGATTTCGCCTGGGACAGGGTGAGGTCTCCTCCACACACACACACCTCCTCCCCCCTGCCCCCCCCCCCCCACTACAACAGAGATGCGCACACTGTGGGAGCCGGGCAGCGGAAGCTGCCTCTGGAGAGGTCCGTAGAAGTGGTCAGGGCATGATCCCTAAGTGTGGAGGCAAACTCTCTGAGCTGTTGACAGAGGGGAGCTCTGGAAAATGACTCGTTTTTTTCTGGGGCAGAGAGACAGCCTGGGAGTTATTACAGTGTCCCAGCTGCAAAATCCCCACAAACTGGCTTTGAGAACCACAGAGTAGCAGGATCTGAGCACAGCCTAGAGAGGTCCTGTGCTTTGTCTCAGAGATCAATTCTGAAACACTACCACCCAGTGGATGACACACAAATTGACTCTCCCATAACCACAAAAGAATAAAGAGATTAAAACACCAAGAGGGGAACACAGGGAACTGCAATACCTTCCCTACTGGGGAACAGGAGTGCCAAGCAGAATAATATTGGAAGTGAAGGACCATTCTATTTTTTTTCTTTTTTTTTAAATTTTTTATTATTTTTCATTTTTACATATTTTAATTAAAAGACTATTTTTTTTCTTTCCACCTCAATTGACTTTACCTTTTTAATTATTACATTTTTGTTTTAAACTAGTATTATTAATTACTACTAGTACTTTACCTTTTTGGGAAAAAACAAGTGTCATTTTGTTTTCTCTTTATTTTATTTCAGGATTAGAGTTCTACATTCTATTTTCATCTTTCCTTTAGAATAATTTTACTCCAACTCAACTCTACCTTTTTGCCAACACTTTCCTCCTAACTTTCCCATTTTGTTGTCTTGTTTCTCTTTCCCTTTTCCAACTTTAGATTCTCCCTATTCTTTCTTTTTACCTGGTTAAAATTTCACCCCTTTTATATATCTAATTTCAAATCCCCTACTACAAGTCCACACAAACCTCTCTCTTCTTGTCTTCACTAGCCAAAAAGTTTTTTTTTTCTCTATGGCCTTTTGTTGCTGTTTGCCCGAAAAGTGATTATATCAATTTTTTGAAATTTTTTGTGAGATTGTTTTAGTTTATTCTACTTGTTTTATTTTGCTTTTTGCTTGCTTTGTTTTCTACCTCTCTTTTCCTTCACCTCCCTCGATACCAGTTGCTGTTTGCAGTTTGTATTAATCTCTGGGTACTGGTTACTGGCCTTTGTTGGGATTAGTAACTGTTCTATTGGAGTTGTCTCCTAACATCTATATTTTGTTCCCCTTTTCTGTCTTATATGCTTTCTTTTTCCTCTGACTTTTTTCTCTTCCTCTTCTCTATCTTCTCCTTTTTATTTTCTTATTTTATTTTATTTTTTTGTTCATTTATTTACTTATTTTTTCTCGCTCTCCCAATTTGATTTTGGCATTTATTTCTTTTCTTTTTTCCTCATTTTCCTCTTCTTCTTTCTCTATTTACCCTTAATTTGTCTTTCATTGGTGGTCACCTTATTTGTGATTATTAACATCTTGTATACATTTCTACTTAGTGCCTTGTGTGCTGTACCTGGTCGTGTTGTAGTTTGTGCCTTTCAATCAACAGAGGAGAGAGAAATACATAACCAGACACCTGGAGAAGAAAGACCATGGGCAGAAAAAGAAACAGCCCACATAAGACAGAAAGGCAGGTTTCACCAGAAAAGGAAGTAAACGAAATAGAAGCAGAAATAAGCCTGCCAGAGAAAGAGTTCAGAGAAATGATCATAAGGTGGATGAAAAGAATGGAAGACAAAATTGACAATATGAGTAAGAGCCAAGAGGAAATGAAGAAGACCCAAGAGGAGATGAAGAAGCAGCAAGAAGAAATGCAGAAGAACCTAGAGGAGGTGCAGAATAAACAAGAAGAAATGAAAAATGACATCACTGCTATAAAGACCACAATAGAAAGCATCAAAAGTAGACTAGAAGAAGCAGAGACTGTATCAGTGAGCTAGAAGACATGGTAGGAAAAAATACCCAAGTACAGCAGCTTCTAGAAAAAAAAGTTAAAAACCAAGAGGAGAGCCTAAAGGAACTTTGGGAATAACATAAAACAAAACAACATCCACATAATTGGGGTTCCAGAAAGAATGGAAACTGAACAAAGATTAGAGAACATGTTTGAAGAAATAATGACAGAAAATTTCCCCAATATAGGAAAGAAAAACCCCACACAAATCTAAGAAGCTCACAGTCCCAAGCAAAATGAACCCCAACAAACCGACACCAAGGCACATTATAATTAAATTGGCAAACACCAACATCAAAGTAAGAATCTTAAAAGCAGCCAGAGAGAAACAGAAAGTTACCTACAAAGAAACCCCCATAAGACTAGCTACTGACTTGTCAACACAAACTCATCAGGCCAGAAGGGAATGGAATGAAATATACAAAGTCATGCAAAGGAAGGGTCTGAATCCAAGAATACTGTACCCTGAAAACCTCTCAATCAAAATTGAAGGTGAAATCAAAAGCTTCACAGACAAAAAAGATCTAAGGGAATATATTACCACCAAACCAGCAATGTAAGAAATGCTAAAGGGTCTGCTGTAATAAAAAGAAAGAGGAAGCAAAGAAAGAACTCAGGAATAAGGACTAAAAATGGCAACAGATAAATACTTATCAATAATAACTTTAAATGTAAACGGATTAAATGCTCCAATCAAAAGACATAGGGTAACTGATTGGATAAGAAAACAAGATCCATATATCTGCTGTCTGCAAGAAACCCACCTCAGGAAAAGAGATGCACACAGATTGAGGGTGAAGGGATGGAAGATGGTATTTCAGGCAAATGGAAATGAAAAATAAAGCTGGGGTTGCAATACTTATATCTGAGAAATTAGATCTGAAAGTGAAGGACATAATAAGAGATAAAAAAGGCCACTTCATAATACTAAAGGGAACAATCCAACAAGAAGAAATAACTCTGGCAAACATATATGCACCCAATATAGGAGCAACTAAGTACATAAAAAAACTCTTGGAGGATATTAAGGGAGAGATTGACAGCAATACAATCATAATAGGAGACTTTAATACCCCACTGTCACCATTGGACAAATCCTCTAAACAAAAAATCAGCAAAGAAACATCAATCCTAAATGACTCAGTAGACCAGATGGAATTAATTGACATCTTCAGAACATTTCACCCCAAAGCCACAGAATATACATTCTTCTCCAGTGCACATGGGTCATTTTCAAAAATAGATCATATGTTGGGTCATAAAAATAGTGTCTTCAAATTCAAGAAGATAGAAATCTTATCAAGCATTTTCTCAGACCACAGTGGCATAAAACTGAAATCAACTATAATAAAATCAACAGAAAGAAATCAAACACATGGAGACTAAGCAGCATGCTATTAAACAATGACTGGGTAACCAGAGAGATCAAGGAAGAAATAAAAAACATCATGACAACAAATGACAGTGACAACACAACAATACAAAATTTATGGGACACAGTGAAAGCAGTTTTGAGAGGGAAGTTCATAACCCTACAAGCCTACTGCAAAAAACAGGAAACAATGTTAATAAATTACCTAAACCTACAACTCAAAGAGCTAGAAAAGCCCAGTGTACTCAGAAGGAAGGAAATAGTGAAGATCAGAGCGGAGATAAACAACTTGAAGACCAAAGAAACAATTCAAAAGATCAACAAAACAAAGAGCTGGTTCTTTGAAAGGATAAACAAGATTGATGGACCTCTAGCCAGGCTCACCAAGAAGCAAAGAGAGAAGATCCAAATAAACAAAATCAGAAATGAAAGAGGAGAAATAACAACAGACTCTGTGGAAATACAAAGGATTATTAAAAAATACTATGAACAACTCTATTCCAACAAATTGGACCACCTGCAAGAAATGGACATTTTCCTAGAATAATATAACCTTCCAAAACTCAATGAGGAGGAATCCAAACATCTCAATAGTCCAATATGGAAGAAATTGAAGCATTCATCAAAAAGCTTCCAGCCAATAAAAGCCTGGGACCAGATGGCTACACAGGAGAGTTTTACCAAACATTCAAGGAAGAATTAAAACCTATCTTCCTCAGACTATTCAAAAACATTCAAGAAGAAGGAACACTTCCAAACACTTTCTATGAAGCCAGCATCACCCTAATACCAAAACCAGATAAAGACAACACAATGAAAGAGAATTATAGGCCAATATCTCTCATGAACATTGATGCCAAAATCCTCAACAAAATTCTAGCAAACCGGATCCAACAGTACATCAGGAAGATCATACACCATGACCAAGCAGGATTCATCCCAGGAATGCAGGGATGGTACAATATCAGCAAATCAATAAATGTGATACATCACATAAACAAATTGAGAGATACAAATCACATAGTCATATCAATTGATGCAGAAAAAGCATTTGACAAAATCCAACACCCTTCCTTGATGAAAATTATGAGCAAAGTGGGAATAGAAGGATCATACCTCAACATCATAAAAGCCATATATGATAAACCCTCAGCTAACATCATACTTAATGGGCAAAAACTAAAACCATTTCCCCTAAGAACAGGAACAAGACAGGGATGCCCACTCTCACCTCTCCTGTTCGACATAGTACTGGAAGTATTAGCCATTGCAATTAGACAAGAAGAAGAAATAAAAGGCATCCAAATTGGAAAAGAAGAAGTAAAGCTGTCCTTATTTGCAGATGACATGATACTGTACATAAAAAACCCAAAGGACTCCATTCCAAAACTAATTGACTTAATTAATGAATTTGGCAATGTAGCAGGATACAAAATTAATGCTATGAAGTCTGTGGCATTTCTATACACTAATAGTGAAATTATAGAAAGAGAAACAAAAAAAGCAATCCCATTTACCATCGCACCAAAAAAATTAAGATACCTAGGAATAGACCTAACTAAAGAGGTAAAAGACCTATATGCAGAAAACTACAGGATACTGAAAAAAGAGATAGAGATAGATGTTAACAGATGGAAGAGCATACCATGCTCATAGATTGGGAGAATCAACATCATTAAAATGTCCATACTACCCAAAGCAATCTACAGATTCAACGCACTACCCATTAAAATACCAACGACATATTTCACAGACCTACAAAGAATTCTTCATAGATTCATCTGGAACAAAAAAAGACCATGAATAGCTACAGCAATTCTGAGAAAGATGAATAAATTAGTTGGGATCTCAATACCAGATTTCAAGCTATACTACAAAGCAACTCTTCTCAAAACAGCCTGGTAGTGGCACAAGAACAGACATATAGAACAATGGAATAGAATAGAGGACCCAGATATCCACCCAAACCAGTATGCTCAACTAATATTTGACAAAGGAGGCATGAACATTCAATGGAGCCAAGATAGCCTCTTCAATAAATGGTGTTGGGAAAATTGGACAGATACATGCAAAAAAATGAAACTGGACCACCAACTTACACCAAATACAAAAATAAACTCAAAATGGATACAGGACTTAAACATAAAAATACTAGAGGAATCCATAGGCAGCACAATCTCAGATATATGCCGAAAGAACTTCTTCACTGATACTGCTCCAAAGGCTATGGAAGCTAAAGAAAAAATAAACAAATGGGACTACATCAAAATAAAAAGCTTTTGCACAGTAAAAGAAACCATCAACAAAACAACAAGAAAGATCAATGTATGGGAGAACATATTTGCAAATGTTATCAGTGATAAAGGTTTAATCTCCAAAATCTACAGCCTACTTATACAACTTAATACAAGGAAGATGAATGATCCAATAAAAAAATGGGCAACAGACCTAAATAGAACATTTTCAAAAGACGACTGAAGGAAGGCCAGGAGACACATGAAAACATGTTCAAAGTCATTAATCATTCGAGAGATGCAAATCAAAACGACAATGCAATACCATCTTACACCTGCCAGAATGGCAATCATCAACACATCAGCAAAGGACAAGTGTTGGCGAGGATGGGGAGAAAAAGGAACTCTTGTGCACTGTTGGTGGAAATGCAGACTGGTGCAGCCACTGTGGAGAACAGTATGGAGTTTCCTCAAAAAACTAAAAATGGATCTCCCATTTGACCCTGTAATCCCACTCTTAGGAATTTATCCTAAGAAATCACAAACACCAATCAGAAAGGATTTATGCACCCCTATGTTCATAGCAGCACAATTTACAATAGCTACAATTTGGATACAGCCTAGGTGCCCATCAGCAGATGAGTGGATCAGAAAATTGTGGTACATCTACACAATGGAATTCTATGCTGCCATTAAAAAGAAGGAATTCTTACCATTTGCAGCAACCTGGTTGGAACTGGAGAGCCTTATGCTTAGTGAAATAAGCCAGTCATTGAAGGATAAGCATCACATGATCTCACTCATTCGTGGATAATAAAGAACATTATGAACTGATGAACAAAAGGATAGATACAGAGACAGTAAAGCTTCAAACAGACTGTGAAATTACAGCAGGAAGATTAACGTTAGTTTAGGTAGATAAAAGATCAATCAAAGGACTTGTATGCATGCATATAAGCATAACCAATGAACATAGACACTGGGGAGTTGGGGTATGTCTGGGAGGGAGGGGGGACAATGGGGAGATATGTATAATAATAAAAATTAAAAAAATAATAGTAATAATTACAAAAAAATACTAGTTGAGTGAGTGAATGAATGAAGTTCATGAAACTACTTAAAAAAAGGCATAAACCTATAGTGCTATAAAATGTGATTAATCATATAATTAATAATAATAAGCCCAAAGACTTTCCTATTTGAGGTCCTAATGCCTATTTCCTGCTAATGGAGAAACATAACCAGCAAGGTTGGTAAGAATTGCCACACAAATATGGTGTGGCTCAGGGGTTGAGCATCCACCCTTGCACCAAGAGGCCATAGATCAATGTTTCTCATCGATGTTTCTATATCTCCCTTCTTTTTTCTCTAAGAATCAGAAAAAAAAAAACACATTTTAAAATAATTAAAAAAATTGCTGTGAAACACTGAAGAAACTCAACCTTTTCCAACTTCATTGTTCTGTGAAAAAATTTATTATAACCTATCTTTTTGGGGGCATCTAGTGGAGGAAATAAAAACAACCCCAAACTGTGGAATGCAGGTCACTTCTATTCTGGTTCTACTTCTGTCTCTACTAAGCTTTATATTCTTCATAAGTAATAACCTCTGGATCTCACATTCTTTATCTTCAAAATGAGAGCATAGTGACAGATGGTATGGATGGCTTTTTTTTCCCAGTTGTATATGTTCTATTAACTTACTTACTTTCTTATAGCATATCTGTATAAGAGCCCTTGATTTTTTTATTTCCTGAGCCCCAATTTAACCATGGCATGGACAGTCTTCAGTGGTTCTCAACTTTTCTAATGCCGAGATCCTTTAATACAGTTCCTCATATTGTGGTGACCCCCAACCATAAAATTACTTCATAACTGTAATTTTGCTAATACTAATGTATCGTAATATAAATATCTGTGTTTTCCAATGGTCTGAGGCTCTACAGCAGTGGTTTTCAACCTGTGGGAACTGCTAGTAGGGTTGTCTAAGACCAAAGGAAAACACAGCTATTTACATTATGATTCATAACAGTAGCAAAATTATAGTAATGAAGTAACAACGAAAATAATTTTATGGTTGGGGTCACCACAACATAAAGAACTGTATTAAAGGGTATCGGCATTAGAAAGGTTGAGAACCACTGGAAGTGGTCCTGAAATATTTGCTTAGCCCCTTTTGTAAAAACTCCAGCATACCTCAGGTCTTTGTTCCTTGTGCCATAACTTTTACTAAAATGTTTAATTGAAATTGTAGGTTGTGACTAAACAGCCATAATTCAATTTCCAGTTTTACTAATGTTGGGAGAACATTAAAATATTGACATTTGTTATGAGGAGAATAAGACTTGGCTTTTTTTTTTCCTTCTCTAAGTAAAGTTTTTTTTCTATGAGAGAAAATTTTCAAAAAAGGAAGTCCCGGCCAGCTGGCATGACTTAGTGGTTGAGCACTGAGCTATGAACCAGGAAGTCACAGTTCGATTCCTGGTCAGGGCATATGCCCCGATAGCTCAGTCCCCAGTATGAAGTGTGCAGAAGGCAGCCAATCAATAATTCTCTCTCATCATTGATGTTTCTATCTCTCTGCCTCTCCCTTCCTCTCTGAAATCAATAAAAATATATTAAAAAATAACTACTATAAAGGAATTTTGGAAATTAGGAAGTGAGAAAATGTTGTCCAAATAGGCTTAGAATCAATGCATAAGTTTGTTTTAAATGCTTCTGTAGCAAAATCTGAGTGTGAATAATATGAAATAAAATGAGTGAATATAACATGTTTTATAAAATAAATTTCAAAAAAAGAAACTTTAAAAGGAGGCAAAGATCTCCCTGAGTTGCCCATCTGCCTAACTCTTCTCAATTCTGAATACAAACTGCTCTGCATAAAAGGCACCCAGGCTGAGAACATCAGTTCTTACAGAAATAGATGGAGAAATCCTATGGAAACCAAGTCCAGCTGAGGCTTCCTGGTCTCTAACTCTGCTAAGTTGCACACCTCAGCTTGTGATTTGGCTACCGCCCTTCTCTGAGGTTGACTCTTGAGCCTATAAACTGTACCTTCACGGCTTTGTGGATAAAGATGAGTTACTTTCTTGAATTAAGTTTCCCTTTCCTATCCTCCAATTCTATAATTGCCTAAATTACATAAACTGGTACTTGATTGTCTCAGAATATAATCCAAATATACATATAAAATGATGCCTAATTTATTATTTAGGCAATCCTTATTATTCCACCTACATAACTTTTTTTCATATCAAAAGTTATATTTTATTTTTACTTGCCTCCCACCCCCAGAATCTTGAGTTGATGATCACAAGAGGATGCAGAGAAGGGAAACACTCCAAAAAGCAGGTTGATAAAGCGATTGTATACGTAAAGAACCAGCATAATGTTCCACATTGCGTGGTTAACCATTGTTAATATATACTGATGAGCACTAAGGTGATAGAGGTCTTTTTTAAAAAATGAGATAAAAGATTCAATAGAGCATTTTAATGCAACCTCATCTCACTCATCTTCAATTATTAAGTCTATGTTCGCTGTTTTTAAAAATGTGCATGCAAATGGCATCATTAGTCTATAATTAATGCTGCCTGTCCCTGGGAGCTCTGCAGTGGCCTCTGATGATGTGAAGGACACTGTCTGTGTTGGCTGCCCTGTGTGCTCACTCCTGTTATTTACTGTGTGCAAAGCATGGCCATTACATGGGCTTGTGTTCCTGGCCATGCTTCAGTGCTCCCTTTCAGTGAACAGGCAGTACAGTCAAATTTAAAGGAATCCTGCTCTTTCAAAGAGGTCAAAACAAGCGTTCAGAGAATATTTTATATTTTTGTTGCCCCTATCAGACACCTTCCTGTATAGAATTGAATCAGAGCTGTTGTACGTGTGTGTGAAGTGTCCAATCACAAAGGCTCAATCTTGTTAGTGTATGATTTTGCATAAGATTTGCATGTTAATGGACTGATGTCAAAACATAGAGTTATCTACCTGTTCCTGTTCCTTCCTCTCTATTGTCAAGATGGGCTGATTAGTCTTATTAAAATGAATTCTTGGGCTTTTCCCAGCCTTAACTGCAACAAAATGAAAAGCTGCCACAATGACACAAGATGTAAATAGTTCTGGTTCTGCTGGAAGATCTGTCATGTTGATGGTAGAAAGCCAAAGTGAAGGAGTCAGTTGTACAGATGTAAATTTTAATTTGTGAGATGGGAGATTGATTGTTGTTAATCTTATTCTATAAGCATAGAGAGTTTTTCTTTTCTTTTCATTGTCCTAAAGCTCCAAGGAATTGCAATTTGAATATTCTGTCACTTACCCATTCTAAATGGATTTATTTTAAACAAGTAAACAAACAAAATCTATCATCCATATGTGAGAAGTGTTCAGGTTTCTATATAACTAAATATTTCAGATGTTAAGAATGAAAAGAAACTAAATAAAACACATACCAAGTAGAAAATTCTAATGAAGAGCTTATTTGTCCAAGGATGACATCCTAGACATCATTTTGATGTGTACAGTGAAGGTTTGTTAGTGGAAGGTATTTTCCTCAAATTAGTATCAGAGAAGACACTGCATCTGGAAATACTTGCTAATAAGGGTGAGATGTTTGATTTCAAAATCCAATTAATTAGCTAGCTGGTCTAGTTAGATCTGGTGTGTGCAACCACACACACACACACACACACACACACACACACACACACACACCACTCTGTGGTAATTTAAAAAATTATATTAGGAAAAAATGGCAATGTTTTTGTATTATTGCTAAGAGATTTAAAGTTATTGTTTAAGATGATGGGCACTCTTTAGGAATACAAAGAGATATAACGAAATCACTGCCTTCAACTATGATCTAGCTTGGAAGAAAAGTCAAATTTATGTAGCCAAAGTTTTACAGTCCATAAATGCATGAATCAGTGGAAGGCAATTAGTATGTTACAGAAAGTTCATCATGAGTCTCAGGAAATAGCAAAGACAACTATAATACTATTTACTCATCCAATATTTACTTATTTATTTTTAATTAATTTATATTTTTTGTTAATCCTTACCTGAGGATATTTTTTCCATTGATTTTTACAGAGAATGGAAGAGAGGGAGAGAGAAGAGAGAGGGACAGAAACATCAGTGTGAGACACATGGATTGGTTGCCTCCAGCAAATGCCTCAACTGGGGCCAGAGATCAGACTTGCAACCCATGTACGCATCCTTGACCAGAATCAAACCCGAGACCCTTAGGGGCCGGCACTGTAACCACTGAGCAACACCAGCCAGATTAGTTAATATTTTTTTTTTTGTTAATCTTCACCCAAGAATATTTTTCCATTGATTTTTTAGAGAGTGAGGGAAAGACAAAGAAACATTGATGTCAGAGAAACACATCGATTGGTTGCTTCCTGCCTGCACCCCAACTAGGGCCCAGTCTGGGGAGGAAACTGCAACCAAGGTATGTGCCCTTGACTGAAATTGAACCTGGGACCCTTCAGTCTGCAGGCCAATGCTCTATCCACTGAGCCAAATTAACCAGGGCAGCAGCTAATATTTATTGAGGGACTATGTATTAGGCATTATGCCATGTGCTGAATATGAGTGGGACACAGGATCTGTTTTCTAACTTAATAATAATTAATAAATCCTTTAATTTGTATAGTGTGAAAGGGTTTATAGAGGGTTTTTTGTATTTGATTTTAATTATATAATCAACATAACCTTAAGATAATTATTACCCCTATTTTTTAATGAAAATCCTTTTAGAGAGGGAAATGAGTTTCCATGTACCCACAGAAATCAGGTGGGTGAAGCTGGACTTGAACTTTGGCCTTCTGGCTCTACTATGTCATGTATACCACAATAGAGCAATATAACGGGAGTGAAGGTTTCAGGTATGGGAGAAGTAGAAAAGCATCTAGATAATTTGGTAAGACTGTTATTTTGAACTCCTAAAGAGCAGGCTAAACAATTTGGCAATGGGCACCATTAACATTTTAATGAAGGGATCTTCATAAGGGGATCCCTATCTTAATAAAATTATTCCTATGGAGGTATGCAGAATTAGGTCAAGATGGAGAAATTGTTGGCAACAAATCAGCCACTATCCTAACCCAAAGTGACAACCTACTTTACCCAAGAAAGAATATTGAGTGAGCTGACCTTCATGGCTAGAGGTTGCCAGAGAAATGGGGAAAAAAAGAAGCAAATATAAGAATTCTTATTGAAAATAATGGATAAGATTGATGACTGCTTGGATATGAGATTAGGAAAGAGGCAAGATTAAAGTTGGTGTCAAAATTTTGAACCTGAGAAGTTAAGAATTGAAAAAAACTGAGAGCAATTGGGAGGAATCTTATTTTTAGGAGATGATGATGTATCTAGTTTGGAGTGTTGAGAAGGAAATGATATTATATTCAATATATAATATCAACAGTTAACACAGTTGTCAATGAATGTTAAGGGCCTGTGTTCAAGAAAGAGGGTTGGAGATGTGGACTTGAGATGCTTTTTCATAGACTTCACCGTTTCCACAGTGGAAACCTTGCTGTTAGAGAACTTAAAAAAATGTGGAGAGTTGAATGAGCAGAGGGTTAAGGACTGAATGTTGTCCAAACAACCTGAGTTATGTCTGTGCATGCTTCAAGTAGATAAAGAATATGATCTTGGACAGAGGAATTACCATAAGAAATATAATTTTTTTTTATCATTCTGGGCTTCCCCTGTAGGGCAAAAGAAATAAATGCTTATTTTAGAGCCAGAAGGTAGAATCATGACATGCCCTAATCATATTGGATAAAGTGTCTGTGGTATAATAAAAAAACAATAATTTGTTCTTTGCCCCTAGTTGCTGGCACACATGTTATAAAACTCTGGAAATCTCCTGAGTGATAAGAATATCTTTTGTATGCTAATGAGATGACACCTACAGGCACCCCTAGGTAGTTTCCAGATGGGGGTTGGCAACCAGAAAGATCAAGCTGTGATTAGAAGGTTGGAAATTTCTGCACCCTTGTCTCTCATCCCTTAACTGTGTGAG
Organism: Lasiurus cinereus; assembly: GCA_011751065.1. Classification (NCBI taxonomy): domain Eukaryota; kingdom Metazoa; phylum Chordata; class Mammalia; order Chiroptera; family Vespertilionidae; genus Lasiurus; species Lasiurus cinereus. The sequence continues at coordinate 5,920,751 of JAAGEH010000392.1, forward strand.
GAGACAGGCGCTGAAAATTTAATTCAATGATTTAATCAATCATGCCTACATAATGAAACCTCCATACAAACTTCTAAATGATGGACTTTGGAGAGCAGCTGTGTTAGTTACACATAGAACTGCTGGGAGGATGGTACCTGGAGAGAGCATGAGAGCTCTGTGCCACACTCAACTCCTATATCTTGCCAGATGCTTCTTCCTTTGGCTCTTCTTGAGTTCTACCCTTTATAATAAACCAGTAGTAGCAGTAAATATAGCACTTTCCTGACTTCTGTGAGTCATTCTAAAAAGTTATTGAACCTGAGAAAGAGGTGGTGGGAACTCCTGAATTTGTAGTCAGCCAGGCAGAGGTGTGAGTAGCCCTGCCCCCATTTCATACATCAATGGCAAAGACATTTACAAAGACACCATACATTTTGTGTCAGGAAAATAAAACCTCGTCATGGCCTCACAGGGTGCTGAGTTGATCAATAATATTAACCAGTTCTGCCTGCCTTCCTAATTGCCCCTAACTGCTTCTGCCTGCCAGCCTGATCACTCCCTAACCACTCCCCTATTCTCAGCTGTCTGTCTTGACCAATGAAAGAATTATCTGGCTCTTGGTCACAAATTGCTACAGAGAATTCACATAGAAGAGTATATTATAAGATCAACCATAATTTCTGAAAATAAGGTTCTAGTAAAATGTGTGGTGGCAGAAACTAATTCTGGGTATAAGAAATGAATCTATAGTTGGAAGATATGAAGACTAGATAAATCACTTGTTTGAAAAGCATTGGCAGAAAAAAAAGGAACTAGATGGCCAAAGCATTCCCAGGCATCCTTGGTTCAGCTGACTGTTATGTGGGTATCCTCTTTGGGGAATTCTTTTCTTTTTCTTTTTAGCTGTATTTTATTTTTATTGTTGGCAATATTACAAATATCCTCTTTAATATGGTTGAGAGTGATATTGTAAGTTTGATTGGTATGAAGTGAATTCATCCAGCATAGGAAATAGATTATAATTAGGAATTGTAGTAGGTATGCAGATGACCAGGATGGTGTGCCAACAATAAAAAAAATATATTTACAGGCATGTAAAAACAGCAAACTTCAATTTTAACTCATAGGATTTGTGTAGACTTGGAAAGGATCATAAGGATTAACCAACTAAACCTGTTCATTTCACATCTGGATAGCTGGAGTAGCTTTTCTAGATTTCATGACTAGAAATTTGGAACCTCAGTCCCTTACATATTTCCTCCCCTTCCTCCCCACTGCTTTCTTGATTTTGTATGTGGCCATCATGCTTGAATACTGCCCATTTTCTCACAACCTTTCCATCTCTGCTTTTTAAAAATATATATATTTTATTGATTTTTTACAAAGAGGAAGGGAGAGAGATAGAAAGTCAGAAACATCGATGAGAGACATCGATCAGCCTCCTCCTGCACGCCCCACTTTGGAGATGTGCCCGCAAGCAAGGTACATGCCCCCAACCGGAATCGAACCCGGGACCTTTCAGTCCACAAGCCAATGCTCTATCCACTGAGCCAAACTGGTCTTGGCCATCTCTGCTTTTTATTACAGTGTTTCCTATAGTTGTTCCACACTCTTCACCTGCTTCTCTGTATTAAATTCTATCCTTCTTTTGAGATTTATTAAAAATGTCTTGTTTCTCTATGAAGATTTCTCTGAAGACCCTTCCTAATAGTTCTCTCTCCTAATGAACTCTTAGAGCACTTTAACTCCTTCTTGTCTTATTCTTATACTAGAGGCTCAGTGCATGAAATTCGTGCATGGGGGTGGGGGGAAGTCCTTCAGCCTAGCCTGCTCCTCTCCAATCTGGGACCCCTTAAAGGATGTCTGACTGTCTCTTTAGAATCAGGTCTAAATGGGCAGTCAGACATCCCTCTCACAATCCAGGACTGCTGGCTCCCACTGCTCACCTGCCTGCCAGCCTGATCACCCCCTAACCACTCCCCTGCCAGCCTGATTGATGCCTAACTGCTCCTCTGCCAGCCTGTTTTCCCCTAACTGCCCTTCCCTGTGGGCCTGGTCACCCCTACCTGCCCTTCCCTGCAGGCCCAGTCATCCCCAACATCCCTCCTCTGCTGGCCTAGTCACCCTTAACCGCCCTCCTCTGCAGGCTTGATCACTCCCAACTGCTCTCCCTTGCACACCTGGTCCCTCCCAACCATCTTCCCCTGCTGGCCATCTTGTGGTGGCCATCTATGTCCACATGGGGGCAGGATCTTTTGACCACATGGCGGCAATCATCTTGTGTGTTGGAGTGATGGTCAATCTGCATATTACTCTTTTATTAGATAGGATAGAGACCTGTTGCACATATTAGTCTTTTATTAGATAGGTGAGGCCAGCTGGTTTGGTTTGCCCTGAAGGGTGTCCTGGATCAGGATAGGTATTCTCTTGGGGCATGGGGTGGCCTGGGCAAGAGGCCTGTGGTGGTTTGCAGGCTGGCCATGCCACTTGGAGACCCAAGCTGGAGGCTCTGGTATCTGGGATTTATTTATCTTCTACAATTGAAACTCTGTAGCCTGGAGCAGAGCCAAACATTCTGCACTCACAGCCATTGAAACTTTGTTGCCTTAAGTAGAGGCCTGGGCCAGCCAGGGTGTGCGGAAAGCTTGGCTTCCTCCATTGCCTGGGGAAATCCAAGCCTCCCTTGTGCTCTCTCTGTGACCATAGCCATCTTGGTTGGGTTAATTTGCATACTCGCTCTGATTGGCTGGTGGGGGTGGGTGGTGGGCGTGGCTTGTAGGTATAGCGGGTATAGTCAATTTGCATATTACTCTCTTATTAGATAGGATTAGAGGCCTGGTGCATGAAATTTGTGCACTTGTTGGGTGGTGGGGGCTCAACCTTGGTTGCACTTGCCAGCCATGAGCCCAGCTTCTGGCTGAGTGGCACTCTCTCTGTGGGAGCACACTGACCACCAGGGGCAGCTCTTGCATTGAGCTCTGCTTCCTGGTGGCCAGTGTGCATCATAGCAACTAGTCATTCCCCCGTTCAGTCTATTTGCATATTAGGATATGAGGTCTCTTCATGCCTGGCCAGAGTATGAGTACCATTGGAAAGAATATGCCTTATATATTTTTTCTCTAGCCATAGGATCTATGCTCCTTATTTCTATATATTTTTTCTTGATGATAATAAGAGGTGTTTTTGTTTTAATTGAGTTATTTTAGCAACAGCTAATTAAAATGATCTCCTTTTTCTTACTTGTCTTCCTGAACCATTGTCCATGTAAATCTATGTTACAGAAAGTACAGTATATATGAATAAAAATAACAGGAAGTGAAGAGTAAATGTCAATTGCTTGAATGAATTGAAGACTGATGTTAATTTGAGGCCCAATTAGTAGGGACTTCCTCTAGACAGAAGCTTATACTTGAGTTTATAAACTTCTCATAACAGGCATTTCTGAAAAGGCTTATTCCCAGAAAAATATATTTTATTGACTCTTCCTTGGGCAATATTAATATAGCATAGAGAACTGAAAAAAATGTGTCAGCTTGATTTACAAGAGTGTGTCTTAATACAAGAAGCAACTTTTTTAAAAGAAAAGAAAGGCTGCCAGTCTGACAATGGTTTTAGGAATACAGGGAAAGCCCTCTTCTCACCCATCCCTCCTGGCACCCAAAATACCATTTCTCACTTGATTATTGATCCTAAAAATAATATTAAAATGCTGCAATAATTTGTTTTAATTTTTATTTTTAATCATTAGTTTTTTTTGGTTCATTTGATTTCACATATGAGTGAGATCATGTGATACTTATCTTTCTCTGTCTGGCTTAGTTCACTCAGCATAACACTCTCCAGGTCCACCCATGCTGTTGCAAATAGTAAGAGTTCTTTCATTTTTATTGCCACATAGTATTCCGTTGCGTAAATGTACCATATATATATATTTTTTCAACCACTCATCTGTTAATGGGCACTTAGGCTGTTTCTAAGTCTTAGTTATTGTAAATTGTGCTGCTATGAACATAGGGATGTATATATTCTTTCTAATAAGTGTCTCAGGTTTCTTAGGATATACTCCTAGACATAAGATGACTGGGTTAAATAGGAGTTCCATTTTTAATTGCTTGAGGAAACTCCATACTGTTTTCTTGCTGCAGCAGTTTACATTCCCACCAGCAGTGCACGAGGATTCCCTTTCCTCCACAACTTCAATTACACTTGTCGTTGGTTGGTTGATTTGTTGGTGATAGCCATTCTGACAGGTGTGAGGTGATATCTCATTGTTGTTTCTTTCGATTTGTATCTCTCAAATGATTGGTGAATTTGAACATTTTTTCATATGTCTCTTGGCTTTCTGTATATCCACTTTGGAAAAGTATCTTATTTAGGTTCTTTGCCCATTTTTTAAATGGATTGTTTGGCTTCCTTTTGTTAAGTTGTTGAGTTCCTTATAAATTTTGGAGATTAACCCCTTATCAGGTGTATGATATGACGAAGCAGCTGTGTAAAAGTCAGGCGCAGGAGGCCAATGTGAAAAAAACACACAAAATCATAACAGAGCTCCTAGTAGTTTCAGCCATCTCTGGTCACAATTTTTTTTGACATGGAAACGATATCAATTGATGTTGCTTATTATTTTTAAATATATTTTTTATTAATTTTAGAGAAAGAGAAAGAAAGGAAGAGGAGGAGAGAAACAGATTAGTTGCCTCCTGCACACCCCCTACTGGGGATTGAGCCTACAACCAACGCATGTACCTGGATGGGGAATCAAACCCGTGACCTTTTGGTCCATGGGATGACATTCAACCAACTGAGCCACTCTGCCCAGGTGCCTGTAAGTGTTTTTAAACAGCCACAAAGCTGTGATTTATCTAGGAGTAGGGTACTTGACAAACTCAAGCAATTTTCTGGGAAGACCCCTTCTATTAAACATTTGAGTAACAGTTAAATTTTTAAAAAAAATATGAACTAGAAAAACCTTATTCTCAAAGGCAAGCTTTAGTTCTTTAATAATATGTTTATTCAAACTTCTCTTTCTTTTATTTTCTTTCATTCCTGCAAGTATTCTTTAGCACATTTTGAATTGCTGTTGCATAGCTTTAATCTAATAAAATTAGTACCTTTTATTTTTCCCCTGACTGGGCTTTGCACATTTTGTCTGACCCTGGCAAAGAAATGCTTTGAAGAGCATAATGTTGGGGCTTCCTCCCTTTCTCTGCCTTGTGCCAGGCACATTTGCGGGTGCTCCATCTTTTAAACCAGCCCTCCAACTGAGCCTCCCAGGACAGGAATCTTTTCCCTCCAAGTCCACATTCTTCTTCAGTAGTTGACTGTGAGTAGGAAAATAGGCGTACAAAGCATTTCACATTCTCTGAATGTACCACACAGTAATTCTGCTGTCTGAAAACTCTGTAATGTCAATAATTGATGCACTTGAGAAGTGGTAATTAAATTAGTTAATTATGCTGGTAAAATTACATGCAATTATGTGACTGCAGGGTATGTTTAGTAAATTAGGCTTTCCCATACTCACTATATATTGTGGTGCCAATTTTGTTCCTTGATGATTAGGTAGCTTTTGATACTTCTTAATTGATTTAATACCTGGATCTTCATTAGCCCTTGATTGCTATGCTATGTATGTCTGACATTTTTTCTCTCTGATGTTTTACTGAGATCATACATCAGGGGAGAATATACATACATGCTAGGGGATGATACACATGTGAATATATGCACACATTTTTCATTTTAAATTTTTAGATGTTAGAATATCACCTCCCCTACTACCCTTCTACCTTCTGAGAAATAGTTCATTCTAAATGTTGATTTACATAGAATCCAAGAACTTAACTTTTCTTAGACACTCAAAAATAATCATGTTTATTTAATCTGTTTCTGAAATATCAATACAAATAGTACTAGGCAGTATTAGAAGGAAGCAAAAACCCTAGTAAGTCCAAGAAAGTTAATCCTTTTACCTCTTGACCACATTTAAATTGATCCTTTATCTATAAGAAGTTAACTAAAAGGTTATAAATAATAGAAACCACAAAGCTGTCATTTGATCTTTAGAGCTTTGTGGTCCACTATGGATCTCTGAAGTGCATTAGAAAGACTCTAGGGGGCAATGAGATCAGTGAAAGAAACCATAGTGCTATGAATGGAGCTTATGGATAGAGCTCCCTGGTGAAGCTTTGTAAATGGCAGAAGCTGTAAGGAAACCTGGGATTTGCTGGGTTAACCCTCTTTATGTAATAGATGAAGAAATGCAGATCTCATTGAATGCCTTGTGGATCTTCTCACAATTTAAGTCTTCTGCCCCTCTGGACATTGGAAATATACTCTACAATATTATACTTTTTTTTCTTCTTTGTTCATTCCCTCTCAGTCAATCACTCTAAACCTTGTGATGCCTTGGCTCAGACAGAGAGTAGGCACTTTTAAAAAAGCTCCTTCTTTAACTAACCTAAGCTCCTTCTTTAACTATAAACTAGGTTTCAGGAGGCAACCTAAGTTATTTAAAAGAAGACATATCCATTATAATTATCTATATTGAACATTAGAAAGTTAGTCTTGTTTCTTGAGCAGATAGTGTAATAATCAGAACCACTAACTTATCCAATATTCTATATCCCACCCATAATATAATCAGTGAGGAACCCTAACATGAAAGAATTCTTACCTGAGTTGGAGGGAATTGACAAGATTGCTCACTCTTTGGGGTTTTTGCCTTTTGTCTAAAACCAGAGAGGTGGACCTACTGCTGGTGCTGATTCCATGGTCATCTGGAAAACTTTATCTCTGAAATAAATAAGCAAAGACCACTTGTTACATTTCTTGTAATTTTTCTTTTTCTTTAATCTATTGGTAGAGTACTTAAGGAATGCTAGACATACATGGTAATAACTTCCATTTATACAATGGAGTGTATCTGTGGATTTTTAAATCTACCCTGTGGTGACAGAAAACAAGAAATAGGTCCATTTCATAGATTTTTAAAAAATGTAAACCCAGAAATTTTGCCAGATTTGAATAGTGAATAGATGTGTAGAATCATTCAACTTGTTAAGTTTTATGAATCCAAACTTTTAAGGACATCTGCCTTTGATCTCTTCCAGGAAGTTTTTCTTGATTTCCTACAGGCTAGAGTCAGTATTCTCATCATACTTCGGTGTGTTCCCATTGCTGAATTTCTGCTTTCTTTTGTTTTTCTGGTCACATAAACACACATAACACAAGATGGTGAAATACTTGATTGGAGGTGTCCTGGTCCATAGTTGTTAAATGAATGAATAAATAAATGAATGAATGAATATTGGCCTAGAAAATCATTCTTATTGTGATCAGGTAACATTTAACCCCTTACCTCTGCAATTTGTCCCTAATAGTTATAAATATTATTAGGATCAGCAAACATGTTTTTATTGTATTTATTACCAAATGCTCTAGATATTTATGTCCATTCCCTACTTAGAACTAATATCTTATTGGATATAAACTGAAAATGGTCTTGGTTGTTAGGTTGAAGATTTTTAGTTTATTAACTTAAAATTGATGTTTACTCTACTGGTTATATTAGCTCCCAAGGATATCTGATCCTTAATGTAATTATAAAACATACTCTAGTCACACATAAGCATTAGTTTAAAATACCAAATGTGTTCAAGTATCTTTCTTTGTATCTTATAAGAATAATTTATATGTATATATTTTAATGTTTTCCATTTAAATTAGTGTGGACACAGGTGGAACATGGGTAAAACAAAGAAATCTTTGCTAAATCTTACAGATAGTTGAAGGATTGGGGAAAGAGGGAGCAATATGGGGAAAAAGGAGGATGCTGGAGAATTAAAGGAGGCACTAGCAGTATTGATGGAAACCCTGCTGTTTCCCATTAGCCCTGCCAAGAAGCAGGCAATAACACCACCTGTCTGTTTGGCAGCCACAGGTATCTACACATGGTTTGTGTTTATTCCTCTCCACATTTCAAGACTTAGATTGGAGACCCACCTACTTAAATCAACAGGTGAAATAAACGTGAAGCAAAAATCACCATTAGAATTGCTTGTGGGCAGAAGAAGAGGCAACCAGGAGCGCTCTCCAGGCACCCTTGTGCGATCTACAAGGACTTCTTTTGGAAAACCTTCCCTTGGTCCCTGGGCTGTGGCAAAGCCAGCAAGCTCTCCTGTAAGCTGGCACTATGCCATTATAACAGGTGGCCAACAGTGTAGGCAGCAAAGAGACATGTAGGAACATCACAAGTGAGTGCTGAGTTGAGAAGATCTCTAGACACAAGCCTGGAGTCTGTCTGTTCATTAGTTAGTCCTGAGTTCCTGAGCAAACTGGTGAAAGGGATTATTTACGTCTGGATCTTTGTAACTCACTTCTGGCAGAAATGCCAGCCCTACCTTATTTGTGTTTTAGTGTTCAGAGTATTCAGTTTTCTATTTCAACTCTGGTGAGTGAGTGAGTGAGTGTGTGTGTGTGTGTGTGTGTGAGAGAGAGAGAGAGAGAGAGAGAGAGAGAAATATCCCACAAGGGGACAAAAAAGATGGAGATATTTTAAATAAGACTTTTAGCTCACTTGCTCTGACCAATTCATTCTGTGTACTCCTGCCAAATTAATCCCCTAAGGCACAGCTTGGATTATAGCCCCTCTTTCCCAAAACTTGTCATGATGGTGATAATGATTTTGATAAGGATGATGGTACTGATGGTGGTGATGGTAGTGCTGCTAATTGTTAAACACTTACTATGTGTAAAATTTTCTTATTTCACAGGGAATCAGGGCTCACAAACTAACTTCCTATCAAAGGTCACATAGCTAACCGGTGGTTAGAACTGGAATCTAAACTTCTATCTATCTGAGTCTAGTGTAAGAACCTTAGCGGCTGTACTCAATATTGGCAAATACAAGCATATTCATCTGCTAAAGATTCTCTGGAAATTTCTGGGTTGTCCTCAACTTACAATTTACCAAAATAAAAACTTTTAATTTAACTCAAGTTTAGTTTAGCTAAAAGACTTTCTTTTTAGTTTTGAAATGTTTCTCCTATTTAATTTCTCAAGAGAATGTTTGTTCTGAGAAACTAGATTGAAATAAATAAAGACCAAGATACACCATATGTCTTAACAAAAGTACTAGATTGATTCTCTGCATCATGGTAGAGTAGGTTAACATAAAGAAAACATTTCTTATCTATTTCAAGAAACTGCCAGAATGTCTGTTTTTAATCACATGGAATTTCTATTTTCTTTTTTTAATTTAAATTCTTTATTGTTGAAAGTATTACAATATGTCCATATATCTCCTTTCCCCCTCCCCCCATTAACTTCTCCCTGTCTGCTCCCACTTCCTCACCCCCAGGACATGCCCTCACTCCCCCTACTCTCTGTGTCCATTTGTTATGCTTATATGCCTGCATACAAGTCCTTTGGTTGATCTCTTACCCCCCTTCCACTTGGGGTTTGATGGTCTATTTGATTCTTCTGTGTCTCTGTATCTATTTTTGTTCCTCAATTTATGTCGTTCATTATATCCCACAAATGAATGTGATAATGTGATATTTATTTTTCTCCCACTGGCTTATTTTGTTTAGCATAATGCTCTCCAGTTCCATCCATGCTGTTGCAAATGGTAAGAGTTCTTTCTCTTTTATAGCAGCATAGTATTCCATTGTGTAGATGTACTAGTTTTTTAATCCACTCATCTGCTGATAGGCCATTAGGCTGTTTCCAAATTTTAGCTATTGTAAATTGTGCTGCTATGAACATAGGGATGCATATATCCTTTCTGATCGGTGTTTCTGTTTTCTTGGGATATATTCCTATATGTAGGATGACTGCGTCAAATGGGAGTTTCTTTTTAAAATTTTTTTTTTTTTTGGAAAACTCCATACTGCTTTCCCTAACAATGATTGAGGGTTGCTTTTTATCCACATCCTCATTAGCACTTGTCATTTGTTGATTTTTTGATGATAGCCATTTTGACAGGTGTGAGATGGTATCTCATTGTCATTTTGATTTGCATCTCTCAGATGATTGGTGACTTTGAGCATGTTTTCATATGTCTCTTGGCCTTCTGTATGTCCATTTTTGAAAAGTGCCTGTTTAGGTCCTTTGCCTATTTTTTTTTCTCTATTGTTTATCTTCCTTTTCTTAAGTTGTCTGAATTCCCTATAAATTTTTGAGATTAAATCCTTACCGTATGTAATATTGGCAAATATGTTCTTTCATGCAGTGGGCTCTCTTGTTTTGTTGATGGTTTCTTTTGCAGTGCAGAAGCTTTCTATTTTGATATAGTCCCATTTTTTTACTTTCTCCTTAGTTTACATTGCCCGAGTAGTTGTATCAGTAAAGATATTGCTACCACGTATGTCTGCTATTTTGCTACCATGGATTCTTCTAAGATTTTTGTGGTTTCCCATCTTATGTTTAAGTCTTTTATCCATTTTGAGTTTATTTTTGTATATGGTGTAAGTTGGTGGTCTAGCTTCATTTTTTTTGCATGTATCTGTCCAAATTTCCCAACACCATTTATTGAAGAGCCTGTCTTGACTCCATTGTATGCTCTTGCCTCCTTTGTCAAATATTGGGTCAATTTCTAGGTTCTCTGTTCTGCTCCATTAGTCTATATGTCTGTTCTTGTGCCAGTATCAAGCAGTTTTAGAACAGTGATTTTCTAAGATAGGTTAATATTTGGTATTGTGATTCCTCCAACTTTGTTCTTTCTCAGGATTGCTGTGGTTATTTGGGTCTTTTTAAAATTCCAAATAAATTTTTGGAGAGTTTGTTCTAGGTCTGTGAAATATGTTGTTAGTAGTTTAATAAGGATTGCATTAAAACTACAGATTGTTTTGGGTAGTATGGATATTTTAATGATGTTGATTCTACCAATTCATGAACATCTTTTTCAACATCCTGTGGTTTTCTGAGTATAGATCTTTTACCTTCTTAGTTAAGTTTATTCCTAGGTATCTTATTTTTTTTTTCTTATAATGGTAAATGGGATTTGTTTTAGTTGGTCTTTCTATGAGTTCATTATTGGTGTATAAAAATGCCATAGGTTTCTGTATCCTCTATGTTGCCAAATTCATTTATTAAACCTAGTAGTTTTTTTTTTTTTATGGAGTCCACTATCATGTCACCTGCAAATAATGACATTTTACTTCTCCTTTTCCAGTTTGGATGTCTTTTATTTCTTCTTGTCTGATTGTCATGGCTAGTGATTCCAATAATATGTAGAACATGAATGGTGAAAGTGGGCACCCCTGTCTTGTTCCTGTTCTTAGGGGAAAGAATTTTAGTATTTTCCCATTGAGTATGATGCTGACTATAGCGTTTTCATATAAGGCTTTTATGTTGAGGTATGATCCCTTTATTTCCACTTTGCTGGTAGTTTTTATCAAAAAAGGGTGTTGAATTTTGTGAAATGCTTTTTGTGCATCAATTGATATGATCATGTGGTTTTTGTCTTTCAAGTTTTTTATGTGATGTATCACGTTTATTGATTTGCAGATATGGTACCTGCCTTGAATCCCCAGAATAAATCCCACTTGATCATGCTGTATGATCTTTTTAATGTATTGATGGATTCAATTTGCTAATGTTTGTTGAGGATTTTATCATGTACATCAGGGATATTGGCCTGTAACTTTCTTTGTGGTATCATTATCTGGTTTGGGGATTAGGTTAATGCTAGTTTCATAGAAAGAGCTTAGAAGTGTTCCTTCCTGTTGAATTTTTGGGAATAGTCTGAGGAGAATCAGTGTTAGTTCTTCTTTGAATATTTGTTAAATGTCCCCTTTGAAACCTTCTGCACCAGGGCTTTTGTTTGTTGGAAAGTTTTTGATTACTGCTTCAACTTCATCAGTAGTTATCAGCCTATTCAGGATTTCTGATTCTTCCGGATTGAGTTTTGGAAGATGGTATTTTTCTAGGAATATGTTCATTTCATGAAGGCTGTCCAGTTTGTAGGAGTAGAGTTGTTCATAGTATTTTTTTTTTAACAATCCTTTGTATTTTTGTGGTGTGGGTTATTACTTCACCTCTTTCATTTCTGATTTTGTTTATTGGGTTCCTCTCTCTTTGTTTCTTGGTGAGCCTGGCTACAGTTTCATCAATCTTATTTATCCTTTCAAAGAACTAGCTCTTGGTTGTATTGATTTTTTGTATTTTTTTTGTGTGTCTATGTCATTTATTTCTGCTCTGATCTTTATTATTTACTTCTGCTTACTTTGGGTTTTTCTTGTTCTCTTTCTAGTCCTTTAAGTGTAGAGTTAGATAACTTTTCAAACATTTTTGTTATTTCTTGAGATAAGTTTGTAGTGCTATAAACTTCCCTCTTTAGGACTGCTTTCATTGCTTCCCATAGACTTGGGATTATTGTGTGTTCATTTTCATTTGTTTCTAGAATGTTTTTTAATTTCTTCTTTGATCTATTTAGTAACACATTCATTATTTAATAGTATGCTATTTAGCCTCCATGTGTTTTATTGTTTTTATTGTAGTTGATTTCTAATTTTATCCTATTGTGATCTGAGAAGATGCTTGATATGGCTTCGACCTTCTTAAATTTGTGGAGACTTAACCTATATCCTAATATGTGGTCTATCTTTAAACTATCTCATGTGCCATTGAGAAGAGCGTATATTCCGCAGCTTTGGGATGAATTGTTCTGAAGATGTCAATTAAATCCCTCTGACCTAGTGAGTCATTTAAGATTGCTGTTTCATTGCTGATTTTTTGTCTACAGGGTTTATCCAGTGATGTCAATGGAGTATTAAAGCCCCCTGCTATGATTATATTGTTTTTTATCTCTCCCTTGATATCTTCCAGAAAATTTTTTATGTATTTGGGTGCTCCTGTATTGTATGCATATATGTTTAACAGTATTGAATTGATCCCTTTAGGTGAATTGATCCCTTTAGTATTATGAAGTGACCTTCATTATCTTTTGTTATGGACTTCACTTTGTGGTCAATTTTGTCCGATATAAGTATTGCTACCCCAGCTTTTTTTTTCCCTTGACATTTGCCTGAAATAATTTTTTCCCATCCCTTCACTTTCATTCTGTATGAGTCCTTAGTTTTGAGATGGGTCTCTTGTAGACAGCATAGTTAGGGGTCATGTTTTCTTATTCATTCAGCCAGCCAATGTCTTTAAAAGTAAAAAAAAAAAAAGAATATGGAAGAAAACACACAAAACAAACAATTAAACCAAAAAGCACAAATAAAAAACATTTTGAACAAGGGGGAGTAAAATCTCTAGAGGCAGAGCTTAAGTACAATATAGAAAATACGGTTAAGGAATTGGATAAATAAGGGAAGGACCCTAGTTTAGTATAGAGGAGGGAGAAAGAGAAAGAGTGGAAATATAAACAAACAAACAAATAAAGTTATTTATTTATTTATTTATTTATTTATTTATTTATTTATTTGAAAAGGAGAATAGAGGAGAAAGCAGATGGGCCTGAATTTAGGAAGTGAAACTAATTTAAAAATTAGGAGAAAAAAAGAGAAAGAGAGGAAAAACAAACAAGTAAAACAAAAGAACTGAGTAGTGAAGAAAAAGAAAGGGTGACGGGAATGGAATAGGTGAAAGGAAGGAGAAATTTTATACATGAATAAGCCAACAGAGTCTACAATAATTGTAACACATTAATGAAGCAGATAAAGAAGATAAATTTTTAACAAGGAGTAAAAAGAAAGTAAAGTGAAAAGCTAAAATGGGGAAGGGAGAAGAAAAACAGGATAGAAAAGGGAGACATGAGGAAGAAAAAGGTAAAATAAAAGATCAAATGACAATAAAAATAATTAAAAAATACTAAATTCTTTAAAATAAATAAAAAAGTGAAATGTTTTCTTCAGCTGCATTTTAGTACTCCAGTGGGGCTGGTTTAGGACCCCACTCCTCTGTTCTGTCTGCCAGTTCTGGGCTTCCTGTTAGGTAGGTAGGTGCTGACCACTATTAGGCACTATCTTTGGCTTTTAGCACCATGCTAAAGCTCCAAGTGATCCCCTGCTCCTCTGTTTGTGTCTGTCTCCATCGGCCTTAGCTGTGAGCAGGCAGGATGGATCTGCCTGTTTCTCCTGTCTCTCAGCTCTCAATCTTATTAACCACTCAAGCGTCTGTTTCTGACAGGGCTTTAGGTAGGTCTAGTGCTGTTTTACTTTCTGTGTTCAGATGGATGTTTTTTCCCGAGATCCAGGGCCATTCCTCCACAAGTGGCCCAAATTACTCTGGCCTTTGTTGTCAGAGATTCTTATATAGAAACCAGAGGGATTGGCTTGCAACCAAGAGTTTTTATCATGCTGGTACCACAATAGTGGGGCAGACTGGCCCTTCTCCCAACCAAGTCACTGAGGGGTCTTGGTGGGGAGGGCTATTCAGAGCCTTTATTTCCTTTGTATTGCTCAGAATGCAGGCAGGACGTGATAGGCTGTATTACCTGCCTTGAAGATACTGGGAGGGGCTAGCTCTTCAGGAGAGAAATGGCCTCTGAGGTTGGGAAGGTTACAAAGGTCCCAATGCTGGAATCTGCTTCCCTCCACAGCCTCTCCTCAGGCTTCTGTGCCTTTCCCTTGTTCTGCAGCCTTGAGTGAGTTCTTGAAACTGAAAAGTCCTATTTTCAGGGTTTAGGAATAAAACTAAAGACAAAACAAAAGCAAAAACCATCACAAAACTGTGGGTGGCTCTCCCACCGGCCGCCTTTTGTGGTGCAGCCTTTCATGGCTATGCTCTTAGGTCTAGATTCCCCAGTGCTAGCAGCCCTGTGGCTTTTCCTTTTCTCAGTTGGGTATTACACCTGTCGCCAAGGGACAGGGCTTTGGTGCAGTGTAGCTTTAATTATCCTATATTAAGAATCAGATGAGATGTTGGTGAGAGGGAAGGGAGCATGAACTTGTGTATATGTGCCTATGTGTATGTATGATTATGATTTTACAATTAAGCAGACTATCAATGTTGTTATGTGCTTTGTATGCCCATCAATAAGTATGAACTATTAATTTATGCTTATATTATATTTCTATAGTGAATACACACACACACACACACACACACACACACACCCTTATCACCACTACTTAGGTTTCGTCAAGCATTTTTAAAATTCCAGATTTGAGGACCTTTGAAAACAGTTATACTTTAAGATTTTTGTGCACATCTTATTTTCATGTTTATCAGGGAAGACAGGCTGAGTCAGATGTTTGGGAGCATAAGAACACTTAATCTGTTACCACTGCTTTGCATCATACCATGTTCTAGACTTCTTAGGAGCAATCTTTATTTTTGGAGCTCACAGATCACATTTGAACGAGTCAGAAATATTTTCCAGCTTATTTTAGTGAACTTACTCATGCTTTGTTCAAATGAAGCAAAAACACTATTTTTCTTTCTTTTTTTATTATTGTCTTACATGTATACATATCTTCCCATTGCCCCCCGCTCCCAGGCATACCCTAATCCCCCAGTGTCTTGTGTTCATTGGTTATGCTTATATTCTTGCATACAAGTCCTTTGGTTGATCTCTTATCTACCCCACATCTCCTTAACCTGCTATTTTTTTCCCCAAAGAATTGCTATTAGTGCCATTCTAGTACTAGATTGTTGTTTTATTTGATCATCCCAAGAAATTCACATACTTGTTGATGTTGTACATGTACATGAAGGTGTGGACATGCCAAAAAACACATTTTTATTGGTGAGATAAGTCAAGAAGAAGCTCTCACTGAAATCTTGTCTTTTAATTTTGCTAAAAACAAAAATACTTTGTGTTTTTAGATAACCTTTCTGCCTTGAGGCTTTTAGTAAACCATAAGCATTATTTCACCTTTAAGAGCTCCTTGGCGGTGAAAAATATGCACATTTAACTCAAAGCTTGCACTCTCAGTGATGATGGGTTTAGTGGTCTGGAATCACCTGGTTATTTATGTGTTGCTTTTTTTGTTTTTGTAACACCTGTAGATTCCAAGACTGATAGTTTGTTTCATCAGAAGCATGTGCCATATATTTGTAATAACTGATTGAGTGAGCACAGGTGTCTCTATATCATCTATTTGATTAACATAGTGACCAAAATTAGTAAACAAGTCCTGATATAGTTACTTTTTAATTTCCATTGTCATATCCGTGGACACTGTTTAAAGTAGAGCTTTGTGGTTGGCCACCATCTCATTTTGATTTAGTAGAACCTAAAATCACTAAAGACTTCCCAGTACCAAACATCATGCCTGGTGCAGAATAGTCTGTTGAATGAATAAATGAATATCTAACTGAACATGCACTTGTACGTATGAATAAGTTTAATGTGAATGGTCGTCACAAATGCCAGGATTGTAAATAAACCATTCCACTTTAATTTTACTCCTATTTTAAACTCTGCGTGCAGATATGATTCTTGAGTATTCAGAAACTGTCTGACGCATCATGCCTCAGGAAGGAATAGAGATAAGGGACCTAAAAAGGACCAAGTTTTACAGCCCATTAATCAAACCCATAATTCTCAAGAAGGCAGGTAAAACAATGAATAGCACTAAGAAAAAAATTACTCTATATCATGAGCATATTTAAAAGCTAAAATCAGAGTCTGCTGTCCCAGGGCACACCAGTGACACCTCTAAAAGGCAGAGACGTTTGAAGCCCCTCATTAAGAAGATGTCGCCTGCATGCCCAGATAAAACAAGAAAGAAAAATGTAGTTCCAAGGAAATGCAGCTCATATTCTTCCTCCCACTCTGTTCCCTGAATGATTCTCTAAGTTACAATATGAGCAAAATGGAGCTTGAAATAGACAAAATGGGACCAGAGCTTTTTTCAAAATGTAATATCTTAATGGAATTGCTACTCCCAGCCTTCTGTGCAAAGATTATTTGTTTTTTCCACCTACTTAAGAAGGAAAATTTTAAGGTTCCAGTTAATGTACTTAGTTTCAATAAGTACCATTGCTGTATTTCTAGATGCCTCATAATTAGGGTGTTTAGGGGATATATTTATTTGCTTGTGCCTTATCCAGTTAGATTAGGTACCATTAGTACTTGCATGGTTTAATGGAAATGATAGCTAAAATGTGAATGAATGCCTCCTCTGTGGGTGAAACTAAGCCTAGAAGCCAACAGCTATAGCAGTTAAATGTGTGCCAATTCTCATAAAAAGAGCGGCCACAGGCAATGAAGACTGGGCTGAATGCACAGGACCAGAAAAAGCTTCCATGATTTTCCTTGCTTGCAATCTGTATGCATGCCTAACCCTTCACTAACACTGCCCTTCACTCATTAATATGTGCATGCATTCATGCACATCCTATAGCCAAAATCAGAGAAAATTTTTTCTTTTCATTCCTTTAGCAAAAATATAAGCTTTTTTTTCTTTTAACTACAGTTTTGAAAAATTATGCTACACTTTTGGAATTCTCCAAATCACCATATTTCAGATTTCAGAGAAGACTGAGTCTTAGAATAATTTTTACTTCAAACATGAAGGGTGACAGCCAAATGGCTAATATATCCAGTTAACCATGTTAACTTCTAGTTTTTAAGGCTCCTAAAACAGTAACTCATTAAAAACCAAAACCAAAACCAAACCAAACAGACAAACAAAAATAAGAATCTCTATCATCCAACTTAGGGATGCAAAACCTTCTTGAATTATCTGGATTACTTGGCTATTCTCATGAGTGGACTTCGAGGGGAGACAGAATCTCCTTGTTTTTTAGAGCCTGTACCTTATTGTTGCTGATGGTAATGCAGGGTGACCTCCAAGCAGTGTAGAGTCAGTAATTCTTTTTCATTTATTCAATGGGACCAAATCCTGTGTTGGCTTATAAAGACTACAGTACAAATTAAGATATAGTCCCCCTCTTTAAGGAGTTCATGATACAAGCATATAAAACTATAAATGATATATATTTACTAGAGGCCCAGTGCATGAAATTTGTGCATGGGAAGGAGGGAGAGTCCCTCAGTCTGGCCTACACCTCTCCAATCCCGGACCCCTTGGGGGATGTCTAACTGCCTCTTGCAATCTGGGACTGCTGGTTCTAACCTCTCATTTGCCTTCCTGCTTGATCGCCCTAACCACCTCTGCCTCACACCACACCTGGGACCCAGGCTTCCCTCCCTCTGGCTAGCCTCAGGCACCCAGGACCCAGGCCAGCTTTGCCTAGCTGGCTACAGCCGCAGTAGACAGTGAGCGGGCAGCTTCACCTGGGCCACAGCTACAGGCTTCCTGGACCACAGGACAGGTGGCTTGTCCCTCTCCTGGGCTACAACCACAGGCACTGGCACCTGAGACCACGAGTGGGCCATTTAGCCCTCTCCCAGGCCACGTACAAAGATGCATTCACTGGTGCCTGGGACTGTGGGGTGGGCGTCTTGTCGCTCTCCCAGGCCGAAGCCTGGCTGGTCCCCATTACTCTCTCATAAGCTCATTTGTGCCTGGCTGGTCCCTTTTCCTCTCTCCCCAGTGTTGAGTGTCTGAGCAGTTCGACACAAGGGTGTGAGGGAATGAGGGCATGATGACCATTTGCATATTAGCTCTTTATTATATAGGATTATAATATATAACTTTCTATATAATAACAAAATGAAAATGAGTTATGGAAAGACAAAAGTGGAATCAAATAATTTAACCTGAAGTTACTAAGAAGACTTAACTGAAGAGGTTGTTGTTGAGTCATTTACTCAGTGGAAAGACATATTGTGTGAATGGCAGGAAGATAAATAGGTTTAGCACATAGGGTAGATGAGACTTTTTAGACTTGTACCACCAAATAAGGTAGCCAGTCTGTTACCAAGTAGACAATTGTCATTTGGAATATGGGCCTAGCTGCCCACTTCAGAAGGATGGGCCACAGTGGGAGGCTCCCATCTGTGCCATAATCCAAGGGCGCCTTACACACTGCAACCAGCTCCCTTGGATGTGCAGGCACTGTGTCCATGATGAGGATTCAGGCTGAAAGCTGTGGCATTTGTAGGCTTCATGATGGTTGGTGATACAGACCCCAAGCCCACTACAGTAGGCAGTCAGAGAGTCCCAGGAAGTCCCCCCAGTTGACCAAGATGGCACAGTGAGAGGAGGTTCTTACCCCAGTGTGCCAAAAATCTAGCAAGATAATGGGATAGAAAAAAAGCCCTCCCTTCCATATTCCTATACTAGTAAGAACCTGGGGCTTGAGCAGGAAGTGGGGATGGTCTTTGAGATTGCAGTCCACCTTCTCCTAGGTCACAGCACATGAATGAATGTGTTTTTTTTTTTTTAATTTTTCTCCAGCACCTGTCTCATGAGTTTGTCTTCTGTTGTGACAGGCAGTGGAACCTATATTAAATCTCCACAGTACCACATGAAGCTATTTAAATCTAAATTTTTACATTTTTTTCCCTTTTAATAAATTTACATCTTCAGTAGCTGATCACATTTCAAGAATTCAATAGTCACATATGTTTATTTTGTTAGTGTAGCTATAGAATACGTCCATGATAGCAGAAAGTTCCATTGGACAGTTCTGACGTGGAAGTCGGTAAGAAATCAGTTGGAGTTTAGATTGGGCATACTGAACACAAAGACCAAGTGGAAGCTGTATGAGTTATAGTTTCACCCAGAGAGTCACAAGTGAAGAAAGAAAAGGAAGTTTTCTGGTTTGCATTGCCATGTAAGAGGTGGATGGAGAAGGAGATGGTACAAAAGAGCCTGAAAAGAAATGGTGAAGAATGAAAATTAGGGAAAATGGAATCCTAAAAGTTCAGCAAAGAGAATGTTTGCAGAAGTCCACAAGTGGTAAGGATGCAGAAAACCTCATGAAAGTTGAAAATTGACCTTGAGACTTGAGACCAAAAACATAGAAAGTCACCCATACGTGCTATTAGTGAAGGCTGGTTAAATTGAGTTGTGTGTGTGTGTGTGTGTGTGTGTGTGTGTGTGTGTGTGTGTGTAATAGATGTGGTTAGAAGAAATATGTAGTGGACTAAATGGTGGCTCCAAAGATATGTCCACTTGGCCACCCATAGAAGCTCAGAGACAGAAAAAAGCCCAAACCGGTTCTCTGCTAGAATGTCCAGAAGGAGCATAACCCTGTTGACACCTTGATTTCTGATTTCTTTCCTCCAGAACTGTGAGACAATCAAGTTCTGCATTTTTTCTTTCTTTTTTGTTTTCTATCCACTCCCACCTCCCCCCAGCAAATTTGTATTAATTTGTTACAGCTGCCAGAGGAAACTAATACAAAGGGCACTTAGGAGCAAAAGGGGAATAAAGGATGGAGAAAGAAAATTTTGACAAATGATTACAAACTCAAATGTTTCCAAGGGAAAGACAGGTAAAGTAAATGATTGAATAAAAGTGGAAGTGCTAAAAACGGGTGAATTTGAGATGATATGTCCAGTGCACCAAATCGACATACAGATTATATTTCCATTTGTACCTCCCACTCTTCACACTTATGGAAACTGCTGTCTAAGTTTATTGCAGTCTTTCTTACTTAATTTCCATTTTCTCTTATACACATAGCCTAGACTTTTATGTTTAGCCATTTTAGCTAACTTCTCATGTCATGTTAAAATTTCTCTTATTCTTTTGACCTTATAGCATCTGTTTCTTGTTAGTTCCTCAACCTGGTAAAATTCTTCTATTTGTCTGCTCTTGGAAGAAATTCTATGGTAACTATGACAATTTTTCCACTACATGTAAAGTTGTCTGACAACACCTACACCCTTTGTGCAGATCAGCTTTGCTTTTATTTGTCTCTAGTTCCTCTCTTCTAACTAACTGCCTCACAATAGCTGTCCCAAAATTTTACTTTTGAGAACATAACTCATCTCTTTCCTTTATCTTTAATGAGAATATTGCAATTATTTGATATGCCTTTTCTCAACTCTTCTTCCTTCCATTTTATGATTTCTTCATGCCTTTACTACATTCTGTTTTATTTTTATCTTTCAGAAAATAAAATTTCTCTCCATTTAAAGACATTTTTACTTTTTGAAATGAGACTGCACTTTTTCCATTTTTCTGAATATATGTGTTTTTCCTTCATCCTCTTTGTTTTCCTGAGTTTCTAGTCACAGCTCTTTTGCATTTGCAGGCTTTTTCCTGATTGATCTCACCCAGTTTACTATAATAATCTCACCCTAATTCTCAACCTCTCCTCTGAGCTCTCTTGACTGCTGGCCACCTCTAACCACATAATTTACAAAAGCTTAAACACCCGACTTTAAAATACACTTAACATCTTTCTCTCCAAATCCCATTTATTCCCATGACTTCCCTACTCTTGTTAATATAGGAGCAATCCTCTCAGTAGTATAGATTGGAAACCTTAGATTCAGCTATAAATCTGCCTTTTCTCTGGCTCACCTCCCTCCTTTTAGGATGATTATAGTGCTTTCAACATGATAGTTCTTATAGGACATTTTTAGTTCCTGAGATAAGCACTGGAATAGTGTGGGAATTATACTAGATTTGGAAACAGAAGACTTGAACTTAAATTCTGCCTTTATCACTTAGTGATCTCTGGCAAGTTGCTGAACTCTCTGTCAAGTCATTCAACTCTCTGCCTCAGTTTCCTAATGTAAAAAGATGATAGCAACACTTCCCCCCCCAAAAAAAAATAGTTGTGTGAATTACAGAGGCTAGTATGCACAAAATATTTTTACAAATTCTAAAGTGACATACTTTGATTTAATCTTTGAGGTACCAGATATGTCATCCCCCAATAGTTCTCACTCTCAGAGAGAAGGGACTTGCAAAAACAAGTAGGGCTGAACCAGTTGGGAACACTTCCTTTGCAGAAAGCAAACTGTTCTTAATGGATTAAGTTCTACACTGAGTAGATAAGTATTAGTTTAAATCTATACAAACTTGCTATTCTTGCAGGTGGTTGTATTTTTTCAGGCAACTGTTGAAAACTGCATATAGTCCAAGGTAATACTTGTGATACTTCCCTTTCAGATTGCTCCAGGAGAGTTCAGACATTGGAAGAGCAGTAATTCCCTTTGACATCACATTCACAAGTTGTTTGCTAATGACTTCAAGGCCATCACCAGCAAAAAAATAAAAAAATAAAAAATAAAAAAATCACTCTTTTGTAGCCTAATGAATACCAACAAAATAAAATCAGATAATAAAATATTTCTTAACTAAAATGTATTTGATGTGATTATTGGCCTTATTGGCTTTATGGAGTAGAGCTCTCTACTTCAAAATGCTACTCTGCTTATACTAAAAACATTTGTATGCAAAATAAAAAGGCATGTGTTGTATATATAGAAGTGTCTGTATGTATACCTTCAAAGCACACATTTTTTTTTTAGTATAAAACATTTCCTGTTTACAACACATTACAAGTAACCTTGGTGGTACATGTTCTATAGTATACAATCTCTTCAGATTATACATCTTCTTGATTCAATACTTAATTAGGTGCCAAATGCACACTCCAATTCTTATTTTCTTATGTAGTGTTTAATTGTACAGATTACATAAAAAATCACTTAATATAAAGAAAACAAATACTCTTTTTTATTACCACACTAAATACTTTTGCCAGCAAATGCTTTTGGGGGTGTTCTTTATTTATGGATTTTTTTACAATGCCGGAGAGCTTTTGTCATTTTTAGTGCTTTATATTTATAGTTGCAGAATGATCATTTTCTGGTTGGTTTCACATTGAGCTCTTTCAGAACTAGTTGGAGTAGTAATAGTTTCATACTGTTTATACTTTCTCTCCCTCAGTCCTATTCTAAATCTTCTTCACCCAATCAATGACACTGCAGTATATTATGCTATACATTCTTAGGCTATTAACTTTAGGCACTGCTAATGACTATATATATATGGCACATAAAACATGTAAATGTTTCTTATTAAAACAAGAAAATTCAAAACACAATCAACCCGAACAGCCCAAAGAAAAAACTGGAGAGTTTATTTTTTTCTTCAAGAGAGATACCAAGAAAAACAGGTCTGTAAAATCCCAGTGTAGGAAAACATAGTAGATTATAAAGACTCCTAAAGGGAAGGATTTAATTTTTTGATGTTTTAAACAGCTTGTTTGGTATTCCAGTCCTACACTTAAAATATAACAAAAATAAACGCATTTGAAAAATCAATAATAGGAACATACAGTTAGTTTTTTTTTTTTTGTGTGTGTGTGTGTGTGTGTGTGTGTTTACTAAAAGAAAATGAGTGTTTGTGAGAAGGCAGGATGGATTCTCCATCTCACCTGGAGCCCCACATCATTGCACTCAGATACCTGTAAAAAAGCTTTCAGGAGAAGCTCCTCTTGAATTATAGCAGCTCACAGCCATTGGGGATTTAACCTGGAGAAGGAATGGGTAAAGTAGCTGAGAACTCCTGGGGACAATATTTAACACAAAAAGATTTTCGAAAGCAGGGTGGTTCAGAAAATGATACCTCAAACTTAAGAAATAGAACAGATTGGAGCAATAGCAAACAGCATTTGCATCTTCACAATAAGGATAGTCTTTGGAAGACACTGGATTCTGAGCTTATTTTACAATTTGGATTCCTTTACATTCAACTTTTTGAACAAACAGGAAACATTTTGGAAGAAAGTTTAAACACTGAACATGGCCATTTTCAGGTTGAGGGGTCAATGGCTAACGAATGGGATAAAGATGGATATAACGGAGAAGAGAGTAGAACAAAGAGAAATGGGATCAGATGAGAAGCCACATGTGGGGAGAATAAGAGAGAAAAAAGTGGGGCGGGGGGGGGAGGGAAAAGAAAAGTAGAGTAGCAAGGAAAGCCAGATTGTACTAAAGTGTCATCATGCCTAGAACTACAAATCTAGGGGTATAGTATGTAGAAAAATGAAAACAGAATTTTGTTTTTCTTAATGTACAAAGGGGAAGGTGTTGAAGAAATGTTAGCAAAATATTTATTGAGGTTGCCCTAGTAGTGTACAGACATCCACATCTGGCTGGGTCCTTTCCTGCCCAGATTTACTTCCTGTGGGGCCATGAAAGGAGGAGACACTGCAGCAGCCCAGTTATCTGTCCTTACAGATGTTCATCTGCTTCCAGAAATGGTGTTCTAGAAGAGCAAGGTCAGCAGAGAGGAAGTGAGGTCAATGTCAGGTTTCCAATGCCAGGAACAGCAACTATAGGTACTTTGGATGGTTACTGCTGGTCAAACCCCAACGCTGATCATTGAACTGGTCAAAAAGGCCAGTCCCAGACTCAACTTATCAACTCTCTTGGAATTTTGACACCATTAACTCCTTCTGGTAGTAAAAAGTTGGAAAGAAACATTTTTTTAAAAAAAATCATAATCTTTTTTCTCTTTTCAAATAAATTTATTATAAGGTACTATGCACCATTCAGAATTCTTTTTCAATTCTCGCAAGTTAAGGATCTGGTTTACCGGGAGAGAGATTTTTTCTCAAAATAAAACTGAACACTTTCTTAAAAGCTAAATTTTCTCTGTTAATCCTATGTTGTATGTCTTAGCCTTTTGGACATTCAATTGAGATCTAATCAGTAGATCTGTTGTATCTAGGAAACCCAGAAGAAAAACAACCAGCTCTGTTCTCCCCTCTGGGCTGGAGGAGTGAGCTGTAATAAGAATCAGAATACACTGAGAACCACAAGCCCCAACACAGGGGGTTAAGCACTGCCTGGCTGACCTAACTCACAGGTGCATGGTTGCCAGGTAACCATGAGGCTTCAGGGTCCTTTAAGAAGCCCTGGAATTTGACTTGGAGAGGTGTGGGCAGTGCCTAGGGCAATTGTGGGGAGCAGGGCAAAGGGAGTCACTCTCAGGGCAGCTGGCAGGGTGATTGCTCCTCACCTATGTGGCAAGTGGAAACAAGCCTGGTTTGGCTGTGAACAGCCCATCTTCTTTCTCAGCTGTGGGTACTATGAAAGAGCTCTGATTAGCGGTGATCATGCAGAAGGAGGAAATGAAGGCCATGCTGTGCATTATATAAAGCACACCATTTTTCTTTGTATATTTAAAACACAACTCCTGTCCTTTATAAAGTTATACTCTAAAAATTCCTCTCAATCTTGGGCAAATTTATAGAGCACATTTTCACATGTGTGAAGGGCAAAATGATTTTGAGAGAGACACTGATTGGTTGAAAACACCTGGATTCTAGTTACAAATTTGCAAGTTTCTTTATCTCCAATGTTAGCCTGGAGTCACCCTGTCATTTGATATTCACATGAAATTTGCTCAAATCCCTTTGTGTTGTGGGAAACCCAGAACTCCCCTCAATCTCTTTAGGAATTCTTGAGGATTTAGTTTTCTTTACCTTCTATGACCCCTACTTCCTCCTTCTATAGATTTAATTCAGATTGTGAGTCACAAGGCCCCTTGCATATGGTCTGCATATAGAGTCTGCCATTTCCTAAACCATTTATCTGGCAAATTCATAAATTAGGAACACCTTGTTCCCAAATACTGCCAGATGTATAGGGACATTCTTTGACCTAAGCTGATGTTGATTTATCTTTTAGTAGGTAATAGTAGTTACTGCTCAATTTGTGTACTCTTAGGGGTCTGAGTTTCAGTCCACTTTGGCAAGAAAGCTTTACATGGATATAGAGGTGCAATGTGACCGTGTACAGCAAAACAGGTGGTGGTCTTGGCCTGGAATTCATTTACGAAGACAGGTCCAATGTTTAAGAGCCAGCCTCTTTCAAAGTCTGCATTGGTGGGTGAGCTAGGTTCATAGAAGGGTAGATGTTGAGAATTAGCTGGCCTCTCCTGATTCATGCCTTGTCTTTACAACTCCGTCTTTCCCAAGCATAGTCTTACTTTTCCCCTTTGAGATATCCATCTGTTAATGAATCTATTCAGGGTGAAGAAAAGATGAGTTATCTAATAAGGCTACAGGAAAGCTGAGAGCTCCAGGGTGCAGGAGAGGCAGTCTGGCTGCTTTGTTACCACCTGGAATCACGCAAACAGGGAGATCATGCAGGCCAACCTTCCTAACCCAGGGGCTATCATTCTGCTTTATATGTTTGAGTCATTGTGAGAAGAGAAAGATTTATAGGCATTATTTCAACACTTACTCAACAAATATTTATTGAACACCTACCCTAGTCTGAACTCTGCAGTGTATTCAGAGATCAGGGCTGCAAACAAGTCATTCTCCCTCACTATCCTCAAACACTGCTCTTTTTAACTGCCTCTAGACCACATCCTAAGTATCAATCCATGTATTGATTGAATGCTTACATGTATAAAGGCGCTTACAGGGCTGACATTGTCAATATTTGCAAGATCTAAGATTTGAAACTTGGAGGAAGCTTGTTCTCTGTCTGTATGTACTTTCATGCACCTGATATTATAGTGTAGCCTAGGTTAAGTATATGTTTATAAAAAAAGCAAAAACAAACTAATACACAAATAGCCCTTAAGACTGAAGAAAAGATATGAGGCACTTCTAAGAAGCCAATTCAATCTTCTTCTATGGATATCATAAGTTTCAGCATTAAACATGTATGTGAAAGATGTCTTTTTAAGAAAACATAAATATTTGCATTGTGATGTTAATAGTTCAGAAAATGACATTTGTCCTATTTTGTCATAACCAGTTTTGAGGAATAAAATATGAATAAAGATGCCTAGTTCATGAAAGAGATGCCATATTTGGTAGGAGAAAATGTTTTCTTGGTAATAGCCATCCCACATGATGTTGTATCTCAAATGTGTGAATAAGAAATATACAACCTTTGTAAAGGGTTTGGCAACCATCCAGAGGTACGTAAAATGACAAAGATGAGGGCTTGGGAGAACAGCTTCTCTTTCTAAATGTGTCAGCTCTCTTCAGGAGTACTGTATTCCTATTGATGTGATAACCATGGTTTTAAGTGCAGCTTTCCAAGTTTAGTGGACTCCCAGAAATAATTTTGCCAAGTGTATTCTAGAAGAATGTTATTCAACTTTTAAAACCAAAACCCTACCATGCTCTCATTCTATCTCCTAGAGAAGCAAGACCAGAGAAATATACATTGGCCAGCTATAGGTATGTGTTATCTAATTTCCATGTGGTTTAGTGTGTTCATCAAAATAATGGGGTTGTCTGAACAGATAATACCTACTTTCTCCCTAATACTAAAACTCACACCAAGTATTAGTCATAATTATCAAAGTATTGCAATTACCATTTGGGGAGCCTATTTATCTCTTAGAGAAAGGTGGGATATTAGATGTTGAAGGGTCTTTTATAATCAATATCTCAATGGAGCATCCTTCATGCCATTCTAAGAAGTTTGAGTTTTATGCTAGGCAAAGGAGAGTGACAAAGTTTATGAATATGTGAATAATGGGACAAATATTTGCTTCAAAGAATCCAAGTTAAAACAAATGGGAATGTTGACAAGAACTTTGAAGGGTTATACCTCTGTATCTGTAAAGTCATAAAAGTTATAGCTTTGTGAGTTCAAATGTGAGAGAAAATTTCAGTCAGCTTTCTAGCTCCTCTACTCACATGTCTCAAATCTAGGCCACTGGTTTAGTATTTCCTTGCTTCTCATCTTTCAATACTGTTTTGTGTGCACTATTAAAAAAACTCCACAGTATCCTAGGGCAGGATGTCTTTCAGTGATGAATCAAGTGATCCCCATGTGCTAGTTTATAAATTGTTAACTGCTTTGGGATTCATAGAGATGAAAGATGCTTTATTTATTGTCCTTTGAGATGAAAGATGCATAATTTATAACATGAGGATTACTATTTTATTTACTCTTGTGATTCTGAAATCACATTAATTTCTAGTGATGAAATTGCAGAATCTCTTTTAATTTGTGGGCAAGTAGCTTATTAAAAGCTTCGGTATTGAGAAGTCTGACTACACAAAAGTGGGTGTATGAAAAAAGCAGTATGATTCTTTTGTTGTTACATAAAGGCCTTATTCTCTTGCTCACAAGCATTAGTGAGATATTAAACATGTGTGCATGATATAAAGATGTTGGCCCTGATGTGTATTCATGCAGGCTTGTGATGAAATAATTAGGTACATTCTACAATAGTACCCTAAAATATCACAGTTGAAGACATTGCATGGTCTTCTCTTCCAGTGGGCCCAGGACTTTTGTATTGCATTATTGCATGTTTGCAGGTAATAATATGTTACCAGCATCCAAAATATCAACAATGTTGTGTTTAGAAAAATGTCAGCTTCTTGGTTGATAGATCTTTTAGAATTTCCTTGCCTGGAAATCTTCACCTTGCAGTTTTGTAGAAACAGCTAGTTTTATTTGCCTGCTTGCTTGGTTTCCATGAAAAAGTGTGGCTCATTTATTGGGCGCAAGATTTGGAACTCCTTCCTTCCTTCCTTCTTTCCTTCCTTCCTTCCTTCCTTCCTTCCTTCCTTCCTTCCTTCCTTCCTTCCTCCCTCCCTTCCTTCTCTTCCTCTCTCCCTCCCTCCCTCTCACCCTTCCTTCTCTTTCTCCCTCCCTCCACCCCACCCTCCCTCCCTCGCTCCCTCCCTCCCATCCTTCATTCATTTCCTTCCTTCCTTCCTTCCTTCCTTCCTTCCTTTATTCTTTCTTCCTTATGCTTGTCCTACATCACCTCTGTGTCAAATGGACTGTGGGAAGCAAGGATTGTGTGGACTGAGTGAGGCAGGAATGTCAGAGTTGTTTTCCATGCTGTTGTTTCACCATTCCATTCTTTCTTTTGTGGGACTGATGTCATTTACTCAGCATTTTAGGTTACAGTTACAGTGGAACTTTTGGAAATACAAGAGCAGGATCAAGGAGATGTTAGCCTCTTCTTTTTCCAGCTATTCATTTCTACCAAAGGAAAAGTGCTTACACTTAGACTGTTGGCCAAATAGCAATAGTAGAAAAAGAAAGTAATCTATAGATAGATGATCCCAGAGGCTATAGGCTAGTATCTCACAAAGTATCTAGCAGGAACTATACAAAAAATTCAGGAAAACAAGAGCCAAGCCCAGAATTTTCCATTTTCTTAAAATGATCTTACCAATTTGGTTGCACATTTCTAATTTGTTAATGTTGTATATTGGTTTGT
Organism: Lasiurus cinereus; assembly: GCA_011751065.1. Taxonomy (NCBI): domain Eukaryota; kingdom Metazoa; phylum Chordata; class Mammalia; order Chiroptera; family Vespertilionidae; genus Lasiurus; species Lasiurus cinereus. The sequence goes on from JAAGEH010000392.1 coordinate 5,949,727, forward strand.
TACAATTTCAAATTCACTTGTTTATGACTTAAGTGAAGTTGTTTTGTTTGAAGGGTGATTTTTTTACATTAGGGAGGCCGTATCAGGATGATGTCAAGAAAATTGTTGTGCTATTGAGTTCTTACCAATGTGAGTGACTATGATGTAATGGGTATTTAAAATTTAAATACTAAGGGTCTGTGAGGACTTAAAGAGAGTGTTCTGTTTGGGAAAGGCTACTCTTTGCTAATCTGAATAGGTCTGCAAAGACCTTAAGACATTAGCTCCTCTGTGGCAAGCTGGTTTAAAGTAGTGCAGTGGCCCCTTGACAGAGATCACCTTGCCTGCTAACACCAGTTCTTTCATTCTGTTAGCACCATGCTCTAGCAACAAGGGTTTTCAATTAGCACTGGCATTGGATGTCATTTTTTAATTGGCTAAGCCACCTCTTTGAAGAACCAGCTCATAGAAAGGTATACCTCGCCGAAACTGGTTTGGCTCAGTGGATAGAGCGTCGGCCTGGGGACTGAAAAGTCTCAGGTTCAATTCCGGTCAAGGGCATGTACATTAGTTGTGGGCACATCCACAGTAAGGGATGTGCAGAAGGTGGCTGATCTATGTCTCTCTCTCATCGATGTTTCTGGCTTTCTATTCCTTTCCCTTCGTCTCTGTGAAAAATCAATAAAATATATCTTTTTTTTTAAAAAAAAGGTACACCTCAACTCAATTTGGACTTTATTTTTTTCATCACTCCTCTGCTTGGAACAATAGTGTAATTAATCTATCATTGATTTGGATTAGTTTATTTCTTCACTGGTTTATTAAAAAGACACCCTGTATGCTATTGGCTTATGAAATATTGTTATAATAAATTATATTCCTGCTGTGAACTTACATTAAAGAAATTATTGGCAGATACAATTTGAGTTCTTTGAGTATAATTAGGATATGTGTTTGCTTTTTTACTCAGAATCAGTTTAGAATTTCTGTGAATGTTCTGTTGAAAATATAGAAAGTATCTCTAGAAACTGTAATTCCTCTGTCCTCCATCCCAATGCAGAAAAGTGTGACTTTAAAAAAAGAAATATTCTACTTGAGAGTAGAAGCAAATGAAAGGAAGTTAAAACATAACTAATAATAGTATTTGTGTATATGGAAAATCCTGGCATAAGATAAGGAGGATTAGCAATTATGTCTTCTCTGAAGAAAGAAATGGCCTTCAACTAAAGTGAGGATTGAGAACTAGGTTTAAGAAACTCCTTTATATCTAAATCAGTACACTACAGTTACTGGGTTTTATAAGACATGTTTCCTGAATGCCTGTTGCTCTTGTTGTCAGCATTGTTGAGGTTATCACTGTTTGGGCAAATAATAGATATTCACCTACCAAGAATGACTTACAGAACATAGAATTTTTGACACTCAAACGTGTTATTTTTCAGATCAGAAACTAAGTCTAATGTTTCCTGAAGTCACTTGGCTGGTACCAATGGCAAGAATTCCAGTTTATAAGCACCAGCACTGAAGTGTTTTCTGTTCAGCAAACTCTAGGGTGGTTCTCAAAAGCAAGATATCAAGCTAAAGAATTCTGGAGAGTTCTTCCTACTCTGGATAGTTGAAATTAAAAAAAAGTAGTAGGTCTTTGCAAAACATGAAATTATATCAAAAAGAAAATTACTTTTGTATTTCCTCAAAATGCGTATGGCATAACTTTTTTTTTAGATTTTCCCCCTTATGGTTTTTTTTTTTAATTTACCTAGTGATGTGTGGTTATCTTTGCTTCTCTCCTTTTTATAATTATTACTATTTTTGTTTCAAATTTGCCTCTGGGTTATTACATGGAAAAGGGATCACTTGTGATGTTGAGACCTAAAGTGAAAGTGTTTGTTTGTGTGTTGCTTTGGAAGCTTCTGTTGTTGTTCAGAATAGCATAAACTCACTCTGTATATTATTAAAGCTGTGACAAATACACTGATATTTTATCACTTGTGATGAATGTTTCATTTCTTTGAAATCAATTCTAATTTTGGAAATTAACTGCTCATCTGAAAAAGGCTCATGGTATCTTTCTGCATCTCAAAACAGGGGAAAATGTGTGTTTCATCGAGAGGAAATTGCTCAATCCTGCTTCCTCAGAGACCTACCAGTTATCTCAGGAATAAAGAGCTATCTTCTTTGTCTTTTCTTTTTCAAAACCTCTGCAGCATGTACCCCACCCTCTGATTATCTGAGGGGTGTGGCTTTAGAATGATGAAATCCTAGAGCATTAGAATTTCCTAGAATAGTAGAATCAGAGGATTATAGGACACATGTGGCCTAATCTCTTCATTTTACAGGTAAAAAATATAGCCCAGAGAAATAAGGTAATTTGTCCAAAGCCATATAGCTATTTAATGGGAGAAACAAAATTTGAAACCTGTTTCTGGTCTCCTTTATTACCATTTTTTATTCATGCATTTTTTAAAAAGCATGTTCTCTTTATACCACTGGTTCTAGAAGTAGGAAAAATACTGTTGTCATTAGGCAGAAGCAAAGCAGAGACACTAAGAGGTCAATAGATTCAAGGTCAAGGTCAAGAGATACCCAGTAGCAGAATCTAATACTAGTAGTTATATATAAACAATGAGAGAAGCATGAAAACCATCATCATTAAATTTGGGCTGCAAGTGTGAGTTTTTAGAATTGCCACAGATCACTAACTATTGTATTCTTCCTATGCACTCTGCCTTTGGCCCTAGGGACATATTGTAAATTTAGGTATGCAAACCCTACATCACTTGTCACTAAAAGGCCTCCAAGACCTGATCATTACCTACAATAACAAAGATAATATCCTTCGCCATCTTTCCTGAACCGTCTGCCTTCTTATTGCTATAATTTTATAGCTTTTACTTGGCAGGTCTGATCAAACAAGAGAGAAGCAGACGCAGGTCTGCTCGTTTGGAACAGTTGCTCTGCTATGTCCAGACCATCATTATAAACACTAAGCACGAACGGAGAAAAAGATTACACAAAAAAGGGATCACTTGTGGTGTTGAGACCTAAGAACTTACAAATTGCTTAGTGTTTCACTTGAACATAAAGCTATTTCTGTGATGTGTCTGCTCTGTCTGGCCTTGCGCCTGAGATAACTTCCTCAGGATGACCTCTATTTTCAGTGCGGAGCCCATAGCTTTATGTTGGAGGCTGCAGAAACTGATGGTATGATTCAACATACCCTGGAAGGCAGAAACATATGAAGAATGTTCTCATGCTGGCATGTTTCTCAACTAATTTTTCAAGCTTCTAAAAGTCATGCTTATTCTTATTGTCTCTGCTTTCAGTTAATGTGTGTTGGTTACATAAGGTCAAAGTTGTAATTGAGACAGACTCTAGCTAATTTTGTTATTTATCAATAATACTTGTTGAGTTGCCTACAATAAACTTTCATTTAATTCCTTCCCTCTCTCCCTCCCTCCCTGCCTTCTTTCCTTCCTTCCTTTCCTAATCCCTTTCTTTCTTTTATTCAAAGCTCACAACTCTGGAGTACATATTAAGGCTCCTATGTAAATGAAGGGTCAGAAAGATATCTTGGCCACATTACCTCAGACAGAGTTAGATCGAATAGAAGATAACCATTAATCCAGTTGCTCCAGATAATTATTAATAGATCTTCAGTTTAATTTCCACCCCAGGTTTACTCAATACATCATCACCCCAATCAATTAGCACCAGATTTGATCTAAAGTAAAACTGTGAAATAAGTGGGAGGAATTTTCTTGGGCCTTGTTTGCACCATCTATCAGAACACTGCTATTCCTCCTTTCTGGGAACATATTTTTTTCATCCCCTGGGTCTTTTAACCTCTACTATTCTCACTAATTCTGTCTCAGTTGGTTGTTAACTGGTTGCTGTTAAATATTGGTACACCAAATTCCTATTGGCCTTCTCCATGAACAAACCAGCCAAGAGCTAGCTCTCAACCATTTTGCTCCACAAGTTTCAGGCCAGCCATTGCCTCTATGTTCACAGAACAATATGAAAGGTTGTGGTATGAAGCAGTTAATTCAGATGGTCTCATCGTTGTGTCATTATATAGTTCTTCTCTGTGCTTCCATAAAACCTAGCACATGGTTTTGCCTCTATGATTTATAATATTGTATAGTAATTCCTTGCTTATATTTCTTTCTTACAATATTACGAAATTGTGAAGAACCAGAATAGTATTCTGTTAATGCATTCTCAATGTCTAGCATTGTGCCTAGAAGAGAATCAGTGAAGACTTAACAAATAAACAGAGGAATCTAAGTTTTTCTGCTGCTTTCCTTTGTTCTCTCAACTCCTTAACTTTCTGATTGCTGGCTCTTTTCTAGAATTTTTAGTCATCAATTTTATTTTTCCTCTCCAACTTCTGAGGGTTCCCTGATTCCTTACAATATGTCCAGTCTTCTACTTTATGGCATAATTCTATAGTATTTACATGGTTATGATGTTTGTCTTTCCTCCTGCTTTTAAATCTATGGCATAACCTGATTTTGTAGCAGTTATACCTAGAATTTACTCGTGATAAGCACAGCTTGCTTGTTTGGCTAGCTCTGATTTATGATATCTGTTCAAACGCTAATCACATTTTTTTTGGTAAGACCTATTTTTAGAGATAGAAGACACAAATTTAAAGCCTAACTCTACATTTCTAGCTGCATGACCTGTGACTTAGCTTCTTTGAGTTCCTATTCCACACTTTGTTATAACTAATAACAAGAATGAATGAGGTAATATATGTTGAAAAACTTTGCAAATAAACATTAAGTTGCTTCTGCTACATCCAAAATTACTGGATTATCACTGCCTTTTGCCAGTCCAAAGGAAATTCTTTAACATAGAAAATCCCCCTCAAACCATAATAACCAACTCTCCTAAAGCAGGGAGTGAAAACATTAGGTCTTGGCATATCACCTTGGGAAGAGAGCCAGCTCTGGACTAGGTCATCTTTGGAACCAGTGGGAATGATGTTTTATAGTTTGCTAAATTTAGATACTTCAGACACAATGAATTAAAAGTTAAATGTTCTTCAATCTTTGTGTTTGGAAATTATTTCAAAATTAGTTTCTCAGTATTTTCAGCAATATGGATGCTTGAGCCTGACAATATATTGTTACAAGGTATCATGAGTGCAAAAATTACAGACTGCAGGCTATCTCACACATCAATGTTGGTTTGAAATGGTCTTTAGAAACCAGTTAAAGAAAAAAGAGACATGAGAGCCTAAGGAAAAGGCAGGCACAGCTATGCCTTTCTTGAGTCAAGTGTTGGTACTAAAATTTCAGATAAATAGGCTTAAAAACCTTGGAGAATTCTGACAAATGGGATATGAAGATATTTTCCAAGCTTATTTAGTTCATACTCAAAATAACCCAATATTGTTTCTGTTTTGTAAACTAGGGAGCTTAGACCATTAATATTTCCTACAAAAGAAAAATATTACTTTTAAGAATATTATTCTTTCTTACTTTGTGGAAGGAGGTCAGATGTGGTCAAGGGAGTTGCTATAGAAAACGTTAAATGAATGAAAAAGTCTGACACTCCCAAGTATAATTAGAGGTTGTGAAACTAATCTATTACAATCTATAAAACACAAATTGTGAAACTAATCTATTCTGAGAGTTAATTTTAAGAGCTTGAATTTTTCTCTAATTTTTATGTGTTTTGAAGTTTTTTTGAGTGTTGGTCTTTAAGAAATGTATTTAAAATTTACTCAGCTAAAGTGGCTTACAAGGTTTTGAAATTTAGGGTGTGGCAGTGGTTGAGTTAAATACCTCTTTTGGTATAGATGTGAATAATACCTTTTGCTCTGCTGCACTATTTCATAAATCAAAGCTCTTCCTCATTATAACAGTGCATTGCTTTGAGCCAGCTAAGTCATCGTTGAAAAACTTTGACGAGCTGGAGTAATGTTTGGAGCATACTCCACTGCAGATCTGTTGATTTCTGGAAGCCCTATGCTCTTTTCAAAATGGTCAAAGGGAGTTAGAGGCTCATCAAGCTGACTGTGTACTAGTACATGCAATTTTGAGGCTACTTCAAATATTTACTTGTAATCCATGCTTTAGCTAGTTCCCATGCTATTCATATCCTTTTAGTAGTACCTGTAAATCATGATTGATTAAAAAGAACTATACAGATTAGGAGGCCTATACTGGAAGACGTAATGTGTAGTCAGGAGCTGAAAAACTTTTTCTATAAAGGGTTAGATAATCACTAATTCTGGCTTTAAAGAGCATATGATCTTTGCTGCAACTGCTCAGTTTGGCTATTGTACTGTGAGAGGTACAGACAATACATAAATAAGCACATCTGTGTTCCAATAAAACTTTATGAAAAGAGGCAATAGGGCAGACTTAAACTGTGGGATATAATTTTCTCATACATGTTCTATATAATATCTGTCATTGCTTAAAATTTTAACTTAATTATCTCCAAGGAGAAGATTCAGACCAACACAGAAAATCATAGAGATGTTAATAATAATTAAAACTCAAGATAAGGGGTTAGGCATATTGTTATGTTTGAAAAAGCTAATTTGGGAAAGAGAAATGATTTTCTTTCTAACACTATAGGCTCTATTCAGAATAAATAAACAGCTGAGGTGAGATTTTTAAACTACAAAGACAATGTGACCCTCTCCTTCTTGGATGAGTTTCAGAGCTCATCCTCTGAATGTACTTACTGAACAGTTGACTATATATGGATAGATTGTCTATGAACTGAACAGAGACTAGAGTCTAAATCAGGAAAAATGTAGACAGATGCTAGGACTGAGGCATCACAATGCCAAGTTGCTGATGACTCATACTGTTAGTCTTACCTCCTAAGGCTTACATTTAACCATTTTTTCTACTTGTTTCCACATCTAGAAAACGAAGATTGCGGTGGTGGGGGGAGGCTAAAATTAGTAAAGATGACCTTGTAAGAATAGAGTGTGAAGTGGCAGGAATGTTTTTTTTTTTTTAATAAGTAAATAGACAATTTGAGACAAATCTGGCTCTAAGCAAAATTCGAAACCAGTACAATTCTCTTTGGCCCTGTCATTTTTGCCTCCTCTCACCCCATGCCATCACTTCCACAAACCAGGGCATTAATGACACTTGAGGACCCCAAACCTTCTTCCTGCCTTGGATGGGATTTACATTTCCAGACTCTCCTCCTCTTCCCCCTCTTTTCTCCCATCAAAATTTTCAGATAATTTGAGATAGCGTCTAAGAGGAAGAGCAATTTTAATACTAATGCCCCAAATTAATAGCCCCAAATAAATCTATAATTAATAACACTCAGGAGGTATAGGGAGCTAATTTTAAGCAAAAAGAAATTCCCCTGTGTCCCTTAAATGATATCAAATAAACCATAATCTACTTAGCTTTCTAATTAGTAACCGGTATCTGTTGCCAATATTGATTACAAAAGCAAAACACAAATTCTGAAACTAAGCTATTCTGAGAGTTAGTTGATTCTCAAGATTTTGAAGATCTCATTCTTCATTTTAATATCCAAATATGAAATATCCTTGATGTTGTTGTGAATGTCAACACATAGAAATCTTTGATTGGCTGACATAGTGATTTCCTTCTTAAGCATCACTTGTAGTATCTGGAGATTTCTTTTCTCTTGTGGGCCCACTCTTCCCCACGTGGATGTCACTCTTATTTCCTTTCCTAATGAATAACAACAGTAATATATATATTCTTTTGTATGGCAAACATTTTCCAAAGGTTTGAAGTAGGAAATTACAGTACAGTGTAGACATCAATTTAAATTTAATATTAGATATTACAATCTCAAAAATTCATCAATAATTTATGAAAATAGGATGTTCCTTTCCTCTCTTTTTAGGGCTCCTCCCTTTGCACGGGGACTCTCTTTCTTCCTTCTTTCCTAACTCATTCTCACATTTTCCATTATTCATTTCATCCCTGCACCCTTTATCTTCTCTTTCTATAACATATTTTCACTCTTCTCTGCATAACAATTGTTATTTGTTTCCAAAACCCTCTTGTAAAAGTGGAGAGGGGCCTTTTCACTCACACTCACACACAAAAAGATCATTGAAATAATTTCTTAGACATAGACTTTTCTCCCAAATATGAATTATACCATTATCCTAGATCGAAGAAGCAGATGCAATTGGTTTTTATAATAATAGCAATTTTACTTCTCCTGCTATATTTAATTATTGACTATCCAGGAATTTCACTATTGCAAATGCCATTTTTTCAGTTCTACCTCTTGAAATTTTGAGCATATTGCACATTGAGCTATTTTCTCCTCTCTCTTTGAAGTTCTTTCATACTTTGGCTTCCACAACATTGCACTTGCTTGATTATTTTAACTCATTGAGCATTTTTTTTTCATTTTATTCCTTGTTTTTTTTATGGTAATAAACCCCAAGAATTGTAGGTTAAAATACAAGCTGCAATCTGGAGGTGTCAAGTAAATTCACGATAATAGAGGAGGCTCCAGAAGCCAACAAGAAAAACAATCAAATTTATCCATTCATCTTTGACCATTTCCATACACAAATAAGTGTAGAAGCAGATCTCAAAGATAGTGCAGGTTTAGTTCTGGACCACTGCAATAAAGTGAATATTGCAATAAAGTGAGTTATATAATTTTTGGTTTCCAGTGCATATAAAGGTTATGTTTATATTATACTGGAGTCCTTAGATGTGCAATGGAATTATGTCTAAAAAAACAACAATGTACATATCTTAACTTAAAGTACTTTATTGCTAAAAATGCTAACTATTATCTGAGCCTTCAGCAAGTTGTAATCTTTTTGCTGGTGGAAGGTCTTGCTTCTATGTTGATGAGAATCCAATATCTGTAAAGCAATAAAGTGAAGCACAATAAAACAAGATATGCCTATATATTTGGCTATTTGTTTTACTTTAAAATAATAGGTTCTCATAACTCCTTTCATGATTTATCTCCTCTTTCCTTGCCTATTTGTCAGTAGTATGAAGCATTCAGTCATTCACACTGGAAATATTGTATCATCATTGGAGCATTTGTCTCTATTGAACCTGAGATTTGGATGACAACTAAGTCCTTATGACATTTTCATTCTCAGCACCTCTAGCTTCTATCTTGTCCAATGCATATCCATTGCTAACACCCTACTCCAGTCCTGTATTACCTTCAACTTCTCCAGTTACCCAGGGCAACACACACAAAAGTTCTCTGTTCTGCCAGTAGTGAATAAATTGAACTGATTATTAAAACTCAGTGAACATACTAGTGTTTCACTACAAAATTACAATATTACACAAGCATTCTATTAATTTTATACAATAAATCTAACAAGTGTTTTTAATGGGATAAAGCAGAATTTATCTGAACTCTTCTCTCAACTAATTGGCGAACCTAGAGTTGTGTGCTGGCTGGCCTTCAGGAAGCTCAGTCTAGTGTAAAAGCAGACGGATGATTCTCAGCTACCAGATATAGAACAATCTGAACAGAGCAGGGCTTCGGGTGAACACAAGCTATGACACCTGCCTCATGTAGGAGAAGGCTCCCGCAGGAGGGAGTGGTGGCAGATGGCCTGCTGCTTAAAGTAACACATAGGCCCATGTGCACGATGTGCTTTGGTGGCAAGGAACAGAAATGCAAATCACTTTGCTTTTGTTTGTCACTTTAAAAAATGTTTTTACACATCTGGTCTGTAACCAAAATCAGAAATTCACCAGATATATGGCAGTTTTAGGGTCTCACTATCTTGTTATCATTCTACTCACTGCTTATTATATTAATAATTTATGAGCACTTAAGCCATTTGCTGCTCAGTCAATGAAAGTGAAGCAATAAATGAGGTAGTCAAAGCCTCCGCTTCTCTCTTAGAATTGATATTCTGGTAGGAGAAAGTTGACTGTAACATAGAAAATAACCTAATGTCAGAGAAGGGGAGCACAATGAAGAAGTGAAACTGGACAATGGGATAGAGAATGACTAGAAGGACTTTAATGTAGATTAGATGGTTAAGGGGAAAGTACCATTTAAACTGAGTCCTGAATAATGAGAACAGGGAACTGACCATGCAAGGAGTTTATTCTAGGTGGAAGCATTTCAGGACAAGAATGAGGACAATAACAAAAATGAAATCAGAAGTCAGTAGACACATGAAATGTGAGATTGGCAAATTTCAGGGGTATCAGAGTCTTTTGCAGGAGAATGATGTGTGTATAGAACTTTAAATGGGAAACTATTGATAGATTGTAAGGTGAGGAGTTACACTCTAATTCTTTCATCTCTCTTTATCGCTTGTAGGGTCACTCTGATAGAAATTCCGCCCCTTGCTGCTTATCTTCCTTGTTTTTCTCTTCTTTGATAATAGCCATATTCTCTAATCAAAAGTCCAGAGAAAACAAAGTAATTGACTAGGTAATCAATTGCCCTTAATCAGGCTACATCATGAATTGCTGGATGAACCATGGATGAACCGCTCTTAATTTAGCTACCAAGTTTGGTACAATCAGTGGTCACTCCTGCAAAAGGAAAAGTTAGCTGCTTTCATGAGCTGGAAGATCTAGACAGACACATTTCATTTAGAAGAGGTGGAATGTCAGGAATGGAAAACTGATTTGTCCAATTTGTGCCCTCTTCTAAATGCTTAAAATTAAACAGCAAACTAATTAAAAGTAATTAAAGTAAAATACATAAATGTTATGTACTATATAATTATAATATAAATTTATAGTATATAATTAATATAGCACATATCACAATTATCTATTGCTTATATAAAGTATTAGATATAATGTATTAGAACATATTATGTAAAAGTATTTACTATGAAAGTCTAAAGAATATATTTTCTTAGAAAATAAGGATAATGGGTTATGCTAAATCAGAACCAGTTTTCTTGGCCCCAGAGGCATGTCTGGCAATATGGCTGGAAGAAATTAGCACATGGTTTGTAGTCCTTGATGGAGATGTCTTTGTGCATCTTCTTGGCAGCTCAGCAGATAATCTGCCCATATACATCTGGTGGATTGCTGTGAAATGTTGCACTCATAGCATTTAAAACACCTGTTACTTGTTACTTTCCTTACTGAGAAACAAATAGTTTACATTTTATCTTACCCACTTTTTTTTTTTCAGTATCTTAGAGATCTTGGATTGATCTCAGTTCAGGTTAATATAACAACTGTGGAATAAAAAGACATCCTGAGATACCAAGCTAGATAGTGGCAAAGCCCAGAACAAAACCTTGGTATTCCATTTTCTAATTAACTAGAGGCCCAGTGCAAAACATTCATGCATTGGGAGTAGCCCAATGCACAGCATTCATGCCCTAGGGATGGCCCAGTGCACAATATTCATGCACTGGGGGTAGGGATTCCTCAGCCTAGCCTGTGCCCTTTCCCAGTCCAGGAGCCCTCAGGGGATGTCCAACTGATGGCTAGCAATTGGACATCCTTAACACTGCTGCCAAGCTGGGAGAGGCTCCTGCCACTGCTGCTGCACTCACCAGCCATAAGCCTGGCTCATGGGAGTGCACTGACCACCAGGGCACAGCTCCTGCATATGCGTCATAGTGATGGATGGTTCTGTTGATTTGCATATTACCCTTTTATTATATAGAAAGGTTTTTATAATTGTACTAGAGGCCCAGTGCATAGAATTTGTGCACAAGGGGTATGTCCCTCAGCCCAGCCTGCACCCTCTCCAATCTGGGACCCCTCGAGGAATATCCAACAGGTAGAACTGCTGGCTCCCAGCAATTCAGGACTGCTGGCTCCCAACTGCTCACCTGCCTGCCTTCCTGATTGCCCCTAACTGCTTCTTCCCACCAGTCTAATCACCCCCTAACCACTCTCCTGCCAGCCTGACTGATGCCTGACTGCTCCCCTTCCAGTCTTTTTGCCTCGGACTGCCCTCCCCTGAAGGCCTGGTCACTCTTAACTGCCTTCCCCTGCAAACCTGCCCCCCCCCAATTGCTCTCCCCTGCAGGCCTGGATCCCTCCAACTGCTCTTCCCTGCAGGCCTGGTCACTCCTAACTTCTTTCCTCTGCCAGCCTGGCCACCCTTAACTCTGCAGACTTGATTGTCCACAACTGCCCTTCCTTGCAGACCTGGTCCCTCCCATCTTGTGGTGGCCACCTTGTGTCCACATGGGGGCAGTCATCTTTAACTACATGGGGGCAGACATCTTGTGTGTTGGAGTGATGAACAATTTGCATATTATTCTTTTATTAGATAGGATTAGATAAGATAGAGGCCTGATGCATGGGTGGGGCCGGCTGGTTTTCCCTGAAGGGTGTCCTGGATCAGGTGGGGGTTCCCTTGGGATTTGCAGGCAGGCCATGCCCCCCAGTGCCCCAAGGGGAGGCCCTGGTATCTGGGATTTATTTATCTTTTATAATTGAAACTTTATAGCCTTGAGTGGAGGCCAAGGCAGGCCAGGGCTGCAGAAGCTTGGCTTCTCCATCGCCAGAGGCAACTCAAGCCTCCTGCTCTTTCCAGCTCCATGGCTGGCACCACTTTTGTTGGGATTTATTTATCTTCAATAATTGAAAATTTGTAGCCTTGAGTGAAGGTCTGGGATAGCCAGGGCAGGTGGAAAGGTTGACTTCCTCCATTGCTGGGGAAACCCAAGCCTCCTGCTCTCTCCATCTCTCCTGCCACAGCCATCTTGGTTAGGGTTAATTTGCATACTTGCTCCTGATTGGCTGGTGGACATGGCTTGTGGGTATAGCAGAGGTATGGTCAATTTGCATATTACCCTTTTATTAGATAGGATCTTGCAGGTGGGGAAGTGAGTGGGAAAAATAAAAAAAATACAACATATGGAAAAACAAATATAGGAATTAACTTTAGTTGGGAAGAGAGAGTGGTGGGAATAATTAATGGGAAAATAGCACATTGAGAAAAAGAGACAAAGGGATGGAAAAAGTGGTTATAATAATAGGGAAGTAGCTAATACAGAAAAACAGACAATGGAATTGCTAGATTACATGGTAGTTCTGTTTTTAATCTTTGGAGTAGCATCCATACTGTGTTTCATCATGGTTGCATCAATTTAAAATCCCTCAATAGTGTATATCTTTACCAACATTGTTTCCAGATCTTGGCTATTGTAAATAAAGCTGCAGTGGTGCTCTCAAATTAGTGTTTAGGGATTTTCACATATATTCCCAAAAATGGGATTGCAGAATCAAATAGCAGTTCCATTTTTTATTTTTGAGGAAACTCCATACTGTTTGCCACAGTAGCTGCACAAGATATTCTTTTCTCCTCATTCTCACTAGTACTTGTTGTTTGTTGATATATTGATGATAGTCATTCTGACAGGTCTGAGGTAATATCCCATTTTTATTTGAATCTGTATCTCTCTGATGATTAGTGACAGAATATTTTTTTCAGATGTCTATTGGCCCTCTGTATGTCCTCTTTGGAGAAGTGTCTATTCAGTTCCTTTGCCTATTGGGTTGTTTGTCTTCTTGATGTTGAATTATATAAGTTCTTCATATGTTTTAGAAGTTAACAATTTATCAGATGTATCATTGGCAAATATTTCCTCCCATTCAACAGACTCTGTTTTCATTTTGTTGATGGCTTCTTTCACTGTGTAAAAGTTTTTTAGTTTGATAGAATCCCATTTGTTTATTTTTTTCCCTTCACCTCAGGTGTTATGTTGGCAAAAATATTGCTAGAAGAAAATAATGAAATTATACTATCTATATTTTTTCTAAGACTTTTATAGTTTTGAAACTTACATTTAAATCTTAAAAATGTCACTAATTTCTGAATACTAATTTTGTAGCCTGCTACTTTGGGAAATTCATTTATTAGATCTAATAGTTTTTTAGTGGAGTTTTAGGGTTTTCTATATATAGTATCATGAAATCTATAAATATGACAGCTTTACTTCTTCTTTTCCAATTTTGATGCCTTTTATTTCTTTTTCTTGTCTGACTGCTGTGGCTAGAACTTCCAGTACTGTATTGGATTAGAGTGGTGTAAGTGGACATTCCTGTCTTGTTCCTGATCTTAAGGGAAACACTTTTAGTTTTTCTTCTTTGAATATGATGTTGATTGTGGGTTTATAAAAAATGGCCTTTATGACATTGAGGCATAAGACCTCTAGTACCACTTTGCTGAGAGTGTTCATCATACATCAGTACTAAATTTTAACAAATGCCTTTTTTCTGCATTTATTGATGTGATTATGTGATTTTAATAATTTTGTTTGTGTGATGTATCACATTTATTGATTTGCAAATATTATACCAATCTTGCATCTCAGGAATAAATCCCACTTGATCATGATGTATGATCTTTTTAATGTATTGCTGAATCCAATTTGCTGTATAATTTAGTTGAGAATTTTAGCATCTATGTTCATCAGGGATATTGGCCTGTAATTTTCTTTTTTTGTAGTGTTTTTGTCTGGTATTGAAATTAGGATAATGATGGCTATATATATAGATCTTGGATATATTCAATCCTCTTGAATTTTTTGGACTAGTTTAAAAAGGATAGGTGTTTTTCTTTGAATGGTTCAATTCTCCTGTGAAGCCATCTGATCTAGGATTTTAGATAACTGGGAGTTGTTTGGCTACTGCTTTGATTTCATTAGTTGCAATTGGTCTATTCAGCTTTTCTGATTCTTCCTGATTCAGTGTTTTAAGATTATATATTTCTAGGAATTCATTCCTTTCACCCTGGCTGTCCAATTTGTTGGCATATAGTTATTTGCAGTATTTTCTTACAATCCTTTTTATTTCTGGGTAGTCGGTTGTTACTTCAACTCATTTCTGATTTTAATTATTTGGATTCTCTCTCCTTTTTCCTTGATGAGTCTGGTCAGCTTCCCTCAGATTAAAGTTGTGGGGATATCTATAAAAGGTCCAAGTCTCAATGAAGTACACCTCTACCTGTCACTCACTCTGCCTCCCCTGAGGTTGTCTGATCTTCCTCCAGAGCCTTCTGAAGAAAGGTTCTAAAGTGGGCTGAAACTGGCTGTGATCCACAGACACTTCACAGATCATAAGCTCAGTAGGGTTGGCCAAATAGGGTTTGGAGGACAGGGTTAGTGGGTCCCCTACCTTGGAGTTGCATGATCAGGTAATGAATAAGGGGAAAGTGATCCCTACTCCAGAGCCCTACCCTTAGTCTCTGCCAGAGTCTCCAACTTCTGCTCCCCTAGGAGGAGTGCACCATAAGTTAAGGTTGGGTGTATTTAGCCTTCTCCTCTGCAAAGTTAAGCTCACCTGGTAGAGACATTGGGTCTGGGAGAACAGATCTAAAGGGTCTTCCATTGGGGGTGATGCCGCTAACCCTGTAGGAGGGGGGCAAGTACTTTGTCCCAGTCCCAGACACAAACCTCTGAGGGAGATGGCATCCTGAATGTCCCAGCTCCAAGAGCTGAGTTCAGTAGGTTAGAGCCACTGGGACTTGGTAAGACAGATCCAGACTCTCCTGTTGAAGGTGGTATAGAGGAAAGCCTGTGAGAGTGGGTGAACACTAAAGGTCCCAGCTCTGAGCAACTCTCAGTTGCTCCCGCAGTGTGGGAACCCAGCTATCTCAAAGGCAAGTCAAATGAGTCTTATGTTGGGAGAAGAGTGTGGGCTGAGCTCACAGAGGAGATAGGCATGGTCTCCCTGTGATGTAGCCACACAACTCAGCTTCCATACATCAGATTCTGGGACAAAAGCCTCTCTGGTAGATGTGCTCCAAAAGTCTGAGCTCTGTGGTAGCACTCTGATCCCCCGGTGGGACTATACACAGCAGGGCGGGACCACAGGGAATGGAAGGACAGGCCAAGTGATTTATCAGATGGGCAGGCACCAGCTTTGCCCATGAGGAGGCAGAAGACTGGTTGCTTTTTCAAAGCTGCACCATTCAATCACTATTTGAGTCTCTACCAAGAACTTCTTCAGAAAAAAGAAATGTGCATCCTAGAGTTCCTTGCTGGGTGCAGTCAGCAGATGCCACAGCAGGACCTGAAACAGGCAGAGTGCTGTCTCTAGTGGTTGGAGGACCAGGCAGTGCATTCCCCAGGCTGGTGCTGTAATAATAGGAGTCTCGAGCCTGGGAAGGCGGCTTCTGGGTCTCTAGCAGACTCTCTTTTTCACCCAGGCAGAATGAATCCCCACTGATTTTCATCACCAGATGCTCTGTGGGCTCTTCTTTTCATCTCTGTTGCTCTGGGTTGGGGATCTATGCATGGGTTTAAGACCCTCCTGCTCCTGGGGAAAGGGAATTTCTCAGCTGCTGCATATGGTTGTGGAAGGGCCAGTCCTTTTCGTGTCTCTGCCCTTCTTACCAGTCTCTATGTGGCTTCCTCTGTAAACCCTCAGTTACAATATTTCACTTCAGCTAGAATCCTGTTGGTTATTCAGGTTGATTGCTCTGTAATTTAACTGTAAATCCTGTTTGGCACCCAGAGCATGCGAGTGTAGCTTCTACCTATTCTGCAGTCATCTTGGAATCCCTCCATATCTGATTTAAATGGCACAGCTTAACTCATCTGTAATTGCCTGATAGTTTCCCAAAGGTGGCAGATGTAGAGTAAAACAGGCTTATTGACCAGGAGACTGTTCCCCGGAGTCAGCAAGTGTGTCAATTCTGTGGAATGATCAGAGGTTAGCACAGGCCTGCAGAGTTTGTGTTTTTTGTTTGTTTGTTTGTTTTGTTTTGTTTTTACGTGATTTATGCATTTCTTTCTATAGGGCTTCTCTGTGGGGACAGAAGAAGCAAAATGTTTAGGGTGCTTATTCACTATAAAAAATGATCTATTGTTTTTAAGATAATACATGCTGCTATAGACATGAGTTGATTAACTTTTTCTGGAAAGGGCCAGGTAGTAAATATTTTAGATTTTGTGGACTATTCTTACAGAAGAAAAATGTTGTTGTTTTAGTAATTTTGTTTTATTTTACTCAATCCTCACCTAAGCACCTGCTTAGAGAGAGGGGGGGAGGAAGAGAGAGAGAGAGAGAGAGAGAGAGAGAGAGAGAGAGAGAGAGAGAGAACTATTGGTGTGGTTGTCTCACATAAGCTCTTCGACTGGGGATCAAACCTGCAACCCAGGCATGTACCCTGATTGAAAATTGAACTGGTAACCTTTTGGTGCATGGAAAAATGCTTAGGCAACTGTGCCACTCTGGCTGGGCATTGCTTTGGTAATTTTAAACCCCAGTTTCTCTCATTTTTCACAATGCAGTGCTATGACAGCATGGTCCATGGAGAGGGCTCTGCCAACTCTCAGATTTTTCCTTTCTTTAGAAATGCACAGGCTTTACCCTTCTGGATAAAAAAAGGCACAGGTTTCACACCATGGAAGTTCTGTGATTATGGGAAACTCAGTATCCTGTATATAGTGAAATGGTCAGTATTTCCATCATAAAGATATACAAATCACATGTCATTAATATTATCTAAAAGATCTTCTGTACTTTGTCACATTTTCCTTGAGAATAAATTCCCAGAAGTGAAATTTTTGTGCCAAACTTTTTGTGTGCATATTGCCAGCTTCCCTCGAAAAGTTGTACCGATAGACATTTTCATCACCAGTGTAGGAGAATGGCTGCTTCCCAGAAAGTATTCCCTCCATTCCTATCACACAATTAATCCCGACTAGTTAGTTTTGAAACAGTGAAGTCACACACTTGGTGCTTTATGATGCCTGTAAGTAGCTTCATTGAAGCTTCCATGGTGGAAGCAGAGGGGCGATTTATGAAATGATGCTCCAGCGGCCTTAGTGTTCTGCTGCTTTAACAAATTGTTCCCCTGAATCAGAGGGGACATTCATTATACATGTTCTTTTGTGAAGAAAACATCATAAGGAGGTTGAGTGGATAGAAAGTGCAGATTTTTTTTTTTTTTGTGTGTGTGTGTGTGTTTAAAGTCAATGAACATGTTGTATTAAAAAATACCATGGTATTTATTTTATGATTAATTTAGAAATTCAGGCAGTATCTACTGAGCACCACATTGCCAAGAACTATACTAGGCGCTTGGATGATAGGAAAGAATTAAAAACTTACATCTGATGTAAGAGCTCACGGTCTAATGGGGGAACAGACAAGTGAAGGGCAGTTGGCTGAGGAGGTTCAGGAACCTGGCAGCAAATTCCTTGGCCCATACATGCGGCTCTTTCTCCACACAGACCCTGGCACAAATGCACGCTGTCCTCTTGTGTACACAGAAAGAAAAGGAAATTATCAAGTCCTTATTACTGCTGCTTATCTCTTCCCCATGACCATCTATTGGGGTGACTACAGTCAATCACTTAGCATTTTTCCATATAAAAATTGTATGTATTGACACATAATTCAGTTTCAACTGAAATAACAAATATTTCTACAGATCCATGAAAACATCACCACATAGCAGAGTGAGTGTAATCACAAAATCCATAATAAGAGCAAAAAATGAGAATTTTGTCTTTAGCCAAACGGCCCATTTGCCTTTTGCTAATCACATCTTTTTGAAAATCAGTGCCATATTTTTTAGGGGCTTTAATTTCCATGATTACCGATTTTGGATTGTCAATAAAAGTTAGATTTAAAGTTAAAGTAACAATTTCTCCAATCCCATAGTGATTTGGAATATGTGGGATTGAACAGAAGATTGTCATGTAGCTGTCAGCTCTTTCAGGGTTTCATTTCTGCACCGTCTTTCACCTGAGCACTTCTGGTAGGAAAGGCACCCTAATTAGAATGTTTACAATATGGTGCTAAAGTGATAAAAACAGAACTCCAAATTACAATCATGCCATGATTACATCTGTGCTAAAATATGTATGCATTTGAGCAAAGACTGGCAGGGCATATCCCCAAGGTGAAATTAAGTATTATGTTAGAGGCAGGAAATTGACATGATTTATTTCTCACTTTAAAACTTCTTTACTATTGCTATCAAGACTTCTTTTTTCATTTTGGAAAAATATTCATAATAATAACTGTATATCGAAAGAGCAGAGTAAACTTTTTAGCCACTTTTGAGACTCCAATATGGAGTCACTGTCAGCCATGACAGTGATGTCAAGTGCAGTGTGGAGACTGAGAAAGTGGGATTTAATGGAACACCCATAGGAAGGGACTGGAATGCCCAAACCACATGTCTGGACACTTGGATAAGAACTCCAAATGAACACCAATATGAGTAGGACCTCCTCCCCTTCTGGGCTATAAGAACTCAGAGCTCCAACCATACAAAGCTGAAGCTTGGCTGAACCATGGGTTGAGCTTGGAGCCCTGCCAGACTTCTACTCCCTGAATGTATGCTGCCACTGTAGCTGCCTGGCTTGAGATTGATGCCTGCCTCTCCACCTGCAGATATGCTAGTGATTGGGACTTTGTGCCAGATGTTTGCTCTGCTCGGTTCTATTGTGTAAGCTCCACCTCTGTGTGTGTCACCTATGTGTGACATTTCTGGCTTACTGAGCAGGTCTCTCCTGATAAACCTGGCACCATGCAAATATACACCCATGTGTGAGTGACTTCCTTTGGGATGCTCCCTTGTTCATGACAATAATGTAAATAATAAATACCTGTTTTAGAGAAAATTCAAGTTATCATCAAGACCTATAAGGCTGAAATGTCAGTAAGCAGTGAAACTATGAACAAAAATGTGAGCAGCTGACACTGGATGGCTAGCTTTTATATTTGCAAGTAAGAAAATAAATGGGTCCACCATCTACCATCATGATCACTTCCAAAAAATTAAGGCCATTTCAATACCGAACAATATACCAATAAGGCATCAGGCAACCAGGGTGTTGGTGGGCACCTGGCTGATTGTGCTGTGGTTGTTAAACACCAGCACTCCATCTGAATTTGTAGCACCAGTAGGTTCTACAAATGCCTCCTGTAATCAACACTGTCAGCTGCATACCCAACACCTATATACCCCGTTCTTTCTCTCTCCTAATAGGAATCTTCTCCCACTTTTAAAATTTATTCACCCACCTTGTTTCCAGTTTTAGAATGGGATGTAAATTTAGTTGAAGTCAGATAGCTTATGGCATTCCTCTGGTAGCTATTTTTATGTCCAAGGGATAGGCATGTGACCTAATTTGACTAAAGGGAAAAACTTGCAGATCTAATATATGAGGTGATCAGTGACCACATATCTTGTTTTTTTTTTTTTCTGAGACAGTCCAGGTTTATGCCTTTTTTCTTGGTATGAATATTCATAGTGCCCCCTTTCATTCTTAAAAGCATCGTGGTTTAAATGATATGTTTCTTCTTATTATAAACCATTCTCAAGAGAGGCATTTTCTCTCTCCCATGAAGAATGCCTGTCTTAGGATAACTCTGACTCTGAGATCTGGGAAGTAAAGAGACTAAAAGGATCTCAATTCTTCATGGCATGATTTAGTTGTTGATTACATAATGCCTGGATCCTATGCTACCTCATCTTACTTCTATTTCTGTAATAAACACATTTTTATTATCAGGTGTGACAGATCGATTTGTTACTCTGCTACTTTGACCAGATGACCTTAGCCAATGTATATCCCAATAAGCAAGTTTTACTCTCCTCTCTCATGTCTCCCAAATCTGCATGTAATACATGCTTGTCAGGCAGACTGATATTTTTTTCTTCTGGAATATTAATGTCCTTGTAAAAACTTTGCCAATTCTATGGAAAGCACTATACTTTCCCCTCCCCAAAGAAACAACAATTTCCTATCATTAAAGGCAAATGGGAAACTCCTAGAGCAATATTTCTCAGATTTCAATGTGCGTAAGACTAATAGAGATCTTGTTAAAAATGCAGATTCTGATGCAGGAGGTCTGGGTGGGATTGAGAGTGTACATTTCTAACAAGCTTCCAGGTGGTGACCATGCTGCCCATACCACTGACCATACTTCAAATAACAAGATCCTAAAGGACTAGCAATTTAAAAATATTAATATCATTTAATAATCTCCACGAATTTAAGCCTCCTAAACCATGAATTATTTGGCCTCCTAGTTTCCTTCCAACTCATAAAATCTGTTTAGCTATTTTTCTAGTAGATAATTTCCCAAGGCTATCCAAAATAGACAGATGTTTGATGGCAGGCCTGGAAGATACACTGAAGATTTTATTAAATGGAATAAATTATCCTATTTGTTTGTTTGGGATATAAAAGAATATTGACTTTTTCTCCCAGAATAAATTTGAAAGACTCCCTTTATGATTTTTTGTTTTTGCTTGGTAGATGTTAGAATATGGTGTAAAACTTGTGGGCTGATAGCTGACTTCAGTCCAGATTCTGGCTGATGATGAGGCCCCATCAAATGATGTCGCCTGGCTTAGTGTCTTTTTCTCATCTTTAAAAATGTGAAGATCAGATCATTTACAAATTTCTTTACAGAATCAAACTCTGTAAACACAATAAGCAACTTTCTGTCTGTGTTTTCAAAGCCCTTTGAGGCTATACTGTTTGTGGCAAGACCAGCAGTTTGCCCATTGGCTGATCCTGACTCCTCAGTTCCTCTGGCTTCAATGCCTGCAGCCCAAACCAGTTCCAATGTGCATAATTCCCAGTGATTGATATCCGAGGCCGGGAGTTTTCTAGCATCAACAAGATAGTTCTAAACTTCGTTATGCATCAGAATCTTCATGAAGCTTTTAAAACACAGATTGCTGGGCCCATCCTCAGAATATCTGATTCAATAGGTCTGGGTGGGACCTGAGAACTTGCATTTTGAAGTCCTAGGTGATGCTGATGCTCCTGGTCTAGGGAGCACACTTTGAGAACCATTGCGCGCGGCTATAAACTTACTGATAAACTTTAGATTCTTACTTGATTGGGTGATCCTGCCTTTGCCTGCTCTTCTAAAAATCCATGAGGTACTCTGCAGGGAGCCCCCACCTGTCTGTTTCTTGGAGCCTTCATCATGTGTCAAATGCATTTGTCCATGCCCCTCACAACACATATTTTCAAGTACTTTTAAAAGATGCAATTTTAAAACTAAAAACACTACAAAGATGAACATACAAATTACTTGCAATTTTCTCACAGTGAGAAAATATGTTTATGTATTTTCTCTAGATTTTTTTCTTCTTTGGAATTATGCTATTTATATAATTTGGCATCCTGGTCTTTTTTTCTTTCTATTTCATCATAGCATGACTACTTTCTAATTTATTGAAATCATAATACTAAATGGCCTCACAATACTTCAGACATGATTATTAACATGGTTTAATTATTTCCACCATGATCAAATACTTTGATTTCCACCCCACCCCCGATTTTTCATAATTTAAAATGGCCAAATGACATACTTCTTTATCCACAACTCTGATTTCTTTCTTGATATATTCTTAGAAGCCAAGTTACCAGACCGAATTAGGAGCATTTTTAAGATTCTTTTGTTTAAAAAATTTATCTTTATTGTTGAAAATATTACAGATGTCTCCCTTTTTTTCCCCCATTGACCTTTTCTATCCTGTACCTGTCCTCTGTCCCGGGTCTTTATCTCACTATTGTCTGTATCCATGGATTATACATGTGTGCATATAAGTTCTTTCCACCCACCCTTGTCTTCACTCTAAGATTTCATAGTATGTTCCATGATTCTATGCCTCTGGATCTATTTTGTTCATCTGATTACTTTGTTCTTTAGATTCTACATATGAGTGAGATCATGTGATACTTGTCTTTTTCTGACTGGCTTATTTTGCTTAGAATAATACTCTCCAGATCCCTCCATGCTGTATAAAAGGATAAGAGGTTCTTTTTTACTGCTGCACAGTATTCCGTAGTGTAAACTTATGTACCAGCACTTTTTTATCCACTCATTTACTGATGGGCACTTTGACTATATAAAGTTTATGCACAGCAAAATAAACCATCAACAAAATGAAAAGGAAACCCACTGAATGGGAGAACATATTTGCCAGTGATACATCTGATAAGGGGTTAATGTCCAAAATATATAAGGAATTCATACAACTTAACAAAAGGAAGACAACTTAAGAATTCAATTTAAAAATGGGCAATGGACCTAAATCAGAGGGGAAACTTTTTTCTGCCAAGGGCCATTTGGAAAAAATATGTAATATCATTTGTGGGCCAGACAAAATTATTAACGTAAAAATTAGCCTACTATATTTGGTCAAACATTTAATTAATTCACCCTTAATGCCTTGGCAGGGCCAGGTTAAATTATTTCATGGGCCTACTATGGCCTGAATGATGGATGTTCCCCATCCCTGACCTAAATAGACACTTCTCCAAAGTGGACATACAGAAAGCCGAGAGCTATATGAAAAAAATGCTCCAAGTCACTAATCATCAGAGAGATGCAAATTAAAACAACAATGAGGTATCACCTCACAGCTGTCAGAATGGCTATCTTCAACAAATCAACAAACAACAAATGCTGATGAGGACATGGGGAAAAGGGAACCCTAGTACACTGTGGTGGGAATGCAGACTGATGCAGCCACTATGGAAAACAGTATGGAGTTTCCTAAAAAACAAAAATAAGGTTCTTAACTATTGCTGAATTATTTTCTAAAAGGTCACACCAACATATTCTTCATGCACAGTAAAAGAAAAAACTCACATTTCTTGGCTCAGTGAGTTATCTCTTAAAATCTCTGCCCATGTAAGAGTCAAAACGTGCATGTCATTATGTTTTAAATTTATATTTCTTTGATTATCCTAATGAATATAAGCCTTTTTACTTGTTTATTGGACATATGTATTTCTATTACTGTGATAGTCAGTATCTGTACATAGTTTTTTATTATTTCAATTTTTATTTTGTATTGGTTTCAGGTGTACAGCTTAGTGATTGGACAATCATATACTTTATATAGTGTTCCCTCCAATATTTCGAGTACCCCCACTGGCCCCAAACATAGTTATCAAAATATTTTTTCTTATATTTCCTATGCTTTTCTTATATATCCATAGCTATTTTGTAACTACTAATTCATGCTTCTTAATTTCTTCACCTTTTCATCAAGTTCCCCAACACTCCTCTCCTCTGGTAACCCACCATTCACTCTCTATCTATGAGTCTGATCCAATTTTATTCCTTTGTTTATTTTGTGTTTTTTCATAAGTATACAAATATTTTATAAAGCCTGAAATGAATGATTTTTTGACATATTTGCTATCATTCAATTATATGATACCCTTTATGAATATAGCTAAGTAAGACTATTCTCATATTTTAAGCCCATTAGCTTGGCAAATAACATTCTTGGGCAGGGAAACTTATTTATTTTGTTCTTTAGATTCCACATATAAGTGAAATCAGATTTTTATTTTGCCGTGTCTGACTTATTTCAATGAGCATAATACCCTCTAGATCCATCTATACCATCACAAATGGTAAGATTTCATTCATTTTTATGGCCAAGTAATATTTTATTGAATAAATGTGTCATAGCTTTTTTATCTACTAATCTATTGATGGGCACTTGGGTTACATCCATATCTTGAATATTGTACATAACTCTGCAATGCACATAGGGGTCCATTTATTCTTTTGAATTACTGTTTTGGGGTTCTTTGAATAAATCTCCATAATTGGAATCACTGGATCATAAGGAAGTTCCAGTTTTAATTTAATGTATGTTTCTACACATAGTTTATGAAAACATATTTTATTTCTTCTAGCTATATATGTTTTCTGAGGAAAAAATAGAATTATCATTAAACAGAAAGGAAAAAAAAACACTTATAATTCAATAATACAAATTAACTACTGTTAACATATTGCCAGACATTTTTATTTGCACACATACACACACACACAGACAGCTTAGTGATTGGACAACCATAAACTTTACATAGTGTTCCCCTCAATATTTTAAGTACTATTTTTGGTCAAACATTTCATTAATTCACCCCTAATGCCTTGGCAGGGCCAGGTTAAATGATTTCATGGGCCTGAAATATATATATCTGTGCTTATCTGTATATTTTGTTTATAAACATAAGGAACATTTTTTAATTAGTTAATTTTTTTTTATATCAGCTGACAACATGCTGAGAGAGAGAAAGAGAGAGATAGAGGATCATCAATCAGTTGCTTCTATATGCTCTCCAACTGGGCATCAAACCAACTACCCAGGTATATGGCCTGACTCAGAATGAGACCCGCAACCTTTTGGTACATGGATGATACTCAACCAACTAAGCCACTTTAGCTGGGCCATAAAGAACATTTTTTGAAGTTGTTTGCCAAAGTGAGGTTGCATTGTGCATAAAGTTTATAATCCACATAATTTATAGATATGGAAAGTTTTTAATTAAAAATATATCTTTATATATCTTTACATTTTAACTTACTGAATAAAATTTATATGCACACAATATTCACTTCATTCCCTATTTAAATCATTCTTTTTAATAGGAAATATTATTTACTAGAGGCCTGTTGCACAAATTTGTGCATCAGTGGGGTTCCTTGGCCTGGCCTGTGGTATTGGGCCAAAACTGGCTCTCTGACATCCCCTGAGGAGTCTCAGATTGTGAGAGGGCCACACGCCAGGCCAAGGGACCTCCCCGGTGCATGATAGGGACCAGGGAGGGCTGCGAAAGTTGGTCAGCCAGGGCAGGACCGTAGGAGTGCTCCAGGGTGTGTCTGGCATGTCTCAGTCCGGATAGGCTGCACCCCAGCAGTAAGCTAACCTACTTAGTTCCAATTGGCTGCATCCCAGCAGCAAGTTGTAGCATGTGCCCCCTGGTGGTCAGTGTAGCATGTGACCCTTGGTGGGGTCAACTGTTTGTCTGCCCCCTTGTGGTCAGTGTATGTCATAATGATGATTGAGTGGTCTTAGCATTTCATTAGCATATTATACTTTAATTGGTTAAATGGACAACCAGATAACTGGACACTTAGCATATTAAGCTTTTATTATATAGGATTACCAGGAAAAATTTGTAAAAATGGAATTTGAGTGAAAAATCTACACATACATATATATATTTTCTCTTGATTATAAATAAAATATAAATTTGCTAAAAATTTAAATGTTGCAGAAAAGATATGCTATTATATATTATTAATATTAAAATTTTTAAATAGACTATATTTAGCATACTTATGTAATTTTTCTACTTATCATATATTGGTCAACTTTCCCATCAATATGCTCACATGTATTTCATTTTTTGTGTGTTTTACAATATTTAATAATATATTATATATATTATTAACAATATTATTATAAATTTTTTTAATTTAAATTTTTTATTATTTAAAATATTACATAAGTCTCCTTTCTTCCCCATTAACCATTCCCCAGAACATGCCTTCACTCTCCCACCCCCATCTATATACATTGGTTCATGCTCATATACATGCATAAAAGTCCTTTGGTTGACCTCTTACCCCCTTCACCCTTTGCCTTCCCTCATAGCTTCTATGATGCTGATTCTATTTTTGTTCATCATATTCCACAAATAAGTGAAATCATGTGATAATTATCTTTCTCTGACTTAACATAATGTTCTCTAGTTCCATTCATGCTGTTGCAAATGGTAAGAATTCCTTACTTTTTACAGCAATGTAGTATTCCATTGTGTAGATGTATCATAGTTTTCTAATTCACTCATCTGCCAATGGGCACTTAGGCTGTTCCAAATCTTAGCTATTATAAATTGTGCAGTTATCAACATAGGGGTACATATATACTTTCTGTTTGGTGTTTCTGTTTTATTGGGATATGCCTGGAAATGGTATTAATGAGTCAAATGGGAGTTCCATTTTTAATTTTTTGAGGAAACACTATATTGTTTTCCACAATGGCTGCACCAGTCTGCATTTCCACCAGCAATGCAAGAGGGTTCCTTTTTCTCCACATCCTCTCCAGCACTTGTTGTTTGTTGATTTGTTGATGATAGCCATTCTGACAGGTGTGATTTTCATTGTTTTGATTTTCTTTATTCACAGATGACATAATATTGTACATAGAAAACCCTAAAGACTCCATCAAAAAACTATTAGAACTAATAAATGAATTCGGCAATGTAGCAGGATACAAAATTAACACTCAGAAATCTATGGCTTTTTTATACACCAATAATGAATTCACAGAAAGAGAAACTAAGAAACAACAACAACAACAACAACAAACCCAATTCCATTTACCATTACAACAAAAAGCTTAAGGTAATTAGAACTAAATTTAACCAAGGACCTGTACTCAGAAAATTACAGGACATAGAAAAAAGAGATAGAAGAAGACATAAGCAAATGGAAGAATATGCCTACTGTGTACATGGATTTGTAGAATAAACATCATTAAAATGTCCATACTACCCAAAGCAATCTATGATTCAATGCAATCCCCATTACATACCAATGGCATATTTCAAAGATCTAGAACAAACTCTCCAAAAATTCATCCGGAATAAATAAAGACCCCTAGTAGCTGCAGCGATCTTGAGAAAGAAGAACAAAGTTGGAGGGATCACAATACCAGATATCAAGCTATACTACAAAGTCACTGTTCTCAAAACTACCTGGTACTTGCACAGAACAGACATATAAACCAATGGAACAGAACAGAGAACCTTGAGATTGACTCAAGCCATTTTGCTCAATTAATATTTGACAAAGTGTGAAAAGCCATGCCCAGCATGGCTTTTGCGTTTACAGGCTTGGAGAATGAGCTAACGCACAAATTAACACATAAGACAAGAAATACTAATTTGATATGGGGGAGACCAGGGAAAAGCTCAACTGTAGTAGTCAAGTTCCACTGAGTCTCCTTTCCCAGCTGCTTTTATTTACTAGCATACACAATTGCTTTTTAGGAATGCAAACAGACATATCAATGGTAATGTTTAGTAAACAGAAAGATTATCAGGTTTGGGGGAGTTTGCTTTAGGCCAATGAGTCAGCAGTAGGTAATAAAATATAAATATTCACCCTGTGAATATCAAAGGGAGTTCAGGTCAGCCTTCTGCCAGACTCCTTGCATTTATGTTAATTACTGTTGATCTTGGTTTCAAGACCGTCTCTTCAATAAATGGCGTTGGGAAACTTGGATAGATACATGCAAAAAAATGAAGCCAGATCACCAACTTACATCATACACAAAAAATAAACTCAAAATGGATAAACGACTTAAATGTAAGATGGGAAACCATAAAAATTCTA
Source organism: Lasiurus cinereus (assembly GCA_011751065.1). NCBI lineage: Eukaryota > Metazoa > Chordata > Mammalia > Chiroptera > Vespertilionidae > Lasiurus > Lasiurus cinereus. Next base: position 5,977,812 of record JAAGEH010000392.1, read on the forward strand.
GAAGAAGCCATAAGCTGCAAAATATCAGACACATGTCATAGTAATATATTTTTCAATATAGCTCCTAGGAAAATGGAAACTAAGGAGAAAATAAAGAATTGGGACTACATAAAAATAAAAAGCTTCTGCACAGCGAAAGAAACCATTAACAAAACAACAAGAAAGCCCACTGCATGGGAGAATATATTTGCCAATGTTATCTCTGTTTAAGGTTTAATCTCCAACATTTATAGGGAACTCATACAACTTAACAAAAAGAAGATAAACAATCCAATCAAAAATGAGCAAAGGACCTAAATAGACACTTTTTGAAAGAAGACATACAGAAGGCCACGAGACATATGAAAACATGCTCAAAGCCACTAATCATCTGAGAGACATAAATCAAAACAATATTGTATCTCATTTTTGTTGATCCTCACTGGGAGATATTTTTTCCATTCATTTTCATAGAGAGTGGAAGGGAGAGGAAAGACTGAGAGAGAAACTTAGATATGAGAGAGACACATTGGTTGGTTGCCTCTTGAACATGCTCTATCCATTGAGCAAAACAAGCCAGGGCTGTATCTCATTTTTGTAATGATATATTTCTCTTCCATTTTATGAATGAACTATAGTTTAAAACTTTTTTTACTGATGAATGTTGAGATTGTTATTGATATATTTCCCCATATCTATGCACATTTGTGAGACTAGTTCTTTTTTTTTTAAAATATTGTTATTGATTTTTAAAGACAGAGGAAGGGAGAGGAATAGAGAGATAGAAACATGGATGAGAGAGGAAGTCATTGATTGGCTGCCTTCCACATGACCCTACTAGGGATCAAGCCAGAGCCTGCAACCCAGGCACTTACCCCAAGGAATCAGTCTGGCTACCTCCTGGTTCCTGTGTCCATACTCAAGAGCTGAGCTACACTAGTAATTTTTTTTAAATAAACTTCTTTCAGTGAAAATGCTCATTAAATAGCTATAAATTCTTTAAATACTAAAATTTATTTTCAACTTGTCCTTTTTCAAGTCATACTCCCACTATTAGTGTATTAGAATGCTCATTTTCACATGAATTATGGACACTTAAAAATTTGGGACATATGTTGTTAAACAATTATTCAAAAAATTTCAACCAATTTAGATTCCCTCTATAATTAAAAAAATAAAGAAAAGTAAAGGAAAAAAGAAGAAACAAAGAAGAAAATGAACTTTGCTATTTTCTTATTCTATAATTACAGCATGATTTTTTTTGCAAATTTGATTAATGCCAAAAATAACCTTAATTTTCTATATAACTTACACATAGAAGAATAATATGTAAACAATATTGTATTTTTGACTCCTGAGAAACTGATCCATTAATGAATAACCTTTCTCATTTCCTCCTGAAGTACTCCTGTCATTCTTACAGATTTATAGGAGTTTCTGGAGCTCCAGGTCTTTAAATCACTAGCATTGTTGCCCTTGGTACACTTCTAACAAATAAAAATTTTACTACACATACATTAGAGTGTATATTTATTCATAAATTATTTTTGAAGTAACTTTTAGTCAAACATTTTGCTACAGTTTTAATTCAAGCAATGTGCTCACAGTATATAGCAGCTTCAGAGGTTGCCCGAAGCTTTAGGGAAAGAGGATATTTAGAAATAGAAGGCAGATATCAAAGAACTGGCTACAAACCCTTTTAAAAAGTAAAAACATTGAGATGGTTCAGGGCAATGTTGGATGTTAGACAAATTGGTTTATTATGATTGCTTCACCTCTCTGGTCCATTCTCTAAGCCTATATATGTATGTATGACTGCCTATCTATACTAATAAAAGGGTAATATGCTAATTAGGCTGGAAGACTTTCCAGACAAAGCCATGGTGGTGGGGCCAAGGCATAGGTGGTTAGGAGCGATTAGGCTGGTAAAGGAGAGCAGTTAAGGGCAAGCAGGCCGGCAAGGACGGGGGTGGGGGTGTGTGCACATTGGGGATAATCAGGTCAGCAGAAGGTGGATGGATGGGAGTTGGGGGTAATCAGTCTGGCAGGTGTGGGCAGTTGGGGTGATTGAGATAGAAGCGGGGTCGGGGGGGGGAGTTGGGGTTGATCAGGCCAGCAGGTAGAATGGTAAGGGGTGATCAGGCAGGCAGGAAGGTGAGCAGTTAGGAGCCAGTGGTCCCAGATTGTAAAGGGAATATCTGACTGCTGGTTTAGGACTATCCCTGTGGAATTGGGTCTAAACTGGCAGTTCGACATCCCCCAAGGGGTCCCAAATTGCAGAGGATGCAGGTTAGGCTGAGAGACCCCTCCTCCTCCATGCATGAATTTCGTGCACCAGGCTACTAGTCATGTGATAAGAACCAATGTAATCACTTATATTCTGTGGAAGTATTATGGCATTCAATTCTTTACCCTGGAGTTGTACTAGCCTAAATAATGTAATGACCCCTAATAAGTAAAATGCTTCTTAGGCTTCATATTACTTGTGATGAAGCATATCTGAGAAAGAGATGTTCTAGCCATCTAATACCAAGACATCCTGTTGTTTTGTTTTCAAAGAACAAAAAAATACATTCTATATTCATGATCTTTAGAGTTCTTAAGGATCTTAGTAGTGTTATATAATTAAGCATAAATACTTAAAATAATACTAAAATAACATCTAGTTTAGGCATGGATGGCTTTGGACTTCCAAGGTTTGTGAATAGTGTGATCCTTATGATGTGAGAGAAATTCATGTTTTAAAAATTAACTTCAGATGAAAATTATTCATGTGCTCTTTTGGACCCCTTCTGTTAGCATTTATGGAGATGAGAATTGGATCTCATGTTAATTTGGAAATGAAATAAGAGAAATAAAGAAAAATTACTAAGTAAAATTAAGCCTTCTGAATTGTGAACTCTGATATTTTTCTTGACTTTGAGTTTTGAGTTAACTTTTTATTTGCAGTAGTTTTTTATTTTGGAAAATGTATGTATTGTTTGCCATCCTTTGAAATGTCCAAAGGCCAATCAAAAATTATAATTTATCAGATGAAATAATGGGGATATGTAATAAAGCCTGTCCAATTTTCCCAACACCATTTATTGAAGAGGCTATCTTGGTTCCATTGAATGTTCATGCCTCCTTTGTCAAATATTAATTGAGCATAGTGGTTTGGGTGGATATCTGTGTTCTCTATTCTATTCCATTGATCTATATGTCTGTTCTTGTGCCAGTACCAGGCTGTTTTGAGAAGAGTTGCTTTGTAGTGTAGCTTGAAGTCTGGTATTGAGATCCCACCTACTTTATTCTTTTTTCTCAGAATTGCTGTAGCTATCCGTGGTCTTTTTTTGTTCCAGATGAATCTATGAAGAATTCTTTGTAGGTCTGTGAAATATGTCGTTGGTATTTTAATGGGTAGTGCGTTGAATCTGTAGATTGCTTTGGGTAGTATGGACATTTTAATGATGTTGATTCTCCCAATCCATGAGCATGGTATGCTCTTCCATCTGTTAACATCTTCCTCTATCTCTTTTTTCAGTGTCCTGTAGTTTTCTGCATAAAGGTCTTTTACCTCTTTAGTTAGGTTTATTCCTAGGTATCTTAATTTTTTTTGGTGCGATGGTAAATGGGATTGCTTTTTTAGTTTCTCTTTCTATAATTTCATTGTTAGTGTATAGAAATGCCACCTGTAATACCACTCTTAGGAATTTATCCTAAGAAATTACAAACACCAATCAGAAAGGATTTATGCACCCCTATGTTCATAGCAGCACAATTTACAATAGCCACAATTTGGAAACAGCCTAGGTGCCCATCAGCAGATGAGTGGATCAGAAAACTGTGGTACATCTACACAATGGAATTCTATGCTGCCATTAAAAAGAAGGAATTCTTACCATTTGCAGTAACCTGGTTGGAACTGGAGAGCCTTATGCTTAGCGAAATAAGCCAGTCAATGAAGGAGAAGCATCACATGATCGCACTCATTGGGGGATAATAAAGATCATTATAAACTGATGAACAAAAGGATAGATACAGAGACAGTAAAGCTTCAAACAGACTGTGAAATTACAGCAGGAAGATTAAAGTTAGGTGAGGTAGATAAGAGATCAATCAAAGGACTTGTATCTATGCATATAATCATAACCAATGAACATAGACACTGGGGGGTTGGGGTATGCCTGGGAGGGAGGGGGGGCAATGGGAAGATATGTATAAAAAATTAATAAAAAATATTTAAAAAAAGCCTGTAACTATGAATCTCTGAGAATAAACTCAGTAGACTGAAGTTCAGAAATAGCGCTCAACATTAAGCAGACATACTTCTTTTAAAAAGGATGTCAACAGTATTGAAAGGTATTGTTTGTAAAAATAGATTCTTTTCAGGGTGAAATGATAAATTAACATCAGAAATTCATCATCACACATTTTCTCTGGAACCAACAAACAGAAGTAGTGGCTTTTCTTTCATTAAAATTGATTTGACTTTAATTTTGACAGTCACTGGAAGTTATCTATCATCCATACTTTTGACAATAAGGCAAGAAAATGGGATCTAAGAATAGGATTTTTCTATGATTTGGGTAGTTGTCATTACTAGGAGGTTTAGTGTGAATAATAGATGCCAAACTTGGCCTGACTCCTCATTTCCAGTCCTTTTTTACTTCTTTTGTATTGAATTGCTAATAACTAGCTTCTTTTGTCACAAAGAAAGAGTGGCCTTTTTGTTTGCCCACAGAACTGTATTACTCAACGCTGGGCAATGAGTTATCACAAGATGATAATCCACTCCTCTGGAAGCAGGTCTGAATCCACAGGCACTTCCACAAATAACAGACTGCACGCTTTTGAGCAGACACTTTTATACCCTTTTGAAAGCTGTTTATTAAATCTGAAGAAGAACTGGCTGGCAGAAAGGAAAGCTACACCAAATAGGCCTATTTCTCTCACTGTGGAAACATTTTCTTCTGCCTCAGAGGGAATGGTCCATGAGAAACTTGGGTAATATTAATGCATTTTAGACAATCCAGCCATACATGTATGTTTCATTTTTAAGCCCTCTTTAATATTAAGGAAAGGATTTAAGGAGCAATAGTTTGGATGTTTTAGAAACTGATTGCCTATTCTAGTTCAGTATCCCCACAGGGAAATCATTTATAAGAAAAATCGTATTTACTGGAGAATTATTTTTCATGTTTTCTTTGTCACTTGGAATGCCTATAATATATATTTGTATTAGTCAGGAAAGCTGAGCCACTGTGGATTATGGGATAAGGGATTTAGTACAGGAATTAGAACTCTACAGTGTTGGGGGAGGAGTGGGTCTAGGTGGCAGTTGGAGCAGTACAGAGTTAGAGGCCACACATTACCAGACACCCGGTGGATATGGTGAAGGGGCAGAACATGGAAGGCTGTGAAGCTGTGCCTCTATTCCTTTGCTAACAAGCACTTGGTGGGGGGCCTCAGACTCCCATTGGTCAGTGGGGTCAGTGGGGACAGACCGCCAGGCACAGAATGGAGGAAAGTGAGAATACACCGGAACCAAATGGCATATGCATCTGTTACCATGTCTAACCCTGCTAATTTTCATTCAGAGAATGGTGGCTGCTGCTTCATTTCTGCTTCCAAATCTCATGTGAATCCCTCCTTTGCTAGCTTTACCCAGAACCATACAGGGAAGGCTATTCTAGAAAATGAAGTTTGTGCTTATCTGAGTTGACCCATTGCAAACCTCCATAGTATTTAACAGAGATATCCTATAGGAAAAATTATATTTCTACCTCATATTATCACCCCTATAGTAAAAAAGAAAAATGTCTTGAAAAGATTTATCTTACAAAGAAATAATGGTAACATTTTAGAATATTTTAACAGCCTCACTGAAATCCTATAGCTTTCAGCCTTTATACTTGATTTTCCTCATTGACATATGGTACATAAAGTATCAAAACCTATAGTGCAGGAATATTTCAAGGTCAAGGTTTCATATGGGTGGTTCTGAATATCTTGCATTGTATGCTAAGACATCTCTTTCTAGACAAAGGAACATAATTTCTTATAGGTCTACGTGTCTCTTTCCTACCACCAGTGTACAGAATTACCAGTTTTTAAAAGATAGATAAAGAAAATATCTAGGCAACCTGAACTCTGAATGTTTTCTGAGTTTTAATTCAGTGAATAAGAAAAAAGGAAGAATCACTGGTTAAATGTATTTCCCATCCATATTAAAGTAGAAAATAAATATTTTCAATGTAAATATGCAAGTAAGTAAATAGAAATTTCCATTATTAAGGAAAATCCATTTTTGAAAAACTTTACCTTATCTCCAAGTCATTTCAATGATTAGAAATTGCTTTTTTTTTTTTTGTCTTTCTTGCACATGACTGCCAGCTATCATCAAGTGGCTAGAGAGGTTGCCAAACTTACTGGGTTCATCGCACCTTTACTGCAGTCATTTTCAAAGTGCTCCTAGGTGAAAAGAAATAACTAATATTCCAAGTTTATTTCATTATGGGTAAACTAATTCCTTTATTAAGTTAATTAAGGTCCAAACAGCTTAATAGCTCAAGTAATGTTTGGTAAATGACATTATGTTTCCCTCAAAATGGGAAATATCCTGAATGTTTATGTGAATTCTTAATAGTACCAGGGGTGCCTCAGCACATAGTTTGGGAACTGTAAGGATAGACTGAGAATAAAGCCTAATCAAATGATCTCTCTTGTCTTATTTCTTTGTCTGTACTCTTTCAAAATAATTTTTCTGTGTGGTAGATATTCTTAAAAAAAATAAAAATAAAAGCTTATCAGTGTAAGTTTTGAGCACTATTTCTGAACTGCAATCTATGGAGTTTATACCTGGGGAATAAACCCCCAATTAGAAGAGAGTAGTGGTGCTAAGTACAGCAATATGGTGATTAAAAAATAAAATTTTTCTGGCTTAACCATTCTAAGAACATTTTTCACTCTAGGGCAACACTGTTGTGTAACTAAGGTAACTAAGCTTTCTGTAATGTTCTGGGGTTTGAGCAGCTTTTTCTGGGTCCCTTACTAATTATAGCAGAGGAAATGCACTCCTTGCTTAACAAAAGCAGTGGCACAGATCTCTGTCATTAAGCTCACTAGCACCAAGTTGCAGGGATGCTATGACTAACCTTGAACCATTGGAAGTCAGGTTCACAGCTAGAGCCATGATACATTTTTAGTTTCTCTTCACCTGCTCAACAGTGATGACAGCCCCTCAGGCAGCGAGGGAAGAATCCCAAGTGCAGCCCAGCCTCCTTGGCAAAGTCTTGAATCCTGAGGCAGCAGAGCTCTGACTTGGCCAACCAAAGCTGTACACAAAAGATGGGACTGATGCATGATTCATGGACCCCTGGGTGTGCGCAGGAATGAATTAGGAAATGTTTGTTACAGTAACAGACTTCCTTAAGAAAAGGAAAGCTCAAAAGCACTGAGATTTGGTTTTACATTCACCCTTGGGACGATGAAGACTAAGATATTCAGGTACACATCTAGTTCTTTCACTCTTGTTGCTGAAGCCACTGACTAGGTCTTGCCTTTCCACAGCAGTTGTTCCCTTACTGTTGCTGCCCTGGGGGATGAGGGGTCTCTCCCACTGTGATTATAAGAGTTTGGAAGCAAGGATAGATGGCCAGGGTGGGAGATGCACTTGTGTGAACATACTTTTCATCAGGTTCAGAAGTGCTATACTTTCAGGCTATGCATGATTCATGATGCAAGTTTTCCACCTAAACAGAAGCTAAGGGAGCCTTAGTCTCTCATTATTCCAGTTAATTCCAGTCATCTCAGATCAAATGTTTAGCCCCAACGTCTTCACTTCTGCTCCCAGGAGACTTCGAAGGGATTCATGTGAAAAGGAATGTTGGCTGCCCACACTGTTTGAGAATCCTCCTTAATTTAACTGCACCCTCTTTCATTTCCCCAACATTAAAGCTATATATCCAAATGACCCAGAAGCCTCATTTCTCCTTGAAATTTTTCTCTCTGAAAAATTCCAGTGACTCTGATCACTTAACGAACCCTCTTATTTTTTGCTGTTCCAGCTTCTGAATTACTTATGAAGCAAAGCAACTTAAAGTGCCCACTGAGGCTTTTTTTTTTTTTTTTAATGGAAACAGATGCAGGCCCAATTTTGCATGCCAACCCCAAAGAGCAGCATCCATACTTCTTAGGATTCAATTTGAGATTTCGGTTAATTTTAGCCTAAATAACTCTGACAATGTGGAAAATTCATTCAGACGGTAATAGGAAGAGATACGTATGTTATCCCTTAGAAAAGGTCCTTCAAATTTTCTCTTTGAATTATTAAAATTCTCAGTGTAAATTTGTATATTTTTATACTAGGACAGATTAGAGACAAAATACTTATCTGGAACAGACATTTGAGAATTTTTATAAGAATATGTATCATTTCACTGGAGTTAATTATTCATAGTTTTGTATGTAATTTAAAATATATACACTGTATTTATGGCTTGTATGTGAAGGTGCTCCAAAAAGCTGGAAAGTGGTGCCTGGATTTATGAAGTTGGGATTGTTTTCATAAAAGTTATTTTTATAGGAAATGTTATTTTATTTTCTGAGAAGAATGTAAAGTATAGCCTGGGGGATATACTCAATAATATTCTAATAACTATGTATGATGTCATATGGATATGAGATTTATCAGGATTATCACTTAGTAAATTATAAAATGTCTAATCACTGGGCTGTATACTTTAAATTAATATCATATTGTATATAAACTGTAATTGAAAAGTAAAATGATTTAAATAAAGAAAACAAACAAATAAATAAATTAAAAAACAATAAAATCTTATTTTAAATAATTTAATGATACGAGTTTCTTAGAGAAAATTTTGCAACATATTCTTTTAAAATATGAAGAACTATTGGGTTAAGACATTGGATTCTCCCAAATATATGTACTGTGTGGTTGTATTTCTATATAATAGTTTTTTGTTTTTGTTTTTAAAGCAGGAAAGAAAAAAGGAAGCTGGGAGGCAAATTTGAGAAAATTTAAAAAGGCTTTTATAAAATTACACACCATGAAAAGAAAACAAGGTATCAGTACGTTTACTCTGAAAACTGAATCACTGATAATTCCCCACAAGGGAGCTTGAAATAAAACGGAGAGTTGGAGTGGGGGACGGGAAGCAACACAAGTCAGATGCTTGAAAGAAAAGAAGGGGTCTAAAGTGAGAAAGCATCAAAGGATAACTCAATGTAAATATATGGATTTAAAAAAATTTCAATTTTCACCTGAGGATATGTTTTTTATTAATCTGAGAGAGAGAGAACGAGAGATAGACTGGTTGCCTCCCATATGTTCTTAGACTGAGAATCAAAACCCAGATGTAGGTATGTTATCTGACCCAGAATCAAATCACAACCTTTTGGTGTATGGGACAATGTTCCTACCAACTGAACTACTGGCCAGAGTAAAATATATTGAATTCTTTAAAGGAAAAACTCACATCCCTCTATCAATTTACAAATATTTATGCTAAAGAAAAAAAAAATCTTAAGAATGGTGGAGACAGAGGCTCTGGAAACATCAAAATACTTCACTTATCTAACAGTTACTATCATTTATCTATATATATTTAAAAGCCTACTTGACCATTATGACCAGTTGACCGAATGGCTGGTTGACTGAATAACCTGTCAACTGGTCATTATGATGCTTACTGACCACCAGAGGGCAGATGCTCATTGCAGGAGCTGCTCCCTGGTGGTCAGTGTGCTCTCACAGCCAACCTCCCGTGGTCCCTCCCTCTTGGCTGGCCGTCTCCGATCAGCCCCCATCTGGCTGGCCGGCCAACCTCCCACAATCCCTCCTCATGGCTGGCCAATTGCCTGTGGTCCCTCCCCCAAGACTGGGTTAGATGGCCCAATAGGCCCTGATCACTGGTCGGGACTTCACCTGTGTATGAATTTGTGCCCTGGGCCTCTAGTTTTTAAATAATTAAAGCATGATAATAATATTGTTTGTTTTATGAAAAATGTCTTCAAAAGTATTTTAAAGTGATTTTCCAAGTGTGTGATAGTTGTTTCTTTCAATTAAAAACAGGCTTTTTGGAAAGTAAAAAATGTGTTAATAATATTAGCACATATCCACACATATTCTAATTACCAATTTATCTTCTTTGTTGACACTGAATAAAGACTGTAACTTTTATTTTTTCATAGATATTGCTTTCAAATAGAAAAATCAAGACAGTAAAGCTGAATCAGTTTAATGGGTTTTTAAAACCTATAAATCATGAATATCTAGAAAAGGTAAATTTGACCTCTATGGAGAAGGATTTGTAGTCTAATAACATTGTAATCAATGATATTCTTTGAGCTATACTGTTTAAATATAATGATTATACAGCGTGGTTAATAGCAATGCAATAGTCTAAGTGGCCAATTCATGTTTCATTTCTATATTTGTCTCTTCTGTTCCTATCTTCTTCCTTGATATTCATCTCTTTGTAACTCCCAGGACTGGCCATTGACTTACAGTGACAGGAGCTAAGGGGTGCCTGTGATTTAGGACCAGGAAGTGAAAGGTTAGAGCAATAGCTAGTAAAGAATAAAACTGGTAAGCAGCAGTTGCAAAAGGTGACAGTGACAGACATATAGCTGTGTCTTGTATTGGGTACCAAAGTTACCTGCAGAATTCTTGGCCGATCTCCCTACTTTATCTCCTTAATGGAATGCCCACTTGATTATTGTGCAGTTTTCTTCCTTAATTAAGTCATTGGAATATTCATGTTTGAATTTCCTTCCCCTCCTGTCTGGCTACAGCCAGATAATAATTTTCATTATCTGCTCCTATCTGCCGCTAACTTACCTTTGAGACCACGGGTTGAGTCCATTACCAAATACTAATAACCACAGATCTCATTTCTCCCCAAAGGACCTATGGTTCTGATCTTGAAGTGTCCCCCTTGTGCATATTTGTCTGATTTTCTTATGCCATGCTGGCATAAAATCCTGCACTTGGAAAAATATTATGATCAAGCTAAGAGGAATCATGTTAAAGAACACAATGAGTTGAATATCTGGGAGACACAAGAGGGGCAAGACAATTAGATAGAGAACTCTGCAGATGTCAGGAGTCAGATAATCTATAGGCTCTGAAGGTTAGGATCAAGACAGGAGAATGTAACCATTCTCCAACAAACATTTATTAAACATTTACCATGTTCTAAGTGCCTTGATTATGAAGTCTAATTGGTTAATGATAGTTCATACACTTTCATAAGGTAGGAAATTAATTCAGGACACTAATAACCCAAAGCCCAAATATGGGGACAGGTAGAATGAGCATGCCTGGCTGAAGGAGAGATGCTTAGATTAAACTAAGGGAATAGTCTAGGAACAACCTAAGGACTGAAATTCACCATTTATTATTATTATTATTATTATTATTATTATTATTATTATTATTTTTAACCTAAAAACATGGTTGGCTGCCTTGTCTAGATGGACCCAGAACTCTATACCTTTAAAATGCAAGGTAAGAGAATTCGTCTGGGATAAGAGGGAGGTGGATGTCTGCGGAGGTCTGAAAGCTGCGGCTGACGGAGGCACCCACCGAACAGCCAGGAACCCAGAACATGGCTCTCCAAACAGCGCAGACAAGCGGGCGGCAGATTCAGAGATCCACACAGCACACGGAAAGTGCCTTGTGTGCTGTACCTGGTTGTGTTGTAGTTTGTGCCTTTCAATCAACGTAGGAGAGAGAACTACATAACCAGACACCCGGAGAAGAAAGACCATAGGCAGAAAAAAAACAGACCACATAAGACAGAAAGGCAGGTTTCACCAGAAAAGGAAGTAAATGAAATAGAAGCAGAAATAAGCCTGCCAGAGAAAGAGTTCAGAGAAATGATCATAAGGTGTATGAAAAGAATGGAAGACAAAATCAACAATCTGAGTAAGAGCCAAGATGAAATGAAGAAGACCCAAGAGGAGATGAAGAAGCAGCAAGAAGAAATGCAGAAGAACCTAGAGGAGGTGCAGAATAATCAAGAAGAAATGAAAAATGACATCACTGCTATAAAGAACTCAATAGAAAGCGTCAAAAGTAGACTAGAAAGAAAGAATTCAAGATGGCGGCATAGGTAAACACCCACACTTCTGCCTTGCACAACAATTACAAAACTATAACTAAAAGACAGAACGGACATCATCCAGAACCACAAGAAAGCTGGCTGAGTGGAAGTTTTACAGCTAGAGGGAAGGAAATGGGCTCACGGAGACCCACAGGAGCTGCAAAAAGCTGAGGTACGGAGACATGTGCGTGGAGAGAACGGGTGCCAGAGAACCTGGCTGGTTTTCTCTGGCAGGAGGGAAATGGAGAGTCCCAACGGCATTACGACACTAAACCCCAGATCCAGCCGAAACTCATACGGGGTGAGTTTGGTCTGTGAAAAGGGAGAGGTGCACGGAAATTTAGGGGAGTCGCAAAAGATCAGAGGCTGGTTGCGCATGGCACTGCGCAGAGGACAGATTGCTGATTGTGCTGCTGGCTTTCGCGAGTGGGTGGGAGACAGACCCTCCCAACTGTGCCACTTCTGAGTCCACTAAGCCCCTGTTTCAGGCGAAACCCTGGAGACCTAGACTCCTGTAGTCCTGGTGTGCAGGGGAGCTGGAAAGACAGTGGTCTAGAGGCACTGCGGGCGTGCGCACAAAGACCACTCCAGACAGTTACCAAGTCATGTGAGACTCAGGGGCTGTGGAGGGCGGGGCCTTAAGCCCTGAGACTCCACCCATCCTAAGCTCAACAGAGGCTTCTTCGGTTTTGCAAGTCTGGTATCATAAGGCTGAATTCAACACAGAAGTTTCCCCTGCATAGTGAAAATGCCGAGACAAGGGAAGGGATCACAAACAAAAGAAATGGAGGAAAAAAATGACTAAATACAGAGTTCAAAACCACGCTTATAAGGTTTTTCAAGAATATGCTAGAAAAGTTGGATAAACTTAGCAAAAGCCAAGAGGAGATGAAAAAGGACAAACTAGAGATGCACAAGAGCCAACTAGAGATGGGAAAGGTCAAACTAAAGATGAAAAAGGACCAATTAGAAGTTAAACATACACTGACTGAAATAAAAAATATTATACAGAGTCCTAACTGCAGACTAGAGAAAGGCAAGAATCAAGTCAAAAATTTGAAATATAAAGAAGAAGAAAACACTCAACTGGAAAAGCAAGAAGAGAAAAGAATCCAAAAATGTGAACATAATGTAAGGAGACTCTGGGACAGCTTCAAGCGTACCAACATCAGAATTGTGGGGGTACTAGAAGAAGAGAGAGAGCAAGATACTGAAAACCTATTTAAAGAAATAATGACTGAAAACTTCCCACAACTGGTGAAAGAAATAGACTTACAAGTCCAGGAAGCACACAGAACCCCATATAAAAGGAATCCAAAGAGAACCACACCAAGACACATCACAATTAAAATACCAAGAGCAAAAGACAAAGAGAGAATAATAAAAGCAGCAAGAGAAAAACAGTCCATTACCTACAAGGGAGAACCCATATGACTGTCAGCTCATTTCTCAATAGAAACAATGCAGGACAGATGGGAGTGGCAAGAAATATTCAACGTGATGAATAGCAAGAACCTACAACCAAGAATGATGTATCCAGCAAAGCTAACATTCAGAATTGAAGGGCAGATAAAGAGCTTCACAGATAAGAAAAAGCAAAAGGAGTTCATCAACTCCAAACCAGTATTATATGAAATGCTGAAAGGTACTCTTTTAGAAGAGGAAGACGAAAAAGGTAAAAGCCAAAAAATTATGAACAACAAATACATATCTATCAACAAGTGAATGGTGAATATAATAGAATCAGGAGCATAGAAAGGGAGTGGACTGATAATTTTCAGGGGGAAAAGGGTGAGGGGTACAGGGAGCGACTGGACAAAAATCATACACCTATGGATGAGATTAATGGGAGGGAGCTAAGGGCAGACGAAAGGGTGGGAGCTGGGTGGAGGGGTGCTATGGAGGGAAAAAAAGAGAAACAAATGTAATAATCTGAATAATAAAGATTTAATTTAAAAAAAAGTAGACTAGAAGAAGCAGAGGACCGCATCAGTGAGCTAGAAGAAACGGTAGGAAAAAATACACAAGTACAGCACCTTCTAGAAAAAAAAGTTAAAAAGCAAGAGGAGAACTTTGGGTAACATGAAACAAAACAACATCCACATAATTGGGGTTCCAGAAAGAGTGGAAACTGAACAAGATTAGAGTACGTGTTTGAGAAATAATGACAGAAAATGTCCCCAATATAGGAAAGAAAAAATTCACACAAATCCCAGAAGCTCACAGAGTCCAAATCAAATTGAACCCCAACAAACCGACACCAAGGCACATTATAATTAAATTGGCAAACACCGACAACAAAGTAAGAATCTTAAAAACAGCCAGAGAGAAACAGAATGTTACCTACAAAGGATCCCCCATAAGACTAGCTACTGACTTCTCAACAGAAACTCATCAGGCCAGAAGGGAATGTAATGAAATATACAAAGTCATGTAAAGGAAGGGTCTGAATGCAAGAATACTGTACCCTGCAAGACTCTCAATCAAAATTGAAGGTGAAATCAAAAGCTTCACAGACAAAAAAGGTCTAAGGGAATATATTACCACCAAACCAGCAATGCAAGAAATGTTAAAGGGTCTGCTATAATAAAAAGAAAGAGGAAGCGAAGAAAGAACTCAGGGTAAGGACTAAAAATGGCAACAGATAAGTACTTATCAATAATAACTTTAAATGTACATGGATTAAATGCTCCAATCAAAAGACATAGGGTAACTGATTGGATAAGAAAACATGATCCATATATCTGCTGTCTGCACGAAACCCACCTCAGGAAAAGAGATGCACACAGATTGAGGGTGAAGGGATGGAACATGGTATTTCAGGCAAATGGAAATGAAAAAAAAAAAGCTGGGGTTGCAATACTTATATCTGACAAATTAGATGTCAAACTGAAGGACATAATAAGAGATAAAGATGGCCACTTCATAATACTAAAGGGAACAATCCAACAAGAAGAAATAACTCTGGCAAATATATATGCACCCAATATAGGAGCACCTAAGTACATAAAAAAACTCTTGGAGGATATTAAGGGAGAGATTGACAGAAATACAATCATAGTAGGAGACTTTAATGCCCCACTGTCACCATTGGACAAATCCTCTAAACAAAAAAATCAGGAAAGAAACATCAATCCTAAATGACTCAGTCCAGTAGACCAGATGGAATTACTTGACATCTTGAGAACATTTCACCCCAAAGCCACAGAATACACATTCTTCTCCAGTGCACATGGGTCATTTTCAAAGATAGACCATATGTTGGGTCATAAGAAAAGCCTCTTCAAATTCAAGAAGATAGAAATCATTACAAGCATTTTCTCAAACCACAATGGCATAAAACTGGAAATCAACTATAATAAAAACAATAGAAAAAAATCAAACACATGGAGACTAAGCAGCATGCTATTAAACAATGACTGGGTAACCAGAGAGATCAAGGAAGAAATAAAAAACACCATGGCAACAAATGACAATGACAACACAACAATACAAAATTTATGGGACACAGTGAAAGCAGTCTTGAGAGGGAAGTTCATAGCCCTACAAGCCTACTGCAAAAAACAGGAAACAATGATAATAAATAACCTAAGCCTACAACTCAAAGAGCTAGAACGAGAGCAACAAGAAAAGCCCAGTGTACTCAGAAGGAAGGAAATAGTGAAGATCAGAGAGGGGATAAACAACTTGGAGACCAAAGAAACAATTCAAAAGATCAACAAAACAAAGAGCTGGTTCTTTGAAAGGATAAACAAGATTGATGGACCTCTAGCCAGGCTCACCAAGAAGCAAAGAGAGAAGACCCAAGTAAACAAAATCAGAAATGAAAGAGGAGAAATAACAACAGACCCTGTGGAAATACAAAGAATTGTTAAAAAACACTATGAACAACTCTATTTCAACAAATTGGACAACCTGCAAGAAATGGACATTTTCCTAGAAAAATATAACCTTCTAAAACTCAATGAGGAGGAAACCAAATATCTCAACTGTCCAATAACTATGGAAGAAATTGAAGCAGTCATCAAAAAGCTTCCAGCAAATAAAAGCCCGGGACCAGATGCCTACAGATGAGAGTTTTACCAACCATTCAAGGAAGAATTAAAACCTATCCTCCTCAGACTATTCAAAAACATTCAAGAAGAAGGAACACTTCCAAACACCTTCTATGAAGCCAGCATCACCCTAATACCAAAACTAGATAAAGACAACACAATGAAAGAATTACAGGCCAATATCTCTCATGAACATAGATGCCAAAATCCTCAATAAAATTCTAGCAAATCAGATCCAGCACTACATCAGAAAGATCATACACCATGACCAAGCAGGATTCATCCCAGGTATGCAGGGATGATACAATATGGGCAAATCAATAAATGTGATACATCACATAAACAAATTGAGAGATAAAAATCACATAGTCATATCAATTGATGCATAAAAAGCATTAGACAAAATCCAACACCCTTTCTTGATAAAAACTCTCAGCAAAGTGGGAATAGAAGGAGCATACCTCAACATCATAAAAGCCATATATGATAAACCCACAGCTAACATCATACTCAATGGGCAAAAACTAAAACCATTTCCCCTAAGAACGGGAACAAGACAGGGATGCCCACTCTCACCTCTCCTGTTCGACATAGTACTGGAAGTATTAGCCATTGCAATTAGACAAGAAGAAGAAATAAAAGGCATCCAAATTGGAAAAGAAGAAGTAAAGCTGTCCTTATATGCAGATGACATGATATTGTACATAAAAAAAGTACTCCATTCAAAAACTAATTGCCCTAATTAATGAATTCGGCAATGTAGCAGGATACAAAATTAATGCTAAGAAGTCTGTGGCATTTCTGTACACTAATAGTGAAATTTACAGAATGAGAACCAAAAAAAACAATCCCATTTACCATCGCACCAAAAAAATTAAGATACCTAGAAATAAACCTAACTAAAGAGGTAAAATACCTATATGCAGAAAACTACAGGATACTGAAAATACAGATAGAGGTAGGTATTAACAGATGGAAGAGCATTCCATGCTCATAGATTGGGAGAATCAACATCATTAAAATGTCTATACTACCCAAAGCAATCTTCAGATTCACCGCAGTACTCATTAAAATACCAAGGACATATTTCAAAGACCTAGAAAGAATTCTTCATAGATTCATCTGGAACAAAAAAAGACCACGAATAGCCACAGCAATTCTGAGAAAGAAGAATAAAGTAGGTGGGATCTTAATACCAGTTTTCAAGCTATACTACAAAGCAACTGTTCTCAAAACAGCCTGGTACTGGCACAAGAACAGACATATAGACCAATGGAATAGAATAGAGGACCCAGATATCTACCCAAACCACTATGCTCAACTAATATTTGACAAAGGAGGCATGAACATTCAATGGAACCAAGATAGCCTCTGTAATAAATGGTATGGGAAAATTGGACAGATACATGCAAAAAAATGAAACTGGACCACCAACTTACACCAAATACAAATAATAAACTCCAAATGGATACAGGACTTAAACATTAGAAAGGAAACCATAAAAGTACTAGAGGAATCCACAGGCACCACAATCTCAGATATATGCCGAAAGAACTTCTTCACTGATACTGCTCCAAAGGCAATGGAAGCTAAAGAAAAAATAAACAAATGGGACTACATCCAAATAAAAAGCTTTTGCACAGCAAAAGAAACCATCAACAAAACAACAAGTAAGATCACTGTATGGGAGAATATATTTGCAAATGTTATCAGTGATAAAGGTTTAATCTCCAAAATCTACAGCCAACTTATACAACTTAATAAAAGGAAGATGAACGATCCAATTAAAAAATGGGCAATGGACCTTAATAGAACTTTTTTGAAAGACGACAGAGGAAGGCCGAGACACCTGAAAACATGTTCAAAGTCATTAATCATCTGAGAGATGCAAATCAAAACGCCAATGTGATACCATCTTACACTGGTCAGAATGGCAATCATCAACAAATCAACAAATGACAAGTGTTGGCGAGGATGTGGAGAAAAAGGAACCCTTGTGCACTGTTGGTGGGAATGCAGACTGGTGCAGCCACTGTGGAGAACAGTATGGAATTTCCTCAAAAAACTAAAAATGGATCAACCATTTGACCCTGTAATCCCACTCTTAGGAATTTATCCTAAGAAATCACAAACACCAATCAGAAAGGATTTATGCACCCCTATGTTCATAGCAGCACAATTTACAATAGCTACAATTTGGAAACAGCCTAGGTGCCCATCAGCAGATGAGTGGATCAGAAAACTGTGGTACATCTACACAATGGAATTCTATGCTGCCATTAAAAAGAAGGAATTCTTACCATTTGCAGTAACCTGGTTGGAACTGGAGAGCCTTATGCTTAATGAAATAAGCCAGTCAATGAAGGAGAAGCATCACATCATCTCACTCATTTGTGGATAATAAAGAACATTATAAACTGATGAACAAAAGGATATATACAGAGACAGTAAAGCTTCAAACAGACTGTGAAGTTACAGCAAGAAAATTAAAGTTAGGTGAGGTAGATAAGAGATCATTCAAAGGACTTGTATGCATGCATATAAGCATAACCAATGAACATAGACACTGGAGGGTTGGGGTATACCTGGGAGCGAGGGAGGGCAATGGGAAGATATGTATAAAAAATTAATTAAAAAAATGCAATGTGATTCTGATGGCCAATAAATTTTGGATTACTGAAGAGCCCAATAATATTGATTCATACAAAGATATTTGTTAAACATGCTACAAATTTATATGCAAAAATAAATTAGGAAGCACTCCTACTGTCATGTAGCTTATAGTAATATAAAAATGTTTTTTAATCCAAACTGCAATTTAACAACATTAAATTGATACAGGTAGAATTGAGAAAAGAAACTCCATAAAATTTCAGGAAAAGCTTTGTATTGTAAAACAGTATTTGAGCTGAGGTTTGAAGTATGGTTTACACTGAAATTATTTTTAATAGCAGGGAATCTATGTTTACTTTTGAAAGATTACAAAATATAGATAAACCATACACATATACACTTACACAGAAAATTATTTTCTAATGCATAGAGAACCCACATGTATGTATATATATATGTATATATATGTGTGTGTTTCTAGATTCTCAATATAAATATAGATATAAGTATAAATGTATATGTTAGATTTTTATTTCTATAAAAATGGAACCATTATGTATATGTTGGTTTTGTGTTTCTACCAAGTAATATACTATGCATATCATTTATGGAAATCAGTATCTTTTTGCATCTTAATTTAAAAAAAATCTTTATTATTGAGAGTATTATAGATATCCCTCTTTTTTTCCTTCCCATTGTCCTCTCCACCTGGTTCCTTTCCTGTTCCAGGCCTTCACTACCTTATTGTCTGTGTCCATAGGTAATGCATATATGCATATAAGACCTTTGGTTAATCTCCTCTGGCCCCCCAACTCCCTTCCCTCTGAGAATCCTCAGTCTGTACCATTTCCCTGCTGCTGATTCTATTTTATTTACCAGTTTATTCTATTTATTAAATTACTTATTTTAATTTTTAGATTTAATTGTTGATAGATGTGTATTTATTGCCATTTTATTGCTCATATTTCTTCTTCCTCTTCTTCTTTCTCTCCTCCTCCTCCTCCTCCTCTTCCTCCCTCTTCCTCTTCTTCCTCCTCCTCTTTCTCTTTCTCCTCTTCCTCTCCTTCCCCTTTTCTCTCCTCCATCTCTATCCCCCTCTCCTCTCCCCTTTCTCCTACCCCTACCCCTCTCCCTCTCCCTCTGCCTCTTCCTCTCCTTCTCCGTCTCCTTTTCCTTTTCCTCCTCCTCCTTTTTCTTTCTTTCTTTCTTCTCCCTTCTCCCTCCTCCTTAAGAATACCTTTCAACATTTCATGTAATACTGCTTTGGTGTTGATGAACTCCTTTAGCTTTTTCTTGTCTGTGAAGCTCTTTATCTGACCTTCAATTGTAAATAGTAGCTTTTTTGGTCCTTGCTGTTCATTACTTTGAATATTTCTTGCCACTCCCTTCTAGCCTGAAAATTTCTGTCAATAAATCAGCTGACAGTCCTATGAGTGCTCCCTTGTAGCTAACTAACTGCTTTTCTCTTGCTGCTTTTAAAATTCTTTCTTTATCTTTAAGCCTTGGCATTTTAATTATGTTGTATGTTGGTGTAGGCTTCTTTGGGTTCCTCTTGTTTGAGAATCTCTTCACTTCCTGGACTTGTAAGTCTATTTCTTTCACCAGGTAAGGGAAGTTTTCTGTCATTATTTCTTCAAATATGTTTTTAATATCTTGCTCTCTTTCTGCTCCTTCTGGTACCCCCATAATGTGAATTATTAGTATGCTTGAAGCTGTCTCAGAGGCTCCTTATACAATCTTCATATTCTTGAATTCTTTTTTTTTCTTTTTGCTCTTGAGATTGAGTGACTTTTTGTTCTTCATATTTAAATCATTGACTTGATTCTCGGAATCCTCTACTCCACTGAGTCCTTGTAAATTATTCTTTATTTCAGTTAGTATACGTTTAATTTCTGACCAGTCCTTTTCATAGAAATCAGTATTAATCCATAGCATCATTTTTTATTGGCTGAATGCTATTGTACATTGTATACAGGTTTATTGCTGTTTAGCAAACTAATCTGACAATGTTGGCAATTTGAGTTGTCTTCCTTTTTTTTCTATTATAAACATGATAAAAAGAAAATCCTTGAAACAAATTCCTTTCCTTAATGATGAATTCTAGAAGTGGAATTTCCTTGTCAATGCATATATATTTTTTAATGGATATGTAGAAGGATGAGATATATTCCATTCTTATAAGGGTAATCTAAGCAAATTTTCCTAGGTAATCTACTCCTAGGAAAGTTTAGGCCACTGGGTATAGCAGGTAATGGGTGGTATGGCTTTCCTAAAGAATAGGGTAAAAGGAATATCCATTTGGGCTGCCATAACAAAAAGACAACGTTGGTGTTGCTCAGTTGGTTAGAACATCATTCTGTACACCAAAAGGTCATGGGTTTGTTTCCTGGTCAGAATACATACCCAGTTTGTGTGCAGGTTTGATCCCTGGTCAGGGTGTGCGTAGGAGGCAACTGATTGATGTTTCTTTCTCTCATTCTCTTCCTTCCTCCCTGTCTAAAGCCATTAAAAAACATATCCTTGAGTGAGGATTTAAAAAGGGCCCTAAACTGGGTGGCTTATAGATAATAGAACTTTATTTCTCACAATCCTGAAGCCTGGGAAGGCTACAATCAAGATGCTGGCAGATTCAGTGCTCTCTTCCTGATTCATAGCTGGCACCTGGCTATATCCTCAAATGGTAGAAGGGACTAGGGAGCTCTGTGGGATCTCTAACAAGAGCTTTATGTCATTCATGATGGCTCCAACCTCATGGTCTGATGATAATCCTAAGGCTCCCCTTATAAAACCATCACATTGGTGGTTAGGATTTCAACATATGAATTTTGAGGGAATATTAATATTCAAACCATAGTGGGAAAGCAATAAAAATTTTAAAACATGACTGAAAAATGTGGATAAGATCAGAATTTTTAGGATCTTTAATGATAGGTCAAAGAATGTAGGATGTTAGGATTCAGTGTTTAATAGCTTTAAATTTTATGTTATGGGTATCCTGCAAATTTTCTTTCTTCAGATTCACTAAGAGTCTGGGATAATTCCAGAGGTAGTGCTGTTGCCTTGGTGCTTCATTCTGCTAAATAGCTCTGGAAGTGCTTTCAATGAACAACAATACTACCCCATTTTCAGAAATCATCAATGTTTGACTAAATGGCCTCAAATGATGGCATTTCTGTCAATGGCTGCTCTCAGTATGAGGTCCAGAGTGTTCTATGTCTAGGAAATCACAAGGGAAGGTGGCTGTCATTGTGCTGGTCTATCCGCATCCACCTCAGCTACTGCAAACGCATAGAGAGCCACAAAGGCTGACAGAGATTTTTTTTTTCAATGAACAAAGGAACTCTCCATTACTTTTTTAAAAATTATTTTTTATTGTATACAGTATTACAGATGTCCCTTGTTCCCTCCCACTCTTTGTCCCCCTCTTCCCAGCCCCCACCCCTTGTCAGGCCTCCACGGCACCAATGTCTATGTCCTTGGACTATGCATACATGCATATAAGTTCTTTTGTTAATGTCTTCCTGTCCCCACCTACTCTCCTCCACTCTGAGACCTGTCAGTCTTTCCATGCATCCATGCTTCTGGACCTATTTTGTTTATCCGTTTCTTTTGTTCATTAGACTCTACCTATAAGTGAGATCATGTGTTTTTTCTCATGTACTATGAACAAGGTCTTCTAAAGTGGCAGCACCAAAGAGCTTCCTACATGGTAAAAGGGGGAGATGGAAAATCCATGAGGAGAGTCAGAGCCAGCTGTTTTCATTTGGGAAGAAGTTTCATTATCCTTTTCTGAATTTCCTCCTCCACTGGGAAGTCATTATTATTCTGGCATTCCTTCTGATATTTTTATGACTTTTTTTATTTTAATACATGGTTCATTATTTGTTTTGGAACAGCCCTAAGAAAATTATTCTAAGTACCACTTTGAATCAGCCAATGAGGTGTTTCACCGTCTCTGTGCCACTTCTTGAAACTTGGCTAAACTTTGACTGTGGATGGGGGCATAGCTCCTTGAGAACGCTTCAGGACCATGACACTGATTGGCCCCCTCTGTGGATGACTAAGCAAATAAAATAATTATTGATTATGTATAGAACAAAGAGATTTGTATTGTGCCCCTCACTCTCAGTGGAGGAAAATATGACTTCCCTTTTGTACTTGAAAACAACAAACCCTATTAAATTTAATTAATAATGACTCAAATTAAGCAGAAGCAGGCTGGGAAAAGACATTTCTTATTTCTTTCTCTCTGAGTGCTTTCCTTCTCTGCTGCAGAAGGGCCCCTGTGCAGTGTGAGTCACATGTTTGATTGACTGGGCTCCCAAGCTGATGTCTACACAGCTGTATTCATCTTGCTCCAATGACTGTGACATGCCACCCGGATGTGGTGAGGCTGACAGGAAATGTGAGGGGACCAGACAGATGACAATGTCTCCGTTCTTCAGAGCCAATGCAGGATGATCTGTCACCTGATGATAGGCCACAGCCTGTCATTTATTCACTTACAGCTTTAATGTGGGTAAAATGAGCAGGGGCGGGGTGGGGGGCGTTGAAGAGGAAAGTGACAAGAAGCAAAGGGAAAGTGAGTGGTTACAGGAAAGAAAAACCTGACAGACCCTTTTCAACATCAAAATATCAACAACAGCCATTTCATACATCTCAATGGGCATGCCAGCCTAGGAGCCAATTATTAGCAGCGTTCTGGGCAAGAAATCAGATTGCAAAACAGGAGCTTTAGCCATTTAGTGTATGGGAATGGGTTTGACAAACCACACTGCTACTTAATTATATTAAGTGCTTTGAATTTCTTATACATATAATTTTTATAATATTCTGGGATCATTTGGGCAAGCATGCTTTCCTTTTAAATTTTAAAAATCACATTTCACAAAATAAATTGTATATGCTGTGGAAATCATCATCCCAGCTTTTTTTTTCTTTAAAAGTGCCACTAGAAATCATTTATAGTCTTGAAGACAAAACCTTTGAAAACCATCAACCTACTTGTTTTATGTGATGACATCTGATTATGGGAGAAAAAAATGCCCTCAAAAATCTGGAGATAAAGAACAATAGACATTGCACTAAGTGAATTCTGTAAAAAGAAAATTGCATATATATGGGGGCCCTTCTGCAGCCACTCTATCAACACAGGGAAGCAGTGAAAATGCAGAGACAAAGAAACAGAACACAAATAAAATAAATGGAGGAAAGCAAACAACTGGATATAGAGTTCAAAACCATGGTTATAAGGTTATTCAAGAATCTTCTAGAAATCGTCAATAAATTTAATGAGACCTTTGAGTATACGAAAAGGGACCAACTAGAAATTAAGCATACATTGACTGAATAAAAAAATACTATACAGAAATTCAACAGCAGCTGACAGGATCGCAAGAATCAAGTCAAAGATTTGAAATATGAAGAAGCAAAAAATACCCAACCAGAAAAGCAAAAAGAATAAAGAATCCAAAAATATGAAGATAGTGTAAGGAGCCTCTGGGACAACTTCAAGCACACCAACATCAGAATTGTGGGGGTGCCAGAAGAAGAGAGAGAACAAGATACTGAAAATGTATTTGAAAAAATAATGACTGAAAACTTCCCCCACCTGGTAAAAAAATAGAGTTACAAGTCCGGGAAGCATACAGAGCCCCAAACAAGAGGAATCTAAAGAGGACCACACCAAGACACATCATAATTAAAATGCTAAGAGCAAAAGACAAAGAGAGAATATTAAAAGCAGCAAGAGAAAAACAATTAGTTACCTACATGGGAGTACCCATATGATTGTCAGCTGATTTCTCAACAAAAGCTATGCAGTCCAGACGGGAGTGGTAAGAAATACTCAAAGTGATGAAAAGCAAGTATCTGCAACCAAGATTACCCAGCAAAGCTATCATTCAGAATTGAAGGGCAGATAGAGAGCATCACAGATAAAAAAAACCTAAAGGAGTTCATCACCATCAAATTAGTGTTATATGAAATGCTGAAGGGTATTCTTTAAGAAGAAGAAAAGAGTAAAGCTAAAAGTTATGAACAACAAATCCATATCTATCAATAAGTGAATCTAAAAATGAAGTGAATAAAAATTTTGATGAACAGAATAAACTGGTGAATATAATAGAATCAGGGGCATAGAAAGGGAGTGGACTGACAGTTCTCAGGAGGGAAGAGGGTGTGGAGGATGTGTGAAGAGACTGGACAAAAATTGTACACCTATGGATGAGGACAGTGGTAAAGAGTAAGGGCATCTGGTGGAGGGGAGCTATGGGGGAAAAAAGAGGAACAACTGTAATAATCTGAAAAATAAAGATTTATTAAACAAAACAAACAAAGGAAACAAAAAAAAAGCTTTCAGCAAACAAAAGCCCAGGGCCACATGGCTTCATAGGGGAGTTTTACCAAACATTCAAGGAAGAACTAAAACCTATCCTCCTCAGACTATTCCAAAAAAGCAGAGGAAGGAACACTTTCAAGCTCATTCTATGAAGTCAGCATTACTCTAGTCCCAAACCAGATAAAGATAACACAAAGAAAGAGAATTACAGGCCAATATCCCTCATGAACATAGATGCCAAAATCCTCAACTTCTAGCAAATCAAATCCTGCTGTACATTCAAAAGATCATACACCATGACCTAGTAGGATTTATCCCAGGGATACAAAGATGGTACAAAATCTGCAAATCAATAAACGTGATACATCACATAAACAAATTGAGAGATAAAAATCACATAGTAATATTGAAATGATGCAGAAAAAGCATTTGACAAAATCCAACACCCTTTCTTGGTTAAAAAAAAAAAACACCAAAAAAAAAACCAAAAACAAAAACAACAACAACAACAACAACAAAATCTTAGCAAAGTGTGAATAGGGGATCATACCTCAACATAAAGCCTTATATGACAAACCTACAACCAACATCATACGCAATGGGCAAAAACTAAAACTGTTTCACCTAAGAATAGGAACAAGACAAGGATGCCCATTTTTACCATTCTTGTTGGACATAGTACTGGAAGTGCTAGCCATAGCGATTAGAAAAGAAGTAAAAGGTACCCAAATTGGAAAAGAAGAAGTAAAACTATCATTATTCTCAGATGACATGATACTTTACATAGAAAACTCTAAGGACTCCATCAAAAAATTATTAGACTTAATAAATGAACTCGGCAATGTAGCAAGATACAGAATTAATGGCCAGAAATTTATGGCGTTTATATATATAAATAATGAATTTACAGAAAGAGAGATTAAAAAAACAATCACTTTTACCATTGCACCAAAAAAATTAAGATACCTATGAATAAACTTAACTAAGGAAGAAAATGACAGGACACTGAAAAAAGAGATAGAGGAAGACATAAACAGATGGAAGAACATACCATGTTCATGGATCAATAGAAGCAACATCATTAAAATGTCCATACTACCCAAAAGCAATCTATAAATTCAGTGCACTTCCCATTAAAATACCAATGACATATCTCACAGACCTAGAATAAACTTTTCAAAAATTAATCTGGAATAAAAAAAAACAAAACCCGAATAGCTGCAGCAATTCTGAGAAAGAAGAACAAAGTAGGTGGGATTTCAATATCAAATATCAAGCTATATTACAAAGCCAGTGTTCTCAAAACTGCCTGGTACTGGCACAAGAACAGACATATAGACCAATGGAATAGAATAGAGAACCCAGAAATTGACCCAAACCATTATGCTTAATTAATATTTGACAAAGGAGGTAAGAGCATATAAAAGAGTCAAGACAGTCTCTTCAATACTAGTAAATGGTGTTGGGAAACTTGGACAGATACATGAAAAAAAAATGAAACTAAACCATCAATTTACACCATACACAAAAGTAAACTCAAAATGGATAAAGAAATTAAAAGTAAGATGGGGAACCATTGAAATCTTGGAGGAATCCACAGGCAGCAAAATCTTATACATATGAGGAAGCAATACCTTCACCGATACAGTTCCTAGGGTAATGGAAACTAGAGAGAAAATAAACAAATTGGACTACATCAAAATAAAAAGCTTCTGCACAGCAAAAGAAACCTTCAACAAAACAACAAGAAAGCCCTCTGCATGGGAGAACATATTTGCCAATGTTATCTTTGATAAGAGTTTAATTTCTATTTATATTTTGGGGGGATTTTGTAAACAAACAAACAAACAAACAGAAAAGATCTAAAAGAATGAAATATTCCTGAGTTAAACAAATGCAAGGGACAAAGTGCATTCAATATTTTATATACAAATGCAGACTTGAGCCATCAAAATTTTTTTATTTTTATATTTATTTATTATTTATTTCTTTAAAAAAAATTTTCCCCATTACCATTTACCTCCTTTATGTCCTCTTCCACCTAAAAATGTTTTAAAAGACATTGACCATTCAAACATTCTTTTCTTGCTTCACAACAGGTCTAATTACAGGCCCCCATTCTGCTGATCTGGCCTTGAGGGTGTGATCTATAAATGAAAATGGGCAGAGGTACACCTTTATTTTTGGCCAAAGATCATCAAGCATTCACTGATCCTGGCTGCATTGGGGTTGAGGAGGCAAACCCAGGCGTTGGGTCCAGCGTTATGTCAATGAAATCGGTCATGAAAAAATATCAATGAAATGCCATGTTTTATAAGAAACACTGTCCCTGGGACATTATAGTCAGACTCCAGCAACACCAAGACTGAGTGTTCTCCCTGAGGTTCTGCTTCTCTGTGTGTCATTTCCAAATGCCTCTTTTGGCATGTCTACATCTGTCGTGCACTCTATATATTAAAATAACTACCTCCCCTCCCTTTTTAGGGTTTTAGATTTGCAGCATCCAAGCAACCGGTCAGCAGGCAGCCTGGGATGCAGCAGGTCTCTCTTTCACTCAATGAAGGCAAAAATCTCTGAGGAAGTTAGGCCCGTAAATGGGAGTTTCCAGAATACTGTGAGGAATATTGCATTTTAATAGAGTGTGTCTGCTTTGGAAGGGAAAATAGTTCCAGCCCATGTTGAGAAGGTTGTGGGAGCAGATCAGGTACACTCCACCCTGAGACTTCATTAGCGAGTGTTTCCTAACAGGCTTCCCTGACTCTAAGATATGTGCGGGTCCCGCTTCGGGATGCCACCTCTCCATCTGGGGCCCTCCTCCTGAAGCTCGAAATACAAGCTACATGTGACCTGTCACTTCTTAGATCTATTACCAAGGAAAGTGAGATATGGCAATGGATCCTGATGATTAAAGGGATTGAAACTACCAGCCAGCAACTTGCTATGCCCATTTCTGGAGCTGGTAGTGTCTCCATTTCTGGTGTTGTAATTTGCCATATATATATATATTTTTTGGATGAGCTCAGTGGTGAAGTGTAGTCACTCAAACTCAGAACTCTCTGATATTTTCAGTGCATCTTCTGAAGTTTCATTTTGCACCAGCCAGGAGCCCTACGACTTTCCTGAACAATTTCGGGAGGGAAGAGAAGTTTGTCCCCTTTTATGTATTTTCATGTTTAAAAGGACCCCATCACATGTCCTTGTTTTCCTGCCTTGGCAGGGCAACGTGATGAATCCTATAACCTTGCTCACAACTTGGCTGCATACTGTTTGCCTTGGATTTATGTGGACACAGGTGGTGCCCTAAGGATCCAGGTCTTTATGGGGAACACCTGTTTCCATTTCTCTTGCTTGCATTATTGCAGTGTATGACATATGTGAGGCGGGGCCTTAGGTTATATTTGCAAGATCAGCGAGGTGAAGAGTGTTAAACATTAGGATTTTATTGCACCTAAGCTTTATTGTTCTTCTCAACAGCCCCTTCTGGTTATTTAGCCTTTTTATATCTCTGGTTCGATGTTGTTTAATACTGGTGACATGGGAGGAATTTGGAAGAAAACGGAAGAAGGGCTGAAGATTCCTGTATCTGACCGTGCATAAAAAATTTCCATTTCCAACTCTCCTATATCTAAGTGATGTTGCATAATTTACCAACTATTTCAGTCTCTATAATCACACTCTCCAGTATAACCTATAATAATTTTAATAACAGGTATATAAAAACTATTTATTGTTTGTTCTCCCCTCAAATATTAATTAGGTCCTCCCATGCATAGAGTCCCTCTACAGACTCTTTGAACCATGGTCCTGATCTCAATCTATTTAATATATAAACAGAAAATTTAAAATAAACCTCACACCCTCTCTCCTTTTATTAGCTCTTTCTCATTTCCTGCCTTTCACATTCTTTTTGTAGCCAAGGTGAAAATAAAAGTAATTATCAGCCACTGGGACCTTTTCTGCTGAGTCTATAAGCTCTATCCACATATTTAATGTGTAATTTTATCACCTAACATTTTTATTCTTGACCCAGATGGGATGCTAGTTCCATCCAGCATCCGTCTATTCATGAGAAACTCTAAATAGAAAATTATATCAAACATAATAATAGATAAGCAGCTAGCCTGCATCATACATTTGCAACTGAATATTGCTTCCCCATAACACCTGAGAGCAGGGATAATATTGAAGATACTTATCCTATATAGCAGCCGAGCACTGATCAATGGCAGTGAAGTTGGCTATAAGCAACTGCTACAGCCTGTCCAATGCCACCTGCAGACACTTCCCATGCAGGGGAGCACCTGATGGTGGGAGATGCCTTCTCCAAGATCATATAAGAACAATGATGAAGGGCCCATTGCCCTCTGTCTCAGCTTCCTGGGGCTGCCAAACAAATAAGCACAAACTATGTGGCTTAAAACAATAGAAATTTGTTTTCTCACAATTTTGGAGGTCAAAAATCCAAAATCAGGACCAGCAGGGCCTGCTCTCTCCCTCTGCAGCCTTTAGGGAAGAACTCTTCCTTGCCTCTTCCAGCTTCTGGTGGCTTCTGGTAGTCCCTGGCTGTGGCAACCTCATGCCACTCTCTCCACCATCATATTGCCTTTCCCCCTATGTATCCATGTGTCCTCTCCTCTTCATGTAAAGACACTAGTGTTTGGTTTTAGGGTGTACTCTAAGTCCACAATGATTTCATCTCGAGTTTCTTAACTAATTATATCTGCCAAAACCAACTTCCGAATAAGGTCACATTCTGAGGTTTTGAACGGACCTGATTTTGGGGAGGGCCTCTATTCAATCCACTGACAACCATGCTTGCTTTCAATATTTCTTAGAATGGTGCAACTGGCAAGAGATTCTCGAATGGCAGGTACTCCTTTCTACAGCGATTTCCTCTCTGAGTGATGTGGTGGCGAGGTGTACATTTTTTATTTTTGTATGGGTTCATCCATCTAACTATTTATTTCTCCTCTTAATGAAGAAGAATGCAGAGTTTTGAAACACTTCCCACTGGGACTTAAAATTTAAAATGATACATCTCTGAAAAATGTTTGGAAGTAGTTTCCTGTTTATGTTTTCCATTTGATCCCCTCAGCAGCCTGAGAAGGATCCACAGCAATTGTGTTAGTCCTGGCCTTAGCCTGTAGAGTGTGAAGCTCAGTGGGGCTGGCTTTTGTCAATGTTCCCTCAGTTAGTTTCTGACTGAGTTGGGCTGGGGTTTTCACGTCTCTGATTTACTCCGATTAGGTCAAGAAACAGCCTGATTGTCACAATTTTTTTTCTAGTCCTCAGGGAGACCACTTCTTTCTTTCTAAATGATAATTTCAGATAACCATTTATTTTGAAGTTTAGGGATATGTTAGTGTAGCCATTCATGGCCTTGGGATCAGTCTGAGGTATGTTTTCATTCAAATTTTGCCAGCTTTGTAATATTGGGTGAGTAATGTAACCTTATTGGACCTCTGCATTCTCATCTATCTGTTTTGTAGGAAGATAACAAAGAAAATTAATTTAATGCATTTAAAGTATCTAGTAAAGTGCCTCCAAAACAGCAGCCCCCTTTCATGCTCTCTATCATAGCCCAGATAAAAAAGGGATGGTCTGAAGAATGAGTGTGTTTTGAGTCTGCTGGACGGTTTGGGTTCTGCTGGATGATCTTGGACAAATCTGACATTCTATGTTTCAGTTTCATCATATATAAAATGATGGGACTCTCTAAGTACATTTAGTTCCATGACTTTAGGGTAGAGGATAGAGAGAAATAGCCCATCTCGCAGGGATTTGAACTTCATGTGAGGGAAAACTTCTGGATAAACATGAGGAACAGAGAACCTCTGTTAGAGGTCTAGTAAATTTTTAGTAATGTTTCAATGTGTCAGATAAAGAAGTGAAAATGAGGTGTTTTTGTTGTATTTTTAAGGTTGAGTAGGGGTTATTCTTTACAAAAATTACCTTTACTTTCAATTCTTTCAGAAGATAACTGAAGATATTCGCATCCTCGAAGCACTTTGAAGACCCCATGGGAATTGAAAAATTTAGTGTTTAGAAGCACAGAATAATGTCAGGCTTAGATCAAATAAAAATAACTCTTTAGGTCTCCGTTTATTAAAAATGTATGCCTTGTTTGCAAGCATTTTCTTCCACAGCAGTAACTCACTGACTGGCAAAGCATGGTTTGAAGCTTTTTAACTAGTGTTAAATACCAAAGTCTTTCCCTCCTGCCCAAATGTTGCTCCTTTATCCAGCCTCTAAGGTAGCAAACAAGCCAAAGGCAAAAGGAGACAATAGGCCCACGTTACATTCATTTATCAGAAAATAGAGAGACATTTGTAAGAAAGTTGACTTGGAAATGAAATCTACAAGGGGTAGTTTTGCCTGACATGGTAATCTTTTATGTCTATGGTAGATGAGGATCTGTTATGCCATTTGCACAAAAATTAATACCTAAAGCACCATTTACAAGAAGTGGTTCCAAGTCTTAGTCCCCTTTGCAACCTCTCCATTCTCTTCTCAGTCTATTATTGTTCAAGAAGGTTTTCTAGTCTCATTCTTGTTCTAACAGAATGCTCTTCGTTAAACTCCTCTTGTTTTATTTTTAGTTTTTGCCATATTTCCCTTTAAAAATTAAAACCAAAGGGAACTCAGCCCTTTTCTTGAAATTTTTTCTATCAAGAATGTAAACATGGTATCAGATTTTCACTATAAAAGCACCATTTTTTTTCATGTAACCCAGAATAGAGAGGAAACAGAAGATGGACACACTTGAAGAGCTTGCTTTCATGTAAGAATCTGTACTATCTTGATAGTTCCATTTAGCTAAACAAGCATCTGTCGATTATGTTCCATGTGCTAGCAGCTCTGTGCTAGCAACAGAACAATGAAGAGATATGGTTTCTACTTTCAACTAGGTTACAGTTTCTGAGGGAGAAATGAAGTTAAACATAAGCTATCTGCGCGGTGACTTAGACAAAGCATCTATGGGGCATGGGAAGCTTAGTTCTAATTTAGACTTTTATCCAAAATTGATAAGACACAATATGATGAAACTGATCTCTTTGTTTCCCTTGTTCATAAAATAAATTCATGAGATTAGACTAGAAGATGATTTTCTGCTTGATTATTCTACATTGGTTGAGTGATAAAGCCCAATTTTGGCTTCCTCGCAGTCTATGTGGATTTTCTGTGGTGGTGACATCCGTGTCCCTTAGGGCAGTTGGGAAGGTGAGGGGCAGGCAGAAATGAAGCCTAAAGAAACATCTGAGCACAGTTGTCAACGTTCCTGTATTTTTCTAATCTGGGGAGTCGAAAGAATGAATGAAATCTGCACTTTGACTTTGAAAATTGAATGAAGAAAATATCTTCTCACCTTTCCCATCTTCATTATGGTTGGAATCTATAGCTCAATGGTGGGTGAAATGATGCTCTCCCAATTCCAGTCACGTGCCATGGGGTAGAGGCCAGATTTAACCCAGGAGAGCAGCTGCTCTTCGCTAAACTGCTCCAGCATTAATATATACATCCATAAAGCAGGAATTATATTTCACAGGAAGGGGTCCTCTTTCTGGATTATCCTGCTCATTGTGAGTAAAGAAGCACATAGACAGAGATGGCATTTCAGTTGCTCCATTCCCATATGGCATGGTGTAACTCAGCCGCCATCCTACAGGAAGTCTCAAAAGCCTAGTTACTCAGAAGTATAAATGTACTAACTTATAACAACCTTTTGAAATATTAATTATTTATGTTCCTTTATTATATATATGCACATTTGTGAATCTTGAATACATTTTTAATATTTTTGATCAATGTGCAGTCTTCAGTAAGAGGAACTGGAATAAATTAAAATTAAAAAGTTAAAAAATTTGCAAAACTGAGTAATCATAAAACAAAGTAATCATAAACAATGATGTTCTTTGTAAGTTTGTAGCACTGTAGCCTTCGAATTTATGAAAGCTCAAAACTGCACTAAGACTTTTGGGATAACCTGAAGAGGCTGGCGGTTTATTTTGGAATTTACATACTCAACAATTTTTTTTTTTTAATGAATGAAAACAAAAAAAGAAATGAACATGTACTTTTAGGGTAATAATCACAACTTTTGAGTAAGAACTGAATAAAATGGTATATAGACTACTACACCTCCTCATAAAAATGAGTTGACTTGTTCACGTAGATTGCATGATCGAGAAGTTGGTACAGCCAGCAATAGATGTTAGATTTAGAGTGAGACCACAGAGAGCTTCCCTTCCCGTAATCTCCTGAGCTTCTCCTAGAGACAGGGGCAGGAAATCAGCTATCCATACCATTCCCGGGAACACGCCCAACAAGCCAAACTTCTTCAAGTCTTTTGTTGTAGCTGTACTTAGAATGTATCCCAACGTCGGTCAATCCTAAGTTTTCATTTTAGACACAATGGACGTAAAATATGAAAAGAATCTCACACTTTTCTCTAGAGATGGAGTTACAGCCCCCCTGTCCTGCCTGACATTTGGTTTCCAGAGTGTAGCGAACTGCGCAGGAGTTGGCTACGAGGCAGCACGGTGTATCTGAACAGCAGATTAAAGAGTGTTCCTATACTGTTTGCTTTGAGAACAAATATTTTCCCTGAAGTTAAGTCTGTTTGGCTGGATGTGCAGGATGGGCATGTGAAAGCGAGGCACTTAGCCTGGCTCTGTGCATGAAGCCCTGCCCTCTATGTACACCTGAAGAGCCGCTCCTCAGCCAGCGCTTGTGTCTACCCTGAGCCTGAATGGCTCATGTCCTCCATGCTCCTCATTCAGAGGGTCTTAGTGCTAATTACGTACTTGACAGACCCACTGCATACATCCTGCTACCTTGTCCAGTTCTGGCTCTTGGTTTCACCAAGTATAAGGCATATCTTTACCAA
Source organism: Lasiurus cinereus (assembly GCA_011751065.1). Lineage (NCBI taxonomy): Eukaryota > Metazoa > Chordata > Mammalia > Chiroptera > Vespertilionidae > Lasiurus > Lasiurus cinereus. The sequence goes on from JAAGEH010000392.1 coordinate 6,011,799, forward strand.
CACAACTCTGATGAAACTTTGCAATGAAGTGCAATGATTTTCTGAGGTGTAATGCCCTCGATTTACTGGTAAATTTTATTTAAGGTTATGTCCTACAATCTGGGCTTGCCATTGGATTTTACTGTTGTTGACATAGCTGACAGAAACAGATCCAAACCTTGACACACCACTTATGAAGCGAATTAATTACTCTGCCCTTTGAATTACACTTTACCTCTCGTGTTTTATCGTGACACAGTAGTCCCTTTTAATGATCAAGTGACTACATAGTATTTAGTGTGACTGGTTGTAAAAGTAATTACTTGAAGTGACAACAGCCTTGTTTTGGGCTCCATTTAAGGATACCCTTTCATTGGAAGGACTTAGTCAGATACTAGGTGGCCATTTGCCAGGAACACACTGGACAGAATTCCGATGTTGGATACATTAGGAAAAGGAACTCTTTTCTGTAAGTTCCCTTGTTTGTAGCAAGTCTTACACTATTTGTAAGATTGAAATGGTTCATATTATGGATACTCACTAGCTCCTTTTCTTTATTATTTAATTTAATAAATCTTTATTGTTCAGATTATTACAATTGTTCCTCTTTGTTCCCCATAGCTTCTCTCCACTAAGTTCCCATCCCACCCTCTGCCCTTACCCCCACTACTGACCTCATCCATAGCTGTATGATTTTGGTTCAGTATCTCCACTCACCCCCCACACCACTTTTCTCCTGAGAATTGTCTGTCCACTCCCTTTCTATGCCCCTGATTCTATTATATTCACCAGTTTATTCTGTTCATCAGATTTTTTATTCACTTCATTTTTAGATTCACTTGTTGATATATATTTGTTGTTCATAATTTTTATTTTTAACTTTTTCTCCTTCTTCCTCTTCTTAAAGAATACCTTTCAGCATTTCATATAATACTGATTTGATGGTGACAAACTCCTTTAGCTTTTTCTTATCTGTGAAGCTCTTTATCTGCCCTTCAATTCTGAATGATAGCTTTGCTGGGTAGAGTAATATTGGTTGTAGGTTTTTGCTATTCATCACTTTGAGTATTTCTTGCCACTCCCATCTGGACTGCATATTTTTTGTTGAGAAATCAGCTGACAATTATATAGGTATTCCCTTATAGGTAACTAACTATTTTTCTCTTGCTGCTTTTAATATTCTCTCTTTGTCTTTTGCTCTTGGCATTTTAATTATGATGTGTCTTGGTGTGTCCTCTTTGGATTTCTTTAGTTTGGGGTTCTGTGCACTTTCTGGACTTGTAAGTCTATTTCACCAGGTGGGGAAAGTTTTCAGTCATTATTTCTTCAAATAGGTTTTCAATATCTTGTTCTCTCTCTTCTCTGGCACCCCCATAATTCTGATGTTGGTGTGCTTGAAGTTGTCCCAGAGGCACCTTACACTATCTTCATATTTTTGGATTCTTTTTGCTTTTTGCTTTTCCAGTTGAGTGTTTTTTGCTTCTTCGTATTTCAAATCTTTGACTTGATTCTTATGATCCTCTTGTTTACTGTTAGATCTTTGTATAATATTTTTTATTTCACTCAGTGTGTGCTTAATTTCTAGTGGGTCCTTTCTCATATCCTTGAAGGTCTCACTAAATTTATAGGCCTTTTCTAGAAAATTCTTGAAAAACTTTATAACCGTGGTTTTGAACTTTATATCCAGTCCTTTGTTTTCCTCCATTTCCTTCATTTGTGATCTGTTTCTTTGTCTCTGCATTTTGGCTGCTTCCCTGAGTTAATAGAGTGGCTTTGTGTGCTAGCTGTCCTATAAGGCCCAGTGGCTTAGCCTCCCCAGTTACCTGAAGTGACACTCTTGGTGCACCTCTTTGTAGTCTGTGTGCACAGTCTTGTTGTAGTTAAGCCTTGATTGTTCTTGGTATCACTGGGAGGAATCGACTTCTAAGCCAATTGGCTTTGAGGATCAGTGGTGTGTACAATGGGAGAACTTCTGTGCTGGAGACACCCTTATTAGATAAAGCTTGCAAAAGCCTCTGTGCTCAGTTTGGATGGAGGCGGAATCTCAGGGCAGAGCAGACAGCATTGGTTTTCCATCAGCTCTGCCCTAATAGGTCTCTGTTTCTCAGTGTTCCATGGTAATCACTTGCAAGCACCTCAGAGAAAGATTCACCCTCTGCCAGACAGTCCAGTTTCTCCCCGAATGAGTCTGGGTCCCCAGAGTCTCACTCAGAGTTTAGTGCAGTCAGGAGCTTTTGTCTCCCTCCCACTTGAGAAAGCAAGCTGTGTACTCAGTTGTCTGCCCTCTCCACATGCGCACCTCTGTACCTCTTCCTTCTGCAGTTCCTCTGAGTCTCAGTGTGCTTTTCTCTTTTCTGACAATCCAGTTTCACCCCCTATGAGTCTGCATCCCCAGATTCTCGCCTGGAATTGATATTCACAGTAGTCTGGAGCTTTTGTCTCCATCCTGCTTGAGAAAGCCAGCTGCGCATTCAGTTGCCATTCCTCTCCACATGCGCGTTTCAGTACCTCTGCCTCCTGCAGCTCCTCCGAGTCTCAGTGTGCTTTTCTCTTTCCTTCTAGTTGTAGAATTTCCACTCAGCCAGTCTTCCTGTGGTTCTGGATGATGTCCATTTTGTCCTTTAGTTGTAGTTTTGGAATTGTTGTGTGAGACAGCAGTTTAGGTGTTTTCCTATGCCACCATTTGGCTTCTCTGAGTCTCCTTTCTTATTATAGTAAGTTCTCTCGTGCTCCATAATTTTAAAACTTGCATTTGTCCAGGTAACATCATTCTTGATGTTGCTTTTCTCTTTTCCTTTATAGCAATAATAAATGACAAAATATGTGATGAGTAGACCTAGGGGAAATAGGGAGGTGCTAAGGCTCACACTGCCCAGCTCAGCCACTGGCTGGCAGGTTGACATGAGCATGATTCATCAATCCAAATCCTCATTTTTCTCATCTGTCAGATTCAAAGCATAACAAGTACCCACCTAACAGGGCTGTTGAAAGAACTCAATAAGAAAATAAATATAAAGTATTTAGTGCACAGCATTGTTCTTGAGGTGAATATAATGCTAAATATATGATATTTGTTAATTGTGGTGGTTTTTAAAAAAAATATATTTTATTGATTTTTTTATAGAGAGGAAGGGAGAGGGATAGAGAGTTAGAAACATCAATGAGAGAGAAACATCTATCAGCTGTCTCCTGCACACCCCCTACTGGGCATGTGCCCACAACCAAGGTACATGCCCTTGACTGGAATCGAACCTGGGACCCTTCAGTCCACAGACCGACGCACTATCTACTGAGCCAAACCAGTTTCGGCTTGTGGTGGTTTTTATTACTCACCTCAGTTATCTCTTCAATAAGTTAACATGCCCGTTACTTGCCTCCCACATATGGACGATGGATTTAGTTTTGAGAGCTTTGCTAATTACTGGCATTTTTAAAAGGATGAGTAAATATAATCATTATTTCTATTTATGTCCTTTCACCTGTCTGCATCTTTATTTCTATAACTACAGGCCCGCCCAATGCATAAAACTTGTGCACTCAGAGGGTTCCTCAGCCCAGCCTGTGCCATCTGACAGTCTGGGAGCTCTTGGGGGAAGTCTGATTGATGGCTTAGACCTGCTCCTAGGGCTCCTGTGTTCAGCATCTGCCCCCTGGTGGTCAGTGCATGTCATAGTGATGGGTTGTTCTGCTGTTTGGTCGATTTGCATATTAACCTTTTATTATATAGGATACCATTGATGAAGTTATTTTTAAGAATGGCTTTAAATAAAGTTTGAATTATACTTCTTAAGGAATAGTCAATTATAAATTCTTTAAATAGGTCATAATTAGAGTCCTTCCCCTGAATTCTAATCACACTTTTAAAAGCCTGTGTTACCTGTAGGCTACTGCATTACCATTGTCATCATAGGAGCCTATTATTCTTATCTGACAGTATATTTGGACTTAAAATTTTTTCAAATTTTTGTTTTGTTTACAGAGCACCGATGCACACAAAAGTGGCAGCTCCTGTTTAACGTATGAATTATACTTGTGTGTAGGGCTTTCCTTTCTTATTGAAACAGAAATGATCCCAGTGAGTGAAAAGCAAAGATAAGCCAGGCATAGAGTTGCAATCTGAGTTTGTGCAGGTGCGGTTTTGTTAACGTCCTGGTGCTGCGGCATTGTGTTCCTTGCACACACAGTAATAGTCAATTTTTTTAGAACATGCATTACAATGTTCAGCTCATTACAAGTCATGACAAAGCCCCATTGGAACCAAAGAGAGGACTTATGCTCTTTATTTACTGAGAAGCTGTTTCCAGTGTAACTCAAAGAATTTTAGTTTGGGAAGTATCAACTAGCAATTGGCTTTGTGGGTTATTTACAGACCAGCTACTTTTTGCCTTAACATTTCTTACATGATGTATTGAGAGTCAGGCTTTGCTGTTAGCCTTCTCAAATATGCTTTAGGGTGATTAAAATCACACCAGGCCCAACTGGATCTTTATGCCAAAAAGCGGTGCCCCCTTTTCCTTTCTCTCTTTCTTCCTTCATTCAGAGCTAAAAAAAAAAAACACTTCATAAGAACCTCATCAATTTTTCTCTCTGTGCACTTTAGTTAAAAGACTCTCCTGTGCCATGCATTCGCTCTGTGGGGACACTATGTCACAAACCACTTGCTGGGAGATCAAAGTGGGGCATCCTCTGCTCATGGAGCGCCTGGCATGTCCCTGTAATGCATCCCGTGAGCCTTTTGAGCACACTCACCTTCAAAGGGCTAAGGGAAAAGAGCATTTTATCTCAATTCATAATACATTTAGATTTTGATACAGTGTAGAGAATCTAAAGAAATTATACCTTCTAGAGGTAAGCGACTTAGTAGCTTTCTCTGGGGCCACTTAGTGTTAGAAACTATCAGGATTTTTTTTATTACATTCATTCCTTTTTCTTCCAATCAGAAAATTCCTAATGTGCTTTATCAGTTGTAAGTACATCTTCCTGAGTCTGTGGAATGTAAGATGGGAGGGTGGTATTTGCTACTCTGCACCAGCAGAGCAGACAAAAGATAGTGTTTGCATTTTAAGAAATATGAAAACATGTTTAGTATTGTATATGCAGTTTTATTCTGAGCTTCTTAGTCTTTCCCCCCTTTTTTTTTGAAGCCTAGTCTTGTCCTCATCTATACAGTCTCCTACCTATTAGGTTTGACCAATAGCTTAGTTTCTTTTCAAGATCATTCATCAATAATCCCTCAGTTCCTTTGCCAAATCATCTTGCTGAGTCTCCAGGATATGGTGTAAAAGGTTTTGGTGGTGGAAGAAACTTAAATCCATAGCCTCCACATTTTACAGAATAAAACTATATAATTTGTCTACTGCTACACATTATTATATTTTATCTAATCTCTAACAACGAAGGTTTAAAATATGGCACTATGTACAGAAAATGAAGCATCACCAATTTGAATTATGAACTTACTTTGACAGTGAGACACATCCCAATTTCAGAGAGCTTATAAGTGTAAGACTCCCTCATTAATACAAACATATCTTTCATTCATGAATATATACACTATACTTTTGTGTTTCATTAACAGAGCAAATATTGCAACAAAAAAATAGGCACCTATCTTCTCACAAGAGGAAGTCAGGATAGCTACCTAGGAGGTGGCCACTGGAAGGGGACATGGAAGATGAGAGTCACCAAACTTTGAGATATTCTTGGGCTAGAGGCTGTCCTAGAATTGCAAACAGATAACTTGTGCCTGCACCAGGCACACATTTCCAATGCCCTATTCTTTGTACAGCTCCTTCTTCTTTGGAGCTTGTGGTTCTTTTTTGCAAGGCATCACCTGAAAGGTAGGGGTGGTCAGAAATTCCTAACCTTACGAGGCTCTCCACCAGCCTCCTGCCCCTAAGTCTCTAGGAGAGGAGAGTGTCTGGAGGCTGCCTTTCCTCCCTGCTCAGAGATTGCCTTCATTGTCTCTTTTGAACCTGAGCCACTTCCATTTCCAGGCTTGGGCAATGATGGCTTCTTCACTGGGAAAGGCCGATCTTCGAGCTAAGTATAACAGATAGTTATTAGACATAAAGGAGGATGAGCACTTGAAAACCAATTATATGGTTTTTGTTTTGAAATGTCTATTAATGTGTGGTGAAGCCTATCACTTGAAATAAAAGCATTATAATAATTTTTACTTGATACTTTCTTTATGGAACATGAGTTGTCTATAGGTCCAGCCTTTGTGGAGATCTCGTATTTGCCATTTGGATTTTATTTGACTGTCAACATACTCTAAGAGCAATTTTCCTTATGGAGAGGACTACTTTCTCCAAAGATTAAATGTATCACTTCTATCTCCAATGAAAAGGAAAGACTTAGTACATGTATCAAAAAAGTTCCAGAGATCATCATTTAGTTAATATCTTGCTTTTGCTACTAAATATTTTTCATTATTGTTGAAAATAGCACAAATTAAGATAGTAACTTCACAAAACTGATTCAGAGGTATTAATTACTTCTTAGTTTGTTTCCAGACTTATTACAATTCATGCTTTCTCCTGATGGGGTTAATATTGTCATTCTTTGGAGCTGGTATGCTGTGCCATGATCAATTTTTATAAGACTCCACTTACATGATTATATCAATTTGATTTTTTAAATGTCTTCATTTATTTCCTGGAAGTTATTGAGCTGACATAAAAAGCCATTCTCTAATGGGAGTAAATTTTCCTAAGTTATTTCCATCAAAGCTCATGCTCAGACGCTGCATTTGGCCCTGTGTCAGGCACTAAATTTCCTTCATTGCATTGTCTTCCTTATTCTAAGTGTGTAGAAGCAATCTATGCACCAACTAAAAGTCTCATAAAATGTATAATATTCATATTGATTGTATATTAGATTACAATATTTTTTGCATGGTATTGATTATTTTATAAATGTTTTGCAACTGAACAGACTGTCAAACTAAAAGGGAGGTAGGGAAGGGTTGGGGGAATAAGAGATCAACCAAAAGACTTGTATGTATGCATATAAGCACAATCAACAGATGCAAGACACTGGGGAGGGGTGGTGCGGGCAAGTGTTGGGGGGCAAGTGGAAGCTGGGGGAAGTCAATGGGGCGAAAAAAGAAAACATATATACTATTATTTGTAATACCGTAAACAATAAAATAAAAAAAAATTAGTAAATAGAAGCAAGTATTTAAAACTAAATCTATCAATCACCAAACAAAAAGGAGAAATGGATGGTATTCTTGTTATACTATGTGGCAGGCAATCACTATATATTTTCTATCCAGAAACCCCCTTTGATGATGAAATTTGATCTCTTGAAACTACCTTAGCATTGGCAGTTTCTCCTTACCTTTGAGTGAGGTTAGGCAGCATTTGGCTACTTGTCTGTTGCCTCTCAGGCCAGGTCCCATGCATCTGTGTTCCTCTCTTTTAAGCAGATTGGAAGTCTGCAAATTTTACTTAACAGACTCCCTTGCCAAGTGGCTTCCTTGTATTTTTCTAGTAGGAGGCCTTCACAGGAGACTGCAAGATGAAAATAAGAGAGTACACTTTCTTTCCTTTGGCTTCAGGTTGTGCCTCTGGCAACAGTAGCAGGAGAATTAGGTTATTTCTATGGTCTTACAGAGCAGTGGCCTGGTCAGGGTTCCATGAGGAGCAGGTTATCCAACAGGTATCCTATACAATAAAGAGGTAATATTCAAATTGACCCTCGTGCCCTCACAAGATGGCTGCCTATGAGCAGCCTGGCAGGGGATTAGTGAGGGACAACCAAATGACTGAACAAGCAGGCTACATGGGGTAACCAGGCTGGCGGGGGAGGGAGGGCAGTAAGGGGTGACCAGGCTGGCAGGGGAGGGCAGTTAGGACTGACCAGGCCAGCAGGGAGGGGCCAATTGGGGACAACCTGGTAGGTAATGGGAGCAGTTAGGGGCAACCAGGCCAGCGGTGGGGGATTGGGGGGGGGGCGGGGGAAATTAGGGGTGATCAAACTAGCATGGCACACAGAGGCAGTGAGGGGTGATCAGGCCAGCCGGAGGGGGGAAGTTAGGGGCAACTAGGCAGGCAGGCAGGTGAGCAATTTAGGAGCCAGTGGTCCAGGATTGTGAGAGGGTTGTCCAACTGCACTCAGAGGTCCTGGATTGGAGAGGGTACAGGCTAGGCTGAGGGGACCTCCCCACCCCCATGCACAGCTTTCATACACTGGGCCTCTAGTAATTAATAACAGGGATCATGGTTCCTGGATGGTATTTCCCCTTCACTCCTCCTGCTCATAGGGTGGAAGTTTCATTTTGCAATAACTAATCACTCCTTTCTATTTCACTCCTTTATCCTTCCCCATATTTAGTAATCAAGTTTCTCTAACTTAACCCCTTGAAATTATTACAGTTGTTTTTGGTTTCCTGATTGATGCATTTTTTAAAATGGCATAGAATCTTCCAACACAGAAGGGGAAAACCTAAATGAGGAATCATGAGATATTGATTGTTCATCTACGGGTCTCATTTAATAAGCAAATATTAAACTTCCATAGGCAGCACAATGTCCCACGTTGTAATGAACAACAAAGAATATTAAGATTGAGTATTAAAGCTATGTAGACTGCCAACTTATAATTCAAGGAGAATTTTTGCTTGGACTTTAACCATTTATATTTACTTAGTTCACACCAATTTGATGATAAAAATAAGCACTTCCAGCACCCTCACATTTCTCTCCTATTAACACAGCACTCTGAGTTACTGCCTGATGCTGACCATTCCCACTGTCTTATTCCATAGAATATATGAACACTCATGAAAAGGATTGCAATGATGCCATGAAGCTTCCTCTAGCATCCATTACCTGCAAATCCTGGAAAATGATCTTATCTATTAATCTCTACTTTATTAAAAACCCCAACAGATCAAGTATCTATGACCCAATTTATTGAAGACGTTTTAGTAACATACCTATTTCATGCTTCACTATTTATTGCAACTGTTCTGTAAGGTGGAGCATGAGGGTTATATGAGTAACAGGCATGTGATGTGCATTCAAAATGCCATCTCCTCCTTGAATAGCTATTCACTTCAGTGTCTCCATATGTTCTTTCTCAAGATGAGTTTTTACCAAGGAGGCATCTTAATTTCCACCTTTCCCTCCCACGTCCTCAATAACCAATGTGTCAGTATCCTATAGTGAGTCTTAGTTGTCTCAAGCTGGAGCCCTAGCTACCTACTAATATTTCCAGTTCACTGACTAGTTCAAGTTTTCATGGTATTATCTGTGTGTGTGTTGGCAAATCGAGATTCAGCAAGAAGACTTCTCTGTGCTGTAGTTTCTTTGCATGTTTAAGAAGAGCAAAAATAAGAGTGAGAGACATGTGGAATGGTGTTAGTCCATCCTAACAGCAGTTGGTCTCAAAGTACTTTCTGTAAATATTTGCTTCATAAATGTTTAATTGATGATAATAAAATCTCTTTTTCTGTTTTTTTTTTTCCCAATAACGCGGAGTCTCTAAACCCTTTGGGCCCCTTTTCTAGTTTGTTTCTTCTTGGTCACCTAATGTCCTAATAACAAGCGATTCAAGCCCTTCAGGGTTCATTTAGGGATACAATTATTTCTGGTGAGCTTGTAAGCATCCAGCTCTTTCAGTGTGAAAACCAAGGTTACAGAGCCTTACTGAAAGTCACATCAAGTAATGTTTGAAAGTTAAACACCCTCAGCTTTTCATTATTATTATTATTATTATTGTTTAAAGTATTACAAATAGTAGTACATATGTCTCCTTCCCCCCCCCCCATTGACCTCCCCCCCTGCCTTCCCTACCCCCAGTACATGCCCTCACCTGCCCCCATCCTGTGTCTTATATCCATTGGCTATGCTTATATACATACATTCAAGTCCTTTGGTTGATTTCTTATAGCCCCCCCCCCCCGCTCCCAACCTCCCCTGCCTTCCCCCTGCTGTAGTATGACAGTCTATTCATTGCTTCTTTGCCTCTGTATCTGTTTTTTATTTTTTTCCCTGATTCTTTTCTTTAAAAACATGTTGCCTCTGCAGGCTAGAAATAAACCTATAAGAACAAAAAAACGTGAGTCCCAATTTCAATGTCCAATAGTTCTGAGTCCCAGTTTCAATGTCAAACAGTTCCTTATGTGTACAGGTCAGCAATGATATCTGTATGGTGGACAAATGGTGGCAATGCCGGTCCGACCCTCTCTGGTTTGGTCCTAGGCATCCTGTAGCGACGCACAGCTGCTGACTGCTAGCATGGCAAGGCATCTTCAGCGTCTTCCATCTCTGGACTGTTTCTCCTCTTGTCTTTGTGGTTGGAGCAGACATGTCAATTAATCTCTGTTGCAGGAGTCCACTTGGTTTTGGAGTTGTTTTCTGAAAGTATATAAACATATTTTCAACCAAAAGTTAATAAAGGAATCTTTTCTATAAAATTGACTTGGGGTCCTTTTTATTTTTGCCCAAACAATTTTCCTTTGGCTTATTTTGACACCATGTGTTTTTCCATGGGTATCTTGCTGTTAGTATTACAAATGAAAATTAATTTTCTAAAGTAAAAATTTTCTAGATGTAATTTACTTATCGGATATTTTTCCTTACATGATATTATCCTACTATCCACCCTTTTTTGATTAATGGAGATTTTTGTAAATTTTTTAATGCAATCTTGATAACTCTAAATTTTATTTATTTTTGCACAAACATATGATTGCTTTATGTTCATTGCATGCTAAGCAATTTTACCATGAGATGAGCTCCAATAGAAATTTTAGTTTATACTTTAGAAACAGTTTTTTGTCCAGTACAATTAAATTTTCTTGAGTATTCACTTATTTCAATTAATTAATTTAAATTAATCTGAAAGCTTGATTATTCTTTTACTGTCAAATTTAATACTCTACAGACAATATTAGATTACCCTGTAAATATTAGTGGAAAGGATTATTTGCATTCTTGAGTAGGCCTTGGACATTCCTGATTTTAGGCTGAATTTAGATACAGGGCAGCTGCTGTTAGCAAGTTTCTGTCTGTTACTTGGATCCTGATCTGAGCTGAGCCAAGTCTCTGTTACCTGTGTTCCGATCTAAGCTGGGCATGGGAAGCGAAGCAGCCATGGGGGCAGGAGAGCTCCTTCAGAAGGGTTGAGGGTTCAGGCCTTTGCAAGGTTGAGGGGGTGAGGATCTGTGCCCCACTTCTGTTGACCCTCAAGTTCTCTCCCAATGGCCCCTCTGCGACTGTGCCTGTCTTAGGTCGTTCCTTCCTTGAGGAATCTTACCCGTCTCTGGCTAACCAATCATCCTGCGGGGCCAAGCAGGGTGTTGTGATCAGTTTTGTCTCCTTGGTAACTTATGGCCCCATGGCCTCCTTGCCCAGCACCTGCCTTGGGATCCCCTAGCCTGCTAGAGGGGCCCCAGCACTGATCACATATCTCAGGGAACTCAGGTTCCTTCTCCAGGGAGGGTCCAGCTCACACCATTGGGCGAGAGACAGATCCATTATACCAGCCACCTTGAGGCTTCAACCTTAGTATGAATAGAAAGCTCAGGCAACAGCTGAGGGCAATTGGCTTATGAGAAGAGGGTCCTTCTTGGCAAAAAAGGTAAGACCCTCAGCTTTTTGAAAGTTACAATGTACTCAATAAAGTTTACCTCTACAAAGATTAATTATTAAGTAATTAACATGTAGTGTCCATAGGCTGATTCTTATTCTCTCCTGTACTAATTATTTGAAAGTTGTTGCTTTTAACTAAAGTGCGCACACACATACACACACACACACAAATGAGTTGTGCATTAAGGTCCCATTTCTCACACTGTTTGCTTTGTGTGTGCCGGTAGGACCTTTGAGGGATCACTTCACAGGGATCCATAGAAGTGGAAGAGAAGCTCATTTTTCAACCATTTCATTGCTGCTTGTGTGACTGCAACTGAAGCCTCTATAGTAGCACAGGGCTTTAGGGCAAGCATCCCTCAATACCTTTCTCTTCTATTATAAGACTATCTCAGAATTAATCATTTCCTCCAAGGAGGTGATGCTGTAATAAAGATAATTAAATTGAAATTTAATATAGAGGGGCACAGCACTACAGCCTTGTATTAGATGCGGGTTCTGAGAGCAGCCATTACTGTAAGGGTGGAGTGCATGGTATGTAATTAACAATTATGTTTGTCAGGTTTATGGAACAGAAAATTAATAACATGGAGATTGTAAAACAGTGAACAAAGCCACAGATTCTGAATAAAGGTGACTGGGCTGTCACTTACTGCTATGGCAATGAGTGTCTTTCTCTTTTGGAACTAGAACATTGGATGCTTGTGATTTACTCACATTTTTTAAACACCTCTCACTCCCAGCCTAGGGCTATTTTCTTCAAAATGCAGTGTTTCTCAATCTTGGCTGCATATAAGAATCTTGGAGCTTTAAAAATTCTGGTACCAAGGCCCACTTCTGACCAAAACCTTTGAGCGTGGGATCCAGGCACAGATATTTTGAACAGCTCTGTAGGTGAAATGATTCTAATGTGCTTGAAGACCATGTTAGTAAATGTTTAGTGTGACTGCTTTTTCTAGGGAAAGGTACTAGGTTAAAAGGAAAAGGAGGTGGGAAGAAGAACAGAAAAGAATAACTGCATAATAACTCAGTATTCAGACTGCCTTCATCTTGACATATGAAAATCTGCAGAATTTGTCCACCAATAGGAGATATTATTAAGACTGAATAACTCTATTCTAATATTTAGACATCTATACTTCCAGAGAAAACAGCTCTGAGAACTCTTGGCCCCTCCCTCTAACTCTCTCCCTGGCCTCCCAGAAGTCGAAAATCTTTTGAGGTTTCTGAATAAGGACATGGCGTTCCTTTGCCATTCCCCTGCCAACCAAGGCAGAAAAAGGAAAGCATGGTCCGAGCGATAATCCTCAACTGAGAAACAGAAGCATGGATTCTTGGCCAGTCTTCATCCTATCTGTGCCTCCTTGCACACCAGCAACAACAGGGATCTCAGTGGGGAATGAGAGCTTTTAAAGGCAAATTAGGTAGTTTTTGCACTGAGGTGTAGGGTGAGAAGCTGATTTTGTCTGTATACAGATATGTGCACAAATGCGCACACACACATACACACACACACACACTCACAGACTAAAACTACTTCAGGATAAATAGAATTTCTTTTGTAAATATGTTTTATTGATTTTTTTTATTTTTTATTTTTTTAGAGAGAGAGGAAGAGGGAGAGCGAGAATCATTGATGAGAGAGAATCATTGATCCCCTACCTCCTGTATGCTCCCAATGGGGATTGAGCCAGCAACCCCAGCATGGGCAGACACTCAATCCACTGAGCCACACCAGCTGAGCTAAATAGTATTTCTTTATTGGTCTTTTTGAGTTTAAGAGGTCACCAAACTGGAGGAGATTGGAGGGTGAGGGGGTGAGTTTATTGGTTATTTATTTGCTCAATTTACCTGAGGTAAAAATATGTATTTTGAAACTATTTTTCTAATATGTATTCATTGAGAAACTGAGTTTGACAATAGTGAACCATTTAGATACGTTTTCAAAGGCTACTTAGTAATTGAGTTTTGCTTGTTTTCTGGAATTTGAGCACTTCTGCACCTAAGATAATGGGGAGAAATAAAATCGTGTGGGAGTCAGCTTGTGTTCTGGGATTTATATGCTTGAGCTATATTTTATTTTTGTTTGTTTTAATTTTGACATAAACTACTTAAGACAAACTAGATAAACATTTGCTTTCTCCACCATAATCGTACTTGGAGAAAACAGTGAATGTATTTATTCTAAACATGGTCAGTATAATTGTCAACGTTTCTTTTTACATTTGATCATATACGATGTAACCACAGGGCTTGGATAACATTTATACTCTATCAGGTCAGTTTTTTCCTCCTGTATATTTTTCTATGAAGATTATTCAGATTTTTCTGTTATTAAATCAAAGGAATGAGGAAACGTAATTATGCATATGATTAAGAACAAAAGAGAAAACCTACTAAAATATTAAAGCCTAGAAATTTAAAGTGGGTTAATTACATTTATCAGTGCAACTTATTTTTAATTTGCTTTGTCTGTTAAATTGTTGAATGACGGCTGTATCAGCATAAGCAAATAATGAGAGTGTAGCCTTGCAGTGTTGAGGTACCTGTATTAACTACAGAGACATGGCAAGTAGCTGTCAAAGCATCAGCTTGAGAATACTTGATGAGATTTATCCTGGTCTTGTAGAAATTGTATCTAAAAACCCACATTTTCAACCTGACCTTGAATTTCCTATTATTAGAATACTTAGAGTTTTGGAGCACATGAAGAATAGAGAGTATTTTTACCAAATAGTTCCCAATATATTAAGAATTACTTTGAAAATCCTAAAAAAGAAATTCCTGAAATTTGAATTATAAGTGATCTCATTTTTACCTCATGCAAAACATACATGTTTAAAAGCTAAATTTACTTAATATGTTGACCAAGATCAAAGTAAAATTTCTACAATCTCTGGGTAAGATAAAATTTAGGCAACGAATGTGATTTATTTATGAAATATATTTTTTAATTCTTCATAATTCTGTGAATTCATAAAGATTGCAATTTTTATGACAGCAAATCTTAATATATAGGAAAGCATTTTCAAAGATTAGCAACATATAAAGCAAAAACTAATTTTGAGGCCTTTCAGTTATGTGTGTGATATTGACGAGGCTCTGCTTTTCTGTTTTTACAATTGCCTTTTGCTCAGGGGAGACAGATGTAAACAAAAGCTCAAAAATCAGTAACCATAGCTTTCTTGTTTGAGAGTATAGTGACTGAGGTAAATTTGGGGTGTAATGGTTGGTAAGAAGCTGACTCCCTCCTACACAGAAGAGTCCTTGGTACCAGGGCTGCACAGAGAGCCCCTCCTTCACCATTAATGTTGGTTACTCAGAGTTTGGCAGCATATCTCTTTTACAGAAACTTTCAGGTGACTTCTAGAGTCCCTTGGAATCCCAGTTCCTCTGAAGATGAAAGGAAGTATTACAAGACTGGAGAGTGGTTCTTGTGATTGGGAGGTTGGAAAGTTGAGGGACAGATGAAGCTCTGGCTAGGGCTAGCTATGCACATGCAACCTATTTTTTGTCTTTGGGCAATCTATGGGGCTGTTCAAAGGCCCACCCAAAGAGTCCCCAGTAAAGAATACAATGAGCAACATGGCACTTCACCCACTGTAATAGCTGAGTGTAGCCACACAGATGTTTAAGCACTAGCCATGTGCATCTGTGTCAGCTGCAGAGTCGGTGGTTCCTCATTACCATCCAGGGAGCATGGTCTCTTCAAGGTAATGCACCAAGTGAAGAAATATGAGGCACTCATCCCAAAATGAGTTCTGCAGGTGGAAAATGGAGAATGGGGAAGGCAAGGGGAGGGGAATTGTTGGCAGGTACATTCCTGAAGAGGCCCTGAAATCTCATCTTTATACATATCATTTATTATGTCCATTTGTTGAATGTGCCTTTTATTTGCATACAAACTGACTGCAGGGTGGCTGCTCTAACAAATGTATGCACATTTTGCAAAGTGGAGCTTCATTATTACTGAAATGATCACTATAAAAAAGTTCACTTGAGTTTGATATCCAAATACAGTTTTCAAGGAATTTCAATATAGTAGATAATATAAGAAAACATCTAGTAGATCCTAGTAAAATCAACTGTTATAAATGACTGAAAGTTTTCAATACATATGTTATTTACTCATATGAAAGTACTTTACAGTTCATAAATACCATGAATTTGAAGAAACCCTCATTGCAAACCCTGGCTAGGAGTTAAATATACAACCCTTTCAAGATCAAACCCTGTATGAAAGGACATATTCATAGGAACTAGTTCAAATTTATCTTTAAATATTTTGATATTTTAGTAAAAGTTTTATTAAAAACAATTGATAGCTTTCCTAATACTTTCCATTTTATTTCTTTTACCACAATTTCATAATATATGTACAATAAAAATATTTTTAATCAAACCCCAAATAGGTGTTCTCAAACTCCTTCCCATTTACCATATTTAAAAAAAAAATATTATCATTTTCTATGTGCTTTGACTTTAAAAAAAGTTGGGAAAACTTATTTATGAAACTCCAAATATTTGCTTATGTGCTTAAAACATGTACTTATGTCTATCTACCTGTCTATCTATCTATCTAGATGGCAGGAGTAAAATGATCTCTTTTCTGTGTACTTTCTTTTCTCCCTTATTTACTCAAAATAAAACATGAATATGTATTTTCCCCATTCAAAGGAAAGTACATAATGGAATATTCCTTATGATACAAGATATATTGATTCCAATCTGATGAATGAATGTCTCAACAGGCCCCATGTGTGCTTATACAAGTTTTTCAAATAGAGGTTGTAGGCAAATATAAAACTAAAAGCAATTTAAAAACAAGTCTAGCATTTTATGTTATTTTTTTAACATTTTAGGTCAATTCTATGATGTCATAAAAGCAACCAGAACAAAAGGAAAATGGGCATTATGAATGATCAATCCTTTGCATCCCAAACCCCCTACATGTATAATAAAAAATACATTATGTACTTGAATGGTTAGTCACTCATTTCCTTCCTTTCTGCCTGCCTGCTGGTGATTACTCTATCTCTCTCTTCGGAGGCAGAGCTTAATATGTCTGAGTCTTGTACTTAATTTCAGACGTAGGAACAGCAGTAAAACTTCCTTCCTTCCTTCACTTATTCAAGTACATTTCTCTGAAGTCATCGGTCACTTGGGCAATAGGCTCCTGCTATATTAGATCCAAGGCACACGAATACTTGATAGGACTCCTGGCACTCTGATGAGCTTGTAAGGCTATAAGTGCCTCAGAGTTAACAAAATCTTTTTATTTTGTCACTGCCTTTGTTTTCTACAGAAGACAAAATGACAAGGTTTCAAAAATGCATTATCTTATATCTTGAAATATGTATTTTTAAATCACCCCGACAGTTTTATTCTGCGGCATACCAGCAATTGCTCAGCTCTCATGAACAACTCTATCCCAACAAAATCTTTGAGGGAGGAAGAAGATTAGGGAAAAGGATTTCAGCTTCACACTTCAGAGGGGCTGTTGTAAATCATGGTATGGGAAGAGAAAAACAAATATAAAAATGATAAAATGTACTTTGGTCAGAGTGTGTTTTTAATCAGTATTTTCATAAGCAGGTGCAATTCTCAGCACTTTTCCTCGGTGGGGCTCTACTTCACGAAGTTTGCATGCCAGCATTTCTGTAGGATCAATGCCTACTCTCTCTTTCACTCATGACCATGCTTATCGCGTTTCACAAGGGGCACTACCCATATGGACTTTTTCAGGGGACACCTAACCTTTCCAAGATGGGGCTTCTCCCAACCTTCCTGCCGTGTGAAGGATTTGTTTGGGAGTAGATGTCAGCCTTGAAGCAATGGGACTGCTTCCTGAATTGCTTAGAGCTAACTACAATTTACCAGCCCCTGAAGTGGCATTAAAGCAATGTTCATTTTTTAATGAGTATTAAATTTACTTTTAGCCAAACCCTCTAGCTGACAATGAAGTGTTCACTGGGCTTGCTATTGGCTCTCTCTTTGCTAATTGCTCTGCTGCTGGTGATTACTCTATCTCTCTCTTTGGAGGCAGAGCTTAATATGTTTGAGTCTTGTACTTAATTTCAGAAGTAGGAACAGCAGTAAAACTCTCCAGATTTCAAGTCTCTGAGCAAGGTCTCTCCTCAATTATAAAGCAAATCCACATGGTGTAGTGGAAAGAACACAGGCTAGGCTAGAAAATCCAGGTCTGAGTCCTGACCCTATCACTTCTAAAAGGAAATAGTAAACTACCACCTTTGGGCCAAATCCAACTCACAACTTTTTTTGTCTTAACTGCAAGCTAAGAATGGAGTCTACGTTTTTAAATAGTTAAGGGAGAAAAAGCAAAAGAACAATATTTCATGGCTTGAAAATTATATAAAGTTTAAATTTCAGGTTCATAAATAACATGACCTAAAATAGCCATATTCTTATTTATGCACAGTCTATGGCTGCTTTCCTGCTACCTCTGCAGTTGAGTAGTTGCAACAACAGCCTTAGGGCCCACACAGCCTAAAATATTTACTAGATGGCCTTTTTAGAAAAAGCTTGCAAATAGTTGATTGACCACAGGCAAATTAATTTACTCTCAGAGCCTCAATGGCTTCATCTATAGACAGGGATCAATAATGGTGGCAACATCACAGATCTATTGTATAAAACAAATAAAGTTGTTAATCTCTCAGCATTTAGAAATCTCATTATTAGAGAAGTAAAACAGAATTACTGGTTATTACTTGTTTCATTCCGGTAATTGTACTTGTCCTTCTACCAATGTGACTGAATTTATTTTTAAGTAGATAGAGTCTGTTTAATAAATTCACTTAAAATAGTATAACCTAGACATAGACATTTTACAGAACTTATATGAATACTTAATGGGTATCTATAATAAATCAGGTACTTCTGAAAATAGATGTTATAAAAATGCAAGTCTTTTATTCTCTCAAAATATCTTTGGAAAAAAAGTTCTCAATGGCATACATTCATGTATAGTCTTTTCCTCTAGATTTTATTTATGATGCATTTATGTGTTCTTTTTAATTGTCCCCAGTTCACTTAAAAAAGATAAGCAAATACACAGTCTTCAAACATATTTGGGCTCTGTCTACAACTGCATATAAAATAAAGGGAACAGTCAAGGTATTTATACTATTCATCAATCTTAAATTATGTTTACCTTTATGACAAAGTTTAATAATTTAGAAGACTATTTAAATTTTTCTATCTCAAATTTGATCTTCCAAACAGGTTTTGGGAAAAAAAACCCACTAAAAATTTCTCTTCTGGTGGGATAAAGGCATTTGCCATGATGCTAATGAAGGGAGAAATAGAGAAAATGCATTTGATTCTTTCCTGATTATTGTCCAAAAGCAATTGCCTCCTGCTGTGGACTGTTCTTAGTGCTCAAACAGCGCTGGTCCAAGTCCAAATCTTCTGTCTATTTTGATCCAGGAGAGCTAACTTCTTTGATGTGTATCAGTGGCTCCTAAAGCGCTGTGCCAGGTTTAATCAAAGGTACATACCTTCAGCAAAAATAAATGACGAGAAATGATCACAGTGCTGCACGCAGGGTTTTTCAATAGCCTCCAGACTTTGCTGGGTTGGACCCCCTCCTTAGATGACAAATGCAGGAACCCTAGAGGGTCTCTATCCAATGACATAATTGCAGAAAAACACAACAAAGGGAAGCAGAGCAATATTTTCAAGCCCTCAGATTTCACTGTGCAACCGATATTCCTCTCGCTGTAGAGTCCGAGGACAAACAGGGCTCTGCGAGATGCTATCAATAAGTAGGCGAGCAAAGAGTGACTCTGAGTACCAGAATCTCTCAGGGATGCTGGGAAGAGTGTGCTAGATAAGTATGTGTTCATGCTGAGTAGAGGAGGCTGTGGCCTGGGCCAAGCAGTTGGTAAATTAGGGGCCCTTTTCCCCACACATCCAAACAGGGGCTGGTGAGATGTCTCCAGATGATCCATAGCACAATCAAAGAGAAAGAAGGCCTTTTCAGCTTTCTGCTGATTCTGTCACTACAGTACTGTTTTCCAAGCATTTTGGATTATTCACCTTTAAAATTGCTTGAGGCATACATATACAAGTGTATTACTTTTATTTCACATAAAGCCTATAATATAATAGTACTAGAGGTCCAGTGCATGAAATTCGTGCATGGGAGGGTGTGTCCCTCAGCCCAGCCTATACCCTCTCCAATCTAGGACCCCTCGAGTGATGTCCGGCTGCCCGTTAGGCCCAATCATAAATGGGCAGTCAGACATCCCTCTCACAATCCAGGACTGCTGGCTCCCAACTGCTCACCTGCCTGCCTTCCTGATTGCCCCTAACCGCTTCTACCTGCCAGCCTGATCACCCCCTACCCATTCCCCTGCCAGCCTGATCTCCCCTAATTGCCTTCCTGTGCAAGCCTGGACACCCCTAACTGCCCTCCCTGCTGGCCTGGTCCCCCGACTGCCCTTCCCTGCAAGCTTGATTACCCCCATCTGCCTTCCTTTTCAGTCCTGGTCCCTCCCAATTGCCCTCCCTTGCTGTTCTGGTTGCCCACAACTGCCTTCCCTTGCAGACCTGATCCCTCCCAAGTGACCTCTCTTGCTGGCCATCTTGTGGTGGCCATCTTGTGTCCACATGAGGGCAACCATCTTGTGTGTTAAAGTGACAGTCAATTTGCATATTATTCTTTTATTAGATAAGATAGAGGCCTGGTGCATAGGTGGAGGCCAGCTGGTTTCCCCTGAAGGTTGTTCCAGATCAGGGTGGGGGTTCTCTTGGGGTGTGGAGTGGCCTGGGTGAGGGGCCTGTGGTGACAGCCATGTCCCTAGTGACCTAAGTGGAGGCCCTGGTATCTGGGATTTATTTATCTTCTATAATTGAAACTTTGTAGCCCTGAGCCTCCAGAGGCCAGGGCAGGCCAGGGTGGGCAGAAAGCTTGGCTTCCTCCATCACCAGGGAAACCCAAGCCTCCTGCTCTCTCCAGCTCCATGGCTGTCACCATTTTTGGGGATTTATTTATTTTCTATAATTGAAACTTTGTAGTCTTGAGTGGAGTTCAGTGTGGGAATCTTGGCTTCCTTCATTTCCAGGGAAACCCAAGTCTCCTGCTTGCTCCGTGGTTGCAGCCATCTTGGTTGGGTTAATTTGCATACTTGCTCCTGATTTTCTGGTGGGCATGGCTTGTGGGTGTAACTGTCAATTTGCCTATTACCTTTTTATTAGATAGGATATTAAATTTTAACTTACAAGATTACTAATACTTTATTTTCCTCAATATAGTATTTAAGGCATATTTAGAGTCTGCATATTATATTTAGAAACAACTGCCATATTATCTAGAAAGGTTAGGATTATTTTCTAATAAGTCCTTCAAAATATTCAAAATCCAAAGTCACAAGATTTTAGGCTATGATTGAAAAAAAACCTTATTTGATTACTCTATTAGCTCTTATGTTGTTAATCACTCTTGTATATTTCTCTTTTCTCTCTCTTCCCAAGAGGGAACCACCTTCCTCTGGTCTTAACTATCACATATCTTTAAATACTATAAGTGTTCTGACAATTACAAAAGGTTTATCTCCAGACTGAACCACTCCCCTCAATTGCAGATTTACATATCCCTTTAATTTAATGTGTCTAAAACAAATTCCTTTTCTCTCTCCTCCCTCAACAAATGTGTCCTCCCTTAGTCCTCTTCATCTCAGTAAATGCAACACCATTTTACCAAATTTTCAGTCTAAAGTCGGATTCACTTTCTATTTTCTCTCATCCCCACCATCAACAAATCCTATTGTTTGGACCTTCAGAAGATAAGCAAATGTTTTATATCACTTTACCACTGACTCTACTTTAAACCACCATAATTTCTTGAATAGATTATCGCAACAGCCTCATACTGATCCTCTATACCCCACTATAACTTTTCTTCACACAAGATATCAGGATGGACTGTTTAAAACTTAAGCTAGGTCTGGTCCTATGACAATGGGGATAAACACATTTTGATGTAGATCCCTTTCATCTGCAGTCAGTATGCACCTATGCATTAATTCATTTAGATACATTTTTGGAGGCTCTATTATGTTCCAAGTTCTGCTCTTTGCACTAGGAATACAGTGATGCATAAAACAAAAATTCATGACATCATAAAGCTTACATTCTAGATGAGGGAAACAGAAAGTAAATAATTAAAATCTGCAGTTTATCAGATGATGAGAGTGAAAAAAGGAGGAAAAGGACATGGGATAAATAGGATGGTTTGCAATTTTAAATGGTGTGATCAGGAAGACTCACTGAGACTAGGACATTTGAGCCAAGACAGAAAAGAAGTAAAGAAGGAAGATAATTGAATATCTGGCAGAAGAGCAAGTACAAAGGTCCTGAGGTATCAGGTTGGCTAGTAAATTCTAGGAACAGCAAGAGACTGGCACAGAATATGCAAGGTGAAATCCAAAAGGTAAAAGGAGTGAGATTCCTTTTCTTTTTTTCTTAGTGAGACGGGAAGTCATATAAAGTATGAATAAACTCTCCTTACCTTTTGCTCCTAGTAGGATGTTTTGGTTTGGTTTTTCTTAGGAAAAGAAAGGTAAACATAAATCACATTCGGGGCAAGGAAGGGGAGAGTATATTGATTTTAAGAAATTGTCTTCTGCCAGTTTATTTTTTAAATGTCTTGAAAGGTTTATTTTTGTTCTTTATACAATATATAGTCTTACAAAATCTGAACTATGAAATGCATGCAGTTGGCTGCAGTGGAGGCGGGGGTAGCAGAAAGAAAGGATATAATAAGTCTCCTATGACAAGAAAAGAATAAAAAACCTCAATTGCAGCTCTTCCTACTGTATTCTTCATAAAAGATGAGATGAACTGCTTGTGCTGTGGCACCCAGCCAATCTCTAACTAGAATCAATTGCTTTGCCAACAAGGAACACAAAAGATGTTCATTGTTTGCAAACCGAGTTCCTGCAAAAGCACCTTTTCTCCAGGCTAGCAAAACGAAGATCAAGACAATTCCTTCTGCTGCTGCTTTCTGCTGTTTTCTCTTCTGCTGGTGTTCAGAAACCCTTCTGGAATTAGGCAAATCTGAAATCTAATCCCAGAGGATGAGGAGACTTTTCACTTCACAGCTTGATCTCTTCATTACAGCTGTGTGACCACAGCAGGCAATTGTTCTGGAAGACAGTGGCCAACATTATAATTATCTACATAAAACAATTCACTGGGTACTCTTTGTTTTTGGAAGTGTTTTTATTTGTCTACACTCTTTTTACCATGATGTGGCCAGATTTAGAGAATGGGGCAGGTAGCTCTCAAAATACAATTCTGGGAGGAGAAAGGAGAAAAAAAATTCTACATCTCCAATCCTGCTCTTTTTTTCCTCCTTCATTAGCCAGAGGATTAAAGTGAAAGTTAAATTGGAAATAACATTAGGAATGATATAGTCTCTCTCTCTCTCTCTCTCTCTCTCTCTCTCTCTCTCTCTCTCTCTCT
>JAAGEH010000392.1:6034883-6146359 GCA_011751065.1 Lasiurus cinereus
TCTCTCTCTCTCTCTCTCTCTCTCTCTCTCTCTCTCTCTCTCTCTCTTCCTCGCCATTTTGACATTTCAATAAGTATTCACCATTCTCACTATCTCCAGCCCATGTCCTTTTTCTACAGATCATTTAAATTCCCTTATTCTCTAATTTGCAGCCCTTCATCAAGGTTTTCATCACTCCTGCATCCAGGTCTTAGGGTCCCACCAGCCTTCTGGCTCTGCAGTACTAACAGCTCCATCCACAGGTAAACAGGCATTTGTATATCATCCTAGGAATCTCTCAAACATTTACAACATTGTTTCTATGGCAAAATTGTATTCTTGGTGCCAAACTGCATACTCAATCTTTTAGAACAGCGATTTTCAACCTTTTTCAACTCATGGCACACATAAACTAATTACTAAAATTCTGCAGCACATAAAAAATATACCATATTTTTTTGCCAATTTAATAAAAATAAAGGTATAATTTTGATCCATTCATACCAGACAGCTATTGCTGTGTTTACTATTGTTACATATTTTTTTAATTTAACAAGCTAAGAGAAAAGAGACTGTCAGTGTCCCTGACTAAATAGTCAAGTATTGAATGTTTCAAAAATTCTTGAGGCACACCATTGTGCCGTGGACACCCATTGAAGATCACTGTTTTAGGGTATTGCCAGTTTAGAATTTAGAGATGTGCCTTATATATTCAAAGGAACCACATAAAAGAAGTGGATATTCAGTGTTAAAATTCCAAATATGCATATAAATCACTGGAAAAATAATGTCAAGGTCTAACAAAGTGTTTTAAACCAATGATCATTTGTGCCTAAAATTAAAATGTATGTAGTGACTAAAAAGGGATTTTGTTTAGATCACTAAAATAGTCATTGTGTAGATTTGAACTAATATTCTTTCCTTTTTCCATGTTTTGAGATGCTGAACCTGGAGTGTAATTATAATAGTTTTCAGAAGGAATTCTGAAACAATAAAAACTTCTTTGTATGGGAGGAAGGGACTGTTTAATTGGAAAGTAAAAAGGCATTCATATTATACTAAAATAAAATATATTTAAGATGGATATCATTTATTAGAATGAACCTTTAGAGATATACTATAATTTAATGTCTGGGTTAATATAATTACTCTATAAGTTTAGGTAACTAAGTTGCTTTTCAAAACACTATACAATAATTTATAAAGTTAAACTTTAAAGAACTTTAAATTTCTCATTACATTATGTTTTATTCTTTTAGTATTGAATATATTTAATTAAATTTGCATTGTTTGAGGGTGAAAGATAATAACAAATTGTCATGAAATTTCTGCCAATGAATATAAACACTAACAAAATATATCTAGATGCCATTTTTGTTTCTTTGTTTGTTTTTTGTTTTTTTATTAATGTGCCTAAATTCTAATTATATACTACAGGCCTGTTGCACAAAAAGATTTGTGCAATAGGCTTTCCTTCTCCTGGCTGCTGGCACTGGTTTTCCTCTGGCAACTGGGACCCAGGCCTTCGCTCGGGGCACAGTGCTGCTCCTGTAGCTCCCTCTGTTCCTGTCTTCCCCCTCATAGCAGGCATCCAGCCCTGCCTGGCCACTTCGTGCCTGCAAGCATGCTGCCCAGAAGCCCAGAGTGGCTGGGGGCTGGGGCTGCTGCCATCTTAATCAGGTTAATTTGCATATTCACTCCTGATTGGCTGGTGAGCATAGTGAAGTGATTATCAATTTACATGTTTCTCTTTTATCAGTGTAGATTTTTCAATTCACTATCCCACAGCAACTCAAACTTGCTGAGACAGGGCCCAGTCATAATCTTCTTAACTCCTACTGTGCATGCTGATGCCTGCCACCTTCTTCCACGTATACTTGGTTCAGACACCAAGAAGTTACTCTTTGTCATTTAATCTCACAACCAATCACATTTGCCACCTCCTTCTAATATCGCCTCCCACTGTCTTTATTCAAGTTCTCATCACTATTTGCCTGTTATATTCTGATGGCTTACCTGCTGACTTTATCTCCAACCTTGATCCTTTCCACTTGTCCTAAACACAGCTGCTAGAGTGATATTTCTAAATAAATCGTATCACATTACTTCCTGCTTAAAATTATTCATCCCTAAATTCTCTTTAGATAAAATTCAAACTACTTAACATGTTTATAAAATTCTGAGACATGTGAGCTGGTGTTTTGCCCCAAGTTTTAGCAGCTCATAATTTATAGTTACATTTTATGATAGAGTAGCCACTAGCCATAGATGGCTGCTTAAATGTATTTTTAAATGATTTAAAACTGATTGAATAAAAATTAAAAATGTCATCCCTCAGTCACACTTGCTACATTTTAAGGGATTAATAGTTGCATGTGACTAGAGGTAGCCAAATGGTGAGAGAGGAATATGAACATGCCCACTGATACAGAAAGTTTCATCAGATAGCACTAGCTTTAGTCCAGTCAGATAGCCAATGAATATCTTTAGGAATTCTCCAACCATACACACTTTCCTCTCTTTCATATCATTGTTTATATTCTCCCCTCTCTCCATTGTCCTAATTATCTTTCTCTTAACTAAATCCTACTCAGCTTTTCATAATTCCCATCCCATCCTACAGTAGGATCATTTCTCCAGCTCACTTATTTCACTTAGCATGGAGCTCTCCAGGTCAATCCATGATGTTGCAAATGGTAAGAGTTCCTTCTTTTTACAGCAGCATAGTGTTCCATTGTATAGTTGTACCATTGTATTTTACTTTTTGAGGAAACTCCATACTGTTCTCCACAGTGGCTGCACCAGTGTGCATTCCCACCAGAAGTGCATGAGGTTCCCTTTTTCTCCACATCTTTGCCAGCACTTGTCATTAGTTGATTTGTTGATGATAGCCATTCTGACAGGTGTGAGATGGTACCTCGTTGTTTTTATTTGCCTCTTTCAGATGATTAGTGACTTTGAGCATGCTTTCATATGCCTATTGGCCTTCTGTAGGTCCTCTTTTGGGAGGTGTCTATTTAGGTCCTTTGCCCATTTTTGGATTGAGTTGTTTATTTTCCTTTTGTTCAATTGCATGGGTTCCCTATAAATTTTGGAGATTAAACCCTTATTGGAGATAACATTGGCATATATGTTCTCCCATGCAATAGATTTTATTGCTGTTTTGTTTATGGTTTCTGTTGATATGGAGAAGGTTTTTTTAGTTTTATATAGACCCATTTGTTTATTTTATCCTTAGTTTCCATTGCCCGAGGAGCCATATCAGTAAAGATATTGCTTTGACATATGTCTGATATTTTGCTGCCTCTAAGGTTCTTATGGTTTCTTGTCTTGCATTTAAGTCATTTATCTATTTTGAGTTTATTTTTGTGTATGTTGTAAGTTGGTGGTCTAGTTTAGTTTTTTCCATCTCTTTGTCCAATTTACCCAATACCATTTATTGAAGAAAGTGTCTTGAATCCATTGTATGCTGTTGCCTTCTTTGTCAAATATTAATTGAACACACTGGCTTGGGTCAATTTCTGGGTTCTATGTTCTGTTCTATTAGTTTATATGTCTATTCTTGTGCCAGTAGTGGGCAGTTTTGAAGACAGTGGCTCTGTAGTATAGATTGATATCTGGTATTGAGATCCCACCTTCTTTGTCCTTTGTTCTCAGGATTGCTGTAGTTATTCAGGGTCTTTTTTATTTCATTCTAGAGGCCTAGTGCCCAAAATTCATGCTCAGGTAGGTTCCCTAGGACTGGCTGGTGATCAGGGCCTATTGGGGCCTTCCAGCTGTTGGCTGGTGCCACCTTTCTCCTGGCTGTTGGCCAAGGCCTTCTTTCCCCTGGCTGCTGGCTGCTGGCTGCTGGCTGCAGCCAGGGCCTTCCTTCATTCCATGCCTCTACCTGGTAGGTAGTGCACATCACAGCGAGCAGTAGAACTCCTGTTCAGTCAAACTCCAGAGAGAACAATTTGCATATTAGCCTTGTATTATATAGGTTTAATTTTTGGAGAGTTTTTTCTAGGTCTGTGAAATATTTCATTGGTATCTTTTTTAAAAAAAATATCTTATTGAGTTTTTACAGAGAGGAAGGGAGAGGGATAGAGAGTCAGAAACATTGATGAGAGGGAAACATGAATCAGCTGCCTCCTGCACACCTTCCACGGGGAATATAACTGCAACCAAGATGCATGTTTTTGACTGGAATTGAACCTGGGACACTTCATTGTGCAGCCTGATGCTCTATCCACTGAGCCAAACCAGTTAGGGCTCCATTGGTATTGTAATGAGGATTGCACTGAATCTATAGTTTGCTTTGGGTATAGGGACATTTTACCAATTCATGGATTCTATTCCATGAATATGGTATGTTATTCCATTTCTTAATATCTTCCTCATCTCTGTTTTTAATGTCTTGTAGTTTTCTGAATACAAGTCTTTTACCACCCTAGTTAAGTTTATTCCTAATCTTTTTGTTGCAATGGTAAATGGGATTTTTTAAAAATTTCTTTCTGTAAGTTAATTATTGGTGCATAAAAAAGCCATAGATTTCTGGGTGTTCATTTTGTGTCCTGCTACATGATGAATTCATTTATTAAACTTAGCATTTTTTGATGTAGTCTTTAGGATTTTCTATGTACAGTATCATGTTGCCTATGAATAATGACAGTTTTACTTCTTCTTTTCCAATTTGGGTACATTTTACATCTTCTTATCTAATCACTATGGCTAGCACTTCTAGTACTATGTAGAACAAGAGTAGTGAACTGTTTGTAGGTGAAATGGTTTCAGTTTTTGCCCATTGAGTATGATGTTAGCTGAAGTTTTGTCATATAAGGCTTTTATTATGTTGAGGTATGATCCCTCTATTTCCACTTTGCTGAGGGTTTTTATCAAGAAAGGATGTTGAATTTTGTCAAATGCTTTTTCTACATCAATATATATGACTATGTGATTTTTATCTCTCCATTTGTTTGTGATATATCATGTTTATTGATTTGCAGATATTGTACCATTCTTGCATCTCTGGGATAAATCCTACTTGGTCCTGGTGTATGATCTTTCTGATGTAATGGTGGATCCAATTTGCTAGACAGCATATGTATGAGTCATGTTTTCTTATCTATTCAGCTACTCCATGTCTTTTGATTGGAGCATTTAATACATTTACATTCAAGGCTATTATTGATAGGTACTTGTTTGGCGCCATTTTTATTCTTTGTACCTATATTCCTTCTTGCCTTTCTATTTCTTCTTTTTTACAACTGTCCCTTTAGCATTTCCTGTGTTGTTGGCTTGGTAGTGATAAACTCCCTTAGCCTTTTTTGTCTATGAAGCTCCTGATTTCCCCTTCATTTTTGAATGATAGCCTTGCTGGACAAAGTATTCTTGGATCAGTCCCTTGCATTGCAATGGTTTGTATACTCATTTCATTCCCTTTTGGCCTAATGTGTTTCTATTGAAAAATCATTTGATAGTTTAATGGGAGTTGCTTTATTGGTAACTTTTTGTCTTCTCTTGTGGCCCTTAAGATTCTTTCTTTGTCATTAACATTTGCCATTGTAATTACAATGTATCTTAATGTGAGTCTTTTTGGGTTCATCTTGTTTTGAGATGCTTGCTCTGTCCTATTTTTCTTCCCAAATCAGGGACGTTTTCTGTCATTATTTCTAAAATAGTTTTCTAATCTTTACTTCTCTTCTTGTCATTCTGGAAGCCCTATTATACATAAGTCACTTTTTTTTCATGTTGTCCCAAAGCTCCCTGAGGCTCTCCTGCTTTCTTTTTTTTTTTTCTCCAATTGCTCTTTAGATTGGGCTTGTTTCACTGCCCTATCTTCCTACTTGCTAATTTGGTCCTTTCCTTCTTCTAGTCTACTGTTGATACCTTCCATTGTGTTTTTAACTGTAGCTATATCATTGTTGATTTCTTTTTGATTCTTACATAAGTTGGTTTTCTCATCCATTCAGTTTATGAACTATATAACCATTATTTTTCTGACATATTGTCTATGATTCTTCCTTTTCTTCCTTTGGGGGTTGTTTGTTTGTTTGTTTGTTTGTTTGTTTTTGTTTCCCCATTCTTGCTATTACAGGTCTGAGGCTTCCTGGCAAGCCAATGCCACAGTCTTGGTGGGCAGGGAATGCAGTCAGAGAGTCAGAGTCTTCGCTGTAGGACTCACAGGACCGGGGCTGATGCCATGGTCTTGGCAGGTAGGGGGCACAGTCACAGGCTTGCCAGCAGTGGACTGGGGTGACACTGTGTGCTGAGAATCTCACCTGTGGGACATGCAGGGCTAGGGCATCACTGTGGGCTTGGCAGGTGGAAGGGTGCAGTTTTGAGAGTCACCAGGATCCTTTGTCTGGGGAGGCTGCAGTTCTGATGTCCGTGGGTCTGCACTGAGGTAGCAGGTCTTTGGCTGATGTGCCTATAGGGTCCAGGATGGTGTCTGAGACTAGTCTGAGTGGTGGTGAGGCTGAGTTCCTAGTCAGAATAGCTCACCCCTTCAAGATGGCATGGTTTCTGTCATATCCAGCTGCCTAGGAGAGATTTCAGCAGTAGTAGAGGGCTTCTGTCTAAGAGAGCCCAATATGCCAATCCCTGAATGTCCTGCAGTGTCTAACTGTCCCTTGATCACACACATACACATACACACACACACACACACACACACACACACACACACACCAGACATGTCCACACATGTCCCCTTTCACTCCCTCACTTACTCATACTCTCTTCCTCACAGCCATCCTGCTAGTTGCCATCTTCCCTTTGTTCCTCACCTAATTTTTTTTTAAATATATATTTTATTGATTTTTTACAGAGAGGAAGGGAAAGGGATAGAGAGCTAGAAACATCGATGAGAGAAAGATATCGATCAGCCGCCTCCTGCACGCCCCCCACTGGGGATGTGCCCACAACCAAGATACATGCCCCTCACCGGAATCGAACCTGGGACCTTTCAGTCCGCAGGCCGACGCTCTGTCCACTGAGCCAAACCGGTTTCGGCTGTTCCTCACCTAATTTTTAAATTAATGATTTATAATAATGACAACACAAATCATTGCTTCAATTGATTTTTTATCTTTTAAGTTACTGGAAGAATTAATTCGTGGTTCATTTTAAATGTTACTCAAGAAATTTTCTGCTTTTAGGTTTCATGATAGTTTTATATTATATTCAGAGCTTTAGAGATAAAGGTTAAAAAATGTAGGTAAATTCTATCTGAGTCTACTTTAATCCCATCCTCTCATCTCTTCCTCTTTACGTAGTGGTTATTTTCCTATAATAGGGCAATAATCCTCATATTGGAGAATAATACATTAAATATTCTTTGCAATTTCATAATCTGTTTATTAAAATGGCTGGTGATATGGGAGGTAACAGAGCAGCAGCAGCACATGAATATGGTTATACAGGGGAAAATAAAGAACTAAAATCCAAATTGACTACCTTTATTTGAAATAACAGCTTGATTCAAATCAGGTATATGTATTAGAGTTATTATTCTGAGAAATGAGAGCTTATTCACTATTGAGACAATGATAGGTCATCTCAATTCTTACATTAAAAATATCTAACATTTTTCAAATAATACCATTTATAGAAACTATAATATTCACCTATATAGTGCAATGATGTATTTTAAAATCTATGTCTAAGGAATTTATAAGCTACTTATATCAGGACTAATTCTGCATGACTACTTGTGAAGCAGGTGGTAGACTGCCAATTCTGACTTTTTTTTTTTTAAAGTATATTTTATTGATTTTTTTACAGAGAAGAAAGGAGAGGGATAGAGAGTTAGAAACATCAATGATAGAGAGACATCGATCAGCTGCTTCCTGCATGCCTCCTACTGGAGATGTGCCCACAACCAAGATACATGCCCTTGACCGGAATTGAACCTGGGACCTTTCAGTCCGCAGGCCGACGCTCTATCCACTGAGCCAAACCGGTTTCGGCTGTTTTTTTTTTCTTATTGTGGAAAAGACACAAAAACAAAAAGCCACAAGTGCCTCATGATTATTGAATCACTAAATATTGGGTAAGTTATACCAGGATAACAAACATTTTTTTAATGTGGTGAAATATAAATAACATTTTTTTTTGTATTGACTTGATTTAAGTGTATAGTTTGGAGGTATTAAGAATATTTAAATTGTTGTGTAATCATCAACACTATCCATTTCCAGAAATTTTTTTTTTTATCTTCCCAAACTCTGTACACACCAAACAATAAGTGCACATTTCTCTCTCCCTTAGCTATGGCACCTATCATTTTGTTTTCTGTGACTATAAATTTGAGTACTGTAGGTACTTCATATAAGTGGAATAATAGAGTATTTGTTTTTTTGTACTTAGTAAAATGTCCTCTGGTTTTATTTCACTTAGTATAGTGTCTTCAGAATTCATCCATGTTGTAGCATGTGTCAAATTTTCCTTGTTTTAAAAGTCTAAGTAATATTTCATTGTATGTATATACTATGTCTTCTTTGTCTACTCTTCCCTTGATGGACACTATGTTGCTTTTACTTGTCTATTGTACATAATTCTACTGTAAACATAGGTATACCTGCCTTTAATTATTTTGGGTATGTATCCAGCTGTAGAATTGCTGGATAAATGGTAACTCAATTATTTTATTTTTTTTTAAAAATCACAATATTATTTTCCATAGCACCTGCACCTTTTACATTTCCACTAATAGTGCTAAATGGTGCCAATTTCTCTACAACCTTGCCTACATTTGCCATTTTTTGTTATATATATGCCATCTTAAAGTATGTAAGGTTTTTTTTCATTGATAGGGATAGTTGCTGGTAGCACAAGCTTAGATCCTAGAGACACAGAAATAGAAGTAGATTTAGAAATGTTTCCTTAAGACTCAGAATGAGACCTTCAATTTCATCTATAATCAATTCTTTTGGAGTCCTTAATTCTGAGAAAAATTTCATGTATATGACTTGAATCATCTGTTGCTCAGAAAGAAGGAAATGTACTATATGAAGCTACCAAGGTGACTCATCTGCACATGTACTAAGTACAAACTAATAGAGGATATGGCCTGAGCCCCATTAAAACTGGGGTTTTATTTCCTCCTTGGAACTTAAGTAGTTATTGTATTCTGTTTCATATTTTTCTTTATAAAATGTTAACTTCTTGATTTTAAGAGTTCTTTAGAATGTCAACATAGGAGAAAGAAAAACAGAAGTACAATATTTTA
The DNA here is from genome assembly GCA_011751065.1 of Lasiurus cinereus. Lineage (NCBI taxonomy): Eukaryota > Metazoa > Chordata > Mammalia > Chiroptera > Vespertilionidae > Lasiurus > Lasiurus cinereus. The sequence goes on from JAAGEH010000392.1 coordinate 6,044,077, forward strand.
ATTAACAACTTATCTAAAGCTGGTTTTTATGACCTTAGATTGTAGTAAATGAAAGATAAGCACAAGTTCTTAGATTCTTCTATCATTAAGAAGTGGAGTCTAGAAATTATCCATAATGGAGGGGAAAAAATGATGGTGGAATAATGGACATGTCCTGAGCCTTGTCCCTGAACAGACAGAGAGAATAGCTGAGGGTCTCACTGGGAGTGTTTGTTGGTGAGTTAAGGGACAGCTATACTCCAGGAGAAGGTGGGGGACAGCTGGAAGGGGCTCTCCTGACCTGGCAGCCTCCACTGTTGCTCGGTCTCTCTCCAGGTGCCACCAGCTCAGAAATGGAGACTGCTCCATATTGAAAGGGAAAATAGATTTTTTGGATACCTGAAAATCTACAATTGTGGCACCCACCAAACAGCTGCAAGCCCCAGAACACCAATCCCCAATTGGCGCAAACACTTGGATTCAGTGGAGCTCTACACTCCACATGAAAAGGTCAGATTTTGCCTGGGATAAGGAGAGAGAGAATTATATAACCAGACACTCAGAGAAGAGAGACCATGGGCAGACATATGAAAGAAAAGCAGGCAACACCAGAAAAGGAAGTAAATGAAATGGAGTGAAGTAACCTACCAGAGAAAGAATTCAGAGAAACAGTCATAAAGTGGTTAAAAAGATTGGAGGACAAATTTGACAATATGACTAAGAACCAAGAGAAAATGAAGAAGAACCAAGAAGAAATGAAAAAATGACATTGCTGCTGTAAAGAACTCAATAGAAAGCATCATAAGTAGACTAGAAGAAACAGAGGACTGCATCAGTGAGCTAGAAGACAAGGTAGGAAAAAATACTCAAGTAAAGCAGATTCTAGAAAAAAAAATTAAAAAGCAGGTGGAAAACCTGACGGAACTTTGGGACAAAATGAAACAAAACAACATTCACATAATAGGGTTCCAGAAAGAATTGAAACAGACAAGCAATAGAAAACCTGTTTGAAGAAATAATGACAGAAAACTTCCCTGATACAGGGAAGAAAAAACCCACACAAATCCAAGAAGCTCACAGAGTCCCAAGCAAAATGAACCCCAACAAACCGACACCAAGGCACAGTATAATTAAATTGGCAAACACCAATGACAAAGTAAGAATCTTAAAAGCGGCCAGAGAGAGACAGAAAGTTACCTACAAAGGAACCCCCATAAGACTAGCTACTGATTTCTCAACACAAACTCATCAGGCCAGAAGGGAATGCAATGAAATACACAAAGTCATGCAAAGGAAGAGTCTGAATCTAAGAATACTGTACCCAGCAAAACTATCAATCAAAATTGAAGGTGAAATCAGAAGCTTCACAGACAAAAAGAACCAAGGGAATTTATAACCACCAAACCGGCAATACAAGAAATGCTAAAAGGTCTGCTGTAAAAAAAAAAGAAAGAAAGAAAGAAAGAAAGAAAGAAAAAAGAAATAGGAAGTGAAGAAGGAGCCCAGATAAAGAATAAAAATGGCGACAAATAAGTACCTATCAATAATAACTTTAAATGTAAATGGATTAAATGCTCCAATCAAAAGACATAGGGTAACAGATTGGATTAAAAAATATGACCCATATATCTGTGTCTACAAGAAACCCACCTCAGAGAAAAAGACACACACAGACTGAGGGTGAAGGGATGGAAAATGGTTTTACAGGCAAATGGAAATGAAAAAAAAAAAGCTGGGGTAGCAATACTTATATCTGACAAAGAAGTGGAGTCTATAATTCTTCCTTTACATTTTGGTGGACTCTGTGATTACTTGACCAATAAAGTATAATAGAAATTATGCTTTGTCAGTTTCCAAGTCCAGGACTTAGGACACTGGCAGCTTCCATAATAGAAAGACTTCTAAAATGTCCTCCAAAATTCTTACCTCTTCAGTGTGAGCTTTATATCCTTTTCTTGATTATGGTGGACCTGTGACTATGATGAATGGCAATTTATTGATTATGTTACCTTATGTGGCAAAGGTGAATGGATTTTCAGATATATTAATTCCCTAATAAGTTCCTTTGAGTTAATTGAAGAGAGGTTACCCTGTTTAGATCAGCCTTAACTAGGTAAGTCCTTTAATAGAAGGCTCAGTTTTTCCAGCAAATGGTGCTGAGATAACTTGGTATCCATACAAAAAAATAAAGTTGGACCCCTTTTCACACCACATATAAACATGAACTCAAAATGGGTAATAAGCCTAAATGTAAGCATTAAGTATAAAACACGTAGAAAACATAAGAGTAAATTTCCATAAATCTGAGCTACACTAAAGTTCCTTAGTTAGATAAAACTTCAAAAGCACAAGTGGCAAAAGACAAAATAATAAAATTTTACTCCATCAAACTTAAAAACTTTTATAATTCGAAGAACCTAACCAAGAAAGTTAAAAGTCAACACACAGGAGAAATCCAAGATGGCGGCATAGGTAAACACCTATACTGCTGCCTCGCACAACAATTTCAAAACTACAACTAAAAGACAGAACGAACATCATCCAGAGCCACAGGAAAGCTGGCTGAGTGGAAGTTCTACAACTAGAGGGAAAGAGAGGGGCTCACGGAGACCCAGAGGAGCTGCAAAAAGCTGAGGTATGGAGACGCGCGCTGAGAGAGTGGGTGCTGGAGTACCTGGCTGGCTTTCTCTGGCAGAAGGGAAACGGAGACTCCCAACGGCATTGAACCCCTTATCTTACGACACTAAATCCCAGATCCAGCCGAGACTCATTCGGGGGGAGTTTGGACTGTGAAAAGGGAGAAGTGCACGGAAATTTAGGGGAGTTGCAAAGGATCGGAGGTCTGGTCGCGCACGGCACCACGCGGAGGACGGATTGCTGATTGTGCCGCTGGCTTTCGCGAGTGGGCGGGAGACAGACCCTCCGAACTGTGCCACTTCTGAGTCCACTGAGCCCCTGTTTTGGGCAAAACCCTGGGGACCTAGACTCGTGTGGTCCTGGTTCGCAGGGGAGCCGGAAAGGCAGCGGTTAGAGGCGCTGCGGGTGCGCGCGCGCACAAGGACCGCTCCAGCCATTACCCAGTCACGTGAGACTCAGGGGCCGTGGAGGGCGGGGCGACTGGAAGGCAAGGCGGTCCCTTAAGCCCTGAGACTCCACCCCTCCCAAGCTCAACCGAGGCTTCTGCGGCTGATTACAGCACAGAAGTTTCCCCGGCACAGTGAAAATGCCGAGACAAGGGAAGGGATTACAAGCAAAAGAAATGGAGGAAAAAAAACGACTGGATATAGAGTTCAAAACCACGCTTATAAGGTTTTGCAAGAATATGCTAGAAAAGATGGATAAATTTAGTGAGACCCAAGAGGAGATGATAAATACACTGACTGAAATAAAAACTATTATGCAGAGTACTAACAGCAGACTAGAGAAAGGCAAGGATCAAGTCAAAAATTTGAAATATAAAGAAGCAGAAAACATTCAACTGGAAAAGCAAGAAGAGAAAAGAATCCAAAAATGTGAAGATAATGTAAGGAGCCTCTGGGACAGCTTCAAGCGTACCAACATCAGAATTGTGGGGGTGCCAGAAGAAGAGAGAGAGCAAGATACTGAAAACCTGTTTAAAGAAATAATGACTGAAAACTTCCCACATCTGGTAAAAGAAATAGACTTACAAGTCGAGGAAGCACACAGAACCCAAAAGAAAAGGAACCCAAAGAGGACTACACCAAGACACATCATAATTAAAATGCCAAGAGCAAAAGAGAAAGAGAGAATATTAAAAGCAGCAAGAGAAAAACAGTTTATTACCTACAAGGGAGCACCCATACGACTGTCAGCTGATTTCTCAACAGAAACGATGCAGGCCAGACGGGAGTGGCAAGAAATATTCAACGTGATGAACAACAAGAACCTACAACCAAGAATAATCTATCCAGCAAAGCTATCATTCAGAATTGAAGGGCAGATAAAGACCTTCACAGAGAAGAAAAAGCTAAAGGAGTTCATCAACTCCAAACCAGTATTATGTGAAATGCTGAAAGGTACCCTTTTAGAAGAGGAAGAAGAAAAAGGTAAAAGACAAAAAATTATGAACAACAAATACACATTTGTCAACAAGTGAATCTAAAAATTAAGTGAATTAAAAATCTGATCAACAGAATAAACTGGTGAATATAATAGAATCAGGAGCACAGAAAGGGAGTAGACTGATAATTCTCAGGAGGACAAAAATCATAAAGCATCAAAGAGACTGTGAAATTATAGCAGAAAGATTAAAGTTAGGTGAGGTAAATAAGTGATCAATCAAAGGACTTGTATGCATGCTTATAAACATAACCAATGATCACAGACACTGGGGGGTCGGGGTACGCCTGGGAGGGAGGGGGGCAATGGGGAGATATGTATAAAAATTAATAAAAAATTAATAAAAATTTAAATATTGGGAAAAAAAAGTCAACACACAGCCTGGGAAAAATATTGGTAAATTGTATATGTAGTAAAGGATTTGTGTCCATAGTATATAACAAATACTTATAACTTAATAATAAAAATATAAACAATCAACTAAAACAATAAGCAAAAGCTCAGCATCTTTAGTCGTTAGGGAAATTAAAACTACAATGCAATAAAACTACATTGAGAAACTATACACACCAACTAGGACGGTTATAATAAAAAAGACCATGACAAGTGTTGAAAAGGATAAGGAAAAATATGGGTACTTATATAGTATATTGCTAGTGTGAATGTAAAATAATAAATCAACTTTGAAAAATGTTTAACAGTTTCTCAAACTGTTCAACATAGAGTGTCCATGTGACCTAGCAATTTTACTATTAGATATAAAACCAAGACAAGTGTAAATATATATATCCACACAAAAAATTTTACATGAGTGTTCTAAGCAGCATTATAAACAATAATTTCAAAGTAGAAGCAATCTAAATTTCCATCAGTTGAAAAACAGGTAAATAAAACTTGCTTTATTTATAAAACAGAATAACATTTAGCAATACAAAGGAATAAAGTATTAATAAGATAAAGCATGGATGAACTTTGAAAACTTTATGCTAAGTTAAAGAAACCAGTCACAAAAACTAACATATTGGATGATTTCATTAATATGGCCAGAACAGGAAAATCTATAGGCAAAAATAGATTAACTAGAGACCTGGTGGATGACATTCCTGCACAGGTAGGGTCCTTTGGCCTGGCTGGCGATCAGGAGACTATTGGTGCCTTCCGGCTCCCAGCCAGGGCCTCCCTTCCCTAGCTCCCAGTTGCCAGCTTGGGCTGTCCTTCCCCAGCTGCCCGCCAGGGCCTACCTTTGTTCTACACAGCCCGCCAGTGGTCAGCACACATCATAGTGAGCAATCAAACTCCCAGACTCCCAGTCAAACTCCCAAAGGGACACTTTGCATATTAGACTTTTATATATATAGATGGTTGACGAGGGCTAGAGATGGAGGTGGAATGGAGAGTAACTGCTAATGGGCATAAAGTTTCTTTCAGGATGACAAAAAATGTTCTAATGTTAGATTGTTGTGAAAGTTGGACAACTCTAAGAGTATACTATTAAAAACCATTAAATTAAACATTTTAGTCTTGCTGGTGTTGCTCAGTGGTTGAGCATCCACCCATGAACCAGGAAGTCATGGTTTAGTTCTAGTTCAGGACACAGGCCCAAGTTGTGGGCTCAATCCCCAGTAGGGGTCATGCAGGAGGCGGCCTATTGATGATTCTCTCTTATCATTGATGTTTCCATCTTTCTCTCCATCTCCCTTCCTTTCTCTGAAGTCAGTAAAATATATTTTAAAAAGTAAACACCTTAACTGGGTGAATTGTATAGGATGGGAATTCTATCTCAATAAGCTGGTGTGTGTGTGTGTGTGTGTGTGTGTGTGTTCACACATTGGCTGAACTAAGGTGTACTCTCTATTGGCCTTGCAGAAGCAAGTTTCCATTGATTCTAGAGATAAAAGCAAATGAATTTTACCAATAATGATTGAGCATGGAAAAGGACGTTAAGCATCAGAGGTCTTGGATGATAATTTGATTGCAACCTTGTGAGAACTTGAGCAAAAGACAGCTAAGTAATTTGTGTCCAGACTTCTGACCTACAAAATCTGAGATAAAAATTAGAGTTGTTTAATACCACCAAGATTATGGTAATTTGTGATACACTTCTACCGGAAACCAAACATTGTCTCACTAATAGAAAGATGTGAACAGGAGACCAGAAGGCTGGTCAACCTTAATTGCTCTGAAAGGTCAGAGCTAATCACTCACTGCTTAGTTGAAACATTGTTAGCTGAAGCAGCCTCTACCTATTTGTTTCATGTTAATTTCTGTTCTTGTAATTTCCTGCCTAAAGGCTATGAGTGTGTCCCAAAGTCTTAATAAAAGGGAGAAAAAGGCCAGAGCAAGAGGTAGTCCTTTCCACTAGAGCAGCAGTTCTCAACCTGTGGGTCGCGACCCCTTTGGGGGTCGAACGACCCTTTCACAGGGGTCGCCTAAGGCTATTGGAAAACACCTATTTCCCATGGTCTTAGGAACCAACACACCACTCCTTGGTGTAGCAAAATGTAGTTTACTGTTGTTATATTAAGACTGTTACCCATGCTACACCATGATTCAAGACGAAATTTCATTTATTTGTAATTAGAAATAAATATTTCACAATATATAATTACATATTGTTTTTGTGATTAATCACTATGCTTTAATTATGTTCAATTTGTAACAATGAAAATACATCCTGCATATCAGATATTTACATTACAGTTCATAACAGTAGCAAAATTACAGTTATGAAGTAGCAACGAAAATAATTTTATGGTTGGGGATTACTATCACATGAGGAGCTGTCTTAAAGGGTAGCGGCATTAGGAAGGTTGAGAACCACTGCACTAGAGGAAGGCTTCTGCCTGGCCCCCCAATATCGCCAAATTAATGTTTTTCTAGTCTATCTTCATTTGTGTGTGGCCTCCTCCAGAACCCGAACCCTGAACGAGAACCCTGAACCACGTGGGATATGGAAAGGGGCTCCCACACACTTCTACTTTTGTTCACTTGGAACACTTTTGGAACCCAGCTACCATGACATTAGAAGTTCCAGTCACAAGGAGAAGCTTTACCCATGCTCCCAGCCAGCAGCCATCATCAAATGCAAGTGATGGGAGTGAGCCTCTTGGCAATCCAGCCCAACTAAGTCTGAGTGAAAGTGCTTGTGGGAGCCACAGAAGGACTACTGAGTTGTGCTTAGTCAACTCACAGACATGTGAGAGCTGTTATACATTTAAGTTTTAGGGAGGTGTGTTATACAGCTATAGATAGCAAGGAATTTTAAAATGCGTATTTTATTCACTCAAGCAGGTCTTTTATCTATTCTCTTAGTCTTAGAAGGAAATTTTGCTTTCCATTTTCTCCATAAAAAAGAAATTTTGCTTTCCATTTTCTCCATAAAAGAGAAATTTTGCTTTTCATTTTCTCCACTTGTTACTAGAATGTTATTACCATGGAGAAGTGGCAATAAATGGATTCCCTGTCTCTCTCTATAAAAGCCTAAGTTACTGAATGAGCAAACAACTGGTCAACTGGTTGCTATGACACACACTGACCACCAGGAGGCAGATGCTCAATGCAGGAGCTACCCCATGGTGGTCAGTGTGCTCCCACAGTGGGAGTGCCGCTCAGCTGACAGACCTGTCCCAGTAGCCCACCAGCCTGGCAGTAGCCACTCACTCCCTCAATATTCCTGCAGGTCCATCCATACCTGGAGAATGGGCTAGCCCGATGGACCAACGCCACCAGCAGGATCCCGACAGCACTGCCTGCCTCCTAGAAGTTGGCCTTGGGTACTGTGGCTGCTTCTCCTTCCTAGATGCTCTATGAGAAAGAAAGAATATAAAAACGGCTGCCAGGTAGCTCCCGACAACCAGTGAGAATGTTAGTGTCAGTGGAATGGATATGGATCCTGGGCCAGCAAGGGCATCTTACCGCTCACCCAGAGGGCCAATCATGTCTTGGCCCCCCTAACCCTCTCTGGACAGGCACCAGATGCAGGGTTCATGGCTGGTGAGTCCCACTGCCGTGGCAAAGCCTCTTCCCATCAGAACTGATTGGGCGCAGTGGGGCCAGGATGAGCAGGAGTGGCAGTTAAGAGTTGGACTGCAGGTTTCAGCCCAATCACCACAGGTCACACCTAGGGACCCCACCCATGCATGAATTTGTGCACTGGGCCTTTAGTGTTTTTATACTTCTGGTTGCTTAGTATTTTCATTGTACATAAAAAAAGTGTTAACATTTTAGTTTCTTGTGACCATATGTATTATTCATTGTGGCTAAAGCGAATTTGTTCACAAGCGTGATAATTATCTAACTCTGCATAGGAAAAGTTTTCATTACTGGAATAAAGCTTTTAACTCCAGTAAAAATTTTTTTCAAATATTCTTGGGCAAAAAGTGAGTGCATGAGCTTCAAATATGCTTTTTATTTTACTTTTTAAAATAAAAATCAACAGTTTTGGTGTTTGATTTTTCTTGAGAGTTTTTGCAGCTTCCTAAGAAAATAATTGCATTAGTCATCCTCTTGGCACTATATGGGTAGTAATCTTTTCCTTTTATCAGTCTCTCTCTTTCACAATTTTATAAGGTTCCTCACAAAGCCAAATTAATAGTTTTTCTTTCCTCAAAACTCATGTATGTGCAATTAATTATCAATGATCTCGGGAGAATAAAAGAAACAACTGTAAAATTCCCAGATTATTTTGATGGGGGCAGCTGTATTTTATAGGATATTTGAAGAAATAGCCTCCTACCTGTTAAATTTTTATTATAGACAAATAAGATTGTTTATTACCCAAATTAAGTAACTGTGTTATTATTAAGTTTTAGCAATATACTTGGAACTTAGTGATTTTTTTTACAAGTTCATTTGATAATCTCTCCATTTGACATGTAATAAAGGTATATGCCAAATTGCGAGTTAATGTACAAGTCTATTGCAAAAAGGCAAAGAAAGTTTTCAGACCTTTAAGCAATGTTCTTAAACTTTGATGCATATCTGAATCACCTGGGGAACTTGTTTTATTTGAGACTAGTTTTGGCTGGAGATAATGGGGTAACAGGAAATTTATTGCCCAGGATAATCAACCAAATGTATCAGAAGCACCTGAAAAGATACCAACACATTATAAAGCCTTTCCCTTTGATCTTGTCATGGCTGATTTCTCTCATAGAAACCTCAGCTGACAAAGCATCTTACCAGAGAAGCTCTCTTTGACCATCCAAATGAAATTATTCACCTGCCCAAATCCCTTCATCTTAACCCTTGGATACTTTCTCTGTTATTTGTTTATTTTATAATGAGTCACTCTTTTCTCTCACACTTCATGTTCTCCCAAAGAAATAACCTTGCTTCTCAATAGTGCCTGACAAATAGTAGAGTTTAGTCACTGTTTTCTGAGTGAATAAATGTCTGGCTTACTCGTAAATAATAATAATGCATAATAATGTTGTTGTTGATGATGATGAATATGCAGTTTTCATTAGTGGTCATTTAATATGATTGATAATGTTATATGTAAAATCTAACTGGAAAATTTCTCTAGCTGAGGGAATGTGCTTATCTAGCATCTTTGAAACACGAATTCACAGTTAGAATCACTGTTTTTTTTATGAAGTTAACTGGCCAGTGGAGTAGTTGCAGATCACAAACCAAATTTTCAATCTGACATTTTCATTGAATTTAATAAAGTGCTCCATTTTGCTCACAGTCTGGTAGGATATAATCAGGTATCAAAATTCATAAATGTAATAGGTTACTTTCTTTAGTAACTTTAAGACAAAATTCAGTTTTTGTCTTGAGCCCAGTCTTGTCACAGATATCATTAAATGTTATTATGATTTAAACTAAGAATTGAAGTAGGTGAGACCACATATAAAAGCAGTACATAAACATAGCATTAGGTTTTTTAAATATATGGGATTTGGAAGTAGATAGACCTAAGTTACAATCCCAGTTGTACCACTTCTTAAACTATATAACCTTGGGCAAGTCAATTAACATATTTATTAATTTGTGAAATGAATACAATATGACTTGCCTCCCAGGATTCTTTTAGGAAATTAAATCAGATAGCCCTATGAAAAAATGATTAGCACAGACTTTGACATATAATAACACTCAATTATGGTTATCATTATTATTTTTATCAGTTGTGGGAAAATGGTTTAAATAAATGAAGCTTAATTTCATTTTTTTTTATATCTTCCTTCATAGTACTCTCCTTCTTCAAGTTGGAAATTCCCCTTTCCTCATTCTTTCTAAGTTTAGTTTTTCCTCACTCCTGCTTTTCCTGCTAATGCTACTCATCCAAATAAATAAAAAGTCTTTATGGAAGGATCTGATTCTGTTTACTATTTCTACTTATCATAGTATTAAATTGATGTGCTATTATTGTGCCCATCTCAGTTTGGTTTTACATCTTACTCCAATTATGAGAGGAGAATTTCTGTCTCAAATTGAAGAACTTATTATCACCAAGCCAATAGTAGGGAGAGATTATCTTTGACAGAGATACATACCTATAAACACTGAGACAGTTGGTCTTAGTGAGATCTTACAGACACCTCCCACCTCCACCCCAATATGGCATGAGCATTGTGGCTTAGCAGTGGGCCAGAAAACTCCCATGTGACTATTGTACCCTAGATCCCCAATGACAGACCTTGGTCCTCTTTATCTTATTCATTCATTCAGATAGAAAAATTTACTGTGTAACTACTGAGTACAGTGCTCTTTTATATCAAGACAATTTCAGATCAAATAATATAATCTTTATCCTAATAAATTCTTCTAAAGAAAGCATATAAGCTGCTGATATTAATGTAAATGTAAGCAAGGCACTTGCTACATTTAGTCTGTGGAGCGGGGTGGCAGGGAGGGAGGGAGAAATATAAAAAGTTATATGAGTTACAATTACAAAACACAACTATGACCATTTGTTGTCTGTATATATACACTCTACTCAGAAATATTTAAGCGATAGCAGAAACACTACTATTAAATTTTAAAAAGATTTGATTTTAATTCTGTTGGATATGTAAACATCTTTAATTAGTTTGTTTTGCTGATGGGATAAATGAAATACAGCTACATGTATATAATGACATATACTGTATGTGTATGCCTACCTGTTACTTACTACCTATTCAGAAGATTGTGATGCACTGTAAATAGAGAAATGAAAAACAATTCCCAGAGAGAAAGTAGAATAAAATTGGCCCTACCACTAACTTAGTACTCAATTACACTAATAGTTTGAGGTCTATGCCAAATCGTTTTTCATTTAACTGTAGGATAGAAACTGTACCAGTTGTTACCTGCTCTTGCTTAGATAAGCAACTGTGGCAAACACTCCAGTGTGTTGCATGCTGATCTCATCAGGGAACATGTGTAGGTGGACTTCTTGGAAGCTTACGGTTCAAGGTCAGAAAAGCAAAAATTGTCCAAATTCATTCCTTACAGACATAAGAACAAACTCTTAACTGATTCCTGTCTCATTGCAGATATGAGTTTATTAGTAATAATGCTTTCATTACTAGATTTTTTTATGGTATATTAAAGTCTTCCAGAATTTTGGTGAAAAAATTACTTCCCTTTCCTATTCTATTCAGATCATGTTTTTTATTTTTTTGTTTTTTTGTTTTCTCAATATTCCAGAAAAAGACTTGCTTTGAAACATATACTGAATGTGCTACACAATCTTTCTGGACTGTGGAGACAGTAAAAATAGATTTAACATGATACCTCCTTTAAGAAACACAATGCAGCAGGCAAACTGGGTATGAAAAATAATATAAAAATTATTTAGAATACTAAGCTAGTTGCAATGGGCATACAAAACAGGAAAAAACCATGGGAATCACAGGAAACTTCACAAAAGAGACGATGTTGAGTCTTCAATGACACAAAGAGAGTGGAAGGGCATTCCAGGCAGAGAAGAGCATGAGCAAATCAATGGGAACTGGAAGAATGAGCAGTGTTTAAGAATGGAAGCAAGTCCAATTGGGCAAAACATAAAGTTTATATGGAGAAATAAAAAATGGTGAGAAGCTGGACTCTTGGCTCAAGAACCATGTTAAATGGTGAGGAAGGCCACCAGGAGTATTCTCATTGGTGAATGAGATGGTCAGACTTTTGCTTTTAAAAGATAACCCTTGTGGCAATGTGGAAGATGGACTGCCATGAGAAAACATTAAGGACAGAGAAATGAAAAGTTCAAGGCAGAGAGACTAGAAATGAACAAAAGACAATGTGTTTCAGCCATGCTTTTGCACTAGAATTGCAAAATTTGGTGACCAAATGGATTATAAAAGCATGAGGAAAGAATGAGTCAAAAATTTAATAATTGTATAAATTGTTATTGAGCAACTGCAATGTGCTGGATACTTTGCTGTCCATTGGGTATATAAAGGTTACTAAAACAAAGTCTCTGCAATTATGCAGCTGAGGGTCTTGTGAAAAGACAGAATGACCCCAAATTTCTAATTCAATTTATGGACTATTAGGAATGGGGAACCCTTTTACTGCCGAGGGCCCCTTGGATATTTATAACATCATTCGCAAGCCATGCAAAAATTATCAACTTAAAAATTAGCCTGCTGTATTTGATCAAACATTTAATTAACTCACCCCTAATGCCTTGGCAGGGCCAGACCTAATGATTTCATGGGCCTTATCTGGCCCAGAGGCCATACGTTCTCCACTGGACTAGAAGTAGATTGTGCTTGGAAACATAAGAAGTGTTAAAAGCTTAAGGACAATGAGATTTTTAGTTTGTTTTTAGACCTGGCAAGAATAAACTGTCTGAAGACCATAAAAGTGGAGATGAATGAGTGGCTGACCTGGAAAAGAGAAGAGAATTGATGCTCCATATCTGAGAATTTTGAGTTTAAATATTAGTCATGGGAATAAATTAAATTATTAAAGGAATGCAAATAGAAGAGAGCTAAAGATGCTAGAGGATATGTCTGAGCAGAGAAAAGGAGTTTAATATATGACTGAAAATGTGGTAAACAGAATTAAGAGGAGAACTCTAGGAGAAAAAAGGCGAAGAAAAAGTTAAAAAATAAAGTAGTGAGGTTTACTTAAAGCTAATGTTATCTTTGCTTCGGAGTAAGAATGACCTCATTGACCATAAATAACACCAAAGCTTACAGATATTTCTTCTACCCTGGGTTTTATTTTGTAAATCTTTCTTTATTGCAATTTATTCTCTACTAGGAGGGATACATGAGAAACTATCTGGACTGGTTAAAGATTTTGATATGAAGAGATAGTAAGGAATAGCTTTGGAAATCTTGGAACTAATTTCTTGTTTCAGAATTATCAGTAATTCCCACCAAAATCCATTTAGACAAATGTACTATGCACTAAATGGAAAAAGTTCAAGCACTGTGTGTTTCCTCTTGCTAGTAGTTATCAGCTATTATCTTTTGGAAAGATCCTGGGTATCTTTAAGTGGCATTATCTGTTGTTGCTGGAACACCCACAGAAGAGAATAAATGGTAGATGTGCACAATGGCTTGTGTTTTATTTAAACTATGGTAGAACTGCCTCAAAAGACAGTCAGGCATTTTTCCAGTGACCTAGGTACTGTAACTACTTTTCTGAACCTCCAATAAGAACAAGTTTAAAGAGAACACAGAATCATTTTACATTGTGAGAGGAAAAACTATCCTTTAGATAATTAGGACATTTTCAATGTTTATGGAGACAGGAGTGAGGTATTGTAATAGGTAAGGGCAGAAACTGTGATAATAGGATGCAATATTTAAAACTGAGATTGTCTTAGAAGATTTGGGCTGAATGTTGGTTAAGGTACAGTAAATGTTACTGCTATACCACTTTTATACGGAGTAGCAGGGAGGCTCACTCTGTAAATACTTCCTACTGTTTTGGCAAAATGTGAATTATTCCAGCTTGCAAAGCCATCTTTCTGCCAGCTGAAACACATTTGTATACTTTTGGTGCTAAAAGTGAGCCAGTGGAATCTCTTTTTACTACTGGATTCTAGTTCTTCAATTATGATAACACCGAGTAAGCAATCCCAGTTATCCTTAAAGCCTGAGAGCATGTGGATGATTTGGATGCAGCGCTTTAGCAACGTCTAGGCTGGGTTCCTTTGTTAGAGGTACATGAAGCCACAGATATGACCTTGCTACCTGGTTCATATCATCCTGCTTGGGAAAATGAAGGAAGCCAGGGCTCATTCTGGACAGTCATTTCGGTGCTTCAGTATATGTAACAATGGTCAGGTGGTCATAAGAAGAAGAAACTATGCAATTATGGTACATAACCCCACCCTACCTGAATGTCAACAGGAAGTTGATAATAAAAGCAAATTCCCACTGTTCTTAAATCAAGGGAGGTTTTTCTGAGAGGAAAACAGGACTTGTTTATTTTAGCTAAAATATAAAGCACTTCTTTAAAATAACAGCTATGATACAGCTTCTTGGGGCATTATTCTGTTTTTATATCCCCTTATTTTAACTTCCAAATAGAATTTGGTCTTTGGAGGAACTGTTTTTGTTACTGTTCAACTCTTGGTGCAAGTGATCATTGAAGGTGGGCCGCCTGCTGCTCTTAAAGTAATGAGGTGACATCATGACCAAAAGAAGCAGCTTGTCATTAAATTGCACCCACTCCTGCCCCAGGTGGGAATGACTGAACCAGAGAAACTGCATCTTGAAAGAAATTAGGGTGCGAGACTGTACAGGTAGGAATTCTCTTCAACAATTCATTTAAAGAATTGTTGGGGTGAGCTGAGATCTTTGTACCTTAGGTGTGGGAAAAAATTCTCAATGTTTTTTAAAATAGAATTAGGATGCTTACAAAAATAATGATTATCCCTATTATTATCAGAGATATATAGAATCCCAGTCTTTCCAGAATTATTCATTTTTCCTAATTATAGCCATAGAAACTTATTTAAGGGCTGTATTTGAGAGAGACAGACAAAATGATTTGGCCCCAAACTATTTTTTTCTTTCTCCCCCATGAAATAGTTGCACTGTTACTATTCTCTGCATGGCATTCAGTACTTGGTGACAGCACTTAAGAATCAGGTTGAAACTATTCTGTTCAATCAAGAACAAACTAAATGTCACAGACTCAATGTTCTAGATCAACAATTTCCAGGATTGATACATCTTAATCAAGTAATTAGGTGACTTCTTCCGTGGTGTTTTCCACACCGGAGAGAGGAACAGATTTGCCGCTTTGCTCCGATGGCTGCTAGCAGCAGTGTTGGTTGTTAACAGAGACATTTACACGGAACCACCAGTTGGCAGGGGCTAACACTTTGTTACTTGCTATTCCCACATGCTGAGGATTGTGGGAAGGCTGCCAAGCTTTCTGTCTCATGTAGCTCTTCAGTATAATAACAGCAACAGCATCAAAAAGCCTTGGGAAAAAAAGAAGAAACGTGAGTAAAGGAAACAATGAAACTAAGTCCCAGGTTTTATATTAAACATAAACAGAATGAGAGATTTTTTAGTTATATATTCTCTCTCTCTCTCTCTCTCTCTCTCTCTCTCTCTCTCTCTCTCTCTTTCTCTCACCCCCCCTCTTTATCCCCTCCTCCTTCTCTCCCTCCCTCCCATCCTTTTTTGCTCTCTCCCTCTCACCCTCTGCTTAAGAAGCAGTCTTTAAATTGAGATTGCTTCTCAAACTTTAAAGTCCTTTTAAATCTGTTTTGGGTCCTGTTAAAATAACAGATTCTGGTTCCGCATATTGCAGGTGGGAGCTAAGGCTATTCATGTCTAAGAAGTCCAGGTGACACTGATGCTAACAGTCTGGATTATTATTGGATAGAAAGGGCTGAGGGAATGGTAAAGGATGATAAAAGGAATAATACTTGACCAGATCTTGTAGTGATGGTGGTGCCAGTTTCCTGACAGGCAAGGGCTGTAAAATGACAATGATGCCTTATGATGTCTTTCTGCCTCACCCCTTTTAGATTCTGGGGATTGGACTATATATAAGCTATGATCTTATTTAGTAATCTCACTTGTACTAGATTTAGAAGATCTTGATTCTAGTTTTGTTTCTGTTATTAATTAGTTGTGTAATAACAGGCAAAACATTCACCTCCCTTGGTATCAATTTGCTCACTTGTACCTAAGGGGATTAGACATTATGTGCTGGACAGTTCTTTCAGTACTAACTTGATAAGATGTCATGGCCTATCTATTGAAAAGGTTGGACCTGTGTTTTTGTTATACTCCAAACCAGTAACACCTAAACTTGCTTTGATTGCTTTGTCTTTCATAAGACCTACAATAAGTACAATCAGCTTCAAAGAATGAATGAGTCTTTTCCACTATGTGTCCCTGACCCCATGAACATTTGAACCAAGTTATTGAGGGCTGACCATGACAAAGGCCAGGAGCTGGTGATTAAGCAGATTATATATATGTAGGGACATAACAATTCCAGAAGTTGAAATAGGATGGCTGGGAAGGTGAGGGGCATGGAGGAATGGTCTGGGAAAAGCCAGGTGTCCAGGTTGTAAGTAACATCAACAAGCAAGTAGTGGAGTTGACCATGAGGACTCCAATTTTCATTCCTGAGCAAGTGACTAAGATCAGAATTGGGCCCCTCTTAGATCAAGTAAGATAGCAGGTGGGGAATAGCATGAGAGGTGGGGAGGGCAGGCTTCATAATTTCTGAGCACTGTGCAAAATGAAAATGCAGAGCCCTTACTCAAAAAGTAGGAAACCAGTGACATGACTATACTAAAATATAAAGTTTTTTCTTTTCTTTCCAATCTTTCTCAATTTATCATGGTGTTTTTATTATTTAATATTCTAGTGAAAAAAATAAAAATTTTACATTATTAACAAGAGTTATATCATTTTAAAAATTATGCAATTCCAGCTTTAAATTAGAATAATATGAGCATTTAACTGTATGAGGAATTGCCAAAATGACATATTACATGGTTCATACATGAATATGTATTTTGTTCTCACCAGAAGAGTGAAAGCATGGCACAAAAATAATTCAACTAACAATTTTGACTTCTTTATATGCACAGATTTTATCTTTCCTTTTCTATCTATGTCATTGTGCTTCAGCATAATGGTTGACTAACATGACAAAGTAACATAAGAAAGAAAGGACACATTAGGGTTTCTTATTCATTTGTGATTTTTAGAATGCTATTGACATTTTTCTGTGTTAGAAGCAAGTTACAGTTTGAACACAAAGTGTGATCTTTTGAGACTGTCAGTCCTCCCCACCTCCACTTTACTTATAGATGTAACATGTTTATATTGTAATTACTCTGGGTCTTGCTGAACTTCCACACATCATAGATCCATTAGAATTCTAAATTTATGAGCATCATCAATACTAATTGGGAAACATCAATAGGAATAGAGAGGAAAGGAATGATGGACATGCATGTGGTGCGTATCTCCTCTTTTCATAGGCAAGTTAACTTACAAAACACAAGTTCAGAGATAAAATAGTTAAGAATTTCAAGACTCCAGCATCATAGTATTAAACCAAGTGTGAGACACCAGGCAACTGGAATGGTTAAATGTACATGAAGCTAATTCTGGATGTGAGAACAGAAAAAAATGAACCAAGGTAGTCATCAATCCAAAGAGTCAAGATAAAAATCTGGGAATTAGAACTGCATTATAGGATCATAATAGAGAAATTGGTTTAATTCAATGTTGAGACACTAAACTCAGGGAAATTCTGCAAGATTAAGAAAAGGATTAATCTCATTGTTTCGGGTTATATGAACTATGAAGTTTGGAAGTATGTGCCATAATTGGATAATGTAATGTATCTTATCAATGACTTTCATGTCATGAAAATTTGTGTAATATTTTCCTTACATTTCAGAAAATAAAGTTTAAAGGGAAACTGATTTTAAGGTTGAAGAAATAGATCTAATGGGATAAAGTGACATGATTTAGGTTACAAAGTTTCTTAGAATCAGGGTTAGAATATAAATTTCAAGAATCCTAACTCAATATCCTTTTGAGTTCCCGATGCTAGTTCCTTCAATAATTCATTAAGATGGCAAGAGTCTCTACTGGTAATATTGAAATATTTTTCATGTCTGTTAAAACAATGAGAAGAAAGTAAAGAGAAAATATACTATTGATAGCTTAATCAAATGCTAGAAAATGAGTCTTTTCTCTTTCTTGACTTTTGTGCAATAGTTTTAATGGAAGTAGTGTCTCTATAAGACTTTTGTGGTGTTGAGTTGGATAGTAAAGTATCTAAGAGGCTGGCTTATTCAGAAAGAGTGATTAATTATACTTAAAGTTGAAGCTGTGAGTAAGGCAGGGTCATAAAGTCAAATGTTATGTAGGTGGTTGCTGACAGATTAATGTGAAATGCATGAATGAGGGCTTCAAATAGCAACAAAGGACTCTAATGGCCTTCCAGCTTAAAATGTTGCCTGACAAGCTGTTCCTAACACAGCATCTCTGACTTCCCCTTCCCCACTAAAATTCTCATGAAGATAAAGAAAAAAAAACAACACAACAACAACAACAACAAAACTGGTAACAAAAACAAAATCTGTTAGTCCATTTTTGCCAAATATGAAAGCAAATTCAACTAACTAAAATAATTATGGAGCTTAACAACAAATGCAATGAATTCACTTTTTTCTCCAGAAATCAAGAAAAACCTTCAGCCTGAAAAGATAGGTCTCTAATTCAGAGATCCTGGTTTTGTACAAACTGAAAGCAAGTTGTTAGCTTTATGTATGTTGCACTTGAGATAATTAGAGTGCTCATACTTGTTTTCCAACCCCATTGGCACTTCCTCGGGTATATCCACTTCAAAACAGGCTTTCAGAGAACCTCATAAGTTGTGCGGTTGGGAACAGGATTGATTAGTTGGTAGTATACCAGTAGTGTATCTTGAGAGACATGATTCTAAGAAGTAGATCATGGTTAAGACATGGACAAAGAGAGCATTAATGGCTGAAAATTTGCATCCCCCTTTTTGTGTGCCATATATTCTGTAGGCTCAGAGTGTGAAAGAAATAGCAAAGATAGAATTAACCCCAAAGGATTTAGCAGAATAACATGAGTACTATGCTTAGCAGTGTTACCAGAGGCTGAGCTTCTTCAGCAGTGTCACAGAAAAATAATTTAAGGGACACTTGAAAAGAAGGAATTTAGTGTTAGTGGAAAGATTTATTAGAGCAAAAAGTGTCATGTGAAAATTCACTCTCAGAGAGGCAGAAAGTGCTGGCAGGTAACATTTTTAAATATGATCTTCTAGAAAAGCCAGAATAAAGTTTTAGACTGCTATGAGGTCCTTGCCTCCATATATTTCCTTAAGGTTTTGGAAAACAGCAGGCTTTCTTTTAAACTATCCAGTCTCTTTCCTGGTTTTTCCCAAGCTGGTCCTGGTGCCCTATCCCTACCCATTCTCTTCCTTGCATTCTCCAATCAAGTTCTTTCCCAAGTTAGTGCCTTCCCCATTTTATGGTCACGATTTTGGCTCCCACTCTACATGCCTTACAGTATTGCTTCATCATTTGACTTCTAGTATGCATGCACTTAGTGAAATAAATTTTACTTGTGATTTTTTCCCTTCTCCCCATTAATCCAGCAGAACAATGCTGGTTACCCCTCTACCTTTAGGGTGGGTATAAGGTTGTCTTTCCTGCCCAGTTGACTAGGTAGGATGTTGTCCAGAAAGTTGCTGGTTACTCCTTGAGGTAACTGTGAAACTGCTGTTTCCAGACTTAATCAGGCTTAATTTTTCCCCTTCTCTTTCATTAATAACTAATTAACTATTTGACACGAGGTTCTTGAACTTTTACTAGGACAGTGACCATGAATATATTTTCCAAGTTCAAATTAAGAAAAGATATCTACCGGTACCCAAGAAGACATTGGAAGTGGTCAAGAAAAAGCTACAAACCATTTTTCTAGTGAAAAATATTATTTCTGGTTAGAAAATATTTTATTACAGAATGGCTGGTGTGGGGAAATAAAAAAATCAATACTTCTTCTCCCACTTTCTAAGTTCTTCTAGCTGGGCTAATAATCACATTAACAGAGACAGATAAATTGGAGAAAATAAAAATTTAGTATATGCACATGGGGAATTTACATACTCATGAAAATTCCAAAAATAATGAGACAACATTGGATGGATGGGTATGTGTGTGTGTGTATGTGTGTAGATAGATAGATAGATAGATAGATAGATAGATAGATATAACATTTGAAAAAAGGAGAAAAGGGGAAGAACAGGATATTAGATTTCAGAAATGAGAATGAGCAATTTACAGGTAATTGAGGAAGAGCAGAATATATATGGCAGGGAAATTCTTGCTAGACAACTCAGAAGCAATGGGACTATCTAAGCTAGTGGTTCTCAACCTTTTTAATGCCGTGATCCTTTAATACAGTTCCTCATGTTGTGGTGACCCCCAACCATAAAATTATCTTCGTTGCTACTTCATAACTGTAATTTTGCTACTGTTATGAATTGTAATGTAAATATCTGTGTTTTCTGATGGTTTTAGGAGACCCTGCTAGTGGTTCTCAGCCTGTTAGATTCTAAGCTAACAGACCACTCCTATTTATCACACTTAATTCAAATTAGGCTAAGGCCGACATCCTGAGATATCCTTCCTGAAGCAGGTTTTTGTTTGTTTGTTTGTTTTTGTTTTTTCTGTATGAATCTATTGAACAGGAAAGGGAGGAGAGTCAAAGGTTCTTTCTAAATTTGTTTCTTAATAAACAGCTGAAAATCAAAATCCCAGATGAGCAGCTTCAGATAGCAAAACTGGTTCTTTTCATATAAGCATGATGAAGAAAAGGGAAACATCCTAAAGATTAAAAACAATGGCATATTTTTAAATATGATCTTCTAGAAAAGCCAGAATAAAGTTTTAGTAAACTCCTGGATGGCCTTAGTAGAATACACAATGACACATGTGAGAGATTATGTGAGAAGAGTGCCAAAGAACTGAGCAAAAGATATTGTGATGGCAAAGGAGCCTAGGGATATATAAAAGAACTGAAAGGTCACAATACACACAGCAGAGATAAAAATCTTTGTCAATGATAACAAGAACCAAATGAATATTCAGGAAGACTAAAATTTTTTACTTAGAGGGTAAATTGGTAAAGCCCTCTAAGAATATAGGTGATAGGACAGATGATAAGAAAAAAGATGACAGACATTGAAGAAAAATAATTTATACAATTTCTATAAAACAGTGATATTCCAGAAAAAGAGAAGAAAAAGAAACATGTAATAATCAATGATTTAATCAAAGAAGACACTTTGAAAAACAAAATAACTTCAGACCAAAATTATTCATTTTATTCAAAGCAAAATTATTCAAAAGGAACCCAACTAAAACTTATCGCAGCAAAATTTTGAAGTAAAAAAAATTAAGAGAAAATTTATATATATTCTGCAAAAGATAAATTGGTTACCTAAAAATAATTTGAACCTAGCTGATTTCATATCTCTTCTAAAACATTTACTATATGAGTAATTAGAAGGCAATAAAGAACTTCTTGAGACTACCTAGAGGTTTTAAAGGAAAAGATTTTGGTTAAATAATTTAAAAGCCAAATATTTTCTCTTGTGAAGGCAGTAGAAATATATAGATATCTTTTTGTCCCTATAGGAACAGAGACTTAAAGTGTGGTACCTTAGTGAGCTTTTTAGAAAAAAAAAATGTCTTTAAATGTTTACCCTGGTTACCTGAGAAATTATTCAAAAAGAAAACAAAATTAGCAAATCATTATATTAAAGAATTTATGTTAAGCCAGTTAAGTTTGAAGTTAAATAAATTATTTTACACAGGTTTTATAAAACAAATCTAAATGTAAAATACATTATTAAAATAATACATACTTATACTATACATAAAAATAACATTTAAATCTTAGAAAATGCATTTAAGCAGTATAAAATGGAAGCTTAGGAATTAAAAGTGTGTTAAATTCTACTGCCATGAAGTAGCATGATAAGTAATATAGTTCATGCTTGCTTATAATATTTAGAAATAGAATGATTTCAAAATAATTTTAATATTTAAAAGAAAACCATGAAAATTACAAAAATTATATAAACAACTCTATAAAAGTTAAAAGTAAAGAAATTATAATCTACAAAGAACATTATTAAAAACCATAATAAAGCACAAGAAACTTAAACCATTAAATCAAGATTGCATAAGTATAATGAAGTATTATGATTATTAAAAGTAAATCATTTAAAATATCTTATTAAAGTTATGTAATATAGACAATTCAACATGCAGAGGTAAATTTTTAACATTAAATGTCTGTTATTAAAAAGATGAAATTTCCAAAACCAATGACTTCTGTCTTCACTTTTAGGAAGTAAGAAAAAAAAATCTTAACCCAAAGGAAAAATAAATAGTAGCAATTTTACCAAAACTCTTTCAGACAATTGAAAAGAAGAAATATTTCTAACTTATTCAATGAATTGAGCAGTACTCTGTTACCAAAGCTAGAAAAACACATTTCAGATGAAGGAAACTACAGACCAATATCCCCCATGTACATAGATATAAATTTCTGAACAAAATTTTACCAAATTGAATTCAAATATATATATTTGAATATATATATTTCAACTGGTGGGCCACAAGAATTTTTAAAACATGCAGTATCTCTATTTAGTCTGGGACCCTGATGTCTTTTCCCTTAAATTGTCAAGTGAAAAATGGGAACAGCTAATATAAAATAGCTGTTCTATATGAATGAATCAAAATTATACCTACTTTTTGTCAGATTGGCAAAAAATATAAAATATTTTTGGTGTGCCACAGAACTTTAGTAATCAGTGTATGTGTACTATGAGATGAAAAAGGTTAAAAAAATGACATAATAGATAATAGTACATCATGACCAAGTGGAGTTTATCTCAGGAATGCAAGGTTGCTTTAACATTTGGAAATCAATTATTGAATGTACTTGAGCATATTAATAAACTAGAAGAGAAAACCATGTGACAATTTCAATAACCAGAAGAAAAGCATTTGATAAAATCCAACATTTATTTCTCAGCACACTAAGAATAGGAGGGCTGAAACCGGTTTGGATCAGTGGAGAGAGCATCGGCCTGTGGACTGAGGGGTCCCAGGTTCGATTCTGGTCAAGGGCATGTATCTTGCTTGCGGGCACATCCCCAGTCAGGGGCCTGCAGGAGGCAGCTGATCGATGTCTCTCTCTCATCGATGTTTCTAACTCTCTATCCTCCTTCCGTCCTCTCTGTAAAAACTCAATTAAAAAAAAAAAGAATAAGAGGGAACACCCTTAACCTCATAATGTATATCTAAGAAAAGCATACAATATGATACTTAATAGTAAAAAACAATGTATTTTCCATAGAATCAGGAATAGACAACAGACATGAATGTTTGTTCTCATCATTTCTACTCCAATATTATACTGGAGATTCAAGCCAGTGCAATTAGGCAAGAAAAAGAAATAAAAGGGAAAGGAAGAAATAAAACTGTTTTTTATTCAGAGATGATATGATTATAGAAAATCCATTGAAATCTATATCAAGCTACTATAACAATAAATGAGTTTAGCAATATTGCATGATGAAAGATCAATGTGCAAAAAGCAATTATATTTTTACATATCAATGAGCAATTAGAAATTGAAATGATGAAAAACAATGCCATTTATAATAGTATAAAACTATAAAATGATAGATTTGACTTGAGGTTGCAAGGTTTGTATAGTAAAAACTACAAAATGTTCCTGTAAAAAATTAGAGGATTTAAATATATAGAAGGAAATACTTTGTATATGGATCAGAAGTCTCAACATTTTTAAGCTGTTAATTCTTCTTAAATTAAGCTAAAACGTTAGTGCAACACTATCAAAATCCCAGTTGTTTTAGGAATGGACATTGACAATTTCTTTTGAAAATTCATATGAAATGCAAAGTCTCTGGAGTAGTAAAAACTCCTTTCTAAAAGAACTAAGTTAAATGATTAACGTTACATGATTTCAAAAGTTTTAATAAACAAGAATAATCAAAGCTGTGTGGTATTGGTATTGAGAGAGAACAATGGGTAATTGTTAAAAAAAAATAGACTCTCTATGCAATAAGTGGTTTTGGGAAAATTAAACAGATACATGCAAAAAATGAAACCAGACCACCAACTTACATTATACACAAAAATAAACTCAAAATGAATAAAGCAATTAAATGTAAGATGAAAAAACATAAAAATCTTAGAAGAATCCGCAGGCAGCAAAAGTTATACTCACCCACACATAGACAACTAAATTTTGACCTAGCTTTTTACCAGAAAACGGAATGTTTTTTGACTTTGATATAGGCTAAGATTTCTTAGATAAGATACCAAAGATTTGAAATACAAAGAAGCAGAAAACACTCAACTGGAAAAGCAAAAAGAAAAAAAGAGTCCAAAAATGTGAAGATAGTGTAAAGGAGCCTCTGGGACAACTTCAAGCATACCAACATCAGAACTATGGGAGTGCCAGAAAAAGAAAGAGAATGAGATACTGAAAACCTATTTGAAGAAATAATGACTGAAAACTTCCCCACCTGGTGAAAGAAATAGACTTACAAGTCCAGGAAGCACACAGAATCCCAAACAAAAGGAATCCAAAGAGGACCACACCAAGACACATCATAATTAAAATGCCAAGAGCAAAAGACAAAGAGAATATTAAAAGCAGCAAGAGAAAAACAGTTAATTACCTACAAGGGAGCACCCATATGATTCTAAGCTGATTTTTCAACAGAAACTATGGAGGCCAGAGAGGAGTGGCAAGAAATATTCAACATGATGAATAGCAAGAACCTACAACCATGATTACTCTACCTAGCAAAGCTATCATTCAGAATTTAAGGTCAGATAAAGAGCTTCATGGATAAGAAAAAACTAAAGGAGTTCATCAACACCAAACCCGTATTATATGAAATGCTGAAAGATACTCTTTAAGAAGTGGAAGAAGAAGAAGAAAAAGGTGAAGATAAAAATTATGAACAAAAAATAGATATTTATCAACAAGTGAATCTAAAAATCCAGTGAATAAAAAATCTGATGAACAGATTTAATATAATAGAATCAGGGGCATAGAAAGAGAGTGGACTGACAATTCTCAGGGGGAAGGAGTGAGGAGGTTGAGGGGAGAGACTGGACAAAAATCGTGTATCTATGGATGAAGACAATGGAAGTGGGAGGTAAGGGCATAGGGTGGGGTGGGACCCACGTGGAGGGCAGCTATGGGGGGGAAAAAGAGGAGCAATTGTAATAATCTGAACAATAAAGATTTATTAAATTTAAAAAAAATTCAAAAGAAGAGTAATATTCCATGACACAGGAAAAGTGTATGAAATTCCAAATTTAGCTTTCATAAATAAAGTTTTATTGGAACACACAAAAATTATTTAAGTTTCAGGTGCACAATCTATATTAATAAAAGGATAATATGCTAATTAGATGGGGTAGCTGAACCACCTTCCAGATAACCTTCTAGAAAAAGCCATAGCTGTGAGGGCTGAGACCCTTTCACAAATTTCGTGCATTGGGCCTCTAGTTCTATAATAAATCATCTGTATATTGTGTGTTCACCACCCAAAGTCAAGACTTCTTTCAACACATTTATGCCCCCTTTATCCTCTTCTATCTTTCCCCACCATCCCCCTTTTCCCTCTGGTAATCACCATATTGTTGTCTGTGTCTATGAGATTTTTTGTTTGTTTTTGCTTAATCTTGTTGCCTATTTCACCCAGTCCCCCAACTGCCCTCCTCTCTGAAAGCTGTCAATCTATTCTCTATATCTGAATCTGTTTCTGTTCTATTTATTAATTTTGTTCATTAGATTCTATATACAGTGTGGTACAAAAGTAGGTATACAGTTTAGAGTATTGGAAACAGAATATATTCTTGAATTACTATTTATTAATTATTGGATTATTTTCTATACTTTTGTTCCACTCTCTATAAGTTAAATAATATGGTATTTATCTTTCTTTTACTGACTTATTTCACTTAACACAATACCCTTAGGTCCCTCCATGCTGTCGCAAAAAGTAAGATTGCTTTCTTGTTTTACAGTGGAGTAGTATTCCACTGTGTAAATGTACCACCACTTTTTAATCCATTCTTCCATCTACTGATAGGCACTTCACAGCTTCTAAATCTTGGCTATTTTAGATAGGGCTACAGTGAACATAGGGGTGTATATATTATTTTGAATCACTGTTTCGAGTTTTTTCAGATATATTCCCAGAAGAGGAGTTGCTGGGTCATAAGGTTCCATTTTTTTTTTTTTTTAGGAAACTCCATACCATTTTCCATAGTGGCTGTACAAATCTGTATCCCCACCAATAGTGCATGAGGGTTCTCTTTTCTCCACATCCTAGCCAACACTTATTTGTTGATTTATTGATGTTAGCCATTCTGACAGGTGTAAGGTGGTACTCATTGTGGTTTTAATTTGCATTTTTCTGATGATTAGTGACCTTGAGCTTCTTTTCACATGTCTATTGTTGGTTATTTTAATCCATAGGTTCACCCATTCAAATAGCTTAGAAGTTAATTTTCTATTTTTTCCCTCTCCCCGCCCCTTTTTTTTGCCAAACATTTAGTCAAACAATAACAAGAAAGGTTGTCTACTTTTCTCATACTAGAATCTTGAGAAATTTTTCTTCTTTAGCTAGTAAACATTTTTTTCCATTTTACTTTTTGCATTTTGTATAGAGAAAGTTGAGGGAGAGAAGGAGGGAGGGAGGGAGGGAGGGAGGGAGAGAGAGAGAGAGAGTGAGAGAGAGAGAGAGATTGGGAATTGAACCCACAATGTGTGTGTGTGTGTGTGTGTGTGTGTGTGTGTGTGTGTGTGTGTGTGAGACAATATCCCAACCCAACCAACCCAATTGAGTCACCCGGCCAGGGCCAAACAATTTTTATGGTATACATCTTTACTGGCCAGAATTTTTTTTAAAATATATTTTATTGATTTTTTACAGAGAGGAAGGGAAAGAGAGAGAAAGTCAGAAACATCAATGAGAGAGAGACATCCATCAGCCACCTCCTGCATGCCCCACAGTGGAGATGTGCCCGCAAGCAAGGTACATGCCCCAACCGGAATCGAACTTGGGACCCTTTAGTCCGCAAGCCGACACTCTATCCACTGAGCCAAACCAGTCTCAGCATGGCCAGAATTTTTAAAGAAAACAATTTATTAGTCACTGGTTTTATGCCATATTGATATAGTCTTGTATCTATCTTCTTGCTCTTAGTCTTGCCTCCTACAGGCATAATATCTCTGGAGAACTTCAAAGTAAAATAGAATTAATTGAAATTTTTATTTGAACCTTTCAGAAAAGTCATATCATTGGTGAATAAAGGCATAAGTTTGTTCTTGATTCAAAAACTGCATATAGGAGACATTCCTAAAGAATTTGTGAGAAGTACTGCATAGGCACAAAATTACATCAAAAGAGATGAGGCAACCCCTAAGGAATGAATGAAAGAAATTCATTCAATAGGAGAAATCAATAAAAGAAGCAGCCTGGATTTACATTATACTTATATTTATCTTGAAACAGAGAGTTTTGATCACTTGTTACTTGATCATTTCAAACCATTGTGCTGTCTCTATTTTTCTTGACAAGGGAACCTTATATATAAGTGTTGTGCTAAACTGGCTGGGAGAGAGGGCATTTTGAACAGTTTTTCTCTCTAATTTTTTGGGAACTTACATGGCAGCACTGTTAAATGGCACAGCCAGGATGCCAGCTCCGGAGTCTTACCTCAACCTCCTGCTCTTTGTATGCTGTAATGCTTTCAGACAGGTATTCTATAGTTCTTGTTAGAACCCTGAAACTGAACTGATTATCATTTCATTTGTTTGTTTGTTTGAGGGAAGAAGAGGAAAAGAGTACAAGACAACAGGTTGGGAGTAAGAGGTAGTTGCATATATGTAAAGAATGAACAATGAAAGAGAGTGGATACATTTCTCATACAACATGTCCATTAATCAATCATGTTTCATGTCTTACTTAATGCTTTATCAGCTCACAAAAGTAACCCAGTTTAGCATTGGGAGAGACCAGGTCAGCAAGAGAGGGCAGTTGGGGGGACCCAGGCTTGCAGGGGAGGGCAGTTGTGGGCAATCAGGCAAGCAGGGAGGGCAGTTGGGGGAGACCAGGCCAACAGGGGAGGGCAGTTGAGGGGAGGGACCTAGGCCTACAAGGGATGGCAGTTGGGGGGTGCCCAGGCCTGCAGGGGAGGACAGTTAGGGGTGACCAGACTGGCAGGGAAGGGCAGTTAGGGTGACCAGGCCAGCAGGGAAGGCAGTTAGGGGCAATTAGGCCATCCAGGAGCAGTTAGGCATCAATCAGGCTGGCAGAGGAGTGGTTAGAGGTGGTCAGGCTGACAGGCAGAAGCGGTTAGGGGCAATCAAGCAGAGGCAGGCAAGCAGTTGGGAGCCAGCAGTCCTGCATTGTGAATTGGGTAATGGCTTGGTCTCTCCCAACTGCCTTCCTCTGCTAGCCTGGTCACTGCTAACTGCTCACAA
The DNA here is from genome assembly GCA_011751065.1 of Lasiurus cinereus. Taxonomy (NCBI): domain Eukaryota; kingdom Metazoa; phylum Chordata; class Mammalia; order Chiroptera; family Vespertilionidae; genus Lasiurus; species Lasiurus cinereus. The sequence continues at coordinate 6,072,672 of JAAGEH010000392.1, forward strand.
CTGCCTTCCCCTGCAGGCCATCTTGTGGCATCTTGTGTCCACATGGGGCAGCCATCTTTGACCACATGGGGGCAGCCATCTTGTGTCTTGTAATGACAGTCAATTTGCAAATTACTCTTTTATTAGGATGGTAGGTTCGGGTATTTGGTCTGCTTACATGACTCCTGTAGGTCAAAGTCACCTACTGATTTTTACTAAACAACTAGGTGGAATCTACAGTGCATATCCTAAATAGAAAGAAATTAACAGTTTTTTTATTTCCTAACAGCCTTGTCTTTGTGGAGATTCTTGGCATTTTTTTTTTCTTTATAGAAGTGAAAAAACAATGCTGCAGTGGAATGACAAAATAAGGAGAAGGGCAGGAGGGTTTGCTGGGCTCTGAAATCTCAAAGAGTAAAAAATAATGCAACTGTCTTATAAATGCTTGTTAACACTCATCATTTAGAGCACAGTTTCACAAAGATTAGTTTGGATTTGTTGTAAGCCTATCTCAGTAGCAGAGTCATTTGTACTTCTTGCCTATGGGAACAGCTGCTATTTAGTTACTTGATTGGAGAGACTCGCACCCTCTTAGTCCTTTCCCGTGGGCTCTGAAACTATCTCACTGGGGTTTTGGAATCTGAGCCAGGTTCTTCATATTTTATTCAAGCCAATTTATTGTCCAAATAGAGTCTTTAAAATGTGACATGACTGTAACAGTATTGTTCATCCTCTGCCTAGAAACATGGCTGGCAGGTGGGGGGCTCTGCCAGTCTTGAATTAGATATCCTTGTCACTGCCAATAAAAGGAGGTCATCATACCTCTGGAGTGTATCCTGACCCACTCAGTTAAACTCTCCAGATGTTCGTGGTTTGCTGATGCAGCTGTCCTGTCTTCACAGTGTTTTCTAAGAGACCCAAATTGAAATTTGAATGAACCAGAAGCTCAGTCTCTGAAGAAGGTCTCCTGTGAACACATTATCATTGAAATGCTAGCACAGTGCTGGTGCTGAGGTGTACAGTAGTATGGTGAGAGAGCCAGTACATGAGTCCTTACCCAAGAGACCACTATTCATGGGTTTCTTAGGTGGGAATATTAATGCTCCAAACTCTGGACATGACCCTCAACTATCTAAATTTTCAAGTTGAAGATTCCTAGGTGTCAAAGGGTAACTATTACAAAGATAGCCCAAGACTGACATGAACTTCATTTCATCTCTCCTCCCCAAAACTTAAAAATTTCAAAATGGTTACATTAGGACAAATCATGCAGAAACACTCCAGCTGCTCACTATTTGGCTAAAGACTAATTCTGCACCCTCATCCTACTCCACTTTTCTTTTTTACTTTGTTTTTCAGAGAATTTGGTATCAAGAACCTTATTTATCTATAATTACCACTGCATTCTTGACTTTTTTTCCTACTCTTCATTTAAAAAAATAATTTTAACTGTAATATTTGGTTCACTCCAACTTCTCAATCCTTAGTAATCCCACCAAAAATTCAAATTACATTTTCAAACGGTGTTTGGCATCATTTGTTTCTCTGTAGTGGGGATAAAGGGTTTGTGTTAGATTGTGGAGATACAACAATGCAGTGAAAAGTACATAAGCTTTAAAACCAGACAGACCTAGTTCAAATCTAGCTTGGTTCAAATCTGTGGCCGTGAGCAAGTTATTTGTTGACTTTTTTTGTTTTGCTTTTCATTTATTTATTTATTTTTTTAAATCTTTATTGTTGAAAGTATTACATATGCCCCCCCTCCCTTTGTCCCATTGACCCATTCTAGCCCACCTCTACACCAGGCCTTCACTTATTTACTTTTCTAAGAATTATTTTATTCAACTATGAAAAGGAGGGAAACATAAGCAACTAAGAGATGTGAAAATGAAATGAAATAAAATGTATAATATGCAATGCATACAATATACAATGTGCTTGACTCATAATAGGATATCATTTCATACTAGCACTCTTTCCCCCTGTTTGAGTGGGAAGTCACTGGCTCCAGATTTGTTTATTTTATTTTTTTAATAAATCTTTATTGTTCAGATTATTACAATTGTTCCTCTTTTTCCCCCCATAGCTCTCCTCCATCCAGTTCCCCACCACTGTCCTCATCCATAGGTATATGATTTTTGTCCAGTCTCTTCCTGTATTTCCCACACTCCTTTCCCCCTGAGTATTGTCAGTCTATTCCTTTTTTATGCCCCTGATTCTATTATATTCACCAGTTTATTCTGTTCATCAGATTTTTTATTCACTAGATTTTTAGATTCACTTATTGATAGATATGTATTTGTTGTTCACAGTGTTACAGTGTTTATCTTTATCTTTTTCTTCTTCTGCCTCATCTTAAAGGATACCTTTCACCATTTCATATAATACTGGTTTGGTGGTGATGAACTTCTTTAGCATTTTTTTTTAAATCTCTGAAGCTCTTTATCTGCCCTTCAATTTTAAATGATAGCTTTGCTGGGTAGAGTAATCTTGGTTGTAGATTATTGCTTTTCATCACTGAATATTTCTTGCCACTCACATGTGGCCTGCATAGTTTCTGTTGAGAAATCAGCTGACAATCATATGTGTACTTCCTTGTAAGTAAGTAACTGTTTTTCTCTTGCTGCTTTTAATATTCTCTCTTTGTCTTTTGCTCTTGGCATTTTAATTATGATGTATCTTGGTGTGGTCCTCTTTGGATTCCTTTTGTTTAGGATTCTGTGTGCTTCTTGGACTTGTAAGTCTATTTCTTTCACCAGGTGGGGAAGTTTTCAGTCATTATTTCTTCAAATAGGTTTTCAGTATCTTGCTCTCTCTCTTCTTCTGGCACCCCCATAATTTGAATGTTGGTACACTTGAAGTTGTCCCAGAGGCTCCTTTACACTATCTTCATATTTTTAGATATTTTTTTTCTTTTTCAATTGGGTGGTTTTTGCTTCTTTGTATTTTAAAATCTTTGATTTGATTCTTATGATCCTCTAGTCTGCTGTTGGACATCTGTATATATATATTTTTTATTTCAGTCAGTGTATGCTTAATTTCTAGTAGATCCTTTGTCATATCCTCGAAGGTCTTGCTAAATTTATCAGCCTTTTCTAGAAAGTTTTTGAAAAGCCTTATAATCGTTGTTTTTAACTCTATATCTAGTCATTTTCTTTCCACCATTTCTTTCATTTGTGACCTTTTTGTTTGTCTCCTCACTTTGGCTGCTTCCCTGAATTAATAGAGTGACTTTGTGTGCTAGGTGTCCTATAGGGCCCAGTGGCTCAGTGTCCCCAGTTACCTGAGGTAGATACTCTTGGTGTACCTCTTTGTGTAGTTTTGTTGTAGTTAAGCCTTGATTGTTGTTGGTATCACTGAAGGGAACTGATCTCCAGGCTAATTGGCTGTGAGGATCAGTTGTGTCTATTATGGGAGAACTTATGTGCTGGAAAAACACTTATGAGACAAGATTTGCTTCAGTGGTCTTTGGTGCTCACTGAGTCTTCCCCCTGAGTGTGTCGTTTATTGATCCCACTCTGATCCCTGGTTATTTTGGCTCTTGGATCTCCAAGGAGGTGCAAATTTAGCCTCTGCCTGAGGCCGCCCAACAGGAGCTACAAAGAGATGTGCAGATTCCTCTTATTTGTTTGGATTTTGGAGGTACCCAGATGAGGCCCAGCTGTGAAGCTATGCAAGCTGCTGTGGAGCCTTGAGCCTGCTTTTTGGATGTTCTTTGTCTCACTGACTCATCTGCAGGTAAGTTTAAAATTCAAAGGACCAGGCCATTCATATGCAAACGTGTTTGCACTCAGCTTGGATGGGGAGGAGTCTCAGGGCAGAGCAAATAGCTATGGCTTCATGGAGTGGGATAACAGCGCAGGGCAAATAGCAATGGCTTCCCATCAGCCCTGCCCTAAGGGGCCCCTGGTTCTCAGTGTCCTGCTGTCCTGCTGTAAGCACCTCTGAGAGAAAGCTGCCCTTAAGTTTTGCCTGCTGCCAGACAGTCCAGTTTCTCCCAATATGAGTCTGGGTCCCCAGAGTCTGACCTGGAACTGGTATTCAGAGCAATTGGGAGCTTTTATTTCCCTCCAGATTGAGAAAGCCCATTGCATACTCAGTTGCCAGCCCTCTCCACACATGCCTTGTACTGCTGCCTTCTATAGCTCCTGTAAGTCTCATTGTGCTTTTCTCTTTCCTTCTAATTATATAATTTCCACTCAACTAGCCTTCCTGTGGTTCTGGATGATGTCTGTTTTGTCTTTTAGTTGTAGTTTTGAAATTGCTGTGCAAGGCAGCAGTTTAGGTATTTACCTATGCTGCCATCTTGGTTTCTCTCTGGCTCCAGATTCTTGGGCAAATGCCTACACTAGTGGTTGAAAAACCATGGCTTATGAGCCACATGCAGCTCTTTTGCCTCTTGAGTGTGGCTCTTCCACAAAATACCACGGCCTGGGCAAGTCTATTTTGAAGAAGTGGCATTAGAAGAAGTTTAAGTTTAAAAAATGTGGCTCTCAAAAGAAATTTCAATTGTTGTGCTATTGATATTTGACTCTGTTGACTAATGAGTTTGCCAACCTGGCCTAGACCATAACTTTGAGCTATTTTTTTTATTATCAGTAGCTATATTGTTCTTCAATACATATCTTGTAATATAAAATATATCATCAGAGAAGAAGGTGGAGCTTCCCTGGATTTTGTTGTATTGAAGCTCTGACACATCAGCCCCTCAGAAGCCTCTTGTAGTCATCCAGAAGCAACATCCATGGCAAGTTTGATGAAAGCAGAATCATGTAGTTTTAAAGCTAGAGCCATCTTAGATGGCATATAGACCAGTGACTTTCAAATTTCTTTGTCACACACACTATGAAATACAGTGTGACATAATACTCATAATATATACATAAATCTACTAAAGTAATACTTTTACTATGGGTAATATATTTTCTATTTTGTCTCATTTAAAAATAATGTTTTTCAGTGCCACTAAATTGACTTCATGACTTGTGATTTGGAAAAAAGTCTATTTACAACCAATAGATGCCTATTAAAGCCAAAGATTTTGAAATCTAGAACTTTTCTTTGTCAATATTTCTATCTTGTCACCCTAATAACAGCTCTGTGGTTTATTTTCACTGTTCATACATAAATATTATCCCTGAAGGGTTTCAGAGTTTAAACATGTTGTTTACCATGGGCTGATTCTGAACAAAATTCATGGTGCCAAACAGAACACACCTAAGATGTTGATGTGAAAGTTTTCCATGCCATGAGTCTAGGTCCTCAGACTCAGTACTTCTCTGACATGTCCCAAGGGCTATTAATGTGTTCTGACCTTGTGAATAACACATTGATATAACAAGTCTGAATCATGTTTTCTTGAGAGAAAAAAAATGGGTGAAAGTTCAACAATAATTGCATACGTTAATCTTTCCTCTAATCCACCTGGTTTGATGGATGAAATAGAGAAATTGAAAAAAAATGAGTGTTAACACAGCTGTTCCCAACATCATGCCAGCTTCTGGTAATTCCCGGCTTCTGCCTCTGCCCAATGACTTGTCTGTTTCTGCCCAGGTTGGTGTTTTTTCTCAACTTTCTTTCTTTCTTTTTTTTTTTTTAAACTGAAGATCACACATTATTTCTTCACCTGGGACCCTTGTTCCTTAGATTCCTGATATGAGTTATTTCAGGCCAAAATCACTTCTTCTAATCTTAAATTGTCATGGCAATTAAGAAGGTATCCCCTTTGAATGATGCTTCAAGGCGCCAAAATATTTCTTATCCCTAGAGAATTGGGAAGACAACTTTAAATAACTGTCTCATGTAAGAAATATTATTGAATCATCAGTTTATTTTTTAAAAATCAATGTGGCTGCTGAAATCTACATATAGCTTGAAATAATTATTGAATTGTGCTGTGGGTGTCCTGGTCCCTGAAACTCTGGTGAGTCTCCTAGGGGAATAGATGTCACATGTGGAGAAGCATGGGAAGAGCCTGGGTTCAAATCCCATCAGTGACCAGTTTTGTGAATTGGGCAAGTATGCTCTGTTATAAATTGTGATTTCTAGTGACTTTTCTTATATTTAACATTAGACTGTAAGAAAAACTGGCTAATGAGATAGAACTGTTAAGCTCATCATTGGTGATAAAATGTGGATTTAAAATACATACTTAACTTTTCTGGGTAATAATTATTGGGTCAAATAATCCCTAAGAATGGATATCTTTAATTATTCAGATTTAATAATTATTATCCATCAAATTTCCAACTGTGTTTTTGACACTTGTATCTCTACAAGGTGATAGCATGTCATTTCCACCCTGTTTGTGGCAAGTCATCACCTCGTTTCATATCACAATGGTCTATTACTTACAGAGCTATCCCACTGTCTGCCTCCTCAGTTGGATTAACTCATTCACAGAGACTTTTTGGAAAGTTCCCATGAAAGTAAAATCTTTGGTTCTTGTCATTTCAATCACATTCATTTGTATTGTTCTTTGAGAATATTAAATTATTCAGAATCATAGACAGATTGAAAGGAAGAAGCCTTATTTTGACCTCAATTAGACACATATTCTTCTCTCACTTCCCATGTCATAGAGCCTGAGAACATGACCATAGCCTGTACTCATATACATATCACTGCAGATGCTGTTGGAAATTCTACTTCTTTCTATCTTGTTTTTCAGAAAAAAAGAAATAATGTTTGAAAGAAGAAGCAAAGATTATTCAAATATTATAAGCTTATCTTTTTTGCCCTATTTTTTTAGGTGTTTCCAGAGTTCACTGAGGTTCTCTGCAATTGACTCCATGCATAATATTTATATATAGTCCTTAGCTCATTGCGGATCTTGCCCTTTGCCCTGCAGATTTTCTTCAGAGCTTTAATTAAAGGCTCTGGGAAATAGAAAGGAAGAAAGAAAGGAAGAAAGAAAGAAAGAAAGGAAGAAAGAAAGAAAGAAAGAAAGAAAGAAAGAAAGAAAGAAAGAAAGAAAGAAAGAATACAAGTCTTCTTTAGGATGTTGAAGGTAAAGGATACTTTTCCTTCTTAGGGAGAGAACTGCTGGAGCATGGCAGAGGATGGAGAAGCTGGAATGTGTGGTACCACATACAAGGAAGGCAGCAGCCACATCAGAGGACATGGCTACCCATGCTGTAACCAATAACTGATGTGGCCAGAGAGCCTGCCTTAATGTCAGCATCAAGAGAAGTGTGTGGGGGAGTAGAAAACTTTTGTCTTTCATGCTCATTGAGTCACCATTAAGGCCCCATGGTCTACTCCATCTCTAGGTCTTATCACAAAATGAAAAGTGTTGGTAAGACCTAGAGATGGAGGAGATGGAGGCAGCATTGAGTTATGGAGGGAAAAGCATAAAATATTACTGGTTGGTGATAATGTGAATTTCTTCATGCTTATGGCAAACTATTCAGAGTTAATAACTTTAAATACATACTATTGTTGACCTAGTTATTGCTTCTGGATCTTCATCATCCTCTTAGAAATAAAAGCACCCACATATGAGGATATTCAAAGTTTAAAAAGAGTTTAGAGAGATTTACATTAGAGCTAAGAAGTTTACAAAGATATTTGAAGGATGTATATTATAGCATTGTTTGTAATGACACGAAGTTGATAGAAACCTGAATGGTAATGATTAAGGGAATGGTTGAATAAACATGGTACATTCATATAATAAAATATTACGGGGTTTTTAAACTGAATAAGCTATATATGCATTTACTGATTTGGAATTATCATGGCAGTGTAATGTTAGGTTATCAAAAAGAAAACTATTTACACTATGATTCCTTAAACTAAACTTGTAAGATAAAATAATCAGCCCATATGTTATAAATTAGTTGAGTATAAATGTAATTCTAAAAGCTAGAGAAAGGTGTGAAAAGATACATATTAGGCTCTTTATTTTGATTGATTGGAAAAACATGTGAACAGTGAAGGTAAAAAAATTTGTGTAAAACTTTAAAAATTTATTTTGCAAAAAAATAAAAATAAAAATAAATCCATGAGGAAATGTCAATAGAAAATTGAATCTATCAATTTTTATGACATTTCTTTGTATCTGTTAACAATTAATACATAACAGTTCCCCAAAACTTAATGGCTTAAAAACAACCAGTAACAAGAGAGATAACTGGTGGTTCTGCTTATCCAGACTGTACTTAGTTTATCTCAAGTGGGTTCAAATAAAATGAAAAAGATTAGTCATATTAGGAAAGTGACTTGTGTGCTTCCCAATCCTCCTGGGGTTCCTGAGTATGTCATATTTCTGAGTATGTCAGGTATCTATTACCACCAAACTGCTATCAATATTACTCTGCCACTGCTATTACTACTTTAACTATTATTTATTTAGCATTTACTGTAAGCAAGGAGCTACAAAAGGAATTTTATATACATTTTCTCTTTATCTTATATGAATACTAGTAGCACTATGAGATGCACATGACAAGTGTTAGTTCATAGATAATTAAATTGAGCCTCAGAGAAGTTAAATAGCTTACCTGGCTAATGAAGCAAGGCCAGTTGTTAGTGTTCTGGAAATGGCCTGAATATTGAAATCAGATATAATTAAGATGATAAAACACAGGCAGACATAATTTGTCACATTAGGATCCTCAATATGTGAAAAGCCTTACAGAAATCTTAATAAAAATATAGCAACAATAAAAAATTAGATTATTTTTCTTTTTATATCATACTAGATACCCAATGCATAAAATTCATGCAAGTGTAGGCCTTCCTTTCCCCAGATACCTGAACAGGCTTCCCTCTGGCACCCAGGACCCAGGCTTCCCCTGCAGCCCCAGGTTTATCTAGAAGATAGTCCAGAAGGATGTCCAGTCTAATTAGCATATTACACTTTTATTATTATAGATGTATGCTATGATCCATACTATATTCTGTTCATTAGTGGATATATTGTGTTTGGGAATGTGCACCATACCAGAAATTATACATTTATGTTTTTTTATATAATTTTTATTGAACTTACTGATGTGGCATCCTATATAATAAAAGACTAATATACAAATTGACCAAACAGTGCAATGACCAGTTGCTATGATGAGCACTGACTACCAGGGTCAGACACTCAATGCAGGAACTGCCCCACTGGTGGTTAGTGTGTTTCCACAGGGGGAGTGCCACTCACCCAGAAGCTGGGCTCATGGCTGGCAAGTGCAGTGGCGGTAGAGAGAGCCTGTCCTGCCTTCGCTGCAGCGCTAATCATGTCCGACTGCCAGTTTAGACCACAGGGAGCAGGCCTATACCATCATTTGGACATACCCCAAGGGTCCCAGACTGTGAAAAGGTGCAGGCTGGGCTGAGGGGCCTCTCTTCACAAAGCACATGAATTTTGTGCACCAGGCCTCTAGTTGGTTAATAAAATATATAGGTTTCAGGTGTATAATGTTATAATATATCATCTGCATATTGTATTGTATGTTCACTACTCAAAGTCAAGTCTTCTTCCATCACCATATATTTAACCTCTTTGACCCCACCCCCCTTTCCCTCTGGTAATCACCATAATTTATGTCTATGAGGATTTTTTCCTTAATTTCTTTATATCTGGCTGCATATATATTGTTTTTAAATTCCTAATTTGATAAAGAGTGCCCACTTCTTGGTCTGAGTGATGCATAGTCATTGTTGGTAGTGATTTTTCTTTTCTGGTTGGCTGTTTCATTTTTATAACCTTTCATGTTCTTTGTCAGTTTCTCTATTCTATCTCCTGTCACTTTTGTCAGTTGGTTTAGGAAGCATTTATTTTTCTTCAAACACACTAAATAATCTCATTGTTATCTCTCACTATAGTAATTAGTATTTCTGGAATTGTATTACCAACTTAAGAAAACTTCTATCCCCTTATCCTAAGCTAGTTCAGTTTTGAACATAACTGGCTTATGTTTATTGTGTGGCTAGGAGTTCCCTTTCCTCATAGCCTTACTGAAGGAGAGAAGGTTGTATTAATAAGCTTCCAAAATGCCAAAGCAAAGGGCCTTATAGTCAAGATCATTTTGAATAGGGAAAACAAAAGACTGTTTTGAAACCAAATGTTTTAAATCCATCTCAGTGGGCAGGTGTTCAGCTTTTCCAGCTTGTTGTTAATAAATTTTTGTTTCTTCCCTCTGACCTGTTGCTGAATATCCTGCTTATCATTTCCTCTGACACCAGCAGCTTTGCCTGCTGGATTCTTCTCTGCTAAAACTACTAAACCACAGAACATAACTTCTAACTTCCCCCCTGTCTTTGAAACTGGGATTGCAATCCTGTTTAATTTTTAAGAATTGTTACTGTAAGTAAAAACAGCAATATCTAGCAGCAAATAAACAAAAAAATAACAGGCATTGAAACAATTACAAAGGTTCCAGAAATCTTAATGCAGAGGCTGTGAATTAGGCTTTGAACGTTATTGAAATATCCATATTTCACCATATATATTTAAGCTCACCTATCTCATATGATAGTCCCTGACTCCCTTTCTCATAAAATGTTTATGTCATTTTGGGGTCCTCTATAGAAAAGACAGTAAGAATTAGAAATCTAATAGATTTATTGCGAGAAATGACTGTGAATTATAAAGGATAGAGGGAACAGGAATAATAGTGAGTTTGTAGCCCATGATTAGGTATGGAGAAGGGGAAGGAAGAAAGATTGCATAGAAGAGCCCCAGAATGTAGTCAACTCCAAAAATAACCCAATCAGGCCAGTGGGAATCCTGGTTTAGGATTGTATGTTGAATCCAGCTGCCGCTAATATCCCACCCTCCAACTCTATTCTACTTCATTGGCTAGAGACTGCCTGGGGACAGTTCTGCCTCAATGACCCTGAAGGTTCAGGGAGGGTTGGGAGACTGTCCACTGGCTATATTCCTTACCATAGGTTTCCTGGTAGAATATTAGAGCAATTCACCTTCATAGCTAGAACAGCCCATCTGGACCCCACTCAGATCTATCTCCTACACACACCTTCGAGGAGCAGCTCTTTTATCACTATCATGAGCCTCTATATTTCCCATTGATATTAACCTGCCAAGCTCTGTGATCACTTCAGCCTTAATCTGCAGAGAAGAGTTACCACTCAAGTTCTTAACGTATTGATACCCCTGAACAGTGCATTCTTGATGACCTTGGTAGATGGCCTCTCCTGGCAATAGCTCTGGTGGGTTTTCTAATCTAACATGACATACCCACTACAGCCTGCCCACATATTCAGCCTTCTTATTCCTTCCTGGGCTATCTTCTATGGCAACTCAGATATTTCAACTTTGTTCACCATGGGCAAATACTGCTTTCTTTAGGAGCCTAAGAGCCATCAATCTCTGAGACCCTTGCCAGAGCATTATGTCCCATGTTCCAAGAAAGTGCTTCCAAGTCAAGATATTCTTGTTTCTGTAGTCTTACATTGTGGTTCTTTCAACCAATTACCTCTAAAATTCAACAATAACTTCTGTTAATTCTTGTGGCTTCCTTGAGATGTAATCTTTTTATTCCTTATAAGCCATCCCCAGTAGGGTTATAAACCTTAATGAGATTTAACCCTTTGAAACATCAGTGTAGTATCCAGAAGAGGAGGTGACAGGTCTTAGGGGCACCTATAGCTTCATAGGAGAGAGAACTTTGCAGTATCTTCTCTCACACTGAAAGTGCTAACAGTTAATAGGGAGGGGTAGATCCTGAAAGTACAGAATCCACAATCACCAAGGCATCTATTTGTCCTATCCCATGTTTCAAGGCTACTGGCTTCCCAGTCAGGACTAAAACCATACCATCACAGACTTGCTAAAGTCTCTGACTATTAACTACTGTGTTTGCAACTCAGCTCTGCCTACTTCCCTACTCCAGCAGATAAGGACCTCTATGAAAGCTCACTATGCTGTCCTTTAGCCCTTATAGTGCTTAGTCGTTAACTGTTAGGTACTTTCCCTTATAGTCTCATTATCTCTCTGCACTACAACTCAATGAAAGTTAGTAATAGCCAGCTAATTCCACTGTTCTTAAATGAACTATTCATTCCACAGCTTTCAAATAATTGTTTCTTCACTTTGACAATTGTATATCCCTCCACTAGACCATTTTCTCAGATTACCGTGGCTATAATCTTCATGAATTGAGGTGTCATGTAGAACTTGTGAGACTATCTGTGCCCCATCTACCATGTGAAAAAGGTCCTTCTTACCAGATAACAGTGAATGCTCTACACTCCAAATCACATCTTATCAGCTCTTTCAAGCCACACATAGTGCTGAGTCATTTTGGACCCTCTGGGAAGGCAGTATACAAGGCTGAAATAAAAGTGCAAGAGATTTTTAAGGAGGACCACCTGTGAAAGATAATGGTGGAGTAAACATAAGAAGGCAAGAAAAGCCTTAGACTGCACTGCATATTGCTCACACCTCTTAAAAGAGCAGGAGAGTGATGGGAAGTAGAGTAAGAACCTCAGACAGCAGTGCAGCTCTGCGAAGTTCCTGGCCAACCTAATGAAGAGACAGAGAGCAATGACTGCCTATTAGGGGAGTTCTGAATTGGCAGAAATGTCCTGACCTTAAAACTTATGACCTGCTCAGACATTGGTTCTAATATTCCTGGAAAAATGTGGCCTCCATGAGAACACTACAGCAGATCCTGAAGGTGTGGCACTGGAGATGATCATCTAATTCTACTCCTCATAGAAGGTTCTCTCTTCAAGGAAGTTCAGAGTAGTTCACCAGCATGGCTGTAAAAGACCTGTAGAAGTCTCTCAGAATCACTTGTGGTCTCTATCCCATCTAATCTTCTCTTAAGGCCAACCTCCTCAGACCGTCTTTAGTATATTTTGGTTGACATTACTACAAGTTCTGGAGAATTTCCAGGACTGGTAAGAATCTGCTTCCTAACTTCTTTTAGTAGGTAGGGAATGCTATTATCAGTCCCTACAATTCCACTAGGTCATCTGGTGCAGGTGTGTTACCGCTCCTGCAACTCTCTTGGATTCCATTTCCTAGAAGTTAGACATAACTTGATTTGAAAAATAGTTGTGTGATCCTCAGAAAAACATTTAACCTGCATCACTCTAGATTTTCCATTGGTAACATATGAACTACTTTTCGTGCCTCATGGAGTTCTTATATGGTTTAAATGATATATTAAATAATAATATTTGTAAAGTGCCTAGCATAGTGCCTGGCACAAAACAAGCATTCCAATTATTAGTTCCTGGTATCATCCCTTGTTCAGGTTGCCTGAAGAATATTCCCTGGTCAACTGATAAACTCAATTCTGCCTTCGTGAGGAGTTCTTCTCTGTATGCTCATTACCTCAGTAACATAATATCTGGAATTATATACTTTATATCAGTTCCCTTCAAGATTCCTTGCTAAATCCTATCTCTTCTGACTTAAAAGTTGCTTTTCAAGTTTAACTTATTTCTACATTTCTGTTCCATCATTAGAAATATTTCTTGAGATAAGCTTATTTTTCACATCAGAGAAAGTTGACATCACATTCTAGGAAAATAATAAATCCATATGACTTACATCCACAACTCTGCTTATATCTCCGTTTCTCTCAGATTTCTTTACTTCAGTACCCATGTCAAACTGCCAATTTCCCAACCTCCTGAATTGATATCAAATATTATATTAAAATACTTTTGCCCTTGCCAGTTTGGTTCACAGGATAGAGCATCAGCCCACAGAATGAAGGGTCCTGGATTCAATGGTTCAATTCTGGTCAAGGTGCAGGCTCAATCTCTGGCCCTCATTGGGGCCTGTGTTGTAGGCAGCTAATCAATGTGTCTATCTCACATCAATATCTCTGTGTGTGTGTCTCTCCTCCTCCCCTCCACTCTCTCTAAAAAAATCAATGGAAAAATATCATCAGATAAGGATTAACAACAACAAAAAACACTGTAAACTTAAGAAATTACAACTAGCTTTTTTAAAGGGAAGAGCATTGTTGTGTGTGTGCTTGTGTTTGTGTGTGTGAGGGGGGGCGTTTCTTATACTCCTCATGCTTACCACTCAAAATACACATGTTCTGGGCATATGTCGGCACAAATACACAGACATATTGACTTTAAAAGAGGCATATTTTTGCACTTCTTGACATCTGCTTATGTTGGTTAAACACACAACTCTTCTGTTTGTGTTTTAATATGGTCAGAATACACACTTGAAAGTGTCAAAACCTGTCTGTATGTTGCTTAATAACTAGTGGAAATTGTTGCAGGCTCAAGGCAGCATCCATTTTTCTTTCATTTAGGGAATATGGCTGCAGTGAATTGGGAATTGTCATTTGCATGAGGGCATCTTTTCTGGGATTGGTGAGCAGCATATAGACAGCCTCATCCTTTTCCAAGCCCTATCCTATCTATTTCTCTTTCTTCTTTTTTTAAAAAATATATTTTTATTGATTTCAGAGAGAAAGAGAAAGATCGAAACATCAGTGATGAAAAAAATCATTTATTAGCTGCCTCCTGCAGGCCCCCTACTGGGGATTGAACCAGCAACCCGGGCATATGTCCTTGATCTGAATCAAATCTGGGACCCTTCAGGCTGATGCTCTATCCACTGAGCCAAACCAGCTATTTCTCTTTCTATCCTTCTTTTGTTCCTTTTATGAAAAATCAGATCAGTGTTCCTCTTAAGGCTCAAGAAAAATCAGGACTGATTTCTCACTGTGGACAAATCAAGTTGTGAAAGTAAAGAAGACTCTTTCCATTTTGTTCTGCCATTTCTCTGCAAATTTATAGAATAACATGGCTGCTTTGGTTATACATACATTTGAGGACAATACATACATACTATCATGAAGAGTTAGCAGGTTTATTATAAACTTACATGTTACATATTCTAATTTGGGAGAACCCAAATTTACAAAATTAATGTGCTATCACCCCTGGTTTTTACGTACATGGGATAGCACAATCTTCTCCTATTTTATTCAGTTGCATGTTGAAATTCTATTCACAACCACCATTCATATATTCAAGTCCTTGTTGGATTCTTTTCACAGTGTTACATTTTGTGAGAAGGCTATCTAATTTCATATTTTATTGCAAGAATATTACCATTACTATTAGGCATTTTAAAATATGAGAAATGGTTCCTTACAAAACAGAAAAAAATTAAACAACTTGAAGCATACAAAACAACCCATCAAATTCAGGTGTCTGCAAGTATGGCTGGAAGGTTGCAGCTTCTGTCCAAAACTAAACCCTTTAGCAATGATTGCATTGCCTTTAATTCTGTGACAGCCTCCCAGCAGGCTACACTATTCTGATCTCCTTCATATCCTTTCTGTTATTGGCTACTCATGAAACCCTCCTCATAGACAGCCTTGTTAGCTCATGGTGAAAGAACGGTACAGGCATCACATTAAAAGGTTGAATACAGAGAGAAAATGAAAAACTCTAGTGTAGCCTTCTGCATCCTGGTAATTGAAAAGCAGGGAAATTGTCTCTGTGTGTGTGTGTGTGTGTGTGTGTGTGTGTGTGTACGCGCGCATACACACAGCAGCCCTTATGTTGAGGACTGTCAAACAAGGGGGAAATAATAAGATGAGAGAACAGAGATAGTGTGGGACAAAAGAAGTTGAATGAATAGGCACTGGCAAAGAGCAAATATTTCACAGAATAACTTTCTAAGCTTTAGATGAAATCTACCTCTATTGCTACCAAACACCTGTGCAATTATCTCCTGATCATCATTACCAATGGATTTGATCATTACAGTCCAGGGGCTCTGAAGCTTTAACTTTTGCCTTTTCTTATGGTGGGAAATAAAAGCATTTGCAATTAGAACTTCTATTTCCACACGGATTTGAAAGCATAGGAGAATGTAAAGAAAATTTCTGTTGGCGCCAGGGAGAAAAGGGTTTATCGCAGATTTGTTAATTCTTGGTTGTGTAACATGGGGAAACCTATCAACCTTCCAACTAGAAGTTGGTCCAACCACTAAATAGAGAAAATAAGATCTACTTTAGAGGGTTTTCTGGGGATTAAGTAATCTAATGTAGCAAGTGCCATATAGGTCCATGCCTGTTTCTTAGTAGACACTCAGTTAAAGTTTGGTTATTTGTTGTGAGAAAACACTTTGTAGGCACTATAAAAAGTACACACTCTCTTTAGCCTGACCTTGTGGCTGACTTTAGCATGACTGAATAATTGATACTATCTTTCCTGTTTTTTTTTTTTATAAAGAGAAGAGGAAGAAACATCCTCCCAATGTGGAGCAGAAACACAAAAATCAGGAAGAAATTGAGCCCACACAAAGCATACTTCATCAGCATGTGGTGTTGCTCATGGCAAGTCACTCTTCTTATGTGATTCTCTTCTCCGACCTCTACCTTAATTTCAAAAACCCACTCTCCTCATCCATGCAGATTTTTATAAAATGTGATGTTCTCCCTTCAAAGAGAGCAGAAATTATTACCATTGCCTTTTAATCATAACAACAGTCTTCCATTTACTCTTTGAAGTGATAGTTATAGGTTCCCAATATTATCCCCCTGGGGACTAAAACACTTACTCCCCAGTTCCTAGAAGTGTCTGCTGCCAATGGCTCACAGCTGAGTTTTTCCCTGGGAATTTCTCTCAACCAATGGAAACTGAATAAGCCAAGATTGTGTCCCACCCTGTGGCAGTTTTTATCCAATAACTCAGGGATTCAGAGTAAATGTTTGTCACTCTTGCCTCAGTTTGAGACAACTCCAAAGAGCCATCCCAGGTCCAGAACTTTCTGTAAGATCCAGAGAATCTCTTATAACAATTGTACTGCAGTCTAACTTCTTCTGACCTCTTCTTTTTTGAATCCACAACTCTCTGGAGTTGTTCCAGAGAGCATTCCAGAGTCAGTTTGGATCTTCCAAGAAGCAGCGGCCAATCTAGAATTAGACATGCAATAAATATTAGGAAAATGGTTGAGAAAAAATAAAGGGCATATGAAGCACGAGTAAACAGAAGAGCCTCAGGTCTGACAATGCTGCAGGTCTGACACCTATTAATGGGGAGAGGAAAGGAAGAAATATTGAATAGGAAAAGCCTCAAACTGCACTGCAACTGAAAAAGACTGGGCAAGGCTGCTGAGGAGTCTGGGAGCAATGATTGCTCATAGAAAGAGTCCTGAGTTGGGCAAAAATGTCCTGGCTCACAGAATACCTATTCTGTGGCACGTCATTGGCCTGAGAAGCTCAGAGACTATGGTCACAGTGTAAGTGATTCAAAAACAAACAAACAAACAAACAAACAAAAAAAAAACCCTGAAGACGTGATATCTAGCAGCTTTCAGCCAATCTCTTTTATTGTAGTGAGCTGTTTTGTGGGTAGATTTGAGTGGCCATTTTCATGGTCACCGAATTTTCTTGGTTATCTTTCTGCAATAAACAACTTAATCTCATTGTAATTTTTCAAGGAATCTGACCTAAGGTAGTTGGTGTAGGGTGTGTTCTGAGGGACAGATTCTAAACTGGAATTTGGAGCTAGATTATGTGTGTTGTGGCTGGTAATAAAGACCCCTTCACTAGTGGTAGGTGGAGTGCTGGTAGCCCCTGGCATGTGGCAGTAGTGCAATTGTTAAAATGTTACTGATGGTAAATTGGGTTTGGATATTAATGGAAGGGAATGCACTGGCAGGTGCAATATCTCAGGCATTTGACAGGCTGAAGTAACAGTATTATAAAGACAAAGAAATCAAATGGCTGTTGCTGAGTGCAATTTTTGCATTTGGAGAAAGACAATGAAAGGTTGAGAGTGATTAATCATCAATTAAAGGTGACGTGTGAAAGTCAGAGGGTCTTTTGGTAGTACAGAAAGAGAGTCTTATCTCCAAAGCCAAGGGGCAGAACAGTCCAAAGATTAGTCCCAAGACTTAATTATAATGATCACAAAGCTTCAGAAAATCTACTTTCCCAGGAGTAGGGCACTTGTTGGGAAAGAGTAAACCCTAAAGTATCTAAACCATGCATTCAAAATATTAAAATCCCAGACACTTACAGAATCTGCAGAAGTAGTCCACTCCTCACTATTAATCACCAACCCTCTCTTCTTTCTTGAAGACAATGAAGATAATTCTGCCTTGCATGACAGCTTTCTATCATGTTAGAATCCACATCTGCTCTCTTTTTCCTGGCCACTAGGTCAGAAATTAGGGCCCAGCCACAATATAACATTCTTGGATCTGTCAGACTTGTTAAGAAAGGAAAAAAACTATACTCTGAAAGGACACAGAATCTGGTCAACACACAATAGTAAAAGCTATAAAAGTATCTAAAACTGAATCCTGAGTGTTCTAGATCACAGACTTAGAACATAAAATTAACCAAGGGCAAGTTTATTAATATGGAAGCACCATTCTGTAATACCAGACTTGATGGGATGACTTGTAGAGCTTGAAGATAGCAAGAACTCACACTTAAGGAATTACAGGGCTACCTTAGCAATAATGGTAGTGGAGGATAGAACTCTAGGGTGGAAAATACAGGAACTTTCTGAGTGATGTGGAAGTAGCTGCAACAGTGGTGGCCATAGTTCTTCTCAGTAACCTTTCTATTATAAGCTTCATTATGACACAAGACCATCTAGATTTCTGAAGATGCTGCTCCCAGATGGGGTAATCTCATTACACAAAGGAAGTTACTCTAAGTGGCACACACACAGCAGATTATAGTGGATACTGTGATAAGTGGCCAACTCTCCTTCAGAACTGAGAAACACATCCTTTTATCTGCCAAGAGTGTTGGTGACTGATAGACCATAGCAGTCCCTGCCTGGATACCCTCAGCTTACAGGAGTTGCCTTCCTCAAGATTATGCCTGCATCCAATGACTAGCTATTATGGGGATAAAAGGTCTGACTTTTTACCTCAATTCAAGACAATCCTAAGGATCATCCCAGCATCAGAGCTCCCTGTGTCATCAACTGAACCACACTTGCAGCAGCATCATGCTCAACACTTCCCTCTGCCCAATCCACTCCCCTTACTTTCTCACAGGTACTAGTCTTGCGAGAACTCCTCGATACATGTTTTGTAAACTGTTAGACTGTTTTCTGGATAAGCTAAGAAAATTCCAGTCTTCATCATTTATTCTCCAATTTCTTTTCAGTCACGTTTTTTTTCTTATGTTTCTTAAATTTCCCTTTCTAAAAATAAAAAGTCAGAGGCATTTCTTTCTTTCCTTCTGTCCTATGTACAACAGTACTAATTCCTCATATGTAGGATGGGAGCAGTGAAGAGGCCTATAGAATAGGCTGAAAAGTAGGGCCAAGTTACTGGTGAAATAACTAAACACTTATTTATTGTGGGAAGTTTGAGTTGGAGAAATATTTTAGAGAATCTTACCAGTTGGCAGACATTTCCAAGGCAGAAGAGAAACTTTGGAAGCCTTTGAACATACTTAGAATAACCCTTTGATATTCATCTGTACTTTACACTCTTCTCTGTCCCCACCTGCCTGCACAAGCTAGAGAGACAGATGACTGACAATTGTCAGTGGTCACATGCAAGGATTAGAGAGGGTGATGCAGCAGAGGGTTCAGAAGTATTCAATCTCTTTCATTGTTTCTCTTCTACTGCAGCATTAAAAATTTTTATTTGATACTAGAGGCCCAGTGCATGAGTTTGTGCACCTTGAAAGGAAATGTGGGCCATGAGGTTGAGGTTGCCATAGGCATGGGGGTGGATCTCAGCCCATCCTCCATGCCCCCATCCAGACCCTCACTTGGTCCTCGGTCTGCCGGCAGCCCTACTCCCGCTGCCGCTGCTCCCATGCACTGACAGAAGGGAGTGATTAGGGCCAGCACTAGCAGTGGGTGAGAGCAGGGTTAGCGCCATCAGTGGGTGCAAGTAGCAGCTGCTGCCCCTATCATTCCTCAGGAACAGGGGGAGGTGGAGAAGCTCTCAGGGGCAATTGGGGCTGGCAGCCAGCACTCACACTCTGGCACTGGGCACCAGCAGTAGATGCAAGCAGCAGCTCTGGTGCTGGCTGGGAGTGCAAGTGCTAGATGGGACAGTGGTGCACATGAACAAAGAGTTTTCAGTAACCACCAGAGGCTTGCCCCAATGACAGTGACTGGTGCTTCGCCTTGGTCTGGCACCCCCGCTCACTTGCCTCACCATCCTGCCATGGCCAACACTTGCCATGTTCTGTGCATGCCCCCTGGTGGTCAGCACACATCATATGACCTGTTGTTCAGTTGTTCTAATTGTTCTGCTGTTAGGTATATTTGCATATTAGCCTTTTATTATATTGGATTGTTATTAATGCTAAAGTAGAGGAAAAACAAACTGGAACTTGCAAAGACAATCTGAAACCCACGAAATCAAAATATGTACAGTCTGCAGAGGAACTGGTGTCCTTTGCCATGAGCTGCACAGGTACTTGGCCTGGCCTTGGAGAAGTGGTGGATGAAACCTGGCAGAACCTGGAGTTGCTGTGGGCTCAGCTGCTCTCTCACTACAACATGAGCCAGAAATCAGTGACAATGCCTATAAGCTGCTGTAGCCAACAGGTGCCCTATACTGACCTTCAGCGATTAATGATTGCTTATACACTTCTGGCTCAAAATCTCACACTATCTTCCCCAAAAGCCCACCCTAAATGGAAACCTTACAAAGGATCTGGAGATCTAGTTCCAACTAAGCTAACTTGACACAGTGCAAAATTATCACAAATATGAATAACATGTATCCCTCCCTCAAGCCTTGAGGAATGAAGGGACTAAGCATAAAACAAATAAATGCCACAAAAGGTAAAATACAAAATTCCTTCTCTAGGGTAGATGGGGCATAGAGAAAGTGGTTAAGTTCCCTAAGAAAAGAAATTTAATGGGAATCAGCTCTGAAGACATTATAAACAAAAGGAAAAGTCAGAGATAGGACACCAAGGGCTTTGCAATCATAACACTTTTAAAGAATAAGAAATGGTTGGTTGGGCTAGAGCTTAGTGATAAAAATGAAGAGACATTAAATTGGAGAAAAATGTAAAAAAGCAGTCTTATTAAGGACTTATATACCACGCTAAAAAAAATAAAAAAGCTGCTAAGAAGTTTGGATTTGACTGTTTCATGGTTGTTGATTTGAATAAGCAGGGGCTTATTCCTGGGCTTTCTAGTTGGTTCCATTCATCTATATCTGTTTTCATGCCTGTACCATAATGTTTTGATCATTATTGTCTTGCAGTATAGTTTGATATCTGTTAGGCTGATAACTCCAACTTTGTTCTTTTTTTTTAAAGATTATAATTTTAAAAATACATTTTTATTGATTTTAGAGAGGAAGAGAAAGGGAGAGAGAAATAGAAAGGGAGAGAGAATCACTGCTCAGCTGCCTCCTGCATGCCCCCTACTGGGGATCTAGCCCACAACCTGGGCATGGGCCCTTGGCCGGAATCGAACCTGGGACCCTTCAGTCCATAGACCGATGCAAACTGGCTAGGGCGTTCTTATTTCTTAAGGTTGTTTTGGCTGGTCAGTGTCTTTTGTGGTCCCACATAAATTTTTGGAATATTTCTTCTAGTTCTGTGAAGTGTGCCATTGGTATATTGATAGGAGTTATATTTAAACTATAGGATGCTTTGGGTACTATGGACATTTTAATAGTTAATTCTTTCTGTTCATAAGCACAGTATAAGCTTTCACTTATTTGAGTCTTAAAAAAAATATTTTTATTGATTTTAGAGAGAGAGCAAAGGGGAGGAGGGAAGAGGGAGACACATCAATCGGCTGCCTGCTACACACCTCTTACTGGGGATGGGCCTGCAATTTGGGCATGTGCCCTGATCAGGAATCAAACCAGCAACTTTTTGCTGCATGGAACAATAGTCAACCACTGAGCCATGACAACAGCCTATTTGTATCTTCTTCAATTTCTTTCTTTAGTCTCTTATAATTTTCTAAGTACAGGTCTTTTACATCTTGGTTACATTTATTCTAGGTACTTTATATGCAATTGTAAATGTTATTATTTTCTTAGTTTCCTTTTCTTTCTTATAGTTGTGTGTATAAAAATGCCACTGATTTCTGGGTATTTATTTTGTTTCCTTTTATTTTACTGAATTTATTCATCAGTTCTAGTAGTATTTGGTGGAGTCTTTAGGGTTCTCTATATACAATATCATGTCATCAGCAAATTATGACAGTTTTATTTCTTCCTTTCCAATTTTATGCCTTTTATCTCTTCTTGTCTGATGGCTATTGGTGGGACTTCCAGTACTACATTGAATAAGACTGGTGAAAGTGGTCATTCCTATCCTGTTCCTGATCTTAAGGGAAACACTTTTAGTTGTTCCCCTTTAAGTATGATATTGACTATGAGTTTGACATATATGGCCTTTATTATGTTGAGATATGTTCATTCTGTTACCACATCACTAAGTTTTCATCATAAGTGGGTGCTGGATTTTATCAAATGCTTTTATTATGTATCCATTTATATGATTATGTGATATTTCATTCTTTATTTTCTTTGTGTGATGTATCACATTTATTGTTTTTTAGATATTGAAGCAACTTTGCATCCCGCCAGGTTCTTAGTCCCCATGTTACAAAGGGTTCAGCATTCTGGGGAAAGGGGCTGCACATAGATGATTAAAAAGTCCGGAAACAAAAGATAATTTTGAAAGGCATTGAGAAGCTAAAGACTCTCCTTGACCAAGAACCTGTGCTTGTGCTTTTATTCAACACAATTTGTCCTAAGGCAAGGTGGAGATGTACACTTCAAAGGATATCCAGAAGCATTGTCAGTTTGGGGAATAGCCTACAGCTGTTCAGGTGTTTGGCCAACAGAAGGAAATAAAATGCCCTGAGCTGTCTGGCAGTTAACAATCCTATTCAGGTTTGGAGGAAGTGCCATTTAGCCATTTCCAACAGGTAAAACTACATATGTAGCTCAGCCATTGTTGAGCCCACCAAGTCCCATCAACCTTTTGATGAAACTCTTTTAATTATTACATACTGGAATTGGTCTCCGGCAGTATCCCTTGAATCAATCTTACTTGATCATGGTGTATGATTATTTTAATGTTGCTGTATCTTATTTGCTAATATTTTGTTGAGGATCTTAACACTTATGTTCATGAAGGATATTGGCCTATAATTTTCTTTCTTTACCTGGTTTTGGAATTAGGATGATGCTGACCTCATAAAATGACCTTGGGAGTCTTCCCACATCTTGAGATTTTAGAATAGTTTGAGAAGTATAGGAGTTAATTCTTCTTTGAATGTTTGGTACAATTTACCTGTAAAGCCACATGATCAAGGACTTTTGTTTGTTGAGAGTTTTTTTGTTTATAACTGCATCAATTTCATTAGTAGCAATCTAGCTATTCAGATTTTCTGGTTCTTCTTGATTCAATTTTGAGAGATTATATGTTTTTAGGAATTTATCCATTTCTCCCAGATTGTCCAATTTTTTGTCAAATATTTTTTCATAATATTTTCTTAAAATCCTTTGTATTTCATTGTTGTCAGTTACTACTTCTATTCTTCCATTTCTGATTTTATTTATTTGGGTCCTTTCTCTTTTAACCTTGATGAATCACAAAAAATTGGTTTATCAATTTTGTTTATCTTTTCTAAGAACCAGTTCTTAAGTTTCATTAATCTTTTGTATTGTTCATTAGACTCTATTTTGTTTATCTTTGCTATGATCTTTATTATTTTTTTCTTCTACTCACTTTGGGCTTTGTTTATTGTTCTTTTTCTAGTTTTTTTTCAGAGTGCCAAGTTAGATTGTTTATTTGAGATTCTTCTTGTTTCTTGAGGTAGGTAGGTAACACTATGAATTTTCCTCTTAGGACTGCTTTCACTGTGTCCTATAGATTTTGGGTTGTTGTGTTCTTATTTTCATTTGTTTCAAGGTATGCTTTTTAAAAAAATTTTATTGATTTTCCACAGAGAGGAAGGGAGAGGAATAAAAGCTAGAAACATCGATCAGAGAGAAACATCAATCAGCTGCCTCCTGCATGCCCCCTACTGGGGATGTGCCTGCAACCAAGCTACATGCCCTTGACTGGAATCGAACCTGGAACCTTTCAGTCCACAGGTCCAACGCTCTATCCACTGAGCCAAACCAGTTTCGGCTCAAGGTATATTTTGAGTTCTTCCTTGATCTCATTTTTAAGCAATTCATTGTTAAGTAACATGATATTTAGCTTCCTAGTTTCTGTGTATTTTGCAGGTTTTTTTTTTTTTCTTGTAATTGATTTCTAGTTTCATACTATTATGGTCAGAGTAGATTCTTGATATGATTTCAATCTTTTTTAAGTTTATTGAGACTTGTTATTTTTCTGTTTTCTTTTTCTTAAAGAAGATCCTTTAACCTTTCTTGTAATACTACTATGGTGGTAACAAACTCCTTTAGCTTTTCTTCTCTGGGAAGTTCTTTAGTTCTACTTTAGTCTGTGTCCTAACATTTGGTCTACCCTAGAAATTATCCCATGTGACTTGAAAAGAATGTATGTTCTGACTCTTTGGTGTGAAATGCTCTGAAAAAATCAACAAAATTCTATTTGATCAAATGTGTCACTTAAGGCTACCGTTTTCTTGTCGATTTTTTGTCTGGACCATCTATTCATTGATGTTCATAATATGTTAAAATCCCCATTATGACTATAATCACACAAAGTAGAATTGTGCTGTGCAGGTGCTAATCATACAAAGTAGAAATCAGCAGGTTCTGGTGCCTACTGAAATTTCTCTTCAGATGTGTCTCTTGTAAAGCTAAATTGGATCATGTTCCAAAGTTTTCTGAAGCTGGTCACTGAATGTGTTGGTTCTGGGACCTTTTGGGAGGGATTGTGATACAGGCCAATGTCAAATCCTGTATGTAACTGGTTCTGGGTAACCTGTTTGGAGCTAAAAAGTGATTCACAGTTTGTGGCTGCATCTGTTGGGCTTCAGTGTGTATGCAAAGGATGAAACTGTGTACCATGGCTGGCCTTTACAAAACCCCCAGGGGCAGGTCAGCAAAAGTCTCAAGACACCCATGATCCTCCTTTGCCTTCCTCACCTCTGCTAATCTCAATCACTGAAAGAACCTCTGGAAGTACTGGAGTTGCATGAGGAAAGTTCTCAGGGAGTCACCAGGTCGGGAAGTAGTGGTGTTTGCCAAATCAATACAGGTTCAACTTTGGTTCCAATGTTGCATATGAGGCCACTCAGCAAATGTTACACAGTATACCAAGGCTAGCTGCCACCTAGTTGGGTGCTTGCATGCCATATGTGGTGGGGCATGGTCTCTTGGAGTTGTCAGGGTGATGCTAGGAGAGTTTATAAGGCCCAAACAGACCAAAAATTGCTCCTGTGAAAGGATGGCTCTGCACTGGTTGAGTGTGCAAGGGAAAAATGGCTCTTGTCTTGGAGCCACAAAATTTATTATCCCAGGTTCTGTTAGAAGCCAATCTCTCTAGGGTGGGGCCACAGGGAGTTGGGAAAATGGGGCTAGTCAGACTTGGGGGAAAGTGGGAAGTGTAACCCCTGCCTGAGAGCCACATAATGTGATATCTCCCAGATTCTGTCCAGACCTTGGCAGAGTAGAGCAATCATTTGGGTGGATGAGGCCACTGGGATCCTAGAGAGTTGGGGTAGAGGATCTCCTATGAGAGGGAGGAACCAGTGAGGTTCACAGGAAGGTGGGTACTATGGCTTCAGGCTAAAAGTCACAGAACACAGTCACTGACACACTCTTCATCTGCCCTGACCTCTATAGTATGGCCCATGCAGATGACTCTTCAGCAGGGTGAAGAGCTCTGCAAGGTGGGGAAACAGGGAATCCAGAAGTTTGGCTATTGCATTCAACCAGGCTGATGCTGTATAGAAGGGAGTGCTCCACTCAAGAAAGATGGTATCTGTGGTATGGGAGAGTGACTTAGCTCAGGAATCCTGACAGTTGTCTCTTTAGCTCTCTTCACAGAGCCACAAGCCTCAGTCTCTCCTTATATAACTTTAGACTGCCCTGCTGTTTCTACATTGTAGACCAGGGTCAGAGGCTGCAAATTAGATTTTGTACATTGATTCTTGAAGAGGATTACTTTATATCCCTGGCAGATAGAATCCCCACTCATTTTCACAGCCAGCTCCGGTGCTTTTAGTTGAGATGACCAGTGTGGGTTGATATCCCATGCTCCTCAGAAGGAAGTTTTGCAGCTGAGATATCCCTTAGGAATTGTAGCCACTTCCCATGGGAGCAGGGCCAGCCCTTTTAATGTCTCTGTCTTTCTACCAGTCCTAATGTGGCTTCTTCTATGAATCCTTCGTTATATTACTTCTCTACAGCCAGTCTTCAGTTGGTTATTCAAGTTGATTGCTCTATATTTTAGTTGTAATTCCATTTTGGTCCTGGATGAGGTGAGTGTAACATCTATCTACTCTGCTGCCATCTTATACTGTTATATATTAAACTATCTTAATAATTAATAAGCAAAAGAAACCCTTTCAAATATGTAAGAAACTACATTTGAACACACTACAGATGGCCAACAGAATTAACTTGTGCTGCCGAGTTTGCATCTTTTTGTATAACTTTCTAAATAAAGCTCTTCTTCTGTCATTTTCCTTAAATTGAAAAAAAAAACACGAGATTGCCAAAGTAGCTATTAAAAACCTGTTCCTAATTCCAAGTATTTGTCAGTGTGAATTATGATTTTTATTTTGTTTTTAATTTCTTTTAATTCTAAACCAAACACAGAAATCAAATTGGACATTCAGGTTGATTAAAGACTAAAATTTTATACACAAACCTGACTTTTGTTTATAAATTTTGTTTATAATCTTTTTTTGTAAATTTTTTATACATATCTCCCCATTACCCCCCCTCCCTCCCAGGCATACCCCAACCCCCTAGTGTCTATGTTCATTGGTTATGTTTATATGCATAGATACAAGTCCTTTGATTGATCTCTTATCTACCTCACCTAACTTTAATCTTCCTGCTGTAATTTCACAGTCTGTTTGAAGCTTTACTGTCTCTGTATCTATCCTTTTGTTCATCAGTTTATAATGTATTTTATTATCCCCCAATGAGTGCGATCATGTGATTCTTCTCCTTCATTGACTGGCTTATTTCGCTAAGCATAAGGCTCTCCAGTTCCAACCAGGTTGCTGCAAATGGTAAGAATTCCTTCTTTTTAATGGCAGCATAGAATTCCATTGTGTAGATGTACCACAGTTTTCTGATCCACTCATCTGCTGATGGACACCTAGGCTGTTTCCAAATTGTGGCTATTGTAAATTGTGCTGCTATGAACATAGGGGTGCATAAATCCTTTCTGATTGGTGTTTGTAATTTCTTAGGATAAATTCCTAAGAGTGGTATTACAGGGTCAAATGGGAGATCCATTTTTAGTTTTTTGAGGAAACTCCATACTGTTATAATCTTGATGTTTCCATTAATTGACCTTATAATCATCTAGTTGGGACTCATAAAATAAATTATTATAGTACAAAATTAATTGGTTTCAACTATTTAATACTTTGTGGTGTTACTTTGATTACAAACATTATTTCACTTGCACAAAATAGGAATTGAAAATCACTAGCATAGGTAATAGTGACCAATAAAAGTTTTAAAAGCAATATGATAATATTTTACTAGTAAGTTTTAAAAAAATCTATGCTGTATCTATGCATATAATCATAACCAATGAACATAGACACTGGGGGGTTGGGGTATGCCTGGGAGGGAGGGGGGGCAATGGGGAGATATGTATAAAAAATTAATTTAAAAAATGAAGAGAAAAAAAATAATAAAAAAATAAAAAAAATCTATGCTGATGGTGAAGTTAAAAAAGAATTGAAGAAAGGCAAGTCTAAAGCAGTTGTTGCTAATGCAGCGAAGAGCTGGTCCTATGAGTTCAAAAAGTAACAGTGGGGAAGGGGATGAAAGAAGAGAGAACGGTGTGGCAGTTGAGGTAGAAACCATAGATCCTGTTCAGATGCAAAAAATGATGAAAGGATTGGGGAGGTGATTTCAGTGACTGGGAAATATTGATGGCTTCTTCATCTTTGACTTTCTCTACTAGCCTAGTTCACATAAAAAGTGTTCAGTAAATATTTTTGAAGTGTTAAACTACATGCCAAATAACAGTGCTTTGGTTGGCTCATAATACTTTGAGGAATTCTTTCCATATGATATTACAGAGTGTCCTTTCTTTCTCTGATGGGGTTTTGTCAAAAATAAGAACCCAGGTTTGACACCTGCTATTTTCTCCATGGTGTCTTCTTCTAAATAATAATTTGAAAAATGCCTTTTACTAAGAACTCTCATTTATAAGAAATCCTTTTTGCATTATTATAATTTGGATAGCATCTAAATAGAAAATCCTGTTATCCCAAATCTAGTAGTTAGTATTTCTAATACTGCATTTGGAAGGCAATAAAAAAGCTTTAAACAGATCTCCAAACAAACTTCCTTGTCCTCTTCTATGTATTAGAAACATTTAGTGAAAGACATTTATATTTTTGAAGCAATTATGTATTCACGGGAAATTTCAAAGAGATGTACTGTATAGGGAATTTCTGTGCACCACTCACATAGAAAAATGTTTTTAAACTATCTAGGAGTTAATGTCCTAGTAATAGCAATAATATATAAGTATGGACATATGTATATGTCCAGTGCACAAAATTCATGCATAGAGGGGAGGGTGTCCCTCAGCCTGGCCTGCATACTCTCCCATCTGGGACCCCTGTGGGATCGGATCTAAACTGGCAGTTGGACAACTCCCTCGCAATCTGGGACTATTGGCTCCTAACTAACTGCTCACCTGCTTGCCCACTTTATCTCCCCTAACCACTCTGCCTACTGGACTGCTTGCCCCCACTGCGACCCCCCACCGACCTGATCACCCCCAACTGCCCTCCCCTCCTGGCCTGATCACTCCTAATTGCCTCTGCGTTGGCCCTACCATTATGGCTTTGTCCAGAAGGACATCTGGAAGGTCTCATGGTCTAATTAGCATATCACCCTTTTATTAATATAGATAGGATATGTCATACTGCCATAACTATAACATATCTACCAGTATTACTCTACGAGAATATGTACTTCATGCGATAGGAAGGCATCTAGTATATTATATCGTATATGTTGTAAGTAGTAGGAAATACTGTATTCGTAGCGATAATATATACCCTATGACTTCCCTTCCTGATTTGGGAATGGTTCCCCAGTTCTTTGAATGTTTCTTGGTCCCTAATGTATTTTTTTTTTGTCATTCAGTGTAACTTTATTTACTGATTATTGCACATGATTTGAGGTCTTTAATTTCTAACCACCAAAGATTCAAATGACTATTTTTTCCATGAAGTTTAACATTAACATCAGTGAATTCATGTATTCATGTGTTTTTATTGTAAACATCTGAATTATTCACATTGTCATAGATACTGAACTCAAAAATGTGGACCATGCACAGGCTGGCAGCAAGCCAGGAAGCCACTCTTCAAGCAAACAGATACTCTGCATAAGGAGAAAAGTCATAGCACAACATTTAATGTCCAACCTGAGTCACCTCAGAATGTTATATATATTGTCTTCTTAATTCCTATAGTATCAGGAACTTAACTGCTTGGTTGGTGATGGGGTTGACCTGGTTTCAGGAGGATTATTACTGAAAAAATTAAGGAAAGGGGGGTTCAATTTTTCTTCTTGGTTGCTTGCTCCTCCCCAGCACCTCCATCTTTCTTCTCATCCTAGGCTTCTTGGGTATCTTCTCCATCACCTTCATCTCCTTCTTCCTCCTTTGTATCCTCAAATTCTTCCTTGGCACATTCTTCTTCTCCCTCCTCTTCCTTCCTCAGCCTGTTTCTTCTCCTTTTCCTCCTCTTCAGCTTCTCCTTCAGAAGAGGGTTCATCCCTAGCTTCCTCGGCTTTTGCAGCTTCAATGGTCTCTTCCACCTCGTCTGCTCCTCCTGGACATGGCTGGTGTATTAAGAAGGGAAGGAGTCAGTGGACATCAAGTAGGAGCTGGTCTGTAAACCACCATAGGCAGATGGACCAAAGACCCCTTTGAACTCTGGGAGTAGCTGCTAGCTATGTTTCCCATGCTGGTGAAACTGAGCCAGTTCTCCTCACCTTCTAAGAGTTTCCTATAAGCTGCAATGTCAATGTCCAAAGCCATCTTCACATTGAGAAAGTCTTGGTATTCTTTTAAATATTGTGCCATTTCATTCTTTGTAGTTCTCAACTCATCTTCTAATTTGTTGATTGTGTCCTGCATAGAACTAACTGTGTTCTGCTTATCCTCCAGCTCTTGCAGTTGCTTTCCCAGAACTTCATTCATGCCCCAGCTTGCTTCTATCTCCAGGATCTTGGCCTTGAGCAGTCAGTGGCTCTCAGACACCTTCTCCTTGGCAGCATGCACCACGTAGGTGTTATTGGTAGTGCTCTCGGTCAGAAAGGTAAAGCGGCTCTTGCACCATTCTTTGGCATTCTGCATGTTCTTGGCAGCCAGCTTCTCTTACTGGGCACAAATATCCTTGAGCATAGCGGAGAGGTCAGATCTCCATGGAGATGAGCATACTGGATCTGCACCTGCAGCTCAGTGATCTTCTTCAGAAAGGCGATTATCCATCAGACTGTTGATGCACTTTTCTAGCGCAGTGCCAGCAAGAGCCGCCTCATCTTCATCTTTGCGCACCTCCATCAGCCATCCCTCTGCATCCTCATGGTTCAGCACCTCTTCCTGGTTGCACACCTGCAGGTTGCTACCAGCCACTTCAGAGCACCTATGTCTCCTAACTGCCCATTTCTCTCTCCTTGCCAGGGACAGGGCACGGTGAGGCGGGGCACAGGAATCACATTTTCATTAAAATATTCAACCCAGGCCTGCTCCACCAGTGTCCGTAGGCAGCCCTGGGGCAGACAGTGATGCCGGAGACTCTGGCCACCCCTGCCTGGCCCTGCTAGAACTGCCCGTCCCAATCTCCACCCGGACTCCATTGGGGGTGTCAGGCGCTGCCCCCTGGGCCTGCCTGATCCCGATCGCCACCTGGATCCTGTGGGCAGTGTTAGGCGCTGTCCATGCCACCTGCCCAATCCCGATCGCCACCTGGACCTCACGGCAGTGTCAGGCACTGCCCGACAGGCCTGCCTGGTACCGATCATCTCCTGATTGAGGGGCATCAGGAACTGCCTGCCAGGTTCTGATCGCCGCTTGGACTCCATGGGCAGTATCAGGTGCTGCCTGCTGGAACTGATTGGTCTCGATTGCTGCCTGGACCCGAAGGGTGACTTCAGGTACTGTCCATGCCACCTGCCCAGTTCCGATTGCTGCCTGGACCCCGTGGGGGGCATCAGGAGCTTACTGCTGGAACTGACCAGTCCCAATCACCTCCTGGACCCTGAGGGCAGCATCAAGCACTGCCTGCCAGGCTTTCCCAGTCCTCATTGTGGCTTGGACCTTTCCGGCAGCAGCAGGCGCTGCCTCCTGGAACTGCCTGGTCCTGATTGCAGCCTGGACTCCGCAGGGGCATCAGGCACTGCCCACTTGGCCTGCCAAGTCCTGATCGCCACTTGTACCCTAGGGCAATGTCAGGCACTGTCCATGCCACCTGCCTGGTCCCAATCGCCACCTGGACTCCATGGGGGTGTCAGGTGTTGCCCGGGGGGCTTTCCTGGTCCCAGTGGCTGCTTGGACCCCGCCAAAGGCATTAGGTGCTTCCCACCTTGTCTGCCCAGTCTCAATTGCTGCCTGGACCCAGGGAAATGTGCTGTCCATGCCACCTGCCGGTCCTGATCTCCACCTAGACTCTGGGCATAAGGCGCTGCTTGCCCCACCTGCATATGCAGATTTATCCACCATCTTTGTTGGGTTTATTTGCATATCCCTCCTGATTGGCTATGGGTGTAGCAGAGGTATGGTCAATTAGCATCTTTCTCTTTCATTGTCCCAGAGCAAATAGAGTGAGCAGTGGAAATGAGTGGAATTCAGCACGAATTGGTGAAGGAGAAGCAGCTGGTGAGACAGTTTGCAGCTGGGAAGGGCAGAGGTCCCCTGGATAAAGGTGAAATCAAGGATCTAGGCAAGAGAGTTTCCCCCAGAGGGTCAGGGAGAAACAACAGGGTGCCAAGCCTCATCGCTGAGGAAAGGCAAAGTGTCTGACTGTGAAAAAAGGGTCCACGGGACTGTGAGAGATAGATTTTGGACCTTGGAGTCTGGATTTTGGATCTGAGCTCAGAGACAGCCCTGAAAGGCTGGCTGGACCATGTAGTGCCGGCAAGAAAGGAGCTTGCAGGGACACAGTCCCTCCTTGTGCTGGGGCTTGTGCCTTTCTCTACTGAACTTAGTCCATAAGACCTTTTGGATACAGACACTTACCTGTGGCTGAGGTGCAGGAGAAAGTGTGGAGTTGTGGAATCTGGGGAGAGTAGATGGCAGTCCAGGAGAGTTGGTAGCAAATCTGGTGCTGAGTCATACCTGAGTCAATAGGCCCTCCCTGAGAGATAGCCCGTCCCTCCAGTCTCCAGGAAATGAAGATAGCCACACCCAGATCCCACCCTGAATAATATAAAGGAATCTGAATACTCCCTGAGGTCATAGGAACTGGACTAAAAATAAATCTTTAGCCCCAGCAACTGGAACAGAAACAGTTTAGTACAGATGACTGTAACCATAAGCCAGCCTAAGGAATGATACTTTACTTTTATTTTTATTTATTTGTATATTTATGTGTTTATGTATGTATGTATGTATTTATTTATTTATTATCCTTTATTTCTTTTTTTTCTTTTTTCTTCTTCTATGTTTTCCTGTTTCTGTTTGATGCTTTATTTTCTATTTCTTTTCATATTATTTTTCCATCACATTTTTTATTTGCTATTTTTAATTTTTTATACCATTTTGAAATAATGTTTTTATTTTTTTGTAAATGTATTATTTTTTTCTTCTCATTCTCATTCTTTTCATCCACTAATTCCCTTTCTCCTTCCTTAATACTAAATTGAGATCCTCCCCATATTCATCCAATTCTTAATTTTATTTTCACTATATAAGTTCACCCTCTACAGATGCTGTCCCAATCTTCTTTGCTGGGTGTGTGGTGTTTGTATTTTCTTTTGGTTTATCTAATGGTTCTGTAGTATCTTACCCCCACATACATATATATATTCTCCTTTTTATTCCTTTGTCTTTTATCCCTTATCTTTTTCTCTCTCTTTGATAGCATTTGTGCTCTCTTTTCTCTACCCTAACTCTCTTTTCTCAGGTGATCACTTATATTGGGGTTATTGGTGTCCTATGTACATTCGTGCTTAGTTCCCTCTGTGTTGTATGTTGTTGAGGTGAATTTTATCCTGTCTGGCCAAGGGGATTGAGAGCAAGCCACATAACCAGACACCTGTAGAGGAAACTCTATCCATAAACGGGTCAATAACACTCAGA
Organism: Lasiurus cinereus; assembly: GCA_011751065.1. NCBI lineage: Eukaryota > Metazoa > Chordata > Mammalia > Chiroptera > Vespertilionidae > Lasiurus > Lasiurus cinereus. The sequence goes on from JAAGEH010000392.1 coordinate 6,106,010, forward strand.
CCCAACTACAGAGGCAGGAAAGAGCATGAGTGAGTGAAAGAGGGAGTAAAAGAAGAGTGTGTGGTCAGGTGGTATGTGTGTGTAAGTGTGTGTGTGTGTGGGGGGGGTGAAGAGGCACAGTTAGATCCCACAGGACCTTCAGGTGTAGGCTAATCAGGCTGGCCTAATTGGCAGCTTCTGCTACCATTGCACACAATACCGGGAGGCCAGCTTGTCCTCAGAGGCCTAGCCTTTTTGAAGGAGAGAGCTGCTGTAACTGGGTTCCCAGCCTCAACTCCATCCAGAGTGCCCTCAGATAATACCTGGGAATCTATAGCCACTCCTTCTACCTAGGCTGTGATCCCACAGTCAACGAGGCTCCAACCACCCTGGACACAGGCTCCTGTGAGTTTGGAAGCAGGCTCACCTCTGACCGGCCCAATGCTTTAGCCCAGGGCACTGCAACCAGGAAAACAGCAAATACGTGAGCAGCCCACTCCTGTCTAAGGAGTATCAGCTGTGTGAGCAGCCCACCCCCTTCTGAGGAGCAGCAGCCACATGAGCAGTCTCCCCCCATCTGAGGAGCAGCAGCCACATAAGCAGACTGCCCATGTCCAAGGAGCAGCAGCCCTGTGAGTTCACACTAGTCCAAGGAACAGAACAAATATGCAGCCTGCACCTGGTAAACACCCTGTCCCTGTTCAAGGAGCATCAACAGCATGAGCAGCTCACTCCCACACGAGCAGCAGCAGCTGCACGAGCAGACCACCCCCTTTCCCCATCTGAGGAGAAGTAGCTGCATAAGCAACCCACACCCATATGAGGAGCAGCAGCCCTGCAAGCAACCTGCCCCTGTCCAAAGAGCAGGGGCATCACAAGTGGTCCATCCCATCTAAGGAAAAGCAGCAGCATGCAGCCAGCCCCCATCTAAAGACTAGAAGCCACGCACACAGGCCACCCCTATCTGAGGAGCAGCAACCTCATAATCAGTCCACCCCCATCCAAGGAACAGCAGCTATATGAGCAACCTCCCCCACAAGCCAGAGGAGGTACCACTGCTGTGAACAGCACCCACCAGAGGAGCTGCTACCTACTGAGAAGCAGCTGCTACTGTGACCATCTGAGGAGAAACCACAGCTAGAGAAACCACTGCCACCCAAGGAGCAGCCCCTACACAGTTCAACATCTAGATTAGTTGGCGAGACCAAAAATGGGTAGACAAGGACCCCCAAAGTAAAGAAAAGGAGGAATTACCAGAAAAGCAGCTAAGTCAAGCAGAGGCTTTAGAATAAGGGTCATAGAGTTCATAAACCGGATGGAAGAAAAAAATCAACACCTTATGTAAGAATCAAGAAGAAATGAATGAAAAAATCAACAACTTATATAAGAATCAAGAAGAAATGAAGAGTGATATAGCTGCAATAAAAAAATACCATGGAAAGTTTCAATAGTAGACTAGGAAAAGTGGATTACCTAATTAGTGAATTAGAAGACAGAGAAGCAAAACACAACCAAACTGAATTGCAACTGGAGAAAAAAATTAAAAGACAAGGGGAGAGTCTAAGAAAGCTTTGGGAAAACATGAAATGAAGCAACGTATGAATAATAAGAGTGCCAGAACAACAGGAAGAGGGATAAGGTTAGAAGACCTTTTTGAAGAAATAATGTCAGAAAACTTCCCTGATGTGGTGAAGAAAAAAGTCACGCAAGCACAGAGTCTTAAACAGGATGAACCTGGAAAGACCCACAGCAAAACACATCATAATTACGATGGCAAATATTCAGGACAAAGAATCTTAAAGGCTTCAAGAGAGAGATAGAAAGTTACATACAAGGAAGCTCCCATTAGATTATCAAATGATTTCTCAACAGAAACACACCAGGCCAGAAAAGAATGGAAGGAAACTTAAGAAGTGATGCAAACCAAGGGACTGAATCCAAGAATCCTCTATCCAGCAGATTATCATTCAAAAAAAAAAAAAAAAAAAGCTAAGGGAGTTTATCACTACCAAGCCAGCAATGCAAGAAATGCTCAAGGGACTGGTGTAAAGGAAGAAGTAAAAAGGAATACAGATACAAAAAATAAAAATGGTTATAAATAAGTACCTTTCAAAAATAACTTTAAATGTAAATGGACTAAATGCTTCAATCAAAAGACATAGAGTGGCTGAATGGATAAACAAAACAAAACAAACAAACATGACCCATATATATGCTGCCTACAAGAGACCCAGCTCAGAAAAAGGGACTCATACAGACTGAAAGTGAAGGAAAGAGATGGAAAAACATCTTTCAGGAAAATGGAAATGAAAAAAAAAAAAGTGGGAGTAGCACTACTTATATCTGACAAAATAGAACTCAAATTAAAGACCATAACGAGAGATAAGGAAGAAAAGTTCATAATAATAAAAGGATTGATATAACAAGAGGATATAACTCTGATAAACATATATGCACCCAATCCAGAGGCACCCAAATACATAAAACAACTCCTGGAAGATATCAAGGGGGAGATCAACAACAATACAATCATAGTAGGGGACTTTAATACACCAGTGACATCACTGGATGTATCCCCTAGACAAAAATAAATAAATAAATAAAATCAGCAAAAAACAGCAATTCTAAATGACTCACTAGTTCAGATGAACCTAATCGACATTTTCAGAGCATTTTACCCCAAAGTCATGGAATATACATTCTTCTCAAGTGCACATGGGATATTTTCAAAAATAGATCACATACTGGGTCATAAAAAAGTCTCCTCAAATTCAAAAAGATTGAAATCATATCAAGCATTTTCTCAGACCACAATGGGATAATACTAGAAATAAACTACAATAAAAACATACCAAAAAATTCATACACTTGGAAGCTGAATATCATGCTATTAAACAATGATTGGGTTATCAATGAGATCAAAGAAGAAATTAAAAACATCCTAGAGACTAATGACCATAAAAATACAACAATGCAAATGCTATGGGACACAATGAAAGCAATCCTGAGAGGTAAGTTCATAACTCTACAAGCCTACCTCAAAAAACAAGAAAAAGTGGTAATAAATCATCTAACTCAACAACTCAAAGAATTAGAAAGAGAGCAACAATCCCACAGTGAGCAGAAAGAAAGAAATAATAAAGATCAGAACAGAAATGAATGACATAGAGATCAAAAAAACAATACAAAAGATTAATGAAACAAAGAGCTGGTTCTTTGAGAGGATAAACAAGATTAATGAACTTCTAGCCAGGCTCACCAAGAAGCGAAGAGAGAGGACCCAAATAAACAAGATCAGAAATGAAAGAGGAGAGAGAACAACAGACCCCACAAAAATACAAAAGATTATTAAAAAATACTATGAACAACTCTATTCTACAAACTAGACAACCTGGAGAAAATGGACACATTTCTAGAAAAATACAACCATCCAAAACTTACTAAGAAAGATACTAAAATTTTTAATATGCTGATAACTATGGAAGAATTAAAGCACTCATAAAAAAGCTTCCAGCAAACAAAAGCCTGCAGCCAGATGGCTTCACGGGGAGTTTTACCAAACATTCAAAAAAGAACTAAAAACTATCCTTCTCAGAGTATTCCAAAAAATTTAAGAGGAAGGAACACTTCCAAGCTCCTTCTATGAAACCAGCATCACCCTAATACCAAAACCAGATAAAGCCAACACAATAAAGAAGAATTACAGGCCAATAGCCCTCATGAACATAGATGCCAAAATCCTCAGCAAAATTCTCACAAATCAGGTCCAGCAGTACATTAGAAATAATATATGCATGACCAAATAGGATTTATCACAGGAATGCAAGGATGGCACAATGCTCACCAATCAATAAACATGATACAACACATAAACAAATTGAGATATAAAAAAAACACATAGTCATATCCATTGATACAGAAAAGGCACTTGACAAAATCCAACACCCATTCCTGATAAAAACTCTCAACAAGGTGGGAATAGAAGGGTCATACCTCAACATAATAAAAGCCATATATGATAAACCCACAGCTAACATCATACTCAATGGGCAAAAACTAAAACCACTTCACCTAAGAACAGGAACAAGACAGAGATGCCGACTCTCACTACTCCTATTCAACATAGTGCTGGAAGTATTAGCCATTGCGATCAGACAAGAAGAAGAAATAAAAGGCATCCAAATTGGAAAAGAATAAGTAAAGTTGTCCTTATTTGCATGACATGATATTGTACATAAAAAACCCTAAAGACCCCATCAAAAAAACTATTAGACTTAATAAATGAATTCAGCAATGTAGCAGGATACAAAATTAATGCCAAGAAATCTATGGCATTTCTATACATCAATAGTGGACTTGCAGAGAGAGAGACTAAAAAAGCAACCCTATTTACCATTGCACCACAAAGAAATAAACTTAACTAAAGAGGTAAAAGACTTATATGTGGAAAACTACAGGACACTGAAAAAAGAGATACAAGAAGACATAAACAGATGGAAGAACATACCATGTTCATGGATTAGTAGAATCAACATAATCACAATGTCCTTACTACCCAAGGCAATCTATAAATTCAATGCATTTCACGTTAAAATGCCAACAGCATATTTCACAGACCTAGAAAGAACTTTCCAAAAATTCATCTAGAACAAAAGAAGACCCTGGAGAGCTACAGCAATCCTGAGAAAGAAGAACAAAGGAGGTGGGATCTCAATACCAGATTTCAAGCTGTATTACAAAGCCACTGTTCTCAAAACTGCCTGGTACTGGCACAAGAACAGACATATAGATCAATAGAATAGAATAGAGAACCCAGAAATCAACCCAAATCACTATGCTCAATTAATATTTGACAAAGGAGGGATGAATATACAATGGAGTCAAGACAGCCTCTTCAATAAATGGTGTTGGGAAAATTGAACAGATACATGCAAAAAAAATGAAAGTAGACCACCAACATACACCATACACAAAAATAAACTCAAAATAGATCAAGGACTTAAACATATGAATGGAAACCATAAAAATACTAGAATCCACAGGTTGAGAAATCTGACATATGCTGAAGCAATTTCTTCATTGACACTGCTCCTAGAGCAATGAAAACTAAAGAGAAAATAATGGGACTACATCAAAATAAAAAGCTTTTACACAACAAAGGAGACTATCAATAAAACAACAAGAAAGCCCACTGCATGGGAGAACATATTTGCCAATGATATCAATGATAAGGGTTTAATCTCCAACATTTATAGGGAACTCATGCAGCTTAACAAAAAGAAGATAAACAACCCAATCAAAAAATGGGCAAGTGACCTAAATAGACACATTTGGAAAGAAGACAGAGGAAGGCCAAGCGACATATGGAAACCTGCTAAAAGTCACTAATCATCAGAGAGATGCAAATCAAAATAACAATGTGGTACCATCTCACACCTGTCAGAGGCCAGTGATGCAGTTTTACATTTGTGTAGCATTTTACAGATCCAAATGATTATTTTTTATATATCATTTTATTTCATTGATCAACAATGTGGTGAGATAAGTATTATAATTCTATTCAACTTCATAGAAAATGTAGGCTTTGAGTGATGAAGACATTTATCAAGAATCAAACAACTTTTTAGTATCAAAGTCAGTATTAAGAGCCTTGGATTTTGCTTCTAAATCCAATTATCTTTGTTATCTCCCACTGCTATGTCATTTGTAACTAAAATATCCTCAAATTCTCAAGCTTTCTGAGACTAACCTCAACGAATATTTTACTAAAATGTCTGGTTGCCCAAATCTCATAATTTGGGCACCTTGGCATCCCCAAACATCCCCAAGACTGTATAGGCCTTCCCTGTTAGCTCTATCACCAGTTTCTTGTTTCTACTGCCTTTTGAATGTCTGCTCAGTATTGTATCTCTTCAATTCTAGTCTTCTTTCTCTATATCATCATGTGAATGAGAAACTTCTATATTCCTTCAGTCACTGAATTACTACAGTCATATCCCAACTAATTTATGTTTCCTTATCAAACATACCTGTTAAAGTGGTTTCCCAACCAAAGGTAAAGTTCTTGCTCAAGAGGAATTCTATCTTCACCTTAGCCTAACCAGCTTTTTGATTAATATACAAGGGTTGACAAAGTAGGCTTACAGTTGTTTGTATGGAAAATAACACAATAATTAATAACACCAAAATAAACTCTGTGTTTTGTATACTCACAACTATAAACCTATTTTTACAATTCCCTTCTGTATTGTGTTTCCATTATACTATATAGAATGATATAGACTCCTATATAATAAAACCCACTATGCAAATTGACTGAACAGCTAGTTACTATGATGCACACTAACCACCAGGAGGCAGATGCTCAATGCAGGAGCTGCTCCTAGTCCACAGGCCCTGACTAGGGGGTAACAGGAGTAGGGCTGGTGCCAGCCACCAGCCAAGGGAGGTGCCAGTGGAGGTCCCCAATTGTCCCACAGAGGGAGGCAACTGGCAGCAGCATCGGGGGTCAAGGCTGGCACGTGGGCAGCACCAGGCCAGCCAAGGCGGATGTGAGCAGGGACCTGGATCACCCCAATGGTCACACCACACATTGGCCCTGATTGCTGGCTAGGCCTAGGGATCCTACCCATGCATGAATTTCATGCACCAGGCCTCTAGTGTTGGGTAAAACATAGGCTCTGCAGTTAGGCCAACTTGGGTTCAGATTACATATTTTTCAGCTGTGCCATTGCAAAATGGGGTATTTGGGGAAATAGATTTGATAATATGTAAAATATAATATGTCACAGGTGTCTTGAATATATCTGGAATATGGTATGCAACCAATAAATATTAGGAAGTTATTACTCATGGAGTATATGTTTTAGGGTTTTCCATGGTTAAATATTTACTTTCTGAATTATGCTTTAAGAGGAACAGACAGTTGATTCTCAGAGACTTCATCTATAATGTGAGAAATGTGAACACAGCTCACATTTATTTTCTTCCAGATTATTATCTTTTAATTTTTCTTTACCACCCAATACTAACTTCTTACCAACTTGTGCATAATGGCATATCAGTCCTTTATTATTACAAGAACTTTTGTTCCTAGCTCTTATACCTTGTTCATAATAAGATTTCAAAAGTTTTCATTTAACCCTGATACCCTTACATGGTAATTGACAGATTACTTGACTTATTTGTGCCTTCATTTTCCAGCCCTAAAAAATGATAAATGAAAATTTTTGTGGAGGGAAATAATTTATAATATGGTGGCACAAATGTAAAAGGTACAATGTTAATATGTTAAACCAGTTAAGGTTATGTAAATTCCTTAAAACCCTCTTTTCCTTAAAATGTGGTTAAAATACAGTGGTGGGCAAAAGTAGATTAATAATAATAATGAATAATTTAGCCCTGGCTAGGTGGTTCAGTAGGTTAGAGTATTGTTTCACACACCAAAATGTTGCAGGTTCTATTCCTGATCAAGGAACTTGCCTGGATTGTGGGTTCAGATTCCCGGTTGGAATACGTATGGGAGGCAACCAATAGATGTTTCTCTCTTATATTGATGTCTCTCTCTCTCTTTTGCTCTTTCTCTCCCCTATTCCTCTCTCTGTAAAAATCAATAAAAAACATGCCCTCAGGTGAGGATTAACAAAATTAAAAAATAATAAAGAATACAGTAATTAATTTAATAAATAATAAAACAAGGATAAACTGTCTTCCTATTTTCCCATCCATGTATGTATTTTGTATTGTATAGTAAATATAAAAAATTTGTAGCTATTGATATTAAAATATAACTATGGATTATCATATCACCCATTGCTGATATTTTGATCTAATTACTTCCATTCTCTTTTCAGACACACACACACACACACACACACACACACACACACACACACATACAATTGCTTTGTTTTGCCTTTCTGTTCTCAAAATTTAACTTTATACCATTCAGTTTCATAGTTTTCTTTTTCACTGAATATCATGTAATAAACATTTTTCTACCCAAGGAACATTTCCATGATCCAATTTACATTTCTAGTATTGCACCTCAGTAGCCTTTTAAATTTGCTATGAGTATGAAAGTTTTAAATTCCAAAATTTTCTTTTGTGACAGTCCTTCTGCAGCTCTTGTGAAAAATGATGCTTTTGTCTAAATTATCTTGGCTCTTGTCACCTGACCTTTGCTTAGTCTACAGAACTAGTAGTGCTGTGAGTAGGATGAGGGATCCATGGCATTCCCTGGTGCTTAGCCTCAGGGTATTTGCTGGAATGAATATAGGGAGTGTTATAATTAATTATCAGCAGAGAGTTGATCTTTTTCTGCCCCTTCACAGGCTCATATGTAACACACACAACTCTTATGTCCATGCTTTGCATTACATTTTGCTTTCTTTCGGGATCATAATTTAAAAGCATGTCTTTGTACCAAAACTACTAAAATATACTGAAGATACCATTATCAAAGCAGTTAATGATGACTTCTCAAATAATGGCGGCTTAGGTATTTTGTGGAGAGTTGGAACAAGAATGGATCATTTGAAATATTCAAAACTAAAAATTGCAAGTCTTGGAACATTGACAATTTCAAGGTAAATGTGAACACACATGTCTTATGGAAGATGAGACAGCCAGTTATTGCATTGCACTTAGTGGACATAAGGCAAGGGAAGGAAGGAAAGGGTTTTTATATTTTTAGCCTATAGTTTATACATTTCTCTCCTCATCAAACATGCCAGGAACACTTAGTAGATTAATAATGTTGAATTGCCTCAGAGTTTGAAGGCGGGGTGGGAAAGGGGGAGATGAAAACCAAGGGATTCCATTAGAAATTGCCTCTGCTACCTCATTAATCTCTTATAGCAAATAATATGTGCAGAACTCAGGCTACTGAGGTCTCCAAAGAATATCATTTTTTTGTGGGGTTGTAGCAAATTAAAGAAATAAATTAAGTCACTAGCCCAACAGGGAAGTGCTTGAAATTCTGGACTCTTGCTGCTGTTCTGAAATTACAATAACAAAGAGGCTTTTTCTAGAAATATATGCATTTCTCATATACTTATATGTAAGATATACATGTAAATTGCTAATACCATTTTCCATTTTGTTTTGTTATTAGCCTTAGGATACTCCAAAAGTCCCTCTGTGACCCTGATTCACAAACTTATGCCTGTTTCTCGTTAATTCCAAATAAAGAAAAGCAAGGTGTAGAATGGAGTGGAATTGGAAGTGTGGTGTTCTTTTACATACTAAAAGAGAGATTCATGCTCCACCTTCGGCTTTGTGGATTTACATGCATAAGATATATTCCTATTTTTTTAAAGGCTGCCTTGGTGCCAACATAAACAGAGGTGACTGCAGCAGAATTGAGATCTGAGAGTATGTGGCATCCAGTGAGGACAGGCAAGCTAGTAGTGGGGACACTACATCTGCTGAGGTATTTGCAGCAACATAGTGTCATGTTTGGCCTGCTGTGTGGTCCCCTTAGCCTTTCTGAAACACCCCTGTGACTTGTTCCTTCCTTATTGGTGGAGATTGAGGGCATATATACTAGTAGTGTGCTCTCTTAAATAAAGAATAAAAGAATGCTATAGGCTGTGTCATCTATTTTAGCACTATTACCACATGTTCACCTAGGCTTTTATAAATCCTGTTACTAACCCATTTTAATGAGGACACATAATTTTATACTGAAAGTATCAAATGAAAAGATGTTTTCTAATGCTGCTTCAGAGAGATGTAAAATGAGCATGGACAATTGGCCACAATTCAAACTGAACCTATTTTTATAGCATTATAGGATTTTGGAGCCAGGAATAAAAAACAAACTTAGAGTTCAAGTCCAACTCTGTCATTTCCCCTAGAAAGCAAAAGCTGAGAGATGTATACACACTGACTGAAACCAGCTTTCCGACTTGCAGCTCCAGTAAGGGGGCTATTTTCCACAGCAGGCTGCTTTCCTTTGGTGCACACCATACACACTTCCGCGCGTGTGCTTGTACATGCACTGGCCTCTCTCACGCATGTGCTAAAACACTGCTTCTAAATCCCCATCTGCTATCTTTAGAGAACGTAGCACAGAAAGGCATGAGTTTAAATTCTGGTGAGAAGCATCTTAGTTCTAAGAGGGGATTTTTAGACAGCAAGTGTCTAAAACATGGAAGACATTTATGAAGGAAAGGTATGTACTCTCCTTCGTATGTATGCCTACGCTGGTATGTCGGTCTAAGTAATGTTCTGCTGTGGACAAAGACCAATCTGTGGGATCCTTTTGAATTTTAAATGTTTATACATTCAGAAATACTACTGTGTGCATTTAAACCATAATAATCTAATCAAAACTACATGATATTGCACAAATTTCAAACAAAGAAAAGCACTCTTCTTATTCACATTATAGGATGGATATAATATCTGAAACTTACTATCTAAAGTGACTGAAAGTTTCATTTTCTTTTAAAATTAAATAACTCACAGAACTGTCACAGATTGTGGAGATCCTGGAAAAAGGGTCTGAGAGAGAGCAGTTTATTCCCTGATTTTGCTTTTAGAAAATATTCCTGTTGCCTATTAACTTTGTTATTTTCCTTCTGTAAAATGATAAAAAATGATTGGAGTATATGAAGTATAATCCTAAAATTACATGACTTAGACATCTTCAGTGTATATGCAATCTGTCACGTTTTGATTTTAGACACTTGACCACATTGGTCCATTTCATCTTGCTATATCTTAGTGATATACCAAAGGTATTATTGAGCAGCTGTGATATGACTATTTTCACTCTAGAAGAAAGTGATGAGTGGAATTTACCTAACACTTATCATTAAACAATATAAATTAAATAAACACAATATTGACTAGTAAATGTATAAGTTTTGGAATCAGAAAAAACATGCCTAGGTTTGAATCTTACTGTTATTTATTAGTTCTTGATATTTGATCAAATCATTTAACCTTCTGCCTCAGTTTCCTTAGCTATAACTTGGGGATAATGATTAATCTGAGGATTTAATTGTGTAATACATGTAAAGTGACTAACACAAAATAGTTCCTAGAAAATTGTCAGAATTTAATTAAGAATTTTTAGCACTATAGTTGTCTGAGTGCCAGAATATTCCAATTTGGAAAAGTGGTGTAGGTAAAAATTATTCCCAGTGGTTTTATTCTTTTAGCTTTTAAAAGGAGAGGCCAATTACCTTGTCTGTAATATCTTCATTTCATTTATTTTTGTCTTGCATAAGCTACTTTCTGAAACAGATAACACTAGAAAGCTAGAAGCCATGTTCTCTGGGGTAGAGCTCCAAATACCCACTTGGTGTCCCTAATACCAAGCAGATGGCTGTATGAGAATAACTTGCACTCCTTAATTTTCATCCATGCACATATAAAACAAAACAAGCTAAATTTTCACTGAGTTTTTATCAATTGACTAGAGGCCTGGTGCATGAAATTCATGCATGGATACAATCCCTAAGCCTAGCCTGTGACCAGGGCCATCTTCTCTGGCTATTGGAAGCAAGCTCTGTCTCCCCCCCACCCACCGCCACCCACCTGGGTTCCCAGTTTGCCATCAGGTGATTGGAGCCTGACAGCCTGGGGGATGGGGAGAACCTAAAGATTGGCTGTTCTGCCCACTCACCTGCCATGGGTTGCCCTCTGTGTGGGGGGTGATTGGCGGGGGAGAGGGAGGCTTGACTTGGCATTTCCCGCATCCCCCACTACCCACCCACAGGTCCCCATTCACTATTGGGCATTTAGAGACTGCAGTCTGCAGGGAGGGACCAAGAGGTCAGCTGTTCTGCCTGCGTACCAGTCCTGCCCCCTGCTGCCATCCACCCCAGTCCCCTGTTTGCCATAGGGAAATGAGAGCTTGGCAGCTGGGGGGAGGGATCGAGAGGTTGGCCATTCCAGCCCATTCACTGGCCCCACCCCTGCCACAGGCCACCCTTTGTGTGTGGAGCGACCATCTGGGCTTGGGTCTTGGCCTGGCACTGCCCTCATCCCCTACCAACCACTCCCACGTCCCCATTTGCCATTGGGTGATGGGAGCCTGCTGGCTGGGGAAAGGGACTGAGACGTGGTCAGTGCACCTCATAATGACTGGTCAAGTGGTCATTCTTGTCATTCTGCTGTTATGGTTGCTAGACTTTTATTATATAGGATAAGATAGTTTCTTATGTGGTGAACTCTCTATGCTGCATCATGTGCTGGTTGCATACTGGCAGCATCTAATAGAAAACAATGAACACTTATAACCAGATAGTCCCAGACTCTCAGAATTAAAGACACCTTGCTTTCCACTTAGGTGATCAAAAGCCCATTTGTGGCTTCTCTGATTGCTTTGTTAGAAATGTTCCAATTGATTATATATCTGAGCCATCACTTAGGAGCAGCCAATAGGTTTAACATCTTTAAATTGTGTAAAACTAAAAGGTTTTTCAAGAATTTCTAATCATAAGCCATTATTTGGTTTTTACAGGGCAAAGATTTTTAATTCTACTTTCCGATAATTTGAGACTCAAAGAAATTATATGATTTACCCAGGTGGGCATGATTTATACCTAAGACTAGCACTTACGCATTCTGAATGCTAAGCCAGTGTTTTCTCAAAAATTATATATATATATATATATATATATATATATATATATATATATATATGTATGTATTGATATGTCTCTCTCGCTCTATAGAGTCCTAGCATAGCTAAAATACTTATATGTGAATTTGTCCAGGACACCATCATATCACAAATATTCACAGGGTGGGCATGGCTGCGGACCTCGGGTCGACACTCCGGGTCTAAGCATGATTTTTTCCTGCCCCGGCAGAATCCCCCGCAGCCCACAGACAAATCCTAATGCCGATCTGGGGACTACTAAACTTTACTAGAGCTGTTCCCCACACCACCACCCCCTGCCCCAGGACTGCACTGCCCACAGCAGCATCCTGACAGGTGAGCAGCCTGGGAGAGCCAAGTGGGGCAGGGCTGCACAGAGCTACAGAGGGGGCAGGGCCATCCAAGCCAAGCTCCCTGCTTTAGGAGTGCTGCAGCTTCAGCAAAGTGGCCAGCCAGGAGGCAGGTGGCCCAAGGTGCACATAGCTGTGCTGAGGTGGGGTGCACTGGAGGGTGCTCAGGCCAGGACAGGGGACTGGTGGGCAAGGATCTGCAGTGGCCCCAAGGTGTGGGTTCAGGAAACAAGGTTATAACTGCTGGCAAGGAGAGGTGTGGTGCAGACCTGCAGCCCTGAGGCAGGGGTTGAGGGGCAACATTACCTCAGTGGAGGTGCACCGCACAGCTGGGTACCCGGCTGCAGCAGTTTGGTGAAGCTCCCAGTGCTAACCAGGCCTCACTGCGGCCTAAGTACTTGAGAGGCCGCAACTCCATGAGGGCGCACACTTGCATGGTGAATGCAATGCCTACCACCTGCTCCCCAGAAGGGAGGGGCAGTAAAGAATGGGGTGTAAGGGTTGGGGAGAGGAAAGAATGTGAAGCATTCATGATGAAGTCGTGCTTGAGAAAGAGACTCAGAAGCCTCAGTGGGAGGTTTGTTCTGTTTGCCCCGTGGCTGTCCCTTAGGAAAGGCAGAGAGCGCAGTTGTGAGGGCTCCCTGCATGCTGGGTGCAGTTCCACAGCCAACTGGAATGGGCCTCAGTTCCCTGGTCTGTAAAATGGATTAAGCGTGTCCCAGTGCTTCACTGAGCTTTGAGGGCTAATTGAAATACTATATAAAGAGAATGAGGGAAGAAGTAAGAAAGAAAAGGAAGGATGAGCAACACAAAAGGAAGGTTGGAAGGAACCTGTAAACCTATTGTCACTTAAATATGGGAATATAGTCAATAGTGTTTTAATGATAGTATGATGCCAGGTGGGTAGTGGAAATATCGGGGAACACTTTGTAAAGTATATGATTGTTTAACCACTATTCTGTAACTAATATAAAACCTGAAACTAATACAAAATACTGTAATATTGAATGTAAAGAAATAAAAATAAGAGTGAAATTTTTATAAATTTCAAAGTTTAAATAAAGGCTGTAAAGGAAATAATGCTTTTCATTTTACCACTTTATTGTCTTTTCAGTACATGAAAAAGACAGTTGTCTTTATATAGTGCTTTTGTACTTTTCTAAGTCATTATCTCATTTGATGTTCAGGGCAACTTAAAGACAAGATAATTGTTCTTTTCACTATTCAAAAAAAGAAAATCTTGGTGTCTGGCCCCAATGAGTCAATCATTAAGCCCTTGCTGTAAAGTAAGGTTAGTGAAATTTTCTGTGAAGGATCATATCTATACTAATAAAAGCCTTGGGGGTGATTAGGCTGAGAAGGGAGAGCAGTTGCTGGTGATCAGACTGGCAGGGGAGTAGTTAGGGGGCAATCAGGCTGTCAGGCAGAAGTGGTTAGGGGCAATCAGTCAGACAGGCAGGAGAGTGGTTAGAAGTCAGTGGTCCTGGATCATGAGAGGGATTCCACAGGGATCAGGCCTAAACCAGCAGTTGGACATCCCCTGAAGGGTCTGAGATTAGAGAGGGTGCAGGAGGGGCACCACCCATGTATGAATTTCGTGCACCAGACCACTAGTGTGTGTGTGTGTGTGTGTGTGTGTGTGTGTGTGTACACAATTGATTTAAAATTAGAGGTTTACTTGGAGTTGTCCTATCTAAAAGTTCCTAAAATCTATTCATGGGTAAGATGTAGCATGATTATATAAGTTATTATCTAAAATGAATCACTTTTAAAAATAATCTATCAGTAATTTCTTTAGAACAACTGTGTAAACTAGAAATTTTTTTGACAAGAAAGAACTTATATTCAATTAGGTAATGGATGAAAATGATATGGCAGATCTTGGAATTTATTAGGAGATAAAAGACTGGAGGAAAAAGAATAGGATATACCCAGAAACATCAGATTAATTTTATCTGAGCATGAGATGCTTAAGTAAAAGTGCAAGAAATAAGGATAAAAAATAAACTATTAAATTTATGTAAGTAATAGTCAAGAAAAAATAATGTTCATGTAAAATTGTCTTTTTGGCAACAAAGAAAATATGAACTTTATTTTTATCACATTATTGCTTTGTTATTTATTTATTTATTTATTTATTTATTTATTTATTTATTTATTGTATTAAGAAGAAGCAAATCCTTGAGGTTGAGGGAGAGAATAAGGGGAATGCACTTTGGGTAAGATTTCCCATAAGGATCTGTGTTTCCCCCCTCTCCTTTTCTCGCCTTTATTCATTTCACACTATCTGTCACTTATTTTCAACAATTATGGTATGTGCCATATTCCTAATATTAGAAAGATATCAAGGCTTTAAAGATCACTCAGGCAATTCACCATCTAATGAAGGACACAATAAGTAGACAATAAGGTTTAATAAGTGTAAAGTCAGGGCTTACTGTGATATGCTTAGGAAATGTATGACTGAAGGGATTAGTAAAGACTTTCTAGGGAAAAAAGAATTTTTGAACAACCCTAATAAAGAGTCTGACTCAAATTTTTGATGCTTGACTACTGACAGCTCTTCAGCCACATCCCTCTTTCATTTCCTTCTGACTCACATCTGTAAAAACTGATTAAGAAATCCCATGTGCTCCCTTCTTTCGTACCTGTGGGATCTTCTTTTTTTCTTATTAAACAAAAAAGCAGAACTGTTTTTTATTTGGATGAAATTTTGTTATCCTCATTTTCAAAATTTATTTTATTTATTTATTTTTTGTATTAGTTTCAGATATACAGTATAGTGGTTAATCATACACTTTACAAAGTGTTGTCTTTATATTTCTAGTACCCACCTGGCACTACACATAGTTATTACAATATTATTGACTATATTTCCTATGCTGTACTTTACTATTGACTATTCAGTAACAACCCATCTGTACTTCTTAATCCCTTCAACTTTTGCACCCAGTCCCCCAACTCCTCTCTTTTGTGGTACCTGTGGGATTTTCAAATCACACAAGTTTCTGCCCATGAAAGCACACTTACCCTAATCCCACTGCCTAACCACAATAAAAATCCCAAAGGAATATTTTTTTGCTAGAAAAATTGTCTTCTAGACAATTTTCTGACCAACTTTGGAAGGCTGCTCTGCTATCTCCAGAAAGACTTCTTATGAGAGTCATAAACCTTTTATGCCCATGGTGAGTGTGTGTGGTATCATCAGTCTCAAGAGCTAAACACAGTTTAGGAAAGGGATTCATTTATGTCTGCAGAGTAGACACAGCAATAGTTTATTGAGGCATAATTTTCATACTACAAAATGTACTCATGTTAAGGGTATAATTAATTGATATTTAGTAAATTCATAGAGTTATGAAACCATCTCCAAATAGAATTTTAGAATATTTTCATCACCCAATGTGATCCATTCTACCTGTTTGCCTCTAATTTCTTCTCCCACTACACTCCCACTAATTAGGCAACCACTAATCTGCTTTCTGTCTTTATAGGTTTGCTTTTTCTGGACATTTCATGTGAATAGATTCATGTAAAAGTAGTCTGTTTATGTTCAGCTATTTTTACTTAGCATAATGTTTTGGAGATTATCCTATGGTGTTATACACATACTTTAGTCACACTTCCCAGTAATTTATTCCTTGTTATTACTAAATAGTATTCAATAATAGTTTGTTTATTCATTCAGTAGTTTTGGACATTTATATTGTTCCTATTTTTTGTTATTATGAATAGTGCTTCTTTGAATACTTATATACTAATCTTTGATAAATTTGTAGTAAACTTATGTTTAACTTTATAAGAAACTGTCCACTGTTTATAAAGTGGCTACACCATTGTATATTTCTATTAGCAATGTGTCAGCATTCCCATTCCTCTACATTTTGGCCAACATTTAGTAGTCTGTATTCTGTATTATGGCTGTCTAGTAGGTATAAAATTATATCTAGTTGTGGTTTTAATTAGCATTTTTTAATGATTAATAATATTGAACATCTGTCACGTGCTTATTAGCAACTAAAATGTCTTCTTTGGTGGAAGATCTATTTAAATCTTATACCTGTTTTTAATGGAATTGTTTGTGTTATTGTTGAATTGTAAATATTCTTTATATATACTTGATACAAGTTCTTTGTCAGATGTATAACATACAAATACTCTCTACTTAACTCTTTAGTTCAGTCATTGTATTTTTAGCTGTAGAGTTTTTGTTTAGTCTTTTTCCTCTTAATGATTTATTTTTTGTTGTTGAATTTCTGATTTGATCATGCATTGTTTTCCTAATTTCAGTTAGTTATCTATCTGCATATTCTTGTAGTTTGCTCAATTTATTTAATAGGATCCTTCTAAATTGTGCATAGATTTGCATTTCTTTCGGATCAGTTACAGGAACGTTATTAGTTTCCTTTGGTATTGTTAAGTGTACCCAATTCTTCATGATCCTTGTATCCTTGTTGGAATCTGCATATTTGAGGAAGTGATCTCCTTTTGCAGAATTTACAAGTTCACTTCAGCAGGGAAAAACATTCATCACTCAGCTCAGTTCACTGTACTGGATGGGTCAGCTGGTAACATCCATGGATAGGCATGCTTGCTATCATGGGCTAAATCCAACTCTCGCCCTCTCAAAGGTCATTTCTATTCACTGTCTTTTCCTATGTGTCTGAATCACCCTTCCCAGTTTATTTGTGTTGTAATCTTCTTTCCAAACCTGGACATTTTATGTAAGATATTACAAAAATTCTAAGTTCTTATTCATGCTGGTGGTTTCTTTGGTTGTTGCTTTTTTACTTTTTTACTTGTTTCCTGTTGAATGACTTGCTTGGAATAATTCTATGGAACATGTTTCCTCACAGAGTATAGCTGCGATGCATCTGCTTAGATACTTTAAATTGTTGTCTTTATTTTTTATCCTAGCTTTCTTGTCATCACTCGTGGGTCTATATAACAGAGTGGTCAGTTCATTATTTTTGCAGGTTGGGCTTAATACTTTAGTCAGTAAAGCTTCTACCTTTACCAAAGAGCCTGTGTGTGGGTTGGGTACCACATTTAAGGGTAATAAATTTTAGTCTTTTTCACCAACTATTACTCTCTGCCAAGTGTACTCCACATGCATGTAAATCTCACATTTCAGGACACTCATTCTAGCCGTTGTGTGGACTGTGGTTTGAGAGAAGGATGTATAGATTCAAGCTAATGTGACTACTGAAGAGATTTATTCTAGAAATAAAAAAGAACTCCCTTGCAAGGTCACAGGATCAAACGATGCATAACTTTAAGGGTCATAATCTACGTATTTGTCTGTAAAGTCTGTATAAGAACATGGGCTCTGTGAATGGGAGCCCCTAAAGTTGTTCAACTGGTAACATATGTGGTGTTATGTAGTGGTTCTAACAGAACAGTTCAGCTCAGTAATGGAAATGAAAAGGAGCATACATTGTCATGTCTTAATACTAAAGTACAGTATAGAGGACAAAATATATAAAGGATTTAAAATCAATTGTTCTCAAGAGAATTGGCCCAAATATTTTTATGTGTTTGAAGTATTGATCTATTTTTATTATTTACTGGTAGGAAAAAAAGCATTTTTCACCTTTTCCAAAGACAATAGACAAATTAGAAATGGCTATGGCAGTAGTGTTTATATTGAATTTAACACAATGTTTTCTGACTCTTCATAAATAATAAACCCAAATCCAATAGCTGAATATCCTTGACTAGATACCTTTAAGAAAACTTTAGATAGCTAGCTTTCTCCATCTGTTTAAGCAAACAGCTGGAGTTTCTAAGTCATTATTTTTCCCCCTATATCTTATTCTGGTACATACAATATAATAATACAATATTATATATGTTTCCTTGATATTGGAGAAAGGAGTGAATAGAGTGTTTAATGTATTTTTTATTTCTAGTCACTTATTATTATCTATATCTATTTATATATAAAGGGCTAAGTGGCCAACTGTACATCTGTCCGACCGTCTGACTCATGGATCGACTGGTATATATAACATGTACCAGCAATTTAAAAATAAACATTGACTCAAGCATGCGTAATACAGATAAAGCTTTTACACCTATTTGAGTGATGATTCCATCAATTCAACAGATATTGCCATAAAGGAAAATTTTCCCATCGAATTTCTTAATAGTATTACTCCATCAGAAATGCTGTGCCATAAATTAAAATTGAAAGTAGGCGCAATCAATCATGCTACTGAGAAATCTTAATAGTAAATGAGGTCTTTGTAATGGTACTAGGTTTATTATCAAAAGATTGCAATATAACAAATAGAAGCTGAAGTATTAATAGGATCCGTGGAAGGAAAGGTTATTCTGATTCCAAGAAATGATTTGTCCCATCTGATACTGGACTCACATTTAAATTAATTCAAAGACAGTTTCCCATGATGCCAGAATTTGTGGTGACTATTAATAAATCACAAGGACAAACTGTAGACAGACTAAGAACAGTCCTGCCTGAATCTGTTTTAGGACATGGTCAGTTATATGTTGCTTTCTCTTGAGTTTGAAGAGTGTGTGACGTTAAAGTTAAAGTTGTAAACACTCAATTTCAAGGGAAGTTAGTCAAGCACTCTTAATGTGGTGTACAGGGAGATATTAGAATAAGTTTAATCAATTTATCAGTCATTCTTTGTATAAAAGTTGTTTTATATCATGTTTTTGTTGTTTTTATATCATGTTGTTATTGTTTTTTATTAATCAACGTATATATTACTTTCCTATATATTTTACTAATTTTCTTTCATCTTTGACACTTCTATTATAAAGTGTGAATAGCCATATTAAAATATTTTGTATTTTAATTTTATAGTACTATATTGTATATACTATTTTGACATGTAATTACCACATGAATCTTTCTTCTAATTAATTTATTTTCAATGTGCATGAATCTGTGCACCAAGCCACTCATTTCATGTAAAGGGGGAGAGTGACTAGACTTGGATTCAGGTACTTCATCTAGTTTTGATTGACTAAGCATCTCTCTTATTTTGCTCCCCCGTAAAACAAGAGAATTAAGTCATGAGTTCTAAATTTTTTTTAGCTGCATATGCAAAGCTCCCATGAATCATAGACACCTCATTGTATTGACTTGGTTTTCTCTTAAAACAATGCAAAGTTCTTTCAGTAATGGTGGATTAGAAAATTATGCCCAACACTGCTAAGACCAAGCAGAAGACCTGGACAAATTACGTCTTACTGATGTGTAAAAAGCTAACATTAAAGGAGGAACTACAAAGCCAAAACCAGGGAGAAGAATGAAAGCTGGAGAAAAGAACCTTGTTTCAGAGTTCCCTTTCTCCTAAAGGCACCTATTCCAAAATTACTGGTGGAGAGTCTAGGAAGCTTAATTGAATTTTTGATGGCTTGCAGATCTGAAAGACAAACTGAAATCACAAGCTCACCAAGGAAAGCAGAGTGCTATAAATAAATATTCATGTCTGCCTGCGGAAAGCAAACAATAATGGCCCATAAAAGAAACTATGATTCTAGGTTTCAAGTTGTCTCTGTTTTTTATAAGAATACAATATCATGCAGTCAATTTAAAATAATCAAGAACAAGGACACCAGAAAACATAATTGAGGTTGAATATTAAGAGAAAAAATAAAAGAAAGTAGAAGAACATCTAGAGAGCATCCACATAATAGAGTTTTTAGACAGGGATTTTAAGACATCTATGCTTAATATGTTCAAAATTTAGATTAAGGATTTCTGCAGAACCCTGAAAAATATCTAAAAAGAGAAATTGAATAGAATGCTAGTACTTTAAAAACAACAACACATATAATTTAATGAAGATATATTGAAGGAGGAGAGAAATAATATCCTGGAAAATATGACAGAAAAAAAAATCCAGATTGAAGTAAGAAGAGAATGAAAATGGAGTATAAGAAAAAGGGAGGAAATAGTGAAAAGGCCTAAAAATATATATGACTTCAGTACTAGCGTGGGGGAGAAAGAAGATGTGTTAGAAGCAATAATATAAGAGAGAATGGGTAAGAATTTTCCAAAACCAATAAAATATATTAAGCCCAAAAATTTAAAAAAATTATAAACTCCAGTAATCGAATTATGAAGAACACCACACTCAGAGCTTCAAAACAAATAAATCACAAGGACAAACTGTAGACAGACTAGGAACAGTCCTGCCTGAATCTGTTTTAGGACATGGTCAGTTATATGTTGCTGACCAAAATCATAGAGAACCTCAGAGGCAGACAAAAGGGGGAAAATCACCTTCATCGAAGCAACAATTTTCCTGACAGTTGCCTTCTCTAAAAAAAAATAATGAAAGCAGGAATACAAAGAATATAGCATTAAACTAATGAGAAAAACAACTATCAACCTAAAATTCCATATCCATGAAAATATCTTTCAAAACTGAAAATAATACTAACAACATTTCAAGGGTCTCTTCAAAATGGTAAGAACTTTTCACTAAAAGATACTTAATGAAAATTATAAAGAACAATTTTTAGGAAGAAATAAAGTGATCCATGAAGAAACTTGGGGTTTCAAAGAGAATGTAGTGCTCACTTTGGAGAGCATTATGGCAATTCCTCAAAAAACTGAAATTAAATCTATCATGTGGTCCAGCAATGCTACTTCTTGGCACTCATACAAAAGAATTGAAATCAGGATCTCAAAGAAATATTATTAGTGCTCTTATGTTCACTGCAAAATTAGTCACAATAGCCCACATGTGACAAAAATCTAAATGTCCACTGGCAGAGGAATGAATACAGCAAATGTGCTGTACACATACTGTGAAATACTATTCAGCCTAAAAAAAAAAAATCTGCTCTATGCAACAAAATGGCTGGATCTTATGGATATTATGCTAAATGAAATAATCCAGGCACAGAAAGTATTGCATTATGTCACTTACGGTATCTAAAATAGTCAAATTCCTAATATCAGAGACTGGAAAGGTGATTATAAAGGCTGGGAGCAGAGGGAAAATGGAGTTTTTCAATAGCACAAAGTTTCCATTAAGTAAGATGAATAACCTCTGGAAGTTTACTATACAACATTTATACATAGTAAACAGTAATGTAGTTACTGTACACTTAAAATTTGTGAAGACGATAGATCTCATGGTAAGTGTCCTATCACAATGAAATTTAACAAATATATGCCAATACAGATAGATAGATAGATAGATAGATAGATAGATAGATAGACAGATTGATTAGATAGATAAATGGAAAGGAATGAAGAACAGAAAAGGTAAGAATGCAGCTGAATCTGAATTGGTGTTGCCTATGTAAGACTAATAATGTCTTGTGGGATTTTAAAATCTGGAATTAAAATACATAATAGCAATAGCATATATGACTAGAGGGGAATAAATGGGATTAAAATGTTCTTAGCCCTTTATATTTTCTGGAAAGAAGTAGGAGCAAGTTTATATCATGTTTTCCTATGGCAAAGAAGCCTTTTGTAATCTCTAGGAAATAATGTTTTAATTCAGAAATTTGTTAAATAAATTTAAGTGAAAATGTTTCTGTAAATCTAGTAGACTTGTGCCAATTTTAAATTTTGATAAATTTCTTCACTAGGTAATGTTACATGTGAAAAAAGACAAAATTGACCTTTCAAAGAAAACAGTACAAAGAATCCTGCAAAAAGCTCAAATTTGAATTTATATTTATTTATCTGCTTAAAGGAGTTTACCTGAAAGTGACTTTGAACAAAAGAATATTGCTTGTTTTAAGATTGGAAGTTTTAGAAATGACACAGCCATTTTTAATCTATTGTTGGCTGAGGTGTATAAAGGCATAAATCCAATTACTCTACTTCTAAAACAGTGCATATGAACTAACTCTTTTAATAGGTCAATTTGCTTGAAAGGCTGTGAGTCATTTCCTGAGTTTGGCTATTATTTTTCACATTAATATGAAGGCAGGTACAGAAGAGAGAATGGGAAGAAAAAGGGATAAAGTGACGTTGCCTAGATTAAACAGTCTTATGATTCAGTCTGTTCATAAGATCACTGAAGGTAAGAATCGGTATCTATATGCTTTTTCAGTACCTGAAAGGAGCTAGCTGTTTTATAGAGGAAAGGATGCTACTTGGGTGAAGGATGTCATCCTGGTTTGACATTTTCTGGGCTTGTGACCTTTGGCAGTTCACTTTGTAATTCTGTTTGTTTTATTTGCTGCAATATGAGCAAAACATTTGTTTTATAAAGAGAAAATAACATAATATAGGACATCATTCTTATTTCAAAATAGCTATTACACAATTCAAATCATTAGCATTTATCAATGGATACAAAGTGCTGGACAAATTTATAGTAAGCATGAAAACAAAATTAAGGCCATGTACATTTAGGTTAAACGAAGTTGCTTAAACAGTTAAAGAAAAAAAATTAGATTTTCATAGTGAATGGGACTTGATAAGAATTTTAACTTTGTAATGTATTTTATACTGACAATACAGAAACTAATTTTCATATTTTAAATTTATTTTTCTTTCATTGAGTATTAAATGTGGTAACTGCTTTACTCTATTTCTTGCAATAATTATAGAGAATATGCAAAAACAGAATGCTCGAATGACCAGAGATGGTGATGATGTTGGAGTTTCCAAAACACCTCTTAGTCTAGTCTCTTGAGTTTTATGTGGGGAATTGTGAAAATATCTGATGTTCAAAGCTGGTGGGACTTTATTTAGAAAATCAGATCTTGTTGACTGGGAATAAACTAAAGACCAGGATGAGAGGAATGTCAGATACCTGTTAGTAACTACTATCATCATTCAGGAAGACTTAAAAAAATAAGTTAGGTGCCAATGCCCATAAAATAATGTTAAAATTATTATTATGAAAAAAATAAACTTGAGGTAATTTCCTTAGTAATATCATAAAAAATATGTATTGGTTAATAGTTTGTGATACCACAACATATCCTTAGACCATAATAATACATTGATCATCATTAAGTAAGTAACCTAGTTATATTTTTGGAGAGAGATTTCAAGAGACAGATGAAACCCTGATTATGTTTAGAGAGTTTATGAAATCTTGAATCAACAATAATAAATAATCACTATAGTTACTTAGCACATTCAAAATACTGCTAAGCTTCTAAGAAAAGATTCTCTTATTTTGAATACCTTTTACTCTCTTTGTAGGCTTTCTCCCTACTCAGTCCCGGCTTTTTTCTCTGAGCCCTCTCCTTTTCCACCTCTCCTCCCATCAGTCATTTGCACCCTACCTTCTTTCAGCCATGTCTGCTTCCAACTCTCACCACTCCTCCCTCTACTTTCTAAGCCAAAATATTTATATTCTGAATGAGACTAATGTCATGGTCAGTGGATATCATAGAATTCTCTGGATCTGTCACATAGTCTTATCTTCTAACTTAAGTAATTAATTTCAACATTTTACCTGGCTTAGCTTCTGTATATCTTGCTATTAAAAAACAAACAAACAAAAAAAAACACACAAAAACAAACACACACACACACACACACACACACACACACATACAAACACACAAAACTAGCAAAACATTTGTTCTTTTTGGTTCTTCCTTCCCTTTTCCCTCCTTCCTTTGGTTCCTTTCTGGCTTACTTCCTCCTTTCCTTCTTTCCATTCTTTTTTCCTCCCTTCTTTCTATCCACTCTTTTCCCTACCTTCCTTTCTGCCTAAAATTAGACTGATAATTTTAGTATGTGTTAGTTTCCATTCTCAGTCCTTTACAAGGCCTTCTCTTTTGAGTTTTATTCTCACCTGGGGTTCTGGGTGAATATTAAAAGTCGCTAAAGTGTCTACAGGAGAAAGCAGAGTGCTAATAGCTAAATGACACTTATAGTGACAGAGCTGTTTATCTTCTTGGAAGTGGAAGGACTGATTTCTATCACATACAAGATTCATCTCAAGCTTTCATTGTTAATATTAGAATATTTGAATAAAATTATTCATTTATATATTTGTTGGTATATTTTGTTTGGGTAAATAATATTAGGGAATAGACCACTGAAAAGAGAGCCAGAACATTTTAATAAGAGGAAGTGATAGCTAATTGTAATTGATTCTTTAGAAAAGAGAATAAAACTGATGATGGAGAAAGCCCTTCATGCAGAAAGGACTGATTTATAGTGGAATATGTGTTTCAGAACTACACTCCAGGAACGCTGTGTGATTTATATTCCTTGGCATGGTGGGCATGTTATATCTCTGGCACAGATTTTTGGTGGAGGAAGAATTCTCTTTTTCAGTTTTAGGTATCTTACTTTCTTATCCTAATTAATGTCTAACAGCTTTTTCATGAAAAGACTAAAACAAAGCTAATTTTAGCTGGATAAGGATAACAACCATTTATGGTTTGGCATTATAGTTGGCCAAAGAAAAGAAATTTAAAATGACTTCAAAAATGTTGTATGTTCCCCAAACATGTTTTTTTTTCTACATGAAGAGCAAAGCTACTCTCTATGTGAAGTCAGCAAAAAACAAAGAACCTCTTTTTCTAGATTTCTAAATTAAGATTTTACTTAATTATACCATTTTGTATGTAGCTGAAGTTGTCAGAGTCATACCTTCCTCATAGAATTGTGTTAGGGTTTAAATGACTAAAAGCAAATGAAATGCTTAGAACAATATGTGTAGCATAGTAATCACACAATCATATGTATAGTAATTCCATTTTGTTTCCTAATACTCAAGATATTTCTTTTAATACTCTCAAGTAGATAGATATGCATCCTAGTGGTGTCTTGTTTATAAGATGAACTCTGTGAAAATATTTCATATTAACCTCCTAATAAATCTCTGTAATGCCAGATTTTGTTCTTGTGTGAAAACTATTTTATCAAAGTTCCAGTTTTTGTTCTACAGGTCACAAAAGAAGAAACTCAGCCACACGAAAGTTACCCAAATTCTTTCTTCATGGTTCCCTTGATACTGAGATATACAGAACTAAAGGTTTGCTGTTTTTCAGACTTTCTTTCTCTATCAGAGGTCTAATTAGGCCCAAGAACGTGACTGTCAGTGGTTCAACCAAGAAGAGGTCCAAGATAACTCCAGAACCAAAGATGAAGTTGATGAAGTTCAGCTTTAGAGGAGTCTCACTTTCCATTTGCTGCTAGCTTTCTGCATCCTGGCCTTATCCTCTTCTTACACTTAAGCCTTTGCAGCAAACTCATCTTTTGTCCGATCCTTGTCATCATAGTGGAGAGTGGAGTAAAAAACTAACCTGATAGTGAGGCAGGTTCTAGTTTCATGTCCATTATTTACTGTGTAAGTGATAATAAGGTAGATCTTAGGGTTTTTCTAGTCAGAGAGGCAAATGAGATTAATTATTTTTTTTTAGTTTTATTACATTTTGACATGATATAATACATTACTCTGTTAAGGGTTTGTGTTATTTTCTTAGATATATTTGCATTTCAATCTAATTTCTATAGCCTGTCTAGCTATCTGATTCTACTGGGGTTCCCCAACCTTTGCCACAGGGCTCAGGATCTGAAGGAGGGGCAGATGCACAAATGAAAATGCTATGTAAGAAACATGAATTTAGAAGGCATTGGGGGCCAGGTGGAGCCTCTTTCTTAAAGAGACACACCAACTTCTGGTCTGGTCTGCCATTTATTTACTTGAAAAAATATTTTCCCTTTAGAAATGCATACAGGCATATCAAAGGTAAAGTTTGGTAAACAGGGAAAGGATTATCAAGTTGGGGAATTGCCTTGAGCCACCATTATCTCAACAGATGAGGTGCTTAGTGTCAGCCTTGCTAACATCCAAGGTCCGTTGGCCTTCCGCATTTCTTGGTGCACTGACAGTATTGGCAAGCAGAGGCTTCCTGCAATGGGGAAAGAATGTAACCATTTCCTGGCCTCTTAGATCCCCATTCCTATATATTTTTTAAATTTGTCAGAGGGCAGAGTAGTATTGGTTCTTTACACTGAAGGCAATTTATGATTGTATCAGAATCACTGGAGGAAATTTTAAAATCTGTGATTGCCCCACACCATTGATACTTAGTAGGTTTTAGGTTGGCTTAGGCAAAAGGGTGGTGAGAAAGCTGATATTATTAAAAAAGAATCATTCTAAAGTTCACCCAGGGCTGAGAATCTTTTTAAAAAATATATTTTATTGATTTTTTTACAGAGAGGGAGAGGGATAGAGAGTTAGAAACATCAATGACAGAGAGACATTGATCAGCCACCTCCTGCACGCCCCCTACTGGGGATGTGCCCGCAACCAGGATACATGCCCTTGATCGGAATCAAACCTGAGACCTTTCAGTCCGAAGGCCAATGCTCTATCTACTGAGCCAAACCGGTTTTGGCGGGGCTGAGAATCTTCATGATTGTGTTAAGCTGCCTTCCTCCTATTGTCTACAAAAAACATCCATCTTATCCTTTTCTAAAGGACTATCCCAAGTCCTCTAGAAAACAGATCCTGAAACAAGGAATTCGTGCTGACACTTTCCTTGAAGGTACAAGTCCAGGGCAGTGAAGTGTGAAGGCAAAACATAAGGAAAATATGATAAGATGGAATACCAATGTATTACCACTTTATAACAAGCCATAGCAAGTCACTTGGGATTGTTAATTCTGTACATGGTTATTCTGCAGAGGTTTATAAGAAGAAACTTCACCCCAGAATAACCCACAGGGTAGAAAAAGAAGAGGAAAGTTATTTTTCCGGCTCCCAGCAATCTCCCATTTCTAACTGGCCAATTTTCACCTCCTGAGGAGTTAACTCTATGTCTTTTGGGCTGTGTCATCTGGCCCCTCCATGACTTCTCCAGAAGTTGATTATTTTATTAAAATTCAGTACTAGCAATGTGATCTGGCATGAAGGAGGAAGAATTGGTAAAAAGATGAGATAGAAAGAGAAAGAGAGAGAGATAGAGAGAGGAGAGAGAGACAGAGAGAGAGAGAGAGAGAGAGAGAGAGAGAGAGAGAGAGAGAGAGAGAGAAAGAGAAGAGAAGAGAAGAGAAGAGAAGAGAAGAGAAGAGAAGAGAAGAGAAGAGAAATTTAAGGGAACTTAAGAAGCTTAGAAAGAAAGATTTGTGCTTCAATTGTCCTAACGAAGTGTAAAAGCTGGTTCATTTACAATCCATGCATTAAAACCCAAGAGAGATTTTCGGGAAACCCAACTCAAAGGAACATGGCAATTTCTTGGAAATTTCAACATATACATTTGGTGTTGGGTGTTATTATTAAGAGAGTTTGAATTGGAACTTAACCAAGAACAATTTCAAGGTCTAAAGTATCTGCCACAGAATCAAAACTTTCAGGAAAATGCTACATTAAAAATTGGTCTGCTAGGATTCATTTAACTTGTTCATGTACAACTTGAAAGCTGTGTTTGTAATTTGTGTACTCATGTAAATTGACACAGAGCTCTGGGTCATGGGTAAAATAGAGTCACTAAAAAATTGTAAACTCCATATCTCCTTCTTCTCTTTCTACTAGATTTGACCTTCTCTATTTTACTGTAGAGGAAACATACTTATTCCACTTAAGCATAATTATAATCCCTGTGCTCTTATAATGAGGTCTAATCATCACAGAAGTGATGACCCATGAATATTGTATACTTCTCTTTCCCTTATCTGCTTCCCAGTTTAAAACATGGATGGGCTAGAAAGTGAGTAGCTTGACACTAATGAAAACTTCTGCCTTGGTAGTAGGATGGTAGAAGTTTATGAATGATAGATGTCTACCACATGCTCTGGGGAGTTAACTCAATGTCCTCCACAAATTATGTTTTCTATCTTATTTAACTATTCAACTCATTGCCAGCATCTCTCAAAAATACAGGGAGCAAAAAAGGTAGTTAAATCTTTGTGACCTAGAACTGTAATTCAAAGGCTTTATCTAAAAAGTGTGTTATAATAGCATAAAGACTAGGTAGAATTCTGTCAAAAGTAGTTCATGAATTGCAAAAGAATGGATAATAGAAGAAGGAAATTCCATCTCACTCCATCTACAAAGCTGTTTAATTTGCAATCAACAATGGGCTAGGACATCTTTCTAAAATATTATCCTGTGACTTCAGAATTTAATCTAACAATGGATTCATTTTTATATACATTACACAGCCTGTACTCCACTTAGCTGTCAGAATGAATCTCAACACTCTTGTGACTTCCCATCACTTTTGGAATAAAATCCAAAGTCAAAGCCTCACTAGGACAAAAATGACCTGGTCTTTGGCTGCCTCACAGATATGAACCTCCAAATCCCTCCTGCCACTCTGTCCCAGCCACACTAGCCTCCAGAGGGAGGAATAAAGAACTTAAACTGATGAATTTGGAAAGAAGTAGATGGTTTTGAGATTTATTTTGAACACAGAAGAGACAGGTCTTACTGGTAGACTAAAGGTGAGAGTTAAAGAAAAAGAGGAATACAGAATTATTTTAGGTTATAAAGAACATATAATAAATGTTAGCTCCTTACTATGAGAACTATCAAACATTAATAATAACTGGACAAATTATAACACGTGGATAATCTTTTGATTATATGTTAGATGCCTTCATTAGGGTCAGAACTTAGTGAATCAGAAGTGCTCTGTGTTTTATGGTTTACTGTATTACTTATCTTTGAAAAAGCTCTCACTATTCAAGCACATAATTTACTTTAGCACTTTTAATATTTCTTGAAGTTGGTTCCAAGGCCATGGCAAAGGAATTTCTTAGAGTATTCATTTTAAAATGCACATCAAATTCCTCTCCTGGAGATAAGAACTGAGAATCTTCATTTTGACAAACTCCCATAATCCTTATAGATGCTAAGCTTGAAAATCACTGTTTCAATAGATTTCTTTGGCGCTAGGTACTATGTTGGGTTTATTAAAAGTTGAATTTGAGATACCTTCACTCCACTTTAACAGAGAAACTGAGACTCTGTCAAATGGTGAAGCTAATACACATTTAACTGAAAAACCTGGGTGATGAAAAAGATTGAGTTCCATGTAGGAAGTGGGTCATTTTTCAGACCTCTCAGGAAATGTGTACTTTGGCACCCATACATCTTTTGATTCATTGGGAGAAGACTACTCAAACCCAGACAGCTGCAGCTTTAGGAGGATAAACTATGCTCCCAGAAATTGTGTGGCAAGCTGCTCTCCATCCTCCTCTGCAACATGAATACTGTCTTATCAACTTTTATTTGTTCTTTTTGACTCCAGATAAAATACAGTCTTAAGGCTTTCACATAGACATAGTAGAATGCCAGGTGCTGAAAAGGGTAAAATTAAAAAAAAAAAAAAGCAAGCATTCCTATTACCTAGTCTTCTTTCTTTTCCAAATTTCATTAAGGCCAGAAAATACTTCCAGAGTCTCTTTTTCATCATTTAAAAAATGGTTTAAATCCCCAATTTTAAATATAGGACAAATCTCTAGGCTTTCCAGACCCATAGAGGCAGGAGGGCATTGGCCACCCCCAGCTCAGTCCCCAACCACAAATTTAAAATCAATTTACCACATTCACATGAAAAGGGCTTGAATTTCTAAGCCCAGTGCTGGGAGTGACATGGAATAGAAGATTGTGTAGCACGTTAAAGAACTTTCCTTTTATTAGCAGCTCCATAATCACATTAACTTAGACTGAAAATTTGAACTAATTCTTTCCCTAGAGACTCGAGCAGTAATAATTTTAGAAATCTGTAAAAGGGGATAAGTACAATTCAATAATTATATTGATAAATAAAATGAAAATCAACTAATTGTGTCATTCACTCAGATGCCCCGCTTGGCTGTTGCTAGCTTTATGCTTCACTGCCTGCTAAACTTTTCTGTCACACTTCAATAAATTTAATTGTGCAGAATAAATGAGCTAATTTTTGAAGTCACAGGCTCTGTTCGCAAGATAAGGGTGGTGATTTATTGACCTCTTCTAGGTCTGTAGGAGCGTTACCTCCTTCTCTACTGACAACGTGGCATCAGCCATTTCCCCCTTTGTTCAGTTTCCCTCACAGCTCTTACTAACTCCTATCCTAGCCTTCCCTCTTCTCTCTCAGCTTTTTTCTTGAAATCAATGTCTGCATATCTTAACAGTCTGGCCTGCCCTGCTTCCTGTTAGTTGCAGAAGAAAATTTTGTAGTAGCTCTTCATAGGGTGATTAATTATTTTCCCATTTTTGCTACAATCTTCATTTAGTTTATTCAGTTGAAGCCCCAGGTTGTGAACATATACCTCTCAATACCCCAAGGCAAAATCCAAGGCATCCATAGGTGTGACATTGGTAATGGAGACAATAGTTTTCATTCTTGGACTTAAAAAGAGTTTCTCGTGACAGGCACACTGATCAAAGCTCCGGGGATAAAACCCACTTTTAAGAAATAAGGCCACTTCCTGAATGTTGGGTTGAGACATGACAACATAAAATATAACCGTTCACAATTCCAAGAATTATTTGAATGTGCAAAATAAAACATATAATGTAGATAATATGCCTTAAACTAAATGTCTGAAGTAGCTTTTTTATACATCTTTTTCTACTGCATTGTGTCCAAGTTATTTAATGAGTGGTTATTTCCCATATTAGCCACATAATTTTAATAAACATCAAATAACTTGTATTATTTATGCTTTCTCACAATGTCTAGCTTTTAGTGCAATTCCTAAACTTAGTAGATGTTCAATAAAATAATTGTTGGATTAACATATTAATTGATTAATGAATAAATCACTCAGGTATAAAGCTATCATATCAGATCATATGCTAGTGCTCATAATATATTTTAGCCTTTTATGGTACAATTTAGAAAACATGTCATTTTGTACCAAAATAAGGCTTACAGATCTCTAAGCAGTTGGGCCAAATTATAGTTTATAAGAATTTCCTAAAGGGAGAGTAGAAAAAATAACCATGTTTCTTAATAGAGCAAGACTTGTCAATCATCACAAAGCATTTAAACGTTGTACACAAAGAAAAGGTGGCTTACACTAGAGTGTAGGCCTTTATGTACTGGGAGAGCCCACCAGCAGATTTCTCAGAGGGGTCAGTCAACAATCAGCTCAGACTGGATTTAGTAGACCACTTCTCCTGGCATAAAAAAAAATTAATGGGACTATTAATAAGGATATTTGAGGATCCTCATACTATGGTTTGAATACTATGATTAGGGAAGTTTAAAGTTACAAATGAAAAGCTGGGCAAAAAGGCTACTAAAATGTAAGTATGTGTGTGTGTGTGTGTGAAATAGCTTGCTTTCTTGAACATGAAGAAAACAAATACAATTTTTAAAACTTTATTTTAATTACCTTTTTATTTTCCAACCTTGTCTCCTCCAAACCAGTATAATCTCTTAGTAGACTAAGAACTGGGCTTGGGAGGGAAGAACTAGTTATAGTGCCTTAATGAAGACATAGTCTGATGGCACTGTCCTGACACTCAGCAGTTCCTCTAAGAGAGAGTCTCCAGGTGTTTGCCTGCAGGAAGCCAGAAAGTTGATGCAAATCAGGACAAATTCCCCACAGGCAGAGAAAACTTCATTCATGGATGCTCTTGCTGTTGGTGTTATCATCTTTGTTGCCGTAACTATCATTTATTAATAATGGCACTTTTAAAAATAGCCATGGAGTAGATGTTGGAGTTTAGTTATCTGGTGTATCAGTTAAAGGCAGAGGAGTCCCTCATAGTACTGAGTGTGCTCCTTTTTTGTCATATGAGAATATCCATGTTAATCTTGACCTGGAAGAACCACTGGGTCTTCTCTATGTTATGCTCCTCATTCCTACCAGAATGTTTATTGAATCCCTAACTAAAACATTTATGTTCTTGAACCTTTCCTCTTAAAAAAAAATAGAAGAAGAAGATAATTGTTTTCTTCTCTAAAGGACACAAAGAGGGATTACCACAGGAAATCCAGAGAGGATTTAGATGAGCTTGGGTTGAGTTAGAAGCAGGAAGCCCACTTAGCCAATTGCCTTCCTGGTGTCTGGCAATGAGTTGGGCATAAGACAGTGCCCTGGAGCCCTCATGTGCAGAGGAGAATTTGGCATTTGTTCTAAACCTTCCAGCCCTCAGCTGTGGAATTCTGTGAATCATTGCCTGTAGCAGTGACACTGATTTGTATCTGGGTATGAACCTAAATGAAAACATGAATTGAATTCATTAGTTGAGGAAGGAAACAGCCAAATTTAACAGGATGGGATTCCAGCAGGGTGTCGGGTTTTATGGGGCTGTAGTGAAATACCTCATGGAAAGGTTTCCAGTTCATAAAACATTTTCAAAACCCGCTCAGTCCTTTTAAGTTGAGAGACATTATCATTTCTATCTAGAGCATTACTGCAAAGTGAACTCTAATATCCTTTGGGCTGACTACACAAAGAATGGAAGAAAGAAGTGAAATAAACTTGGATTAGAGATTGCTTTTCCAAAAAGGTTTCCTTTAGGCAGAATTATCTGAAAAAAGAATGACATCAGAAAGTAGTGTCCGCATACTTCTGCCAGTTCCATGTGGTTTGGCTTGTTTTCACTGGTATTTAATTAATTCAATAAATGTTTATTGAGATCCTATCATGCATGGGGTACTGTTCCCTATAGGCATTGGGGGTATAGTGGTCAATCAAACATGGTGCATACATTCCAGGGAGAAAAAGAACAACAATAAATAAATGATCAGAATATATATTGTGAAATGTCAGGTAGTGACCCGCTATTCAGAAAGTAAAGCAGGAGAAAATGGGATAGAAGGTGTGGGTTGACATTTTAGTTAGCATGTTTTGAGCAGAAGCTGAAATGTAGTGACCTGTATGTTGAATCTAGAAATGAATTTTATATAGTTTTGAAAGGAAGTGGGTGAGAATAAGCTAGTAAAACTGTTAATAAGTTATTTTGTTTCAAAAATGCCCAGTTTAAGTAACCATAAGACATGGCTCCTTGGCAACCCCAGTGTGGCACTGTCAGTGACAATTTGGAGAGACCTCTGAATGTTTTCCTAGAGATTTTCTGGTGTGTGTGGCACAGTAACCAGTGTGTATATTGGCTTGACCTCTTTTTAATTGCTAGTAAGAAGCAGAAGCTATGGAATCCTATATAATAAAAGTGTAATATGCAAATCTACAGAATGGCAGAACGATAAAGTGACAGTGAGCAAGAGGTGCCAGACCAGCTAAGATGCGTACCAGTGGGCAGAGGGAGAAAACTGTGATGGGGGGAAGGGTAACCAGTGGTAGTGGAGGCATGATGCAGGGGGGCAGCACCATTCCCTGATTGGCCATCCAGTCACCTCCCACAGAGAGAGTCCAGACTGTGGCTTAGGGGAGTGGGCCTAAGCCATCAGTAAGACATCCCCTGAGGACTCCATGACTGTGAGAGGGCACAGATTGGGCTGAAGGACACATCCAATGCACAAATTTTTGTACACTGGGACTCTAGTTGGCATATAAAAATGTAGAAGGATTTCATACCTGTCAGCCTAGCAGAAAATTTTAAAGAAAAGGAGGTGGGAGTAAGAAAAACAAGGTATGAGCAACCCAAGTGAGTTCTCTTTACTATTTTCTGTCTTTCTATGACTTTCTCACTACTTCTGTTAAAAAGTACACATTTCTGCAAACTTCATTTTATTTTCCTTCAGCAGATCAATAAGGTTTATTAAAATGTCTTTCTCTTCCACAAGGTGCAAATTCCAAATTAGCACATTTGAAACTTTAAAATAGCAATGGAGGTTTTAATGGAGCCAACATCAACAAACAAACCAAGAAGTCCACATGTGTAAAACACTTGCATGGATAAAAGTGAGTATGAGAATGTTTGTCAAAATTACACTACAAATGATTTATGTAGAATTATAGAATGTGAAAAATACCCATTTATTTTAAAAGAAAAGACTATGATAATGATTGACTTGTACTTTGAAATTGCTGATTAGTTTAAATAGCAAGATATGTTACATGTTTAAAAGAGTTTTGTATCCTGGAAGTATTAATTGTATAAATTCATTCTCATCACTAAGAACAAAATTAGTAAGAGGCAGAACTTGTTTGTGCATTCGTATTTATTAATGCATTTTAGTGATACACTGCTACATGGGCCAGGACATTTAGAAAACATCTACTCTGAACATCAAGCTTGAGAAAAGGATGTTTTAGTAACTGGTTTCTATTCAGGTACTACTCTGCTGTTGTAAGCCCTGTTGGTGAGCTCACCATACATTCTCAGTTCTAGGTAAGGAAAGTCAGCAGAGGTATAGAGCCGATGGTGAATGATGACATGGGAGGCATAATAATAATACTCCGGGAAGGAGCTTTTGGTCTCTGACATAATTGAGTTTTTAGTCCATTTTATTCTAGGTCCAAAAATGGAGCTATTTCATTATTTTGGGCTAATCACAAAAGTGCTTAGTCAAATAGCTAACAATAAGTATTTTAACACATCCTTCCCAATGTGTGCAGATATTAAAAGAACTTACACAATTTATGGAATTAACTTCTTGAACAGTCACCATGATCTATGATTATGATCAAATATACTCTTAGAAGCATGGAAGCTCTTGGAGAAAAACCATGGCTATTACTTGGAGATACCTAACCTGCCCTTTCCCCTGCGACTATCATTAGTGCTTTCAATGAACAGAAGTTGTCTTTAACATCTGATAGAGATTTTATTTCCTGGGGCTCACCAAAATAGTGATAGCCTAATGTATACCTTTCAGAGTCAGAAAGAAAGTAACTAGGAAATGGAATATAATGACAGTATTTCCTCTGGAATGATACCAAATTTAATTTAATTGACTTAAATTATTGCTTTTTAAATGTAAAATGTACAAGCTGTATCTTCTTGGTTGGCTATTGGACACCAGTCAGTACAAATGGTAATTACTTGTTTTCTGAGGTATGAATGGTTGAAGTAGCTTGAGATGAAGTCCCAGATTCTTGACTGGTCAAGTTCTAGAAAGAGAGATGGGTAATAACTTTGAGGGATTGGCAGTGGTGAGTTAACATGATTCCAGTTTGAAAAGTGGTTATTGATCATGGCTGTGCACATACACATAGCACAGAAACAAATTCCTGAAATCTGAATGAAAATGCATGTCCATGGATGTGTATAGAATTTAAGTACCATTTAAAAAGAAAAATCCTAGTGTCAGTTGTAGTGATGTGGGCTTGTGTTGAATAAGAAAAAAAAAAGAGATAAAAGCATACATAATCTTTATATTTGACAAACTATAATCTTTTAAACTCTAATATATTAATAATGACTACTTTTCCATTATTGATTTCATGCAGTGGAATTCCATTTCTGTCTCTAAATAAAGGCCTATAATTACATCAAACCAACACAATGATTTATTGAGTGCCTACTATGTGGTACAGACCCTGAGATGAACTTTAATCTACCTTACTTAATTTACTCCTTTCAATAGCCCAGATACATAGTATTATTATTTCTGTTTTGTAGATATTAAAAAAAATAAAGAGGCCCAAAATGTTCAGATAAGTTTATATAAGCAGTAAGATAAAAAATCCTCCATATGAAACCAGGTTTTCTTGTCCCAAGTTTGACATATTAACTTCTATATAATAATTGTTTAAAATAACTTAATAATCATGTACAAAACTTTTTCCATTGTTCCTTTAAAATAATGCTGCCAGAGATCTCAAGTGTGATTAGTGAGTTAAACCTATAAAATTTATTTGTTCCATCTTTAGGATTTTTGTTCTGTAAATTTTTTGTTGAATAAGTATTAGAAAACTAACTTCTTCGTGAATTATTTCTAAAACATCTATGCTTGACTATTCAGTGCCATAATCTTCAAAACTTGCATTCTCATTAAGCCTAGGTGCAAGGTAAGTGCCTAGAATGATCACCCAGCAGAAACCCTCCACCCCCAATGTCCAGAAATCTTTCCACCAGAGGTCCACTAATTCTACAGTCAGAACTACATGATTTGCAAAGCCTAATGCAAAATGACAAGGTAGGGTTTGATCAAAAAGTACCAAGAATTGCAAAACTGCTGCAGTTGACAATTAAACCAAACCAGAGATCTAGCTATGCTTGGGGCCCTGTGTGGCTGAACAGGTTGTATATCCATGAAGTCAGCAGGGTCTAAAGAGATGGGTGCACACTTTAGTACACTCAAAATGTACCTCAGAGAAGAGGACCCTGATGAAGATTATTGACTCAGCCGCATCCAAGAGAAAAAAACTAGGCGAGAGTATACAAAGTGGCTTAGCAGTAAATGTAAACCAACTTGGAGTTTGTAATCAGATTAATCTGTTAATATTGCCTGCTCTTGGTGAAGATCAAAAAGAGGATGGAAGAAGAAAAGCAAGTACTTCCTCCTCCATGCACAGCCTTTGAGAGCAATACACAGTTGCCCTATGCACAATGCAGGTGTTATTGACACCAATTCTGTTTTAAATATATTTTATTGATTTTTTACAGAGAGGAAGGGAGAGAGATAGAAAGTCAGAAACATCTATGAGAGAGAGACATTGATCATCCGCCTCCTGCACGCCCCACTGTGGAGATGTGCTCGCAAGAAGGTACATACCCCCAACTGGAATTGAACCTGGGACCTTTCAGTCTGCAAGCTGACACTCTATCCACTGAGCCAAACCGGTCTTGGCTGGACACCAATTCTTGCTGGTTGAAAATAAATGTATAACTTTTAACCCCCTAAAATATTAACTACTGTTAGCCTACTGTTGTTTGAAAGTCTTAGCAATATCATGAACAGCTGGTTAATGGTATGTTTTGTATATTATATTTACTATATATTATATTCTTATAATAGAGTAAGCTAGATAAAAACGTTATTAAGGTTATCATAAGGAAGAGAAAATACATGTAGAGTACTGTATATATTTATAGGAAAAAATCCACATAAAACTGCACAGTTCAAACATGTGTTAGTCAAGGGTCAGCTGAATATAGTGCTTCTATAAACATCTTGCTGAATGTATTATTTTATTTGGATGATATTTATTCCCTTACCTTCTCTCTAGTACCTAAAGATATGGCATTGTTCACTAGTTATATTGTCTTTAACTTAGCTTCAGGTATTTTATAACAACAATCCTGGAATCATCTCCACTAGGTTGAAAAAGGAAGGACTATGTCTGTTTTATTCATTGTTATATCTCTAGCACATGCCTGCCACTTAATAGGTACTCAATAAGTATTTGTTGAATGATTGAAACACTGACTGATTGAAAGGAGGTTATAGGGGAAGTATAAGAGTGACATTTAAAATAATTATGGCAGTGAATAGGATGGTAAAAGGAGTATTTCTATTTCCAAAACTCTGCAAGAGATCAAGGAAGAAATGTCAAATTATTTTATTGTATATCTAGTGACAGCAACACTATCTTTACCTCCACATATCTTACTTATTTGCTGACTTTTTTTGCTTTTATTTTCCCTCAGGGAATTGGTAACAATGATTAAAGCCAATGAAGAAAGTAAGAGGACTGCAAAGGTTTCCCAGGTGATTCTGTCCATTGAAATGTTTTGTTTGTTTTTGTACTGTGCTGCTTTTAGTGAACAGAATGAGTCTTGAAATTGAAAGTTTTTGTGTGCATGCAGGTATTCACACACACGTACAAACATACACATACATATACACTAGTGCTTATGAGTAAAATATTTGTAAAATAAATTAAATAGGGGTCAAATTTAGAACAGAAGGAGACAGCATACTCTTTGAGCTACAAAATTCAGCACAGTCTATCCAGAGAGCTAAGCAGACAAGTCCAGCAAACGTTGAAGACTTCAAAAAGCTACCAATATACACAGAAGACTGGGTTGACTTTTTTTTCTCTTCCTTGCACATTAAATCCAATAGCAACTAATCCTGGGGAACTAAAAATATACAAGGTGTACAATAACTCCCTTCTTTGGCTCTTTCTATAATGTATACAAATCTGACTGATAAAAGACTCAATTCACTCAGCAGAGAGCTGGCTTCTGTCTGATGGAATTTCACCATGGAGTTTTCACAGGGAGAGCAGTTGGAGCCTTTCTATCTCTCATCCTTCTCTGTGGGAGACAGAGCCTTATGAATCTGAGTGATAGCAATACACAGTCTGGGACATGTTGGTCTCTGTGTCTGCAGGCTTCTGACAAGAGGAGGATATGATTGTAGAAATGTGTTTGGGAAGTCTGGCTTTCTCCCTCAAAGCCCTCTTTATTCTAAGGTTACCTGGCATTGCATAAGAACCAAGCAGGCAAATTAAATTCCTTCTATTCAGCCTTGCAGAGAGGTGGAAAAAACTCATCTGGCAGTATTTGTCACTGGCTGTGTCCTATCCAGCAGCAGGCTGTTGGCCATCCAATGGGTAGATTGTCTAGTTTTGAATCCTAACTCTGCCACATATTAGCTCTGGACCTTAGGCAAGTACCTTAACCATTTTGTACATCAATTTCTTCATCTGTAAAATGAGGATAATCATAATGTTCATCTCATTATTCTATTATAAATATTAGGTGTGTTAAAAATGCCTAAAATTCTTAGAACAAGGATTGGCATACAAGAAGCACTAAGTAAAACCTAATATCAACATCAATAATAATTTAAGGTGATATACTTATTAAAGTTATTAGACAGCAGAAGTTGAGAAAAACAAAGATATGAGATATAAACTAATATAATAGATTGAAGGTAATAAGATGAAATTTAATACAGGAAAATAGATCCCATATTTGAATCCTCAAAAGAGAATTAGATAGTTGATTTCCAGCTCAAAATGAGTCATTTATTCTTTAGTTCTTAAACTATGTTCCTGGCACAATATAAAGTGATATGGAGAGAAAGAGAGAGAGAGAGAGAGAGAGAGAGAGAGAGAGAGAGAGAGAGAGAACCATGACTAGAGGAAGATTAAATTTGAGATTCCATCAGTGGAATCAGTGGGAACATATTCTTCAAACCTAGTAATCTGCCTCCCTGGTCAACCATACCTTGAGCACTGGATTCAGTTTGAGCTGCCACATTCTATGAAAGACATTGACCAATTGTTAGTGTCCAAGAGTACCAATCAGAGTGGCAAGATGATTTGTAACCATGACTTATAACAACAAGTGAAACAATCAGTGATGTGTGGACTGGAAAGAAAAGGGTTAGAAAGTCTAACAAAAGTTTGCTAGAAAAGTCCAAGTTTATGGCTATTGTCTTATAATTGCAAACTGTATTCTGTTTAACTCTCCAAAGCACCGTAGTCAGGACAATTATAATATGAGCTCTCTCATGGCTTTCAGCAATTTAAAGAGCTATTTTGAAGAAGATTAATTAGTCTATTTTTCAATCAAGTCTCACATTTGTATGCTTATATCTTAAGCAATCAGGGGCTTTGGCTCAAATTGTGGAAAAGGCAGAATTGGCCATGGAGAGAATTAGAAGTAGGGTATTCTAATCCCTCTCTCTCTCTCTCTCTCTCTCTCTCTCTCTCTCTCTCTCTCTCTC
>JAAGEH010000392.1:6146369-6341058 GCA_011751065.1 Lasiurus cinereus
CTCTCTCTCTCTCTCTCTCTCTCTCTCTCTCTCTCTCTCTCTCTCTCCTTCTCCTTCTTACTCTGACTCTGGTCCCTACCTTGGAACAAACTTCATATTTTCTTACTGTTGCAGGACACTCTGAACTGTCATCCATCAAACTTAGCAACCAGAGAGAAAAGAGACTTCACTGTCAGCTCAGCTAG
The DNA here is from genome assembly GCA_011751065.1 of Lasiurus cinereus. Lineage (NCBI taxonomy): Eukaryota > Metazoa > Chordata > Mammalia > Chiroptera > Vespertilionidae > Lasiurus > Lasiurus cinereus. Next base: position 6,146,555 of record JAAGEH010000392.1, read on the forward strand.
AAAAATGCTTGAAAGAGCCAGAAAGAACTTTGCCTCAGTGTATTTGGGTCATGGACAAGGTGAGGGGTGGGTCATACAGGGAAGACTAAAATAATAACCACTGTAAACTGATGCCAGCCAGTGAAAGACACAAAGAAGTAGACCCCAGTTCCATGTGACTATTGGGGAAGCCTCCCAAAGATGAGTTCCTGGATGATTGGAGGTGCTTAATTAGCAGGTGGGTAACATTTTGAGTATAAATATTTATGGTTTTGAATGTAAAAATTTTTATATTTCTATGTCTTATCAAGATGTTTTACTCCTATAAATATTCCTTATGTAGCCCTAGCCGGTTTTGCTCAGTGGATAGAGCATCAGCCAGAGGACTGAAGGGCCCCTGATTCAATTCTGGTCAAGGACACATACCTAGGTTGTGAATTTGATCTCCAGTAGGAGGCATGTAGAAGGCCGCCAATCAATGATTCTCTCTCATCATTGATGTTTCTATTTCTCTCTCCCTCTCCCTTCTTCTCTGAAATCAATAAAAAATATATTTAAAAATATTCTTTATGAATTTTTCATAACTAACGACAAGGTATTCAAGTTGCAAGAATAATAAATAAAATTTCTTCAGTCTTAATCATTGCACTAAATCTCATGGGACCTAAGGATTACTGCAAATGGGATTGTATTCTTAATTTCCCTTTCTGATATTTTAGATAAAAATTACAGGCCTGGTGCATGGATTCATGCACTGGTGGGGTACTTGGCCTGGCCTGCACCTCTTGCAATCTGGGACCCCTTGGGAGATGTTAGACAACTGGTTTCAGCCTGATCCCCAAAGGCCAGGCTGAGGGACCCCACGAGTGCATGAATCAGTGCACCAGGCCTTTAGTATGCATTATATCTTATAGATCTTTGGTTAATATGTTCCCACCCTTCGCCTTCCATCTTCCCTCTGAGATTCATCAGTCTGTTCCACGTTTCCAGTCCTGTGCATTAACCATCTGTCCCCTGGTGGTCAGTGCAAATAATAGCTACCAGTCAAATAGTCGAATATTTGAATGGTCACTTAGGCTTTTATATATATAGATGCAACCAATCTCTAAATACTAATTTTATATCCTGCTACTGTACTGACTTCATTTATTAGTTTCAGTAGTTTTTTGGGGGAGTCCTGAGGGTTCCCTATATACAGTATCAGGTCATCTGCAAATAATGAAAACTCTACTTCTTTTCCAACTTGGATCCCTTTTTAGTTTGATGTAATCCCATTTGATTATTTTTTCTTTTATTTCCCTCACCAGAGGAGATATAACAGAAAAAATGCTAATGATAAATGTCTATTACTCCCTGTTTTATTCTATAATTTCATGGTTTTGAGTCTTATATTTAAGTACTTAATTCATTTTTAGATTATTTTGTGTATAGTATAAGAAGATAGGTTTAGTTTCAATTTTTTTTACACATATCTGTCCAATTTTCCCCAAACCATGTATTGAATAGACTATCTTTACCCCAAGTATTAATTGACCACACAGATGTGAGTTTATTTCTGGGCCCTCTATTCATTGATTTCTATGTCTGTTTTTATATCTGTACCATACCGTTTTGATTTCTATGGCCTTGTAGTACAATTTCATATAGGGTAGTATGATAGCCCCAACTTTCTTCTTCTCTCTCAATATCACTGTTGTATTCAGGGTATTTTGTGTTTCAGTATAAATTTTTAGATTATTTGTTCTAGTTCAATAAAACATGCCATTGGTATTTTAATAGATTGTAGTGAATCTATTTTGAATATTATAGACATTTTAATAATGTTAATTATTCCTATCCATGAACACAGTATATGCTTCTATTTGTATCTTCTTTGATTTTTTTCTTCAATGCCTTCTAGTTTTCCAAACACAGGTACTTACTTTCTTGATTAAATTTATTCCTAGGTGGGTTTTTTTTAATGCAATTGTAAGAGTTGAATACCAGTGATAAAAGTAGACATCACTATTTTGCTCCTGTTCTTAAGGAACTGCTTTTAGTTTTTGCCCATTGAGTATATGTTGGCTTTATCATATATTTCCACTTTGCTGAAACTTTTTATCATAAATGGGTGATGGATTTTAATGCTTTTTCTGCATCTATTGATATGATCATGTGATTTTTATCCTCATTTTGTTATGTAGTAAATCACATTAATTGACTTGTGATTATTATACCAACCTTGATCATGGTGTATGATGTTTTTAATGTATTGCTCAATTAGTTTTGCTAATAGTTTGTTGAGGATTTTTGCATCTGTGTTCATCAATGATATTGGCTTATAATTTTCTTTCTTTGTAGTGTATTTATCTGATTTTTGGAATTAGATAATGCTGGCCTCATGAAATGAGCTTAGGGATTTTCCCTCCTCTGGAATTTTTTGGAATATTTTGAGAAGGATAGGTATTAGGTCTTCTTTGAATGTTTTTTAAATTCACCAAATGAAGCCATCTGTTCTAAGACTTTTGTTTACTGGGAGGTTTCTCTTTGGTTTTTTATTACTAATTCAATTTTATTAATTGTAATCAGTTTGATCAGATTTTATGATGTTTCCTGATTTAATTATCAAAGACTGTATATTGGTCAAAATGTATCCAGATTGTCCAATTTGTTGGTTTAATATTTTCTTTTTTTTAATATATTTTATTAATTATTTACAGAGATGAAGGGAGAGAGATAGAAAGTCAGAAACATCAATGAGAGAGAGACATCGATCAGCCACCTCCTGCACGTCCCACAGTGGAGATGTGCCCGCAAGCAAAGTACATGCCCCCAACCAGAATCGAACCCAGGACCTTTCAGTCCACAAGCCGACGCTCTATCCACTGAGCCAAACCGGTTTTGGTGGTTTAATATTTTCTTATAACCCTTTGTAATTTTTTGATGTCAGTGTTACTTCTTTTTTTTTTATCTGAATCTTAGTTTATTTTTTTTTTCGTTTTTTTGACATAAAACTTTTTTTAATTAATTTTTTATACATATCTCCCCATTGCCCCCCCCCCTCCCTCCCAGGCATACCCCAACCACCCAGTGTCTATGTTCATTGGTTATGCTTATATGCATGCATACAAGTCCTTTGATTGATCTCTTATCTACCTCACCTAACTTTAATCTTCCTGCTGTAATTTCATAGTCTGTTTGATGCTTTACTGCCTCTGTATTTATCCTTTTGTTCATCAGTTTATAATGTTCTTTATTATCCACAAATGAGTGAGATCATGTGATGCTTCTCCTTCAATGACTGGCTTATTTCACTAAGCATAAGGCTCTCCAGTTCCAACCAGGTTGCTGCAAATGGTAAGAATTCCTTCTTTTTAATGGCAGCATAGAATTCCATTGTGTAGATATACCACAGTTTTCTGATCCACTCATCTGCTGATGGGCACCTAGGCTGTTTCCAAATTGTAGCTATTGTAAATTGTGCTGCTATGAACATAGAGGTGCATAAATCCTTTCTGATTGGTGTTTGTGATTTCTTAGGATAAATTCCTAAGAGTGAGATTACAAGGTCAAATGGGAGATCCATTTTTAGTTTGTTGAGGAAAATTCATACTGTTCTCCACAGTGGCTGCACCAATCTGCATTCCCACCAACAGTGCACAAGGGTTCCTTTTTCTCCGCATCCTCGCCAACACTTGTCATTTGTTGATTTGTTGATGATTGCCATTCTGACTGGTGTAAGATGGTATCACATTGTCGTTTTGATTTGCATCCCTCGGATGATTAGTGACTTTGCAGTGTTACTTCTTTTTTATTTCTGGTTTTATTTATTTGAATCTCTTTTTCTCATTGATCCTCTGTGTTTTTTTTTGTTTGTTTTGTTTTGTTTGTTTGTTTTTTAGTCTCTATGTTATTTATTTATATTCTAATCTTTAATATATCCTTCCTTCTACTCACTTTGGGCTTTGTTTGTTGATCTTTTTCTAGGTCTTTAAGGTCTAATGTTAGATTGTTTATTTGAGATTTTTCTTGCTTATTGAAGTATTGCTATGAATTTTCTTTTAGGACTGCTTTTGTTATGTCCCATATATTTGTGGTGTTGTTTTGTTTTATTTTTTAGTTTTTTTTTGTGTGTGTGTGTTTTCATTTGTCTCAAGGTAACTTCTGATTTCTTCCCAGATATCATTGTTGACCCATTCATTGTTTAGTAACATGTTATTTAGGCTCAATGTATTTGTATATTTTTCAATTTTATCTTGTAATTAATTTTTAATTTCATATCATTGTGGTTGGAGAAAATGCTTGATATGATTTTAATATTCTTAAATTTATTGAGACTTGTTTTATATCTTAACATGTAGTCTGTCTTAGAAAAATTTTCATGTGTACTTAAAAAATATTTATCACTTTGTGGTGAAATGGTCTGAAGATATCAATTAAGTACATCTGATCTTATATGTCATTTAAAGCTGCAGTTTTCTTGTTGATTTTTTTGTCTAGAAGATTTATTCATTAATGTTAATGGTGTATTAAAATACCCTGCTATGGTTGTATTATTGCCAATCTCTTCCTTTATGTTCATCAAGATTTGCTTTATATATTTGTGTTCATGTATATTGGGTGCATAAATATTTACAAGGGTTATATCCTTTTGTTGGTTTGTTCCCTTTGTGTTCTTTATTTCTTACTAGGAACCCAAAATTGTGCACCTTGAAAGGAACTGTGGGTCACAAGGCTGCAGTAGACATGGGGTCAGGTCTCAACCCATCCTCCAGCCCCTACTGCCATGGCCCCTGGTCCCCTGTCTTCTGGAAGCCCCCTTCCCTCCATTGCTGCTCCCACATGCTGATGGTGCCAGCTTCAATCCCACATGCTGATGGCACAGAGCAATTGGGGTGGTGCCAGCAATGGGTGTAAGTAGGACTAGTATCATCAGTGGATGTGAGCAGAGGCTGCTGCCCTGATAACCCCTCAGAAGCAGGAGGAGGTGGAGAACCCTCAGGGGTGATCAGGGCTAGCAGCCACCATTTACACCCACTGATGGCATCAAGTGATTGGGACTGGTGTCAGGCACTGGCAGTGTGTGCAAGCAGTGGCTCTGGCACTGGCTATGGGTGCGAGCAGTGGCTCGGGCACTGGCTGTGGGTGCGAGCAGTGGCTCTGGCACTGGCAGCAGGTGCGAACACCAGGTGGGACTGTGGTGCACAGAAGCAAAGAATTTTCAGTAACTACCAGAGGCTCACCCTGATAACAGCGACTGGCACTTGCACCTTGGTCTGGCACTCTGCTCACCTGCTCCACCATTCCTCTACAGCCAGCTTCCACCTGCACACAACCCCTGGTGGCCAGTGGCATGTCATAGCAACCAGTTGTTCAGTTGTTCAGTTGTTCTGGTTGTTCCTCCACTTGGTCTGTTTGCATATTAGCCTTTTATTACATAAGATTATAGGTTTCGTTTTAAAGTCTATTTTGTCTGATGTAAGTACTGTTGGTTACCCCAGCTTTAAATTTCCATTTGCATGATATATCCTTTTCTATTACTTCACTTTCAGTCTGTGTATAGCTTTGTTTTTTAAGGTGGGTCACTGGAACAGCTTTCCCATCCAAAACAATCAGATCCAAAGTAGCAGGAAAAAGGAGATTGAAGCAAGTGCAAAACAAAAAACTGTATAAACGTATGTACCTTAGCATTTTGCTTAAGTTCAACACATAAATGCATGTTCATTTGCCCATCTTTAACTCTTCTTGTAATGCTGGTTTGATAGTAATGAAATTCCTTAGCTTTTTCTTGTCTGGGCAGTTCTTTATTTCACCTTCAATTTTTGAATGATAGCCTTGTTGGATAGTGCTGTCTTGGTTGTAGGCCCTTGCTTTTCATAACTTTCAATATTTCATGCCAATCCATTGTGGTCTGAAATATTTCTATTGAGAAATCAACTGACAGTCTTACAGGAGTTCCCTTGTAGGTGACAAACTGTCTTAGTCTTGTTACTTTTAATATTTTTCTCATTGTCTTTAACCTTTGCCATTTTAATTATAATGTGTCTGGATGTGGGCCTCTTTGGATTCGTTATTTGGAACTCTGCAGTTCCTAAACATTTTTTTTTTTAACCAGGTAAGGAAAGTTTTCAGCCATTATTTCATCAAATGGGTTCTCAAGTCATTGGTCTCTCTCTTCTCCTTCTGATACACCTATGACATGGTGTCCCAGAGAACCCCCTAGATTATCCATTTTCTTTTTTTAATTGTTTTTGTTGCTATGATTGGGTATTTTCTGCTACCTTGTTTTTAAAATTGCTGATTCAGTCTTTTGTTTCATCTAGCCTTCTGTTGATTTATTCTAGTCAATTCTTTAATTCTAATACTGTATTCTTCATTTCTGACTGATTCTTTTTTATGGTTTCTATGTCCTATTTCATGTTGTTGAAATATTTGCTAAGTTCCCTTAGTATCCTTATAATCACTATTTTGAACTCTCTGTTTGGTTGCTTGCATGCCTCCATTTCATTTAGTTCTTTTTCTGGAAATTTTTCCTGCTTTTTTATATAGTGCATGTTTCTTTGCATTTTCATTTTGGCTGCCTTTCTGTATTTCTTTCTGTGTATTAGGTGACTCTGCTAGCCTTGGTATGATGACTTTATGTAGTATGTATCTTCTGTGGCTCAGAGGCACTTCTCCTAACCTCCTGAGCTATAAGGTACTCCAGGAATTTTCTCTGTGTGGGTTATGTGAACACTCTTGTTGTTAAATCTTGATTGCCATCCATCAGTGGGTTGCCCTTCCACTGGCTATGAGGACTGACACCCTGGATTGTCTTTTGCACTAGAGACCCAGGTGGTCAACACTGAGGAGTACAAGCTCAGCTGGTGGGACCACCATGAGTCAGGTGCATGGAATTAATGATTTTTCCCTAGTGGGTCTTCTATGGGTACAGTGAATGACTGGTTGGGGAGGCAGTATGTGGGGCAACTCAAACTGGCAGGCAGCTCTGCTGCTACAGCCCTGCACAGTAGCAATTTGGGCCACCAACTGTTATTGTGAAATGCCTTGTTGGGTGGTGGTGGGTGTGGTCTCTGGGTATATAGGCAATTATTGAAGTGTGCTTTGCTAAAATTTTCATAAGAAATCTCTGGCCTGGTGCCCCCCGCCCCCTTTTCCTTCTCCTCTGACAACCATCTGTTTCTCTTTTGTTTGTTTATTTTAATCTTTAGATGTCACATTTTGAAACTATTTTCTTGCACACTCTCTACTGGGGATGGATGCTGCAAATTGAGCATGTGTCCTGCCCAGGAATGAAACCGTGATGCCCTGGCTCATTGATCAACACTTAACCATTGAGCAAAACCAGCTGGATTTGAAACTACTTTTAAGTAGACATATTATACAATGTAATTATTGTTGAAAAGGTCATTTATAAACTTTTACTTCACATACATCTATTTAATTTACTCGCTCTTACCAACTATAGTTGAATTGCTTATGAAAATTTCATGAGACAAAAAACAAAGTTAGCCATCATTTTTTCTCATTGACAAAGCAAATATCAAAACATCACAAAAACAAAAATCCTAAAATGTTAAACTTTATTTTTTTTACTGTTGTGCTTTACATGTGTCAAGCAATTCGTTTTTATTGTACAATTTTGTGCTTAGGTTGAATTTAGAGTTTATAGTTATAATCTTATACATTTAGCAGAAATAACTAGTTTATTTGATTTGTAAACGTAGGGAGATAAAAATTGTATGTCTGCATTATATTTAATGCCCACAACTCTGGAGACATGCTGATTTTTTTTTAAATATATTTTTTATTGATTTTGTACAGAGAGGAAGGGAGAGGGATAGAGAGTTAGAAACATCGATGAGAGAGATATATCGATCAGCTGCCTCCTGCATACCCCCTACTGGGGATGTGCCCGGCAACCAAGGTACATGCCCTTGACCGGAATCAAACCTGGGACCTTTTAGTCCGTAGACTGACGCTCTATCCACTGAGCCAAACAGTGACGTGCTGATTTTTATTTTACCAACAATTTTTTAAGTCCTCACCCAAGTAACCCAAGTATATGCTTTTTATTGATTTTTAAAGAGAAGTGAGAGAGACAGAAAAATAGGGTGGAAGAGAGAGAGAGAAATATTGATATGAGAGAGAAACATTAATTGGTTGCCTCCAGATGTGCCCCAACCAGGGATCAAACCCACCACCTTTTGGTGTATGAGACAAAGCCCCAACTGAGCAACACTGGCTGAGGTTACCAACAATTTGAAGACTAATTTTGCTTACCAAAGATTTTTCCATATTATGTGATCTTAAAAACAAATTTGGGTTAGTTTCTATATTTTTGAGAATTTTAGGGATATTTTATTTATATGAGTGCTCATTTATATTTAAACCAATTTGATTAGAATTCCTTTAAGGAATTTTATAAATTAACTTGATAATACTATTTGGAGTTTATCTATCTATCTATCTATCTATCTATCTACACACACACACACATACACACACTAACATACACAAATGTAAACAGAAATCTTATAGTTTTTATTTTAGGCACAATAATATCAGAAGTCAAGGTTAATTATTATTTATAATTTTCTTTCTTTTTTTTAAGTGCAGGACAGTTTTATTTCCAATGTCCTAATCTTTTACAATATCTACAATCACTTTGAGATAAATAAGGGAAGTTTTGAGATTGGTAAAGAGAGGTGGGCTTTGAATTGCTTTTAGGGCAGCCTTTCTAGTTTTGGAAATACATAATTTGTAAGACAAGGAGAACTTTATATAATTCTTATGAGAATTGAGTCACAGCCTAAATGATATCAAGGAACTGAGCTCCCCATTCAACTGCTTTAACTTCAATTTGCTTTTTTTTTTTTTTATGTCAGGGAGAAGGTTTCTAACTAAGATGAAAATCAGAAGATTGTTGTCCTCTAGATTTAGAGCTGTGTATCTTTGAAATGTCTTAATAAATTGCTCCACATAGGCTTCAGAATCTTTTTTTTTTTCCTTCTGAGTTCATAGTTCCATTTTAACTTAAGAGAGAAGGTACTAAAAAGTTCCTATCAGGCTATGAATATCAATCTTCAATTTGATCACTTCTGACCATAAAGCTCCTTTTAAAAAATCCCCTAAAAATCCATTCAAATATTTAAACCTGAGTTTTACCTTTTAAGAGAGTTGAAACCCCTAATACTTAATCACTGATGAAAAAACAACCCCAAAGAGAGTGCAAATGATGCCAACCTCCCATGACTCAGAACTATTCCCATGATAGCCAAAAAAAGAAAGCCAAAAGTAGACAACTCCCCTGAGAGGTGGCAATAGTCAGTAGGATATTAACTGAAAATGGGGTACATCCCACACTTCTGTCAGGGCTACTTTGAGTTTCTAATATAACAATTGGCCAACTGCACACACAAGAACAAACACTTGTGCTCCCTGCTAGGAGAAAATACAAGCCAATGACACAAAATGAAAGATAGATAAGCAATAGCTGTTCCTGGGAAGGAAAGAATCAATAATCAGTGGATATGCCAAAATCAAATTTTAAACAGTCACAATCCAAAGAACACATTTTTAGATAAATGGTGGTGGTAGTGGTGGTGGTGGTGATGGTGGTGGTGGTGGTGGTGGTGGTGTGTGTGTATGTGCGCGCACGTGCTAAACTCTATTTTAAAATAACAGGACTCTTATCACCTTTGATCAACTGGTCTCCATAAATGAGATCTAAGAGTCTGATGTAAGAATTCTTACATGTTTTATAGCTATTGTCCGAGGTCCAGGATCTCTCAGTTGCAGCTTCTAGACTGAGAGAGGTGTCTCTAACTATGTTGTTCCATGTTCAGAAACTGAAAGGAAGAAGTTTTCCTTGACCCCCTTGAGGTCCGAAGCTGGCTCTTAAAACTAAACAGACAAAGACAGATTAACAGGAGGAAAGCATTCAATTGATATCATGTAAGTTTTACATAACACGAGTGCCTTTGTCCTATATAATAAAAGTCCAGCGACGGAAATGACGGAATGACCAGACAACCAGAGATAAGAACAACCACAGCCCAGTGCCTCTGCTGGCCCACCCCCAGTGGGAACCCCCACCTCAATCTGGGCCCCCCATCGGGGCAGGCCAGCTGACCCCCACCTGTGCACTGGGACTCTATACTATTTATAAAAGTATAAATAAAAGGGTAATATGCAAATTTACTCTATTGACAGAACAACCAGCATGAACCTTTCCCTGGCTGGCAGGCTAGGATTGCTGATGGCAAATGGGGAACTGGGAGTGGGTGGCAGGGGATGGGTGGTGCCAGGCCAAGGCCTCCACCCCACCAGTCACCCACACTAAGGGCAACCCATGGTAGGTGGGAAAGGCAGAACCCTTGGTTCCTCCTCCCAGCTAGCAGGCTCTAATCACCTGATGGTTAATGGGGATCTGGGGGTGGGTGGCAGCAGGGGATGGGACTGGCTACAGGCAGTTGGGAAAAATGGCCCTGATCACAAGCCAGGCCCAGGGAACCATACCCACACATGAATTTCATGTGCTGGGCCTCTAGGAAGAAAACAAAGATGCTCCAAAATACTTACAGTACATTATTTGGCTAGGTTTGATAAAAAGTGAGTAGTCATATTCTAATATGATAGGACAAATGACATGATTTATGTGTATAGTAAACTAAAGAAAACTTAGCAAGGCTTGTGTATTAGAATTCTTCTCAGTGTCCCTTTGTTTTTGGAGATGTGTGCTCCTTCCCTCCAGGTATAGGAAGGCCACCTTTCACATGAGGGTTTTATAAACTATTTTAGTGGAGAAGTGGAGGTCATAGGGAGATTAGAGTGACTTTTCTTCTGCCATTTTCTTAAAATCCTTTAGCTTAACATATTCAATAGGACAGAGTATCATATTCTGTGGTAGCTTAAACAGAGAACTTTAAAAAACAGAAATGTATTTTCTCACAATTGTGGGGGCTAAAAGTCCAAGATCAAGGTGTCAGCAGGCCCGGGCTCTACTGAAGTCTCTCTCCTTGCCTTGTAGATGCCCACTTTTGTATTGCATCCTCACATGACTTTTTCCCTTTGCATGTGCATCCCTGATGTTTTTGTGTGTCCTAATCTTCTCTTTTTGTAAGTACATCAGTCATCCTGGAACATTCAACTTAATTACCTCTTTAAAAACCGTATGGCCAAATATAGGGCACTGAGGGGTAGGGCTTCAACATGTGAATTGGGGGCAGGGAGAACTCAGAATTCAGGCTATAACATGCTTAACCATCTCATTGCCAGAATTTCTTCTTCAGATATAATTTATATGGCTTTTATTTTGCTTGAGTCCATTTTTCCTTTGTCCCTTCTCTGTGGAGATGGAGAGTAGAATGCTATTTCTCAAATGATAACCCTTTATTGGTCTGTATTAGATTATTCAGTCTCCTCTTCAGTCAAATATTTTATTCCTTTCACTTTTTAAAATGTGTCCTAATGTCTAGAACTATTTCAGGGTTCTCATACACTGATTGAGTGTGCTCACACTGACTAAGGCTTGTTCTCTTGTCAATTAAAACTACAACCAGCTTCCATGTTTATCTCATGCATTGGTGTGACTTACATCTACACAGCTGTTTTATGTACAATTTATTCTATCCTCTTTTACCTAAAAGAAGCTCACTGAAATTTGAATATTATTCTTATGCTTCTTCTGTAATCTCTCAGAGTGATTTTGAAATCTATCTCATAGTCAAATTAAATGATATATTTTCAACCATAAAACATTAATTATCCAGTGAGGTGGTTCTATAACCTCAACTTTATTTATTTTAATTTTTTTCAAAATATTTTTTCTAGAGTAAGAGTTTTTAAAAATTCATCTTTATTGTTGGAAGTATTACAGATGTTCCCCTTTACCACCTTCACTGCACAACTGTCACCACCTAGGCCATAATATGTTTTTTATTGATTTTACAGAGAATGGAAAGGAGAGGGGGAGAGATAGATAGAGAGATAGAAAGAGAGAGAGAGAGAGAGAGAGAGAGAGAGAGAGAGAATGTGATAGAAGTAAACCTGCAACTTGAGTGTGTGCCCTGACTGGGAATGGAACTGATAAACTTTCAGTGCAGGAGATAAAGCTCAACCAACTGAGCCACACCAGCCAAGGCTATTACCTCAACTTTATTCAAGATGAAACTGAAACCTGGGAAGGTTAAGTAAATTGCTAAACCACAACTCTAAAAAGTGACAAAGTTTAGATTTTTAATGTAGTGTGTCTGACTGAAGAGCTTATAACATCTCCACTCTATCTTGTATAAATACCCATTTCATATTTCAACCATTTTCCCAGTCTTTTAAAATTAATAATCTGAGGTAATCTTTCTTCTCTCTTACTTGTCATATCTAATAAATTACAAAACATTGCTTTCCTTTAATGTTTTTATTTTATATCCAGTTCCTTTTACTGCCAAGATCAAATTCAGACCCTTTTCATGTACCTGCTGCCTACTGTGGTAGCCTCCAAATTTATCCCTTAGCTTGTCCCTCTTTTCACTTATGCTACTAAAGCAGCTTTTTATCCTGTGGCTGCCCTCTCTGATTACTTACTCCCTTGCCTTCATTTTGCCTAAGAAAGTGTTATGGACTGAATTATGTCCCTCCCCGAATCTACCTCAAAGCATATGTTGAATTAAACCCAAATGTAATGGTATGTGGAGATAGCTCCTTTATGAAAGTAACTAAGGCTAAATGAGGTCATAAGGGTGGGGTCTTAATGTATATGACTTACAAGAAGAGAAGATACATCAGAGACTCACACATGCATAGAGGAAAGGCCAGGTGAGAAACATTGAGAAGGCAGTCATCTATAGGCCAAGGAGAGAAACCTGAGTTGACACCAACCCTGTGAACACCTTGATCTTGGACGTGCAGTCTCTAGAACTGTGAGAATTAAATTTCTATTGTTTAAGACATCTAGTCTGTGACACCTTGATATGGCAGCCCTAGCCAACTAATACAAGAAATGTGTATAAATTCCTCATCCAAACTATCTAACACATCAACAATTATTCTCTCTTTCAATGGTACTCATGAAAGTACTTCCCATTTCAACCATCTCCCTCAACACTTAGATCTTTCTTCTCCAGGCTTTCTGAAGCTACTTCTCTTATATTTTCAATGTAGGTGCTATTTGTTCTTCAGGAATGAGGTCTAGCTTCACTCCTGTTTCCTTATCTAGACTGTAAATTCCTATGGGTATGTTGCATGAGTTCAGAACAAGTCACCCCAAGATATGCCTCTGTGGTACATAGATTGTTTTGAGCTAAAGGCAAATCAAGAAAATTTCTGCCCATTCCTGCTCTTAGCAACTTAGAATAATTTGAATTAGGAGCCTTGTCCTTAATAAGAGATTGTCAGAGATAACCTTTTTTTGACCTAGCTATATGGCAGTAAAAACTTCTAATTACTGAACAGCAATTCTTATCCCCCTAATCCTGCAATGGCTTCCTCCATCTGAAGCCCCAAGGTGATCTTTAGCTCAGAATCTCTTATCTCATTTTCCCCTTTCTTTCCTTGAACCTCTCATGTATTTGGGGTCCTCATACATACAAGGCAGGGCAAAAGTTGGTTTACAGTTGTTCATATGGAAAATCATACAATAATTAATAAATAATAATATGGGAATAAACTCTTTTTACATACTTATAACTATAAACCTATTTTGCCCCACCCAATATTTATGTAATTAACTTTGGTCATTTTTCTCTTGTTAATCTGTGTCATGTCTGTTTGATTATTAGACCAGGCAAGAGAACCTCGAGGGTAAGTGTCTTTCTTCCTCATGGGACTATGCCTCCAGATTAGTGTCCCTCAAAGGACCTAAGGCAGTGTCTGGACTTGAAGCCTAACAAGTGTCTGTTGATTAAATTATTAGTTTATCTGGATTGTCAAGATTTCTCTACTACCTGCTCTTCTATTTCAATCCCCTACTTATTCTGTAAAACTCACAGTTTTCGAGGATTACAGCCTGGATGATAACAGTAAGCATGTCCTACTTAGAAGAGTACATTGTCATCTGAAGAAAATTTACTCTGATCCCTAATATTCAGAATTTATTGTCATATCATTGTGAAACAAATTTCATCCTAATAACCCTTCTGCCATAATGTTCCATTTTCCATCAAAGCCGGGGTTATCTCCCCTATAGCAAATAACATGAGAACATGAGTGCACACGTTTCTGTCCTCTGCATCACGTCAGGACACAATCAGCAACTATCTCCACAAATGTCAGATCAGAAGTGGCACATGGCACCCACACCTCATTTTTAATTCTGCTGACACTTATACATGCAGTTTCAGGTCGCAAGGGGATTGTCCTGGGAGAAGGGGGGGCTCTTTTTTTCCATTTTAGATTTAAAATGATTGAAAACTCTTTTCATTTGTCTTTCCAGGTTCTTTGGTTTTCTGCTGGTAAAGGTTGGAAGTGAAACCTCACTGCCCTCTCTCCTTTCCAGCTGAAACCAGAAGGTTTAAGAATCCCATCAGTTGATCTGAGTGTGGATAGTTAAGGAAGTTGTTTAGAAGTTTAAGTTTTTCCTCAAAGACAATGAATAAAATACACTTCCCACTTCTCAGCTTTAACAAAGAAATCAGCATTAACATAGGAAAGCCTCTTGTTTGCATTTTTTAACAGCTGACATTTGTACCTTTTGGAGGAAAGTGAAGGGCATCGCATTGCTTCCTCCTTTAAATCAGCCTGGAAAAAAATGGGGATGAGAGGGAAGCAGGGCTAATTTCCTTTGTCTCCTATTCAGCAGATAATGGTGGTCTGCGAGGGGTGTTAAAGGCCAGGCAGCAGTGGTGACCTGGAGATGACTTCATTCTTCCCAGGTTTATCAAAGGCTCCTGTCAGTCAAACTCCTGCTGGGAGACTGGGGAATGGCCATCTGGTTCACTGTTCATTGGAGGAGAAAGGAGAGTGAGGAGGTGAAAAATCTCACTGTCTGTTCTAAGCCAGGTGGTTGGCAATGGTTTGGGAGGTAGATTTAGCAACTTTTATGCACATCTGCATAAGGGAAATAAATGTGAAGATTGTGTGTGTGTGTGTGTGTGTGTGTGTGTGTGTGTGTGTGTGTGAAAGAGAGAATCAAAGAGGAGGTAAGAGAGACAAGGAGGGTGGGATAGAGACTTTTATTTAAGCCAGTGTGATCATCTTGAATCAATTTTAAGTGGGAAGACTGAAGGTCACTCATGCTGCTAGCCATGCAGAGAAACCTCTGAATTGTTTCTCTGGCTGTGGGGAAGAAAGGGAATAAGTGGTTCACAGCAGGTAGCTGATTTAATTTAAAGCACAATGTTTCTGTTCTGAAACCAGAATTCTTTCATCCCTGCCTTGTGGATTACAAGCACTAACAAGGTATTACAAGAAGCACTACCAGGAAATCTTCCCCTCTCCCCTTTACCCCAGTCATCCTCTGGTGAGCTTGGATTTCCTAGGGCCACAACAGCAGGGTCTCCCCATAGGAAAGCCTCTCAGAAAAACTGCAGTGTCCTCCTGACACCTAGATTTGGGTGTGTGTTAATGTGAGAATTCCTACCAGTAGCTACAACTTACATAGCCATGGGGAAACAACATTTCAGCCCTGGACCTTGCAAGCATGGAAACAAGTATGCCCCAACAGCTTTCTTTCCTCCCTCCTTTCCTGCCTTTCTCCCATCCTTTCCTCCTGCTATCTCTTCCTCTCTCTCTAATATATATGTATTTTATCATTTTAATCATTTTTAAATATGCAGTTCAGTGACATTAAGGATATTTACATTCCCTGCAACCATCACCACCATCTATCTCTAGCTGGCTTCATCTCCCCATATGAAACTCTGAACCCATTAAACAATGACTCCCCAGTCCTTCTTTTCTCCAGATCCTGGCAA
This sequence comes from Lasiurus cinereus, assembly GCA_011751065.1. NCBI lineage: Eukaryota > Metazoa > Chordata > Mammalia > Chiroptera > Vespertilionidae > Lasiurus > Lasiurus cinereus. The sequence goes on from JAAGEH010000392.1 coordinate 6,162,424, forward strand.
CTACCATTTTACTTTCTGTCTTGATGATTTTGACTACTCTAAGTACCTCATATACAGTTTTGTCCTTTTGTGACTGCCTTCTTTCAGTATAATGTTTCCAAGATTATAGCATGTGTTAGGATTTCCTCCTGTTTAAGGTTGAATACTATTTCATTATATGAATATAGTACATTTGCCTATCCATTCATCCATCCATGGGCAACATACCTAAGTATCGTTGCTGATCAAGTTCATCCTATCATGTTGATGGCATATTTCTATGGAGATGGCTTCTCCCAACAAGACAATGCACATGCCACAGTGCTTATATTGTGCAGGAATGGTTTCAAGAAAAAGAGGGAGACTTTACCTTGCTTAGGTGGCCCCCACAATCACCAGATCTCAATCCAATTGAGCATTTGTGGGACGAAGTTAAAAGAGCTATCTGGCAGCTGGTCCCACAACCATCAAATCTCACAGAAATGGACAGTGTTATTCATCAGGCATGGTGAAGATTCCTCACATAACCTTTCAATATCTTGTGTGGTCAATGCCAAGAAGAAGTATCGCCACAGTATTGAAAGCAAGAAGTGGCCCAACGAAGTACTGATGGGGTGGTCATAATAATCTGGCCACTCAGTGTGTGTGTGTGTGTGTTTGTGTGTGTGTGTTTGTGTGTGTGTGTGTTTGTGTGTGTGTGTGTGTGTGTGTGTGTGTGTGTGTGTGTATTAGAGGCCCAGTACATGAATTAGTGCATGGGTGGGGTCCAGCCAGACTGACCAGGGGAAGTGTACATGGGTAGTTAGCCGGCTGGCCTGCCTGCTAGTCGAACTTCTGGTCAAGGGGACAATTTGCATATTAGCCTTTTATTATATAGGACTATCTTCACCTAGAATCACCAATTGTTTTTTTACCTTTGCTTTTCTTTTTTTAATATATTTTATTGATTTTTTACAGAGAGGAGGGGAGAGGGATAGAGAGCTAGAAACATCAGTGAGAGAGAGACATTGACCAGCTGCCTCCTGCACACCCCCTACTGGAGATGTGCCCACAACCAGGATACATGCCCTTGACCAGAATCGAACCTGGGACCTTTCAGTCCACAGGCCATCGCTCTATCCACTGAGCCAAACCGGTTTCGGCTGCCTTTGCTTTTTATCTACCTACCTAGCTGAGTGTCTGTCTATCATCTGCCCACCTGTTGTAGAAAATCAGAGAAAAACCAAGAAATTCTTAGAGAAATAGAATTACACAGTCTTATTATGTTGGCAGACTCAGTGGAATAATTTCCGAAGTCTGAGCAAAGTAACATGCAGGGAGCTTCTCCTTTATATCTTTCTGGTGTCTTTGTACCCCAAATATGGATTATGCTTCTGGTCCTTTTAGAAAAAGATCCCAGGTGTTGGGGGTCTTGAGACTGTATCTAATGGTCTGGCCTGGCTCCAGCACTAATAACACCCGTCCCCCACTTCTAAGGCTGTGCACTATTCATAGTTTATGGCCTCTGTTTTTAGGTAACAGATTTTGCAAGACCAGTTTCTGGGAAAGAGGCAGTGACTTAATTATAGGTTATCAAGAATGTACACTGGGCTTCCTGGAACAAATTCAGATTTCTACACCCCCTCCATTGTCCCCCAAATATCCGGGTTTCATTGGAATTAGCCTTTTAGCCTTCTCATACCTATCTCTCTAGCTTTCTCTTTACATTCTTTTCTTGAACCATTTGGAATTAGTTGCACACATGATGACACCTTATCTGTTGATACTTCATCACTGTCTAAGAACAGTATCACACTCAGCACTTAAAATGTATGCAACATGATTATCTAATAAATAATCCATATTCAATTTTCTCCAATCATCTTAATATATGTCATACATTTGTTTTTCTTTTGCTATTAGAAGATCCAATAAGGGATGAAGCATGATATTTCATTATTATTTCTGTAGTCTTATTTAGACTCACAGCCCTTTATGTTTTTAATATCACCCCGCTCTGTTGGGAAGAAGGTCTTATAGATATTAAGTTTAATCTCTGAGGTGGTGAGAAAGAGGATTATTATTGTTTCCAAATCTGGAATCATAATGGTCTCAATGTTTACATTATTATTAGCAGAATTAGAGAATTGGAGAGTCAATAATGTCTGGAACCTTCTAACTGTTTTGGCATCCAAATATCTCCTAAGATATTTGCAAAAAGCAAGACTGCTAAGACATGAACTAGGTCCAATAAATTAGTCACACATTAGAGAAGCATATCACCTCTGCCTTTCTAACTCTTTCTGAAAGAAGGGCAGGATTGCCTTTTATCCCTCCAGGGACATAAAATTGTTCATTCTAATATGAATCTAAATGTATTTTTGAACATCTGCTTTAATATTGTGTCACTCCTAAGAGTCAGGATATCTCTTGTTGGTATGTGAAGGAACTGCACATGGGGCATGTAGAGTATAAGACCCAGATGGAGAAGATTGTCTCTGATTTGCTGAATACTTCCCAGGACAACATACTCTTTTTTGAGGGCATTATACAAGTATTGTCACTCTATTAATGTATCCAAACTCAAATCAATGGGATGGTTCCTACTTACTTATTTGGGATTGTTGTGACTACTAAAGTACCTAGGTTCAGCAAAATGCTGTTATCATGTAAGGATTTATTGTTTTTGCATATAATATTATTTATAATTTCTATGAGTAAAAAAATATAAATCTATTAAAATGGTCATTTAGGTCTTTATAAGTCCAAACAAATATTTTTGAAACCTATCTAATGAAAGGATAAAACATATAAGTATGGCCTTTTGGAAAGAAAAATATACATATCAGCCAGCACACCAACTTGCCTATTATGAGGTAATAGGCAATATTACTATGATATACATAGCCATAGTTTAAATAATAATAGAAGTACTATTAAGATGAAGCATAACATTTTAAAGTTCTGTCATTTTGTATTGGTTGACTTTTTGGAAACCAGAGAAAATGTTTTGTTCAAATTTGTTTCATTTACCTTATAAGAGAAGTATTATTGACCCCTATCAGCTGGAAATTGTTTAAAATGAAAACTTTTTTATTTTTAATTTGAAATTCCACCACTATATCCAATGCTAAACCACTGAGCAACACTAGCCAGGCTGTGCTTTATTTTTATATGACTAGCAGTGCAGTAGGTTTGTTTACACCAGCATTACCACAAACACATGAGGAATTCATTACAGTATGACATTACAATGGCAATAAGACTTGTTCACCTCCATTATAATCTTATGAGACTACTACTACTACATGTGTGGTCAGTAGTTGACCAAAAGATCATTATGTGGCACATGACTGAATTACACTGGAAAATAAAAGTAAATAATTATTTAATGAAAGATTTCCCATAAGATAGTGGTTAGACTGGCAGCTTAAAATCTCCAGAATTTTTAAAAGACCATAGGAGAAACAATTGGTTTATTCTAAAGACATAATTGTGGTTTAGAAATGGAAATGTAGCAAAACATATTGTGTAAGTCAGTCACCTAGACACTGAGGAAGTCAAAATAGCAGGAAGCAGCTGCCTTGGGTGTCTATTTATAATGCTTTTCTAGCACCAGGTCAGAGCTCAGCATCCAAGGCCAAGTTCATCTTACAAGGTGCTGAGTGTCCAGCTGGGAAGGTTGACTCCGTCTAAGTGGAATGTGATGTGGGTCATTATCATACTCCTCCCAGGCAGTAGGGGTCTTCCAGTTTTATTCCTGAGCATCCTCTCCTCATCCTACATTGAAAACCAAGGCTTTTTATCATAATGGTGGGGATTAGCAGTATAATCAGCATAATTGACCCATTCTGATCCTGGGCATCATGTCCCACAGGGGACCCAGGGCTCAATACTCTATTATAACTGGTGTTTAGCTGTCAGTCAGATAGATAACCAGGGGCTAGCTGAATACTGAGCACATGGGAATTTGCCAAGGGAGGCAAACTGGAACATGAGCTTAAAAGTAAGTCTAAAATTCCAAGGTATGGAGAAAAGTCAGGTATCCAATTCAATGCCAGGATTTAGAGAAGCCAGTAATCAGGCAAAAGAAGAACCATGCAGGGCTTATAGGGAAGAAATGGGAGGGCAGTTGACTAAGTATAGTAAACTCAGTAATTAAGACACCTGGGTGAAAAGATATAATTACTGTGACACCTAGAGAAAAGATAGAGCCCAATCTTTCAGAGGCCTCACTACCAAATTTAGAATGAGACCAGAAGACAGATTTTCCTAATTAGCAACTGCCACAGGAAATCTGACCTCCTGCTCTTCTTAAGACCAGTCCTGGGATGTGGAAGTGTGTGTGTGTGTGTGTGTGTGTGTGTGTTTCAGTAAAATAATCTCAGTTGCTAGGTTAGAAGCAAAGGAGGATGGATATGATAGAAACACAAACATCTTTTATAGAACCCAAAGGTATAGATTTGGGGATTAGGATTTGTGTCCTATATTCAGCTTCTAAGAAAGGTTTTGTGGTATCCCTGAAATCCTACCTAAAGCATGAGAAACAGATTTTGTACTAAGAGGCTTTTCTAGTAAACAAATTTTCTGATCTCAAATTCCTGGATCCTCTTTCTGAACTGAAGGTCTACCTAACTATTTTGGAGCCTAGAAAGAATGGCCCTATCAAATGAATGTGCCTCCTCTAATTCGGAGAGGTAGTTCATCAGACTGAGCTTTTCTGTGAGTTGACCCTGCCTGTGTCATGAGATGTGGGTCCTATGAGACAGAAAGGATCTGGGGAAATCAGCAGTTGCCTTGGTTTCCAAGAAATGTCCCCACCCTTCTGAAAATAATAGTCTGTTTCACTTGAAAGGGGAGTGCATGCTGAGTTCTCTTCTCAGCTTATAAATTATGCTGTATTAACACTGGCAACAGTTTCATTTTCACTGTGTAAACATGAGGCAGCACAGAATGGGAAGGAGGTTGAAAGGGCTGGCTGCCAGACCCCCACAGAGATGCATGAGCAGCTCTTTGGATGTTGGATGGTATTCACACTCACATTAAGGGTGGGTTCCCCAACACCTGTTTCTAACAGTCAGGTTTTCTTTTTTTAATTATGAACACTTTTGCCACCTAGGTTGGTTTTGTACTAGGTGAAATACATGTTTAAAGAAATGCTGTGATTCAAATAGCCCTGAGAGAGGTACCTCTTCTTAAAAATGCCCAGTGGTTGGCCACCATGTCTGAGATTCCATTATAGATTCATTTGTAAGGGTTATGATGTAATACTTTAAGAGTTCTCTCATCAACTATAAATACTCAATAGATGGAATCATAGATTAATTTCCCTAACTCTTTCATTGAACCACCAAACATTTATAGATCTTCTGTGGTACACAAGGCACATTGGTCCCAAATTAAAGTTTTCACTGATATTGTTGTCCATGAAGAACTCAGCATAAAGTAATTCATCAATAACTGCAGACAGCTGACTTGTAACAAGCAATCCAGGGTAACTAAATTTTGAGTGAAGATTGAGGTACAGGAAAGACTATGTCTCAAAATATATAGGGTGTTCCCCAAATGTATACACACACTTTGAATAATTATAAGGCATTATTTATTAAAATACATTTTGTTTTCAAAGTTGAGCTATCAGCTGTTAAAGTGTATATATCTAAAGAGAGTCAGAGGTAGGACCTTGACTAAGATCCTGAACAGCCTGTGGGGCTAGTTAAGGCAATGATGGGCTGAAAGAAGGGGGAATGGAGGAAAGTCACAAAGGAGGGAAGGGAAATAGAGGATATAAAAATAAAAAATATTAACAAAACCAAACCCCTTTTTTGCTACATAGATTTATTTTAGAGCCCATTTGTACAGCAATACACTTGTGAAGTAAGAAAGCCATTTGAAACTTCCAAATCTGAAAAAAAATCACTACACTAAAATCAACTTTAACATTAGAATAGAAAAGTAAAAAATTTTGGTTTAAGTGTCTATCTGAAATGTGAGACTTTTATAAAAGGGTCTCTAGGGCAGTGTTTTTCAATCTTTTAAAAGGTGAAACACTATCATTTATAATGGTTCCTGCTGCAGCTAACTGAAAATCCAACTCGACAAACAAGCTTAAACTATTGAAAAATTATCCTAACTAATAAAGAGGGAATATTCTAATTGACCATCACACCCTCACAAAGATAGTGAGCACCACAGATGGCGGTGCTCAGTCCCCTCCGTCCTGCTGGGGCAGCAGGCAGGAGGTATAGCCAGGTCTGTCCCTGGCAGACCTGACTGCCTCCAGAATCCCCCAGTCTGCTCAGCCCCTCAGCTGCTCAGGGCTGACCCAAGGTGCAGGCAAGCCTGGAATGGTGGCTACCCAGCTACCCATGGTTTGAGGTGCAGGCAAACTTCAGAGGGCAGCTTCCCAGCTGCCTAGAGCCACTCGAGGCTCAGGTAACCAGGGACAGACGAGACCTGCACTGCTGGCAGTGGCAGCAGCAAAGGTGTGATGAGGGTGTCACCTTTCCCTGATTGCTGGACACCCTCCCACCCATGAGTTCTCCTGGACTGTGAGAGGGCTGAGGAACGCCCCCTAGTCCATGAATTTTATGCACCTGGCCTCAAGTCTAATATGAAAAGAGTTGCAAATGTAGAATGAGCTTTAGGATGTTTTAGTCAGTTGTTTGATAATGCCACAAAGGACCCAGTTCTTTCCTTCTCTCTACCCTAACCATGCCAATGTTGTTCTATCCCAGGGATGTTTTTTCCCCAATAGTTATGCAATGGCTACAAGTGTATGCAGGCAATAATTCTTCCTCATTTATACCTGCTGGGAGAAATAATTTCTCCCCTAACATGGAATTTATTTTCTTTCCTTCAGTCTAGGTGAACAACCCATTTTCCATGCCTTTATACAGTGGCATCCATTGATTGGCTTCTGCCCTGAACCAGTCTGTAAAAGAGATGAAATTATGTGATTGGCTTGAGAACTAAGCAAGACCTGGAATTAATTTCTCATAGTTCAGAATAAGAGACGAGTACAAAATGGAATGAATGGTTTAGAGAAGTCAACTACTATGTCCACACCTAATTAGTGAAGGTACTATGACTGAGGTAGGAGTGGAGGGTGCAGAGGCCTGGTCCTTGCTCACTTCCCCTTTGCTTCCCCTTTACCCTTTACCCTTACTTCTTAGTAATGTCTCTTCTGTGTCTCATTATTGGTTTCAGCTCCCACTAGTCATTTTCTCCCTTCAAGTTCCAAGTTCCCACTAGGCAGACATGCTACAATTTCAGCTGAACTACTTGTAGGTATACTGGTTAATAATGTGGATTTTGTAATAAAAGAAAAACATGATAATTTCAAGAGAAACAGCAAAAGTGCTTTATTCAAAGTAATGTCCATTGCTAGCTACACATTTTCTCCATCTTTCAGGTAATTTGTGGATACCATCCCAATAGAACTTTTCTTGTTTTGAAACAAACCATTCAGAGGTCCAATTTTCCACTTCTTTGTATGTTTTGAAGTGCTGCTCAAAAAGTGCGTGTGCCATCGACCAGAATAAGTGGTAATCTGAAGGAGCAAGATTTGGTGAATGCAGAGCGTGTATCAATAGTTCCCAGGCAATATCTTTTAACGTGTCTTTAGCAGGTTTTGAAGTGTGTGATGGTGCGTCATCATGAAGCAAAAGTACTTTTCTGTGTCTTCTGGAACATTCTGGTTGTTTTACGATCAAAGCGTAGTTCAAATTGATTATTTGTTTTCAACAGCAGTCAATATTAATGGTTTCACCAGGTTTTAGAAGCTAATAATACACCACACCTTCTTGATCCCACCAAACTCAGAGCATTTTCTTCTTTCCAAAGTGATTTGGCCTTGCAGTTGATGGTTGACCTGGATCAACTCATGTTTTTGTGCATTTTGGATTATCAAAATAAATCCACCTTTCATTTCCAATCACAATTCCATGCCAAAAGGACTTTCATGCGTTGAAACAACATTTTACTGATGACTTTTCAGTTTACCAATTGTCTTTCATGCAGTTGATGTGGCACCCATTTTCCTTCCTTTAAAATATTTCCCATTGCCTGTAAACAATTAGAAATTGTTTGCTGAGCAACATTTCATCTTTCTGCAAGTTGTTTTTGAGTTTGATATACATCTTCACTCAATAATGCGGGTAATAGTTGGCCTTCAAACTTTTTCAATTGACCTGGATGTTCTTTGTCTTTCACATTGAAATCATCACTTTTAAAGCATTTAAACCAGTGTTCACAGGATCTTGAGATGGAGCATGTTCACCATAAATTTTCTGAAGTATACAATAACTTTTTCTTCAAAATAAAGTAATGAATTAAAACTTCCTGGAAATGTTTTTTTTTTTAACATGAAATTCAACATTTTTAATCGTAAAACCATTTATAATTTAAACCTTCAGCAAATTTGACATATGAAGTTTTGAAGCTTGTCAATACAATAAAATAGTATACATATCAAATTGCATATATATCAACATATGTGTAACTCTATTGAAAAAAATCTGCATTATTAACTGTATGCCTAGTAGGTCCAAAATCTGACATCCTGGACTAAATAATTAGTTTGATATTTTGAAATCATCCTATATAATAAAAGTCTAATATGCAAATTGACCAAACAGCAGAATGACTGACAGAACAACTGGTTACTATGATGTGCACTGACCATCAGAGGGCAGACGCTCAATGCAGGAGCTGCCCCCAGCCTGCAGGCCCTAGGCCAGCCAAAGTGGGGTCCAATATGGGTCTCTCCGATCACCCTGCCAGTTGCACTGTAGATCTGCCCAGATTGCTGGCCAGGCCTCGGGACTCTACCTATGCAAGAATTTTGTGCACCAGGCTACTAGTGTTTTATAAGAGCACTCATAGATGGATATCAGCTATAACATACCAATGCACATGTGTTGGCAGCTGCACTTGGCCCAGTGACACCATCTACTTTCATCATCATTCCAATCCTATGGGTGGTAGTGTTATTGGTGGAGTGTCCTCTGTGTCCCTACCTCTTGCTGGTGGAAGTGGAGCTGTTAGGGTGCTTCATGAATAAGACTTTCCTAAGGCCCCCCACTGGAGGATAAAGTATTGTGGAAAGCTTTATTATGATGTAACATTAAGGGAGTTCCCCTCTAAGGCCCTATCTTCCTCCATTCCACTAGCTAATCCAGTGGCATAGCTAGGATTAAATCCACTGCCCAGAGTTTTCACTCCATATTAAATCCCAGTCCAGTTCAACATTTAGCTAGCTTAGCTCATGTTTCCAGCTGCAATCCATTGCATGTGGAGTCCACATGGCCCTGAGCCATGTGGCTTCTAGAGCCACATAGTGGTCTACTGTGGGTCATGGAACAATCCAGCACAAGGACCAACAAGCAAGAGTAACAAGAGATTGAGAATCCTTTGAGGATTTTAACTTATCCAATTAACCTTCCAGGATTTTGTGCACTTGCAGTGGCTCCAGCCCTTAGCCAATCCATGGTTCCCCAGGCTAGACTGACAGGCAAGCACCTTTCCTATATCACTTCACTGGCATATGACCATCTTCCCCTTTGCCTGGTCCCTTCTCCCAGTGGTCTGCAGGGAATAGACTGGTGGTTCCCTGGGGAATGTAAAGTTGCAGCTTCCTGGTGAAGCTGCCCAGATGACCATGCTCATCGCCTTCCCTTTGACCCACTGTAATTAGCTAGTTATTAATAATAGGAAATGAGCAAAGGGAAGGCCAAACATTATAAACATGTTCCCTGTAAAACATTTGGAGAGTAATTCAACAAAAGAAAGACAGATGCATGCCCAGTAAAATTGGGATGACAAAGGGAAGGTACTTACTTGTCAACACATCTGGGACAGAGATGGTTGGCCAGAATGGGCGTGGCAACTGCAAGCATAGTGAAATTTGAGATATATAATCCCCTGAATTTTGGTTCCTCTTGGTATGATTGGATCATTGGGTGGGATTAGCTTGGCTTCCTGACATTCTCCCACAGGGCCCACAGCAGTGTGGAACCCCTCACTAATGGACTGCAACTAGCATGACCATGTATTGGACCCAGCTCCAACATGGGATGGAAACTCTGGGCACTGGCTCTGATATTAGCTTTAGTGAAACCCAAGCTACACTTCTAAGAGAAAAGGGGCTTTGGAAACCTAAGGATGTAATTCCATGGAAATAAAGCTTTCTATCATTTATCATCCTCCTGAGGGGGCCTCCAGAGATTCTTATTCCAGCAGTACCCCAAGGACCCCACTCACACTAGTAATGGGGAAAGTCAATGCATGTTTTTCTTTGGTAACATTTTTTTACCTTTTTTTATAAGAAATTTAAAATTCCTCTGCAAATCCTATGTTTTACATTGAGGATCATTCATACGTTTGGGTGCTGAGCAAGTTTTTAAAGAATTAGTGTATCAAGCTTACATGCCAGTAGGGCAGAAACAATAGTGCATTGAGTCCCTCCTGTCACCTCACTTTAGTACTTGTGCCAAGGTCTTTCAAATTTCTTGTTAAATGATTTGTGTTTGTCAATGGCAATAATGGCAATAGAATCTTTTAAATGAATTTTAAAGTTGATGAAACTGAATAAAGAAACTGTGTCCAAAATTGACAGATATATTCTATGATTCTCATTTAAAATACTTGTGCACATTAAAGGTTTACATAACTTGTAGTTTTGGACCAAAAATAAGTTTAACTAAAGGAGAGGTGGGAGTTAGTGCTGGTTGAGTAAGTCTGAAGCTTTTGGTTAAAAATCCTCAGAGGATCCTCAAGTCAAATTACATGGCAGCAGAATCAGACATTCCTGGCAGAAAGTGCAATACTCTGGGGTCATCCATCTTCAACACAAAGGTGGAATAGCTGAGTGCTTGTCTGTGTTAATTACCACCTAAATCATTGGGTGGGATTAGCATAACTCAGGTGGTTCTTCATTTGCACTTAATGACTTTGGTCTTTTCCATAGTAAATGCTGAAGTATATTACAAGAGGAAAGAAAAACATCCATAATTACTGTTTTTTAAAACAGCAGACAGAATAACTAGCTATAATTTTTTTAGAGAAAGAGTTCAAGTTTTTCATTTTGCTTTTAAGAAAGACAGAAAAAGCTTGCTTTAGACAATTTTGCATAGTATTGCTGATACATAAAAAACAAACAAACAAAAAACACACACAAAAAAAACAAGAAAGCCAAGGCTGGTGAGGTGTGGAGAGGAGCCACATTTCTTGATCAAAACAACAAAAATAATAAAACAAAATACCCCCTTCCCCCAACATCCCACAAAAAGCATATTAAACGTAAGTACAAACAATAGCTCTCTCCTGCTCCTCTCTCCATAAAATAAGAAAGAAAAACCTGTATTTTGTTTTGTTTTTCAAGGTATAGTAGAGAGAATTTTTTTTTTAATATGCTTTCAAATCCTCAGGGACTTTATAATTTATCAAGAAAGACACATTCTTCCTAATGAAAGGTTACTGACCTTCATGAATGTGACAGTTCAATTACAGCCCATTCATATGCAGAGCAGGGCTGATAAAGGATTTGGGAAATGTGACTAGCATAGCAAAAAAAGAAAAAGGGTCTAGGAAATTATTAGTTTTTTAAAAAATTTTAATTGTGAAGCAAGAATACTAAATAAGATGTGCTCAGGTAGTAGAACCTTTCTTCTGTGCCCTGGCAGCCCATTAGATTTGCTTCAGTGGATATGCTGGCTCTTTCATTTTTCTTCTTTCCTCCTAATATTTCTGCCTTTTTAATCCTCTGAACCGATAAACCTAACAAATCAGCAAGCCCTTGGGGTTCTGAAATGTAGGGTTTCAGTTTTTTCCCCTTTCTCTTTGACTGGCAGGGCAAGCTGGAACGTGTCTCAATGTTATTTTAAGTGCTTGACTACTATTTAGATGCTGAAATGGATGGAGAGTTACAAGGAGGAGTGTTATAATGCTCAGCCACCCACATACAGGCACTCAAGTTCAAGTTTATGGGAGGCAGGCCCCTCCAGGACAGCAAATAGCTAAGCCAGAGCTTGGCTAGACTCACTGGAGCCAGCCTTAGCCAGACTTGGGTGACACCTGTGAGCTGCTGTTTGTTGAGCTCCTCCAGGTGTGGGTAGAAAATCAGATTGCCACTTTGTAAATCAGCAGAGAATGTTCCTCAGCCAGAGATCTCTGGAATATCCCAGGACCACCTTCTTTTTTAGGACTGCTAGCAGGGATTCTCCTCAAACAATACATTTTTTATTTAGTAATAAGCAAAATGTAAAATTCTTCTTGGGATAGAACCAATATAAACATGTTAACATTTTTGAAATATAATAATTATTTTCATTACTAATACTTTAACGTGGAAATTAACATCAGCCAAATATATATATCAAATGAGTTTTGAGCAATAAATTTGACTGGAAGTTCTGAAAGAACATATGTGTCCCCCATATCCATCATACATCTTGGCGCACAGTGATCATTCAGTATTTATTGAATGAATCTCTTTTCCTACAAATTTCTTTACCACACCTTGGTTTTTGGATAAGAAGCATGTTATAATTACCAACTAATCCTCTAAGATATTTACCCACTCTAATTTGCCTTATAGATCATTGTCTTCTTCCACCATCCCTGGGCTAAGTACTTGGCTTCAAATCACTTTCAATAACATTGCATCTTTGAACGTACACTTACTATAGGAGGGTTATTTTTTTTTTTAAAGGAAAGAATCAGAGAAGTGTTGGGGAGCACATGAGACTTGGTTGGAAAGTTTGTGAGGAGGATACTCTGAGAAAAGGGAAGGGTGTGGAAGACTGCCTGCCTTGTTGTCAGAATTCTCACTTAAGGGAGACCTAGGTGAGTGTCAAAGGTGGCACTCCCAATTATTCATTGACCTTTCCAAACAAGTTTGTGCACATGCAGACACCTGGGTGTTTACTGGAATCCTTATGCTTAATCTTTGGGTGCCCTTGCATAGAGGACAAATGCAAACACATGTGTCCTCCCAAGATTACTCACCCTCCTGACTGTATCTAAAAGATAAAATTTATCTCAAACTCCTGTTACAATGAAAGGTTTAACAAGTCAGGCCATTGAGACTGCCTGGTCCCTTTGGCCAGGCCATCCTTTAGCCCTCTCTTTCACAGCAAATGTTGTGTCAGAGTAATCCATTCATCTGTCATTTAGGGCTGATCAGCCCCAGCAAAGAAATAAAAATAAGATGATAGGTTATCAGTGTCAATTTGGGGTATTCTTAAACATGAAAAAAACTTTTCGCTTAGGCATTATTGAGTGAAGTCATACTGTTGCTGGAGAATTGAATGAGTTACAATTCTCTCTTCTTAGTGGGAGTGTGGTTCTTGTGATATCTTGAGAAAAGTAATTTTCTAAGACTTGCATTGGAGAATTCCTGGCTTTTATTTGTGTAAAGTTATACCCCTCAGTTTTTAAAGTCCCATGTTCCTCAAAGCAGTCCTGGAAAATGTGTAGCTGGGACTTTAGCTATTACTAAAAGCAAAGCCAGTGTCCAAAGTTTCTTTTTCATGGTATAATTGAGTCCCATACAGCATCAGGCTAGTGCAAGTCCATCAGCCCATTGTGCAGAATTCACATGGCTCTGAGCCCTGTGGGTGAATGCAACAGAAGTCCCAAGAGAGCAAGAGAGAAAACTTTCTTTGTTAATGAGTTATCTTTCCAGCCCTTGCAGTAGCCATGCCTATTCTGGCCACTCATTCCCAGATGTGACTGACAAGTAATTTCCTTCCCAAATCACCCAGACCTAACTGGGCATGCGTCTAAATTGAAACTTCCCTTTGCTCCTTTCCAGTTAATTAATAGCCAGGTTACAACAATGGTATCAGTACTTTGCTGATAGAAAATTTTCAGATAATGGATAGCACCAAAGATGGGTTTGCTGAGTGTAGCATAACTCAAGTCTTACATATCTGCTTCTCTTGAGCAATACTCTGGAAAGCTTTATCAGACTTTTTTTTGTAAATCTGTTAAAAATTTGCATAGAATGGTATTCAAATAAAATCATATCAAATTATTATTTTATTTAATCTGAATATTTCACTTTATAAAGATTTATTTAAAAATAATACTCAGAAATTGAGGATACTTTGAAAATATAATAATTTAAATACTACTAGAGTAAAGAGTACTGTGTTTCAATTAGCTATGGTAGATATTTTAATGCGTTTTTTCTTTCTTCCAGTTTTTGTTTTATGCCATGTACAATTTGATTTATTTTACTTTTAATACAAAAGGAATGAGATAAGGAATGCTGCATCACACATACACATACTTTTATATACTAACAAATACCTTAGAGGGCAAGGAAATTTAGCAATTTGACAGTAAGATCTTCTTGAATTATGAAATAAATTTTTGCCACTTAATAAACACAATTTATGCATTATTTTAATTGAAGTTTTACTATAGCTTTATTTTCTCAAACTTCACTTTTGTTTGAGTCTTTTATTCATTTCTGCATAACCTAAAGGGCATAGCAACATGTTTGAAAGATATTCAATAGAAATTTCTTAGTTACTATTTTTCTGAATTTCAGATCTAGATACATTCAGAACTCTTGCAGCATATTTTATAGAAGCTTCTCAGTTCTGACTCAATGCCCTGAAAAGGTGACTTGGAATTTAAAAAAAAGAAATTTAAGTCAGAGTTGCATAGCTTATACTTTTTGATATTGTTTTTGAGGTTCTTCCTAAATATCATTTTTGACTTTGTTAATTTTTATATTAATAAAAACCACTACTTAATTATTAGCAAACTTTCTTGGAGCAAACAATCCACTAAACACAATATTATGCATTTTACACATTATGGATTAAAAAACAAAACAAAACAGAGAGTCACATGTATAGTAAGTGGTAGAACAAGCCCTTCAACCCAAGTTTGCCTAACTCCAAAATCTTTTCACTTAACCAAATAGGCTATTCTATCATTAAATGCACTTAGCACAAATAACAGAAATTCTAATTCAAAGTGGCTTAAATAATAAGAAAATGTTATTATCTCACATAATGTTGATCCTAAGTAGGATGGCTCTAGTGTCAGATAATTCATTAGTTCAAAAATAACACCGGGATCCATCGCTCTTATCTGCTTTCCTCAGTGGATGTGTTCATTTTTCTCATGGTTTCAAGATGGCAGCTCTAGCTTCAGGCATTATATTCTTATATTTCAATGTCAAAAGTCAAAATACAGTTAAAATACCTATATTTTCCTTTGGGCACTTTTTAACAGTTAAGAAACATTTATCTTATCCGCTCAGCAATCTTACCCTTGTATTTCATTAGCCAGAGCCCTTTATAAATAAACCATTGATAAACAAAATGAAATTACCACAATTGATTTAGATAAATTTAAATTTATCAGAGTTAGGGCTGTCCTTTTCTCAAGAACATTGCTGCATGAAACAAACAAACAAGTAAAAATTAAAGTCAGTTATTATGGAGTTATCTCATGATCACCAGGGATGAGAAGACAGACTGTGAAACACTGAAGAGAAAGTTGGAATCCATGGGAAAAAAATAAGAAAAAATAGTGATCTAGTGTATAGCAGGTGTTTGATAATTGCTAATGACAGAAAATGAATGAAATATAATTTACAACAAACTTAATCTGACACAAATGTAATGTTATATGTTGTTCCATGACATTTCAGGCCAATAGTTTAGTAGTCCACATAAATAATTGTAATTAGTACTACTTTTGGACAGATCTTTATAGCTTTTAATTTTATGTTGTTAATTAGTTTAACAATGAGCACCAATGTTCAGAGCCTTTTTTTATAAATTTCTTCTTACAAACACTTGAACTTTAATCATATATTCCCTGGGAAGTCCTGAAATGATTCTCAAACACTTGGAGTATCCCATTATACCTCTACTTTTCCCTACCTATCTGACTGTGTCCAGAAATGAACCGCCCCTTATTTTCTCAGAGAGGTTTGCAATCAGGGATAGAACATATCAAAGTATCCGGACACATTGTCCGATTGTGTGAATCTGGGGACAAGGTGTGCAACAAATACAGAAATAAATAACTGGTATCAAACCTTTTCTCTGTAAGAGAGGAAAAACCAAAAAGCATAGTGAAAATTTATAGGAGGTTTCCATCAAGGGTAACTGAAATAGTACCAGGTAAGAATTGTGAAACTTGGTTCTCCTCTGGCCAAAACTTTAATACTTAGAAGTTCATTTCTGAGATGTAAAATGAATACCTGGGAATAAGTGATCTCTAAGATTCTTTCTGGCTCTACTTTCAGTGATTCTACTTTACAAGTTTGCTTTAAGTCAGTTGTGAGCAGACCTATAAAATTTGTATTTGAGGTAATTTCACATACTCCTAGGAACAGTGATTTTTAATTAGTTATACAACATCCTAGAAATTTAGGTTATTTTCTATATTTTGCTGTTGCCAATAGAGGCTTCTAGTACAGTAACAACCTCCATCAACTCTTATTAATCAAAATGTGTTCTTGTTTCTTGAGAAAAGTTAAAGCATTTATGTTGTACATCAGTGTTTTCTTTTTGGAACCCTCAGTCCAAATTAGAAGTATTTCAAGGCAATCCAGAGAAAACTAAGATCAAACATAACTATCTTCTTCTTATTATTAGAGGCCTAGTGTGCGACACTCGTGCACTGGGGGGAGGAGAGGAGGAGGAGCTTTGGCCTGGCCTGAACCCTATCTCAGTCCAGGAGCCCTCAAGGGATGTCCAACTGAGGGTTTAGGTCCACTCCTCTAAGCCTCAGTCAGACATCCTTAGTGCTGCTGCTGAGGTGGGAGAGGCTCCTGCCACGTCCGCTGCACTCCCCAGACCTCAGCCCAGCTTCTGGTTGAGTGGCACTCCCCGTGGGAGCACACTGACCACCAGGGCACAGCTTTTGCATTGAGCCTCTGCCCTCTGGTGGTCAGTGCATGTCATAGCAACCATCATTCTGATGTTCAGTTGATTTGCATATTACCCTTTTATTATATAGGATTATTGGTAGTAGTTAGTGGCATAAGGATACCTTCTAATGCAATATCATTAGAATACAATAAATTAAAAAATAAAGGCAATTTCTGAGAGATATCGGGCCTTTCCTTGCTTTTGACACTATATCTTCCAGACAATCTCCAACTTCACAAGATTAGGTTTTTTCGTTATTTTTGTTGCTTAACCTTGAATTCCTTGGTAGCCTCTTTAGGCTGAAATGGGACTATACTTACCAAATAGCTCCATCCCAGGTAGCTCTCTCCTTTCACATATTTCATTCTCTCCTTATACCCTTGTCCACGTATTATCATCCTGTCATGCTTCTCTCTCACTCAGTTGTGCCACTGGGCTTTTTACCATTTTCACTGCTAAACTCAAATCCTTGACAAACCAATGTGCTTACTAAAAACAAGGCTTTGGTAAGACCAGTGGACAGCATGCCACCTCGCTCTGCTGTGTGATTCTACTGCTGGTGCCACGCATGTTGTAATAGCAGGCGGGGCTCTGCCCTCATCACTACTGTACCTTCCCCCAGTCCCTTATGACCACTGCATTCTTTCCCAGAGAGGTAGTGAACAGTTTTACTGCCCTGGAAAGAAATGTGACACCAGAACACAACCTGATTCTGGCATCTCTTCACACCTTTCCTCTTGTTATTTTCTTGGGGAAACTGAGGAAAGTAGGAATATAGGAGTTATAGGTCTTGTCAGATGCTATGCTCTTCCTTTGGCAAACAGAGTCTAAAGTGAAAGGCCTAACCTTTTTCACAAAAGAGCTCAGGAAGGCTCATCTGTCTCGAGGATTCCCATGAGCCCATTAGAGCTGTCACTGAGCAGACTTCGAGTGATTCCTCCAGAGTCACACTTTTAACACCTGCACACATGTGCTTATATCACACGCCACCCTAAATGCCCAGCTTTTCAGAAAGGGATGGGGAGGGGCATCTCCTGCTAGTCTATAGTCAGTCATGACTTTTCAAAATCTACACAGATTATGAGGCCCATTCAGCCAAGATCACTCTGTTCTTGGCTGTCCTCAGATATCAGAGTTTACATTTATCTGGTTTACTGATGTGATTTAGACAAAGGGACTATTATGCACATTCATTTCTCTGAGAAAGTTGAGTCCAAGAGCGTAATTCGTCCTTTTCTTTTGCTTGCCTACTTTAAGGAATGTATGGTTATTAAACATAGTACATTTCAAGGATAGAAAATCAGAAAGGATGAAATGTGTGCAAGAAGGACAGGTCAAACATATTAGTAAATATTTGTTACTTTTCATACAGTTACTAATTGTTATTTGAAATGCTGTGTTTAATCTTACTTGATTTTAATAAAATGTCCAGTCTAATTGGAGATGATATGCTTATTTTACCCAACTTCAGCGTCTGCTTTGCAAAATTAATTAGAAACTGATTAGTGTGACTTGATGAGACCAGGTTATATTTGATGAACTTGAAATGGGAAATTTTGTTTCTTTTAAGCAAGATTCAGGTGGTTCAATAAATGCCAATTAACTGGGCCAGAGTTGATCACAGAAGTTCCTTTATTGGGAAACCAATTGAGTCTAATGATAATTAGCATGCACAGCTGCTTAATTGGGATAGGTGGTCCATTGAGTTGGTATCACTGTAGGTAATTAAATGATACTCTTGGAGGGTAAGAAATAGAGTCTTCTTGATGCTTTAAAGTCTAAAGGCAATTTATTTCCTCTCTTGATCATGCTTCTGCTAGTTGAGGAAATTGCAACTTCTAAATGATATCTTCAAAAGTTCTACTTAGAAAGGATCTCTCTCTCTCTCTCTCTCTCTCTCATCTCCCTCTCCCTCTCAATGGATTGACAAGAAAATCTATGTATTTTTTTCAAATGCAAAGAATGACACAGAGAGTGTCATTGATTTCTTCAAAGTAGCCTCCAGTAGTGACAGTGACTGGAGATGGAAAAGGACATAGGACTTCATTACTCCTTCATAGTGATTTAGCTCAGGGTGTTCATCACGTGGCAGCCAGATGGGGCTGAGGGAGGAGCCTACCTGGGAGTCCAGAACTTGCTTGCAGCTCTACGACTGCCACACAGATAAGACAGTTTGCCTCTCTTGATGTCAGGTTCCTTTTTTATTAAATGGAGGAGTGAGACTAAATAGTCACTAAGACCCCTTCCAGATGTATACACAAAAGTAACTCAATTCAGTGGCTTTATTTAAAACTTGTTAAAGTTGATTTTAGCTATATTAAAAAGTTATCTTCATCAACATAGTATGGTACTGGCATAAAAAACATGAATAGACCAATGGAACAGAATTAAAATGAAAGCACTAATTTAAAAATATATCTTCATCCCCATGTTCATAGCAGCATCCTATATAAAAAAGGTTAATATAACAACTGGTCACTATGACATGCACTGACCACAATGGGGAAGACGCTCAATGCAGGAGCTGCCCCCTGTTGGTCAGTAGGCTCCCGCAGGAGGAACGCCCCTCAGCCAGACCCAGAAGCTGGGCTCATGGCTGGAGAGCCCAGCGGTGGTGGTGGGAGCCTCTCTCACTTCCATCACAGTCAGACATCCGCTGAGGGTTCCCGGATTGAGAGAGGGCACAGGCTGGACTGAGAGTCCCCCTTTTCCTGAGTGCATAATTTCATGTATTGGGCCTCTAGTTATTAATAATAGTCATGACATGGAAGCAACCTAAATGCCCATTGATAGATAAATGAAGAAAGAAGTTGTGGTATATATAGGGTGGGTCAAAAGTAGGTTTACAGTTGTTTTATATAGAAAATAATACAATAATTCTATCTAATAAAAAAGTAATATGCAAATTGACCATACTTCTGCTCACCCACAAGCCACACGCCCTTTAACAATGCCTACCAGCCCATCAGAGTGAGTATGCAAATTAACCCAACCAAGATGGCTACAGCCACAGAGAGAGCAGGAGGGAGGCTTGGGTTGCCCTGGTGATGGAGGAAGCCAAGCTTTCTGCAAACCCTGGCCTGCTAGGCCTCAGCTTAAGGCAACAAAGTTTCAATGGCTGTGTGAGCAGAAGACTTGGCTCTGCTCCAGGCTACAAAGTTTCAATTATAGAAGATAAATAAATCCCAGATACCAGAGCCTCCCCTTGGGTCACTGGGGGGCCTGCAAACCACCACACACCCCTCACCCAGGCCACCCCACTCCCCAAGGGAACACCCACCCTGATCTAGGACACCCTTCAGGGCAAATCAGCTGGCCCACACTCGTGAACCAGGCCTCTATCCTATCTTATGAAAGAGTAATATTCAGATTGACCATCACTCCAACACACAAGATGACTGCCCCCATGTGGACAAAAGATGTCCACCACAAGATGGCCAGCAGGAGAGGGCAGTTGTCAGGAACCAGGCCTGCCAGGGAGGGCAGTTGTGGGTGATCAGGCCATCAGAGGAGGGCAGTTGGTAGAAACCAGGCCTGCAAGGGAGGGCAGTTGGGGGTGATCAAGCCTGCAGAGAAGGGCAGTTGGGGGGAAGGGGCCCAGACCTATAGGGGAGGGCAGTTAGAGGTGACCAGGCTTGTAGGGGAGGGCAGTTAGGGGCAAATAGGTTGTCAGGGGAGCAGTTAGGCATCAATCAGGCTGGCAGGGGAGTGGTTAGGGGGTGATCAGGCTGGCAGGCAGAAGCAGTTAGGGCCAATCAGGTAAGCAGGCAGGTGAGCAGTTGGGAGCCAGCAGTCCTGAATTGTGAGAGGGATGTCCCACTGCCTGTTTAGGCCCGATCCTACCTGGATCAGGCCTAAACAGGCAGTCGGTCATCCCTCAAGAGGTCCTAGATTGGAGAGGAAGCAGGCTGCGCTGAAGGACACCCTCCCCCCATGCACAAATTTTATGCCCCAGGCCTCTAATTAATAAATAATAATACAAGAATAAACTCTGTTTCATGTACTCACAACTATAAATCTATGTTTGACCTAATACACACACACACACACACATGCACATACATATATATATTATATAATAAAAGAGTAATATGCAAATTGAACCTAAAGGCAGAAAGACCAGGAAAGACCCATTGCTACAACTTGCACTGACCACCAGGAGGCAGATGCTCAACACAGAAGCTGCCCCTGGTGGTCAGTATGCTCCCAAACGGAAGCTCTACTCTACTCAGCCACAAGCCAGGCTAATGGCTGCGAGCTCAGCGGTGGTGATAGGAGCCTCTCCCACCTCCTCAGCAGCATCGAGGATGGCTGACTGACAATTTAGGCCTGATCCCCAGAGAGTGTGCCTAAGCCAGAAGATGGACATCCCCCAAGGGGGTCCCAGACTGCAAGAGGGCACAGGTTGGACTGAGGGACCCTCCCCATCCTGAGAACATAAATTTTCATGCACCGGGCCTCTAGTGTGTGTGTGTGTGTGTGTGTGTGTGTGTGTGTGTGCGCGCGTGTGTTAGGTCAAATGTTGTGAGTTCATATATATAATGAAATAAAAATAAGGAAATTCTACCATTTGTGACAACATAGATGGATCTTGAGAGCCTTATGCTTAGTGAAATGTCAGACAGAAAAAGTCAAATACTGAATGATCTCACTTATATGTGGAAGCTAAAAAAACCAGCAACAAACTCATAGGAAAAAGAAATCAGACTTGTGATTGCCAGACAAGAGAGATGGAGGTGGGAGGAGGGAAAATTGGAGAAAGGCATTCAAAAGGTACAAATTTTAATTAAAAGATAAATTAAAACTAGGGGTGTAATGTACACCACTGCTGTGTGATATATAAGAAAGTTGATGATAATAAATCCTAAGAGTTCTTCTCAAAAGGAGAAACTTTTTTTTTTAATTGTATCTATATGGGAAGATGTGTGTTAGCTAATCCTATTATAATCATTTCAGGATATATGTAAATCAAATCATCCTGCTGCATGCCTAAAACTTATACAGAAATGTACATTAGTTATTTCTCAATAAAACAGGAAAATGATGTTACTGGGGAAATATCTTTATTGCTAACTTGGCCAGGTCACAGACAGTGTAATAATCTCTAGTTCCACATTTAAAAATTATTATTGTTAAAAGGTATCTGGGTACTTTTCATAAGGTTGGGTGAGAAGTGAGGTGGGTATTTATGGAACAATTTTTGTTTCTGCTGTGAAAAAAACATAAATCCATGGAGAGATAAAAAGATGAAAGCTATGTTCCTGAGTCAGACAAGCTATGAAAAATACAGGGTTGGGCAAAGTAGGTTTACAGAGTTTACTCTTGTATTATTTAAGTTGTTATTATTATTAACCTACTTTAGACCACTCCTGTATATGGAAATGAAATTTAAAATGAAAGTAAAAGAAAATGAGATGTATTAGTCTCAATGAAAGAGGAAAACTGGATTAAGGCATGATGTAGAACACTGATTCCCAGGACATGGATGGCACTTGGAAAAAATGGGAACGGAGAAATCAGGCTCTGTTGGCAAATGTGTCCTAATGACCAAGACAAATAGGAAAAGCAGTTCTTAGTGGGCTCTACCCTAATTTGTTTTGACTTAGATGTGAATTTAAGATATGAGATAAGAGACTAATGTTACCTGTATTTTTCCTTAAATGTCAGCATAATACTGAGCATTTGAACCATGATACTCAGTCTTAATAGAAATGTGATGAGCCGAAACCGGTTTGGCTCAGTGGATAGAGCATCAGTCTGCGGACTGAAAGGTCCCAGGTTCAATTCTGGTCAAGGGCATGTACCTTGCTTGTGGGCACATCCCCAGCAGGGGGCGGTCAGGAGGCAGCTGACGGATGTTTCTCTCTCATCAATGTTTCTAGCTTTCTATCCCTCTCCCTTCCGTCTGTGTTAAAATCAATAAAATATAAACAAACAAACAAAAGACATGTGATGATTAAATAGTGTGTACAACCAGCCTCCCGTAGCTCTTTCTTTTCTTTCTTAATTTGTTTCTTTAGGCTCATCATTTACACATTCCCTCAAAGTAACATCACCATCTATTCTAGATCAGTGATGACTCATTACTATCCAGATTTGCAAAATCCTATGTTGCCTTTTAAACTTGTAGACTGCTTTCAATGCCTCATTGACCTGCTAACTCTAAATTCTGCCTAAATACTTATTTTTAAGTGACAGTGTAGAGATAAATATCATAGAAATATATACACACAGATGTAGGTATGGAGGTAAGGATATATCTCATATTTTGGAAAGAAAATAATATGCATTTGAAAAATGTTTGCTTTGTAAAAGTTAATTTGCTTCACTGTATTAGTCACACTCTGGTTTAAAGCCAGTGAAAGGACAGGTTTAGTTTTCTCTTTATCTTCCTTTATCTTATTACATGCAGGCATGTAAGAGTCAGTGAAATATTGCTAACTAGTTTCATTAGAGAATGTATATGGATTTATTTAAGAATAAATTGGAAAATAACTAAGCATAAGTGCCAATGGATGGCTTCAAATTCAGAAGCCATGGCCTTTGTGGAAGAATTACTGATGATCATACATCCAATGGAAACCCAACAACAGTGGCCCAGAGCTGAAGTGGCAGGAGTTCCAAGTTTCATCGCAGATTCTGTCCACTTCTTCCTTTTTGCATTTTGTAAATATAATATCTTTTTATTGTGTTTTATCTTTTTTTAAATATATATTTTTATTGATTTTTTACAGAGAGGGAGGGAGAGGGATAGAGAGTTAGAAACATCGATGAGAGAGAGACATGGATCAGCCACCTCCTGCATGCCCCCCATTGGGGATATGCCCGCAACCATGGTACATGCCCCCAACCGGAATCGAACCCGGGACCCTTTAGTCTACAGACCGACGCTCTATCCACTGAACCAAACCGGTTTCGGCATGTTTTATCTTATTACTTCCTATTTTATGACTCAAATGGTCCTTGGAAAAAGATAACTTTGGTGGGTAGACTTCATGAACATTTTCTTCATTAAGACAAAAACCTCCCCAGCTGGAAGTAAGGGCCCTGGTGAGAGTAAGTCGGCACTATCTCCTTGAAGATTGTTTTTTGCTGTCGCTGGGGAAGTGCAGCCAGGCACACAGGGAACAGACCGGGGGCAACTGCAAGGGAGTCTCCAGCCCAGCCCTTCCACCAAGGGGACTAACAGTGCACTGCTGCGCCAGCTGTGATGACCTGGATGCTCTCAATGCTTTGCCATTTGATTAAAACTGCTCACGCTTAAAGGCAGTTTGCCAATGGTGTTTGCAATAAGGTGCAACCACACAGAGAGCTTTATTGGAGGACTCTGTGTAACCATTTTTTGGGAATATGATTTTATTTGAGAAGTTACTAGAGGCCAGAATGACAATTGCTCTGTGACTCTCTGGTAAGTTTTCCGAACCAGTTCATGTGGAAATCAGATTGCACCTGAGCAAACACTGATGGGCGTAGCAAAAGGAAGGAATAGCTTTCATTCTGCAACCACAAATATTACAATAGCCTGTGCACATATTTTAGGAAAACATTTTTTATATAAAATCACTTTGCGTGAAATTACAGGGTAAATTTTGCTGGTGTGGATAACCTGAGTTGTTCTTTCACAGCTATCGCCTCCAGGAGAATTAGGATGTAGCTGCTCAAAGAAACATAAACGAGGAAAGGAGATCAACTTATGTCTTGCCAATTACTAGTATTTTGGTATCACTTTACAACACGATGATGGAAAAACACAATGTAGAAATTGAGAAAAGCACTATAAAATGATCATAAAACAGGGCCAATATTTAAAAATTGATAACAATCATAATAGCTTCATATATTGAGTGTTTAATGTTTTAGGCTCTATTCAAAGAACTGTACATGGTTTTCATCACTTAATCTTCATGTCTATGAATTATAGTTATTAGCCTATTGAACCAAGGAAACTGAAGCACAGGGAGAGCAACTATCTTGGTCAATATTATACAAACACTAGAGGCCTGGTGCACAAAATTCATACAAGGAGCTTGGCCCTCACAGCCACGGTGGCTTGTCCCAGCCCTAGAGTCCTGGCTTCCATTGGAAGGTCATTCAGCTGTCTGGTCTAATTAGCATATTATGCTTTTATTATTATTGATTATGGTAGTATAAGAATCCAAATTGAGATATTTGAAACTGAAGGCCTATCTCTTAAGCCATACATAACACAAACTCCTTTAATATACTTAGTCATAAATAAAGGCAGCCTTAGTGACCAGGGATAGCAAGGTTTATATTTCTCGGGATTTGTCCATTTCATCTAGATTACCCAAGATGTTTACATACAATTGTTCATAGCACTCCATTACAGTCCTTTTTATTTCTGTGAAGTGGGTAGTAATGCTCTCCTTTTATTTATGATTTTATTTGGGTTTTGTTTGGATAATAATATTTTCTAAAAATTTATTAGGTTATTTTAATGTGCAACCATGTTTGAGAATCACTGGTAGAGGAAATTATTGATTCCAGAAGCACTTAATGGCATTTTCCTAATTCAATATTTAGATTTCAGGTGGGAAAATTCTTATAAAAGGTAAAGCAAAAATAATGCTATTATATGAAATTGGTTGGTAAAAATGTTAAGCTGGAATTTTAATGCTGGGTTTCTCTTTTCCTTTACAATGATCCTGTCCACTCATAATAAATGACTACTTGTTACTTGTGTTATGACAATGTAGTTAACAAATATTCATAATAGATTAGTTTGTATTGAATAAGCAAAGTATAGAGTTAATTACTACACTAAAAACTGACAAGAGCCGAAACTGGTTTGGCTCAGTGGATAGAGCGTCGGCCTGTGGACTGAAAGGTCCCAGGTTTGAGTCTGCTCAAGGGCATGTATCCTGGTTGCAGGCACATCCCCAGTAGGGGGCGTGCAGAAGGTGGCTGATCGATGTCTCTCTCTCATCGATGTTTCTAGCTCTCTATCCTTCTCCCTTCCTCTCTGTGAATAATCAATAATATATATTTAAAAAAACTGACAAGAGAAACAAACATATATTAAAATTAATTTCTAAACTTTCACATCTAATACTCTTAAGTTTACAATCTTAGTTTACTTTCTATTGCCTCTTTATTCTTAGAACTACCAAGAAAAAACTTTTCAAGAAATTTTGACTTCTGTTAATTTTAAGATGTAATAATTTCTAATATTTTAATAAACTCTACCCAAATGATGCTGCCAATAAAGATTATGACATCACTTGTAAAGTGCATTCTAATTTGAGAAATATTAAGATATAAAAATGAGCATCTTAAGATCAGTAAAATATGCAATTATTTTCTTTAAGCAGAAGTATAAATTGTTGGGGGAAAAATAACCCAAGGTCCAATGTACTTAATTAATGGATTATTTGCTGATGTGGGAAATTTATGCCACAGGATGCTCAAATTTATTTAGCTAATCAAAGGTTAACTGTGCAACAATTTATCTGGGATAGAATTTTCTTATAAGAGTTAAGAGAGCCTGGCTGGTGTGGCTCAGTGATTGAGCATCAACTTATAAACCGGAGATCACTGTTCGATTCCAGATGAAGGCATATGTCAGGGTTGTGGGCTACATCACCAGTAGAGGGCTGCAGAGACATCCGATCAATGATTCTCTCTCATCGTTGATGTTTCTATCTTTCTCTCCTCGCCTCTCTGAAATAAATAAAAATATATTTTAAAAAGTCAAGAGAATGTAAGAAATAAGTTATTGGTATCTCTTCCAGTACTTTGAATATGAATCCAATATAGTTTTAAGTCTGAAGAGTTTATCAGTTAAATGAAGACATGTCCTTCCAAAAGAAATGACAGTCAAACAATGTCTGTTCCTCCAATATTTGTTCTTGCCAGGTAGTATTTGTTTTGTCCATAAGGAGGTGAAGCCAGTTCATCTCAGTCCAAGTCTCTGTCTCAATTATGCTGAAAAAGCAGATAAGATATATCATAATAGTAAGATAAAATGGTAAGACCATGGTTCTGAATACACTCCCACCATCCTGGTGGTCCTGCACAACCAATGCAGTGTGAAGGCTTCTCCCATGTCACTTGGAAATTTGATGAGGTCACAAGTGGGAATTCTGAGTATAAGATGTGCACATTTAAAAAACCTCAGGAAAAATTCCAAAAGATCATGAATACCTGAGATCCAAACAAATGAAATGAGCTGCCAAGTTGTATGGCAGTGGTTCAAGATTAGAACTCAAGTCAAGAGACTATTCAGAAAACAAGAAAACCTTAATTCATTTGCTTTTACCACTCACATTTATTTTTCTTGAAACATATGTATTTTGTGAAGGTTTTCAAAAAGTTTCCATGTATAACATGCAACCCACACCATTTATTTATCATTTAAACATGTAGGAAGCTCCTTTAAATAAAACATGCTTTGCCAACTCCAAGATAGACAAAGGATTAAAAAACACACACACAAAAGCAATCCAGCCACTTGCTTCTCAATAGGTAGAAGTAACTGAAGTGAACTCTATCTGAGTCCTTCAAATGATGCACCACCACTGTTTTCCCAATGCAGAAATACAAACTTATAGCTTCACATACAGCCTTTTAGTTTTTATTTTCAATTTTAGGATGTGAGGTGATACTATGGTTTGGATTTGCAAAACCAAACCATAGTAACACCTCCACTTAAGTCGCCAGGGGGTGTGACAGGTCTGCAAACCACCACAGGCCCCTCGCCCAGGACACCCCATGCCTCAATTAAAAACCCACCCTGATCCAGGACACCCTTCAGGGCAAACAAACTGCCCCCCACCCATGCACTAGGCCTCTATCCTATCTAATAAAAGAGTAATATACAGATTTACCATCACTCCAACACACAAGATGGATGCCACCATGTGGTCAAAGATGGCTGCCCCGCCAAAACCGGTTTGGTTCAGTGGATAGAGCATCAGTCTGCAGACTGAAAGGTCCCAGGCTTTATTCTGATCAAGGGCATGTACTTTGGTTGCAGGCACATCCTCAGTAGGAGACATGCAAGAGGCAGCTCATCAATGTCTCTCTCTCATCGATGTTTCTAACTCTCTATCCCTCTCCTTTCCTCTCTGTAAAAAAATCAATATATATAAAGATGGCTGCCCCCATGTGGACACAAAATGGCCACCACAAGATGGCAAGAAGGGGAGGGCAGTTGGGAAGGACAAGGCCTGCAGGGGAAGGCAGTTGTGGTTGAAGAGGGTACAGCTGGGCTGAGGGACACCGCCCCCCCCCCTGCTTCCCGGTGCATGAAATTCTAGTATATATAGAGGTTTTAGCCATTAAAAAATGAAATGCCATTTACAACTTGGATGGACTTAAGGATATTATGCAAAGTGAATTCAGATAAAGATAAATATTGTATGATCTTAATTTTATGTGGAATCAAAACAACAACAACTGAGCTTGGTGGTTGCCAGAGGCAAGGAGTTAGGGGTTAGCAAAATGGGTAAAAGAGGTTAAAAGGTACAAACTTTCAAGTATAAAATAAGTCATGGAAATATACAGGATGGTAACTGTAGTTAACAATACTGTATTCATAGCTTAAAGTTAAGAATATATATTAAGAGTTGCCATCATAAAAGAAAATATTCTGTACTATGTAAGGTGACAGATATTAATTAGACTTATTGTGGTGATCATTTCATAATATATACAAACCAGAGGCCTGATGCATGAAATTCATGCAAGAGTAGGCCTTCGTTCCCCCGGCTTCCAGAACCATCTTCCCTCTGGCACCCAGAACTTGGGCTTCTCTCTGGCTGCTGGTAGGCACCCAGGACCCAGGCTTCCCTCACAGCCCTGGCTTCATTCAGAAGATAGTGTAGAAGGATGTCCAAAAGGACATCTCATCTAATTAGCATACTATGCTTTTATTATTATAGATATCAATCAATATGTTGTATACCTGAAACTAATATTCTGCTGTATATAAATCAATTATACTTCAATAAAAAAGAACAAAAATTAGTTCTGAGCAGAAAATTTAGACTTTCCTCACTGCTCATCCCACCAACCCTTCAAATGTCCTCTGATTCTTCCCTAAATTCAAATATCAGAGCTTCTCTTTCTGAAGACTTGTCACAGATTAAAACTGTAAAAGTGGAGCAGAAAAAGTGGGACAGAATAGTAGAGGTGCTCTCTATCTGGGATATTGGCAATATGCAGGGAGAAGGGGAAGAGAAAAGCAAATCAGGAGGGTGTTTGTTAATAGACAAAATAGACACCTACCCACTTTTGTTAGGAAACAGGCAAAGGGAGCAAAACAAGTTTCTTCCCTCAGTCTGGGAGAGTAATAATCAACAAGCATAAATTATAGCTCAAGACTATAAATTTTACTTGGAGTTATGAAAATCAGCTTGCCCTTGAGTTTCATATTTGAGAGGGAAACTGTAAGTTTCAAAGCAGAGCAATCTGTTCATCTGAATGAAACTCATTTTGCTAAAAGAGGAATGAACTTAAAATGGCAATACAGGGCCTGCTTATCAATCCATCATACTAAAAAAGAAATCTATAGCTCTAATAATTAAACAAAGAGAGCACCTTACTACAGAAAACAAAAGACTAATTTAAAATGAATCATTTTATGTTGTAAGTAATATGTGATAAATTAGGACTATATAGAAAAAGCAATAAAATATGAGACATAAATGGTTTGCAGAGAAAAAAGATTAATGTAGTCAAACCAAAATTATGTAAGCTTTGAAATTCAAGCAATTCAGAGTAGAATCACTATGACAGAAAATGAACATAAGAATCATAATGAGCAAAAATGAAAATTCCTATTATTTGTATTTATCTCAATTGTTTAAAAGTAGAGAAATAATAATTAACAACACATATATTATTGAACCAAAACATATATAAATTCAGAGATAAGATAAATCTTAAAAAATAATTAATGATGAGAAAATAATGATTGATAAGAAAATCCAGTTAATATATGCTGCCTAATTTATTATTTTTATCTTATAAATATTTTAAGGTCTTATAATACCTGCACAAAGAAAAATGTAATTGTTGTAAATTGTAAAAATCAAGATTGCATCACTTTTTCTTAGAACACTGAATGATAGAAGACAATGGCAAAATTATAGCAAGGTTTTGAGGAAAAAGAGATTGTGACCTTCAACCTAAATGTTTTAGTTTGGTCTCGCCTGGAATCAGGCCCTGAACTAAGACCCTGAGAGCCAGCAATTTATTTTGGAGATATGAGGAACACCACGAGGGCTGTGGGAAGTGATACAGAAAGGCAAGGAAGCTAGCCACTAAGATGTGAATTATTAAGGTAGCTACCAGAGAAGTTAGCTGAATTTGGAAACAATACAGGAACATTTGGATCTAAGTCTTAGATTTGGCAATAAATTTTTAGCACAAACAACAAAGGAAAAAATAAATAAATTGACTTAAACTAATTTTGGAAAAATTGTGCATCAAAATACAATATTAAGAACATGAAAATACAACCTATCGAAGAAGATAAAATATTTTTAAAACATATATCTGGTAAGGGTCTAGTGTATAGAATATATAGAGAACTCTTGCAACTGAAAAAGGAAAAGACAAACATTAAAAATGGGCAGACGACTTGACTACATATTTTTCAAAAAATATATACAAATAGCCAATAAATTCAGGAAAAAAAATGCTCAACATAGCTAATCACTAGGGGAATGCAACTCAAAACTACAAAATATCACTTCACAATTATTAGTATGGCTAGAATTTTCTTAAAGTAACAACTGTTGGCAAAAATGTGAAGTGAAACCTCTTTACATTGTTAGTGGAATGTAAAATGGAACAGTTGGGCAGTTCTTCAAAAAATTAAAATAGAACTGCCATAACTAGGCATATACTCAAAATAATTGAAAACATGTATGGAAACAAAAACTTGTCCATAAATGTTTATAGAAGCATCATTTACAATAGCCAAAAGGTAGAGACAAACCAAACTTCCATCAACTGATAAATGCATAAAGTGCTGTGTATCTATACCATAGAATATTTTTAATCGATAGAAATGAAGTACTGATACATGCTACAACATGGATGAATCTCAAAAAGACAAACACATATTATACTAGAGGCCTGATGCATGAAATTCATGCATGGGGGTTAGGGGGCCCCTTAGCCCAGCCTGCATACTCTCCAATCCAGAAATCCTCAGGGAATGTTCAATTGCCAGACCTCCCTCTCTCTCGCAATCCAGGACTGCTGGCTCCTAACTGCATACCTGACTGCCTGCCTGATCATCCCCAACCACTCTGCATGCCTCCCTGATGCCCATAACTGTTCCCCTGCCCGACTGATCACCCCTAACCACCTCTGCCTGCTAGCCTAATTGTCCCTAACCACCCTCCCCTACCTGCTTGGTCACCCCTAAACTGCCCGCCCCTGCCAGCCTGGTGGCCCCTAACTGGTACAAACCTGTCACCATGGCTTGTCTGGAGGGACATCCAGTATAATTAGCATATCACTCTTTTATTAGTATAGATGGTTACTGAGCAGTGCATTCTGGGGAACATGGGGATGTGGCCCTATGACTCAGAGACCAGGGACTTTACAGGAAGCTGGGAGGTCTGGTCTCACTCAGCAGAGGATGGGCCTCGGATCATGGGTGAGGCCTGGACTGTGTTTAGGTCTGAGGAGTCTCCCTCCTCCAGGCACCACTTGTTCAGTGGCCTCCAGCACACATCCGGAGCTGGGTTCAAACCTGCAACCTTTCAATGTACAGGACAAAGCTCCAACCAATGGAGCCACCCACCCAGGGCAGTAATTCTTGGCTTTTCTTTTCTTTCACTTTTTTATTTTATTTTATTTTTTGCTCTTTTTATTAAATCTTTATTGTTGAATGGTTTACATAGGTCCCCTTTGCCCCCATTAACCTTTGCCAGCCTACTACCCCCACCCCCAGGCTCTCACCACCCCATTGTCTGTATCCAGGGGTGATGCATATATGCACATAAGGCCATTGGTTGATCTCTTCCTACCCATCCACCCTCTCTGGCCTTGCCCCTGAGGTCCCACAGTTTGTTCATGCATCTGTGTCTCTGGGTCTGTTTTTGTTCATCAGTGTATTTGGCTCATTAGTGTTAAAAGTGCTCTGCCTGTGATCACTTGGGTTTTCTAAAGATGCAGTCATATCACATACAAATCTTTTTTCTTTTTTCAAATGTACTTGTGGACATAGTGGGAATGTAGATACCAAAAATAAAAGTCTGTGAATAAGTTGGGAATAAGATGCTTTTTCTTTTGTGATGTTGTTTACAAGATACTATGCTCCCATTGTATTGAGAACACCAAGTACTATGGCTGCAGGGATAATCTCATTGGAACTTATCCACATAGAAACATAGCCTCTCTTCCCATTAGCCACAGCTCTCATGACAAACTCATGCACCCTTCAGTGGAGTGGGAGCACTTGGCTAACTTCTGCAGGCTTGCCCCCTGTCATCACCTGGTGGGGCCCACCTTCCGAATATCAACCTTTTGTTCCTACTCCCAGGCCTTTCCATACACTTCCTCTTACCCATCCCTCTCCCACCTCCTGTCATGTTCGGAGCCCCAGGTGCTGTGCCTGTGAGATATGTGACACTCCTTACAGGACCGGTTCATCTTATTCTTCCATGGCATCCAGTATTACTTCTGCCTAGTTAACTTGGTTTGAATCTGAATGGAAATGGCTCCATCTTCTATTCCTTTTGTGTCCTTTCCACCCCTAGGTTAATGTTGTGTCCTTAGTATGTGGCTATGAGATGTCTCTGTGTGACTGAGCTGGGAAACCTCTTTCTTTTCCATTCAACTCAGAATAACTGAATTCTGCAGTTTGTGTGGGACCAAGGGCCCTAGAAATACAATGCTGAGTCCTCTGAACTCATTTTATTCTCTATTGTATTACTAGAGGCCCAATACACAAAATTTGTGGAAGAGTAGGTCTTCCTTCCTCCTACTGCTGGCACCAGCTTCCCTCTGGAAACCGGGGCCTTGGCTTCCCTCCAGCTGCTGGCAGGCACCCAGCACCTGGGTTTCCCTCTGGCCCAGCTTCATCCAGAATGACATCCAGTCTAATTAGCATATTACCCTTTTATTACTATAGACTAGAGGCCCAGTGCATGAAATTTGTGCATGGGGGGTGTCTTTCAGCCCAGTATGCACCCTCTTCAATCTGGGACCCTTGAGGGATGTCCGACTGCCCATTTAGGCCTGATCCAGGTAAAATGGACAGTCAGACATCCCTCTCACAATCCAGGACTGCTGGCTCCCAACTGCTCACCTGCCTGCCTTCCTGATTGCCCCTAACCACTTCTGCCTGCCAGCCTGATCACCCCCTAACCACTCCCTTGCCAGCCTGATTGATGCCTAACTGCTCCCCTGCTAACCTGTTTGCCCCTAACTGCCCTCCCCTGCAGGCCTAGGTCCCTCCCAACTTCCCTGTCCTGCATGCCTGGTCACCCCCAACTGCCCTCCCTTGCTGGCTATCTTGTGGTGGCCATCTTGTGTCCACATGGAAGCAACCATCTTTGACCACACATGGGGACAGTCATCTTGTGTGTTGGAGTAATGGTCAGCCTGCATATTACTCTTTATTAGATAGGATAGAGGCCTGGTGCATGGGTGGGGGCCAGCTGGTTTGCCCTGAAGGGTGTCCTGGATCAGGGTGGGTATTCCCTTAGGGCATGGGGTGGCCTGGGCAAGGAGCCTGGGGTGGTTTGCAGGCTGGCCACGCCTGCTGACAACCCAAGTGGAGGCCCTGGTATCTGGGATTTATTTATCTTTTACAATTGAAACTTTGTAGCCTGGAGTGGAGCCAAGCCTTCTGCTTGCACAACCATTGAAATTTTGTTGCCTTAAGCACCAGCCAGGGTTTGTGGAAAGCTTGGTTTCCTCCATCACCAAGCCTCCCTTCTGTTCTCTCTGTGGCAGCACCTATCTCGATTGTGTTCTATTGCATATCTGCTCTGATTGGCTGATGGGCATGGCTGGTGGGCGTGGCTGATGAGTGTAGTGGAGGTACAGTCAATTTGTAGATTACTCTTTTATTAGATAGGATTTGATTCCTAGGGTTGAATTAAACACAAAAAACAGAAGGAAATATACCTTTAGATATACAATCTGAGTTATTACCCTGAGATTTCAACGGGAGTTGACACTGAGGCAGGATACACATATGTTTATTGGTCAGTTTCCTCAACTATGGAACAAAGGTTGAACCTGTCCCTTGAATCTTTTGGAGGTTGGATTTGATGCATACAGAGGGATTAACTGCGGTTGGGAGAGTAAGATCGTAAGTCAACAGACACTTGTTTCCTTACCCAGACAGAGTTAGTAAAACACAGCTCTTTTTATCATAACACCAGGAAGGGCTATGCCAGTGGTCAGCAAACTGCGGCTAGCAAGCCACATATGACTCCCAAGCTGCGGTTTGCTGCTCTGTTAACTAATAAGTTTGCCAACCACTGGACTAGACTAAACGTTACCATGTAGTTGGAAGCTGTGAGGATTAGGCAATTGTGGCATATTAGGTGTTAAGAGGTAAAGAGTAGTATATGACAGTGGTCGGCAAACTCATTAGTCAACAGAGCTGCAGTTTGCTGACAACTGGGCTATGCCTGTGGGAGGAGG
Organism: Lasiurus cinereus; assembly: GCA_011751065.1. Classification (NCBI taxonomy): domain Eukaryota; kingdom Metazoa; phylum Chordata; class Mammalia; order Chiroptera; family Vespertilionidae; genus Lasiurus; species Lasiurus cinereus. The sequence continues at coordinate 6,196,929 of JAAGEH010000392.1, forward strand.
TGCAGGGAACCATGGCTGCCCCCTTGCTCCTGCCCTGTCTTCCTCTCTCCATCCCTGCACTGGCTTAGCTGCCTTGCTCAGTCCTTCCCCCATGGAGGAAACACTCAACTCAGGCTCTGGCCCCGCCCATCTCACAAGGAGGAGCATGTGCAGTTTCTTGCAAACAAGGAAGCAGCTGTGGAGTAGGGAGGTGTAGGGTTTTTTCCCGAGGAGGATGTTTGTGCTTTAAAGCTGATGCTCTCCATCTACCTCCAAGTAGTGAAGGCTGAGGATCGCTGCAGGTGCTGCAGTCCTTGTTGAAGTTTCTGCTCTGGAGCCTCTCGCAGTGGTGAATCTGCATCCCAAGAGGCTGGACAGTGGAGATGCCACGTTCCTTTCAGAAGAAACTGATTGGAGCCTGCCAGCTGGGGGGAGGTCTGCCTTGTGCCTGATGGCCAGTCCCCAGTTCCCCTTGGTTCCCTGTTGTCCATCCAATGATGGGTGCCTGGGGCGGTGGGTGAGGGAGGGACCTAGAGGTGCTCCATACACTTGCTGGTGTTTGCTTGTCCTTTTGGTCATTTTGGATGTTACGGACTCTAGCCTTTTATAATGTAGATGATTCCATTTATATGAAGTATTCAGAATAGGTAAAGTCATAGAGATAGAAACAGATTACTGCTTGTCAGGACCTGTGGAGTACAGGGGATGAGGCATGATTGCTTAATAGATACATGAAAATTTCCATTTTGCAGTGATGAAAATGTCTTTGATACAGAGGTAGTGGTTGCACAATATTGAGAGTATACTAAATACCACTGAATTCCAACTTTAAATAGTTAATTCTATGTTATGTAAATTTTGTAGTAATAAGAATTAAAAATACATGGTTCAGAATTATTCCACTTGAAGGTTGAAGAAGCTGAGACATTCCTATCCTATCTCATGTCAATCAATCATCAATCATTGAAAGCTTCTCTCTCGCATTATTGATTTCCTGGTACTTCTGGGCTTACTGCATAGGCAAAGAAAGAATGCTTTCTGTGGATTTTGGGAAACCCCCTAGGCACCGAGATGCACACCCTGACAGTGAGAAAGCATCTGCAACATACTGGGAAGATATGGTCTGAGAGAAATGGGCAGGTACTGATAGCAAATGCTATACTTACTGTGGTATCACTCATATGTCATTTCAAGCTACTTACATGCAAGCATGTATAATTCCTGAAACTACTACACAAAATTTATTCTATCCATGAGTGCCATGAACTGTAAGTTAAAATGCAAGAAAGAAGAAAGAGCAGTAAACATATGGAAATGTATCTAAATACCAGTAAATGTAGTGGCAAATTTAAATGTAAAGAAGTTCATTTTTAAACAAGGTTATTTAAATACTAGAGGATTGGTGGGTGAAAATTGTGCACTCAGGAGGGAGGGAGTGGTTTCTCAGCCTAATCTGCACCTTCTCCCAGTCTGGGAGCCCTAAGCCATCAGTCGGACATCCTGAGTGTTGCTCCTGGGGTGGGAGAGGTTCCCACCACTATCGCTGTGCTCACCAGCCATGGCTGAGTGGTGCTCCCCCTGTGGAAGCACACTGACCACCAGGGGGCAGTTCCTGCATTGAGTGTTTGCCCCCTGGTGGTCAGTGTGTGTCATAGTGACCAGTAATTCTGCCATTTGGTTGATTTGCATATTAGCCTTTTATTATATAGGATTAAAAACCAAATTTATTCAATAGTTGTTACCTGCAGATTATATAAACCATTTTCAGAAAGGGGAGAATAGAGGTAAGTCAAAGTAACATTACATTTCTTTTTTATATAAAGTGGAATTTAGAAGTTGCAATATAGTCCAAATGTAAATTCAAAGAAAACTAAACATAAAAACAAATAAATAATCCTAGGTTGTATTTAAATAAAGTTTGAAATAAACCAATACTCCCCTGTTCACTGGTGATAAAAATCAATTCTATGTAGCCCACATACTGAAATGACATTGGAGAGGGCATGAGTACAGTGGGCCTCAAAACAGATCAGATTTGGAATATCAAATACTTTTAGTAATACATCTGGTTCTACTTTTGCTCCCCTTCCCACAATGAATTTTCTATTTCTGAGAATATTTCTTTCTTTGACCCCATTTCAAAAAATATGGTAATCTAAATCTGATTTCAATGTTACATGTACAAACTTTTGATAAAAGATTTATCTTTTTCAATAGTTTTTTTTTCCTTCTCCCCTCTCCTTAATTTCTAGGAAATAGATTCTGTGAATTAATCTAGGTTGATTGCCTAACCCTGAGCCAATCAGCAATATGGTAGTCACCTCTTGTCATAGATTCCAGTAGCAGAGTAATGACCATTTCCTATAGGAGACATACTTATTTGATATTTCTTTCCTCCTGAACATGGACTCAGAAATCACTTTTATTCAGAAATCGCCACTATTGTAAGATATTTAAACAATTTTAATGTATCACAGTGTTATCTAAGCAGGTATTGTTTTCATTGCTCATAGCTTATCAAACTTAATGCATGAATTAATTCAACTTCCTTTGTGCCTGATCCTAAAACAAACAAAATTCAGGCTAGCTACTGCTAGTCAAATTACCCTGCTGGGTGACTGCTTTATGCATGTCAACTCATCAGAGACCCATCTGTGATGTTGTCAATAACTTTGCAAAAATCAACCAGGTAATTCCTATGATTTCACTTTGGTTAGCAAGAAGACCTCAGTAATGGTACTAGTAACTCTGAAACAATGTTACATTTTATAGGGATTACAAATTAGGTTCTACTTAGAAACCCCATGAAGACATATAGCCCAAAGCAGTGGTTTGTTTTCTACTTGGTAACTAAAATCTGATAAAAATTCAGTGGATTGCATTGTCACAGGTAGATAGTGACAAAGCTGAACAGCATGACCATTGAAGAACCTAAATTACTATTTCATAAGAATTGGGCAAACAATGAAAATTCCATTTACATTTAATAGTTATCCTTATAAAAGACAGGGAGAAAAAGCAATAGCCAATAACCAGGTAAAGGATTAACCAATTCTATGCTTGTATGTGCTAGATAGTGGTCACTTAAGAAATAAATAGAAACTGGAATTTAACCACAAAGGCACTCTATAACCTCCATGCTGACAATATAGACATCTTATAATTTTTCAGAAACCACTAGCAAATGGTTACTAAAGCAGAGTAACCTCTGTCAATCTTTGGGAAGGCTAATGATGAATGGTGGTGTTTGGGGAGTGGATCTCCCTCTTGTGGGTTTTTGCCTCACAAAGTTTGAAGCATAAAACTTGTGGACAAAAAAAGACTTGCTAGTGAAATAGTGGAAATTTATTGGAAGCAAAAACAGACTGCCAAGTAGAGAGGGAATCCCAAAGGGATAACTTACTGAAGCCTCCCTTTTTAAGGTTTATAAATGCTGCAGTTCTTTGTCTCTTCAAGCTCCCATTTAATTGGACCCTTTCCCCATTTTACAACCCTGTGCTTTTCTAATTGGTCACTCTTTTATAGAATATCAGTTTCAAAGTCCAAAATCCATGTGGTGCCCCTACTGTCTCTCCCCCTTATCTTGCAACATGCCTCTATCTCCTGTGAACATATGTTTCCCTCCTTCCAGCATCTGTCAACATTTCTATATCCTCTGTGAAAGTATGTTTCCTTCATCACCATACCCTGTGACTTTACTTTATGCTCTGTGAATGCATGTCTTCCTCTCTCCTTATCCAGTGGCACTTTTTTTATTCTCTGTAAATGTATGCTTTCTGGTGACTTCAAGCCCTCACCAATGCATTCCTCCCCCATGGATCTTCTTTGTTCCTAAGACTCCCTAAACCTGCCTGTTTTATCCCTAGAGTTTCTTGCAATAATAAAATTATGTATGCTAATAACAATGGCAACATAGCCTTGAGAAGGGAATATCTAAGCTGAGACTTAAAGGATCACAAGAACTAAGCCAAATGAAAAGGGAAGGGAAAATGTGTCCTTGCACAGTGCACTTGGTATGGGGAAAGCCCTAGAGGATAAAGCTCAATATATTGAACATAAATATAGAATGGCTGAGTAAAAAAGTAATGAGAACTGAGGATGTCCTTCCTGGCCTGCAGAAAGCAGCTTTCATGCATGGGGATGAGTGTGAGGGTGATGGTGGTGGTGGTGGTGGTGGTGGTACTACTTGCATTATAACTTCATCTAACTCTAATTAATTCCTGAAGGTCTCACCTTCAAATACCATCATATTGGTGGTTAGGGCTACAACGTAACGTATAATTATTTTTTGAGGGAGGACACAAACTTTCAATCCATAAAATACATATATTACTTACACACACACACACACACACACACACACACAGTACTAAAATGTTAACAATAGTTATCATTTGAGATAAGAACTAAAAGTCCAAATAGGTTCTAATAATCAATTTTATCTTTCCTTTCTTGTCCTCTTAATGTGTTTCTATATTTATGCTATTGTGTTACAACACACATTTTATTCCCTTCTTCGCTTGTTTCATGACATACCTCTTTATATGTAAAGCTTTTGCATCTCATTCTGAGATGAATTTTCTTTGAGCAAATCCTTTTATTATTATAGTGTAGACATACCTTTCTAATTATCTCAATGCTATATGAAAGATTGTATAAACTCCCTAAAGGTAACATTTTTTTAAATTTTATTCTTCATGTATGAGGCTAAGGCCATATAACCTAGAAGTTAAGACCATGGATTCTAAAGTCAGATGGGCTGAGTTCACTTTCTAGTTATATTGTTAGTAGTGTTGTAAGCTGAGACAATCAATTTAATCTATCAATGCTAAGGTCTCATATCCATAAAATGAGGAAGATAACCATAGTACTTCACTGACTTGTTGTTGGAAATCAAATAGTTCATGTGTACAAGCACTTAGAAGTGTTTGCACATTTGAAGTACCCAATAAATGTCAATTACTCTTATTATTCTAAAATGATTTCTATTTCTAAGGAAATATTTAACCACCTTTTAGACTGTTTAAAGCTATTTGTTACTGTATTTTTCAATTGTATCTGACATCTACCAGGATACCTGGTTTTAGAGTTTAGGTGTCCCTCTCTCTAGAGGTATCTCATTGACAAACATTCTATGAAAATTTATTCCTGGTCTACATAACTATTTCATTCCTTGCCAATTTACCACTTTACTTTTATAAGCTATAATATTTAATACTAGTCTTTGATAAGTATATAGAGGCAGCCACTCTCTTCCAAAATTCTTTTTTAAAGGTCATTATATTTTAACTGAAAAAATTAAAAATTCCTTTATTTATTTAATTATTTATTAAAATATATGTTTTTATTGATTTCAGAGATGGAAAGGGAGAGAGAGAGACAGGAATATCAATGATGTGAGAGAGTCATTGACTGGCTGCCTCCTGCACACCCCACTCTGGGGATTGAGCCTGTAACTCAGGCATATGCCCCAACTGGCAATTGAGCCATGACTTCCTGTTTCATAGGTCAATGCTCAACCACTGAACCATACTGGCTGGGGGAAAATTTTTATTCTTTTATTTCTCCCTCCCTCTCTTTCCTACTAAGGCTTTCAACATATTATTCACTCTTGACTTTAACTTCTAAAAATATCAAGAATTGCAATTTCATGCAGCCTTGTCTTACTCCTATGTGCATCCACTGAACGTGCTTGTGGTCATTAGGTCTGGTGAGTCTTGAAAATTGCTTCATCAAACTGCAGCTATGATGCAGTGGAAGGAACACTACACTGGAAGTAAGCACATCTGTGATCAAATCTGAGGTTGTCCAGGGTAAAACTTATGCAAGTCACATAACCTTTTTTTATTTTCCTAAGAGATGAGAGAATGTAACTGGATATCTCTAAAGATCCTATCATTTCAGTTTGGAAATACTTCGACTCTAAGAAAACAGCTATGTCCATGATTAAGTCACATCAGCTTGACCTTCACTGAGTTCTGAACCCCAGGACAAGAAAGTATCAATGTTATTTAGCCCTATTCTATTAGTGTTAATTACAAGATTGCTGACATTTGCTCTGCCTGTAAATTGTACTTGCCTTTATTAAAATATGGAATATGGAAGGGATTGCTGCTGTTGTTTATAAGCAAAATGGTGGGTGTGAAATATTAAGTAGTAAAATATTAAAACCTTATACTTCTACAACTAGCAAATTATCTTGTAAATGATTCTTCCCAGCCCAAGAATGATGCTTATACTGAGACCAAAAAGGTTCGTTGATCATTGGAAGACATTTTATTTTCTTTACAATTATCTTCATGATTACCAAGATTATTCTTGGTGTTTATTTCTACTTAGTGAACTTGTAATTTGTTTAACTAGAACTGAGGGTATTTTCAAAAGGTGGTTCATATTTGCTCCTGTTGCTCAGTAATGAAATCACCTTTAGAAAAATTCTTTTCATCTTCTTTCTTCATTCCATGCTTAAATGAAGAAGCTGTCCAGATAAGTTTTAGGAAGTATAGTTCTCCCTTTTTGTCACAAACGTAAGTTGATTAGTGTTAAAAAAAAAAACACACAAAAAAAACAAAAAAACTTTTTCACTTTTTAAAATCGTGTGGGTTGAAAATTCTCCATGCTGTCAAGCTTTTCATGACTAATAAATGTTACCTGCATCTAGTCTTCTAATTATCTTCAAGCTTTTGGATTTTAGAGCCAGCAATTTCATTATTTTAACCATCTGCCAAAGAGTGTTTTTTTGGCAGGGTTCAGAAGAAAGATAGGCAATGTGGAAAACTTGATTAATTAAATACTAAGTCTAAGTATAAAAATAATACAATGGAATTTTACTTAGGCCAACCTGAGACCTCATTTGGTACTCCTAGGTCCACGGTAAATTTAAGTGCTTTCTAGGCCTGGCCACTGACCATGTCATTCATACCAAGGAAAATTAAAGAAGCGAGGAAAACTTTCTGTGATGGTTAATGTTTGATTCTTATAGAGAGTAGTTTATACAGAAATAATTTACAATGTGAGGTTATTAAAAATAACAAATTAATAGAGAAAGCTAAAAAGATAAACTAATAAATTAAAAAAAATTATAAATAATGTCTTCATTGAGACCTAAGGTGTTTTCATGATCTTTATAAATTCTATTCTGTCCTTTATCACATAGCAAAATGTAAGTATATGAATTTTTAAAAAATACATTTTATTGATTTTTTACAGAGAGGAAGGGAGAGGGATAGAGAGCCAGAAACATCGATGAGAGAGAGACATCGATCAGCCGCCTCCTGCACACCCCCTACAGGGGATATGCTCTCAACCAGGATACATGCCCTTGACCAGAATAGAACCTGGGACCTTTCAGTCCGCAGGCCGACGCTCTCTCCACTGAGTGAAACCGGTTTGGGCAGTACGGTATATGAATTTTGATTTCCCAAATAGTTTAGATACCTCAGAGACTAGATAAACTGCTCCTGACCAGAAATGATGAAGGTATGCTTTTTTTACCTAAAGTGGACACTTAAATAGCCCAATTCTTTCTATGCCATGACAGTGCATACCATTTGAATGGAGAATAGCATGCCCTGTGCATTGTTCTGTAAAGACTGGCACTAATACTCAATACTGCCCTAACTGTTCACAGGTGCTCCTGCAATTCTCTGTCTTTGAAGCTGAATTTGAACTCAAATTCTGCCAAATGCTATCTATCCCAGAGAAAATTATTTAATCTCTCCTATGTTCTTCAGATTCTACTTCTATAGAAAAGGGATAATAATAGTTCCACTTCAGCAGATTGACTTGAAGATTATATTAGTTAATAGATACGCAGCACTTAAAACAATGTCTGGCACATAGTAAGACCTCAATAAACACTACTTACATATAAAATATTATATTATTTGACATAGAAATTATGTTAACAGCCCTGCCAATGTGGTTCAGTGGTTGAGCATTCACCTGAAACAGGAGGTAACAGTTTGATTCCCTGTCATGGCACATGCCCAGTTTGGGGGCTCGAACCTTGGTGGGGGTGTGCAGGAGGCAGCCAATTGATGTTTCTTTCTCATCATTGATGTTTCTATGTCTCTTTCCTCTTTCTTCCTCATTAAAAATTTCTTAAAATAATGTATATATTCAGAAATATAAATATTGCAATCTTTATAACTATTAATATGGAAACAATATAATGATTGAGTATAAGAAATTAAAAAGAATAATAAAATTATGCTATATCTATGCAATACAATATCAAATGAAAGGTGTAAAGATTTAAGTAACAGAGTACAGAAAAATTCTAATTTATAATATAAAACATGATATAATATAGAAGTGTGACATAAAATGTATTTAAATATTATTTCACTTAAATAAATCAATATGCAAAGAGAATGAAATACAAAACAATGTTAAGAAATGTAGGTGATCAGATTTATAGGTATGTTATTTTTGTTTTTGTTTAGGTCTTTGTTCTTTTTTTTCTATAATCTATATAATTATGGAAATAAGAAGTCATATTAGTTTCAAAGTAAGTTATTAAAATGAATAAATTAGGATAAATTAACATGAAAAGTCAATATAAAATATGGAAAATTGAAGGGAGCATAACATCACCTACTCTAACCTCTTTTGTGTAATGAAGACATCACTAAAGCTCAGAAAAGTGAAGTGTCTTGTTAAATCATTCAATTAGAGTGTACATACAGATTTCAAATTTTTATTTTACCCTAACTTGTTGAAATAGATGTGTTGAATATTTTTTCAGTGATACTGTCTAATGCATATATAATTAAGAAAAATATGAAATGACCCTTCAGAAACTAGAAATTCTCTTCATTGGCACTATGAAGAAAATGTCATTATGACATAGGCTATAGAACAGCACTGGAATTTCAGAGAGATAAAGTTTAATTAGTTTAAAGGGAACAGAAGGAAAAAATGTTTTTATTAGGTAACCACTCTCACTAAGTAACATTTTGGTGTTATCACGTGTAGTTAATACTGAACAACCTGCAGTGGCTGAAAGGAGAGTGATAATTAAAGTTGGAGTCACATACCCACTTTGAGAGGTGATACCTCAGAACAAAATAGTACTATCATGTGTGTGAGTCTATAAACTTGCTCTGATAGGTGTATATTATCAATCTTTTTGCATTGTTTCATTCAAGAACAACACTAAGTATGTATACCTCACCTGTGCCTGGATCTTACTATTTCAATTTCCCCTCTATTTAGATTTAGTTTATCTTAATACATACAGTATTTCTTTTAAAATTGCCATTATTCATTTTAGACTATAGTAAAGTATAAATGAAGTATAAGCTATTTTGTTACACTGGGGCATATTCCCTGCTATTCCATTCTGGTTTTCATTTCTTATGCTTTCGTATTTCACCACTTTCTATTTTCTATTAGATAGATGGAATTTTTTTCCATTTGTCTTAAAGTTATTCATTTCTATTTTGAATCTCCTGGTGTTTACTCTCATTTGTTTAGAATCAAATGCATACCTATTTATTCATTAGCAGTGCTAAAACTTAGCTGTACCTATATATTATCCTGAACAAAGCAAGACACTGAACATGCTCTCACTTTCTATCTGTGTCCAGAATGCTGTCTCCAGACCCCAGTTTAAATTCTAGTTTTAAATACAAGATTATCTGGTTCAAATTTTATACATTTGTGCTTATTTGGATAAACATAAACTTTATTAAATTATTCCATCTGCCTTTTCTCCATATCTTATTGCTTCCTCTTGTATTTATTTTTCTCCTTCCTGAAATACAACTTCTAAGAATTCTTTCCAAGAGGATCTTACTGCATGCCTGAGAATATCTTTAATCTCTTTTTGTATTCAATGCAAATTCAGGTGTATGTGAAATTATTTGTTAAAATTGCATTTTTCAGCACTCTTAACATAATAGACTATTATCTTTGCAAGCAAGTGTGGATGTTCAGATGTCAATCTTATTAGTTAATAAGATTAGTCAATAATTTTATTAATGTCAATCCAATTTTATTCCTCTGAGAGAAAGAGCTGATTTTTCTCTTTAGAAACTTTAATTGTTTCTTGTCTATGATGTTCTTGAATTTCACTAAAATGCAACTAGAGTCGTTATCTATTCTATTGGGCACTTTCTGAGCTCTATTAATCTGAATGATTGCATTATTTACTCTTTGTAAAATTCTCATTATATTCTCAAATGCTTCTTCTTTTCTGTTTATTTCCCCTTCCCCCTCCCCAAGGGCTCCTATTGAATATATGTAGAATATTTTCTGTTTTTTTTCCATGTTTATGTCCTTTTCCCTTATCTTTTATTATTTCCTGATGCCCTCTGGGAAAGTTCTTTGACCTAAGTTCTTACGCAATAAATAGTTCCTTCGTCTATCCAGTAAGATTATTTCAATAACTCTATCTCTTATACCAAACATCAGCAATTATTTTTTTCTTCATGGCTGCTTTTTCCTAGTTCATGTTTCCAATATAATCTTCTATGAGTAATTTAAATTCTCATTATTTTTCTTCTATTATGAGGACCTTCTTCTGTATAGCTTTTATTTTTTAATTTTTATTTTTTAAGTACATATTTTTATTGTTTCAAGTATTACAAATAGTAGTACATATGTCTCCTTTTTTCCCATTATTGACCTCCCCCAGGCCTTCCCCACCCCCAAGTACATGCCCTTAGTTGTGCCCTCCCACCCCCCCACAAATGTCCTGTATCCATTGGCTATGCTTACATACATGCATACATAGCTTTTAAATTTATCATTTTACTTTTATATTTCCTTAAGTTCTCAAAAGTCTTGATTTCACCCATTCACCTAAATTTTATCTCCTTTTCATTATCAGCTGCATTGACTAGTAATGTCTACTTTAAGGAAATTAATGAAAACCTAGGTTTAGCTTGATGAAACTGATGAAAACCCCAGTGAGTTTGCAGGGAGGACCTCTTCAGGACAGAGAGCCTGAGTGTTAGACTCCATGCCTCTTTACCTTCCAAGTGTTGCCTCTGATCCAAGATGTATTTTAATCCGAGAGTAGCTACCCTCAGAGAATATTGCCTAGTTCTGTGTGAGAGAGAAAATGGCCCGGACCATGTGACATTTATTATTCTTGGCTTTTCAGTGAGACAAAGCTGCAAGCAATGAGAGGAAAGGGCACTCCCAGAAAAGTGTCCCGAAGCCAGGCACAAATATACACCCAGAAACTTGCCCATTGGAAACTGTTTCCTTATATTGGGAGTCATTTTCTTTTTGTTTCTCCAGGTGTTTTTCAAACATTTTGTTAGTTGCTGAGGCATCGTCAAATTTTAGTTGAAGGGAGGGAGCCAGAAGCCTGGACTTATTTGATTACAAATATATGCTATGCTACTTATATGGAAACTATAACTATGTTGACGTATTTCTTACCTAGAATAGAAATTTGTAATTTAATTTCAGAGAAAAACAGATATTTTAACTAAATAAAAATATGATAAACACTATTAGAAATTAACACAGTAATAACATTTTAAAATAACTTCTTAGGTTAGAAATACTAGATACAAAATATAGATATTTGATATATCTATGTAATAATAATATATGAATGTAGAACATATATTAAAGTTGTAATTTAAAGAAAGAAAATGCTTCATCATTTAGGCAGATACTTTATATTTTACCCCTAAAGCTACAGAGGAATCCAATACATTTTGAAAGGTAATATTTTAATCAATCACATTCTCATATTGAATTGCAAGAAAATATTGGAACAACTACAATAAAAGCTAAGCAATCACCACCAACAATAGAAAATAAAGCCTCACTTCATAAAAGTTTAAATCTATCTTCTAAGTACTATTGAAATTAAATTATCAATGAAAATGTTGTTATATATCAAGGTTAACCAGAGTGCAGGAAAAGATGCATGAATATATACTATTGTATAACCTGATACAGCCTTTTGTGGAGTGCAATGTGAAAGTACTTATCAAAATTAAACAGGTAGATACCCCTTGACCTAGAAATCTCATTCCCTGGAATCTATCACAGAGAAATATTTGTACACACAAGCAATGATATAAGCACAAGAGTGGATATTTACATGCTTTTTTATATAATGTATGATTATGTCAATTAAAAGAATATTTGAAACAATACCTTGAAAAATTGGTTTGATATAAGGTAAAAGGGAGAGTTTATTTAGTTTTAGTTATATATTTTGGCACTGCTTGAAGTTTTGTAATTAATAAAACAAAAAAATAATATTTTCAATTTCAGAATATTAAGGAAATTATCCTGTGATTTTAAAAATATCATTATATGTGGCCAAAGATCTAATCAGATACCAATTCAACAGTATACAAAAAATAAAATATGTAAATAAAATATCCAATGATAGAAACTGAATATGAACAACAAAGAAGCTCTAAGAAAATTAATAAGAAAAATATTAAAAATTAAGTTTAACAATTAATGATTTAACAAATATGTCCAAGCACTTGTTTTTGAAAATTTTAATAAAATAAAAATTCTTAGAAGACTAGAGAAAATGTAAATAGTCAAAATTAGGAATGAAAAGAAGATATAACCAATGAGAGAAAAATGCAAGATAGTACTTTTTATACCTTTAAGATGCTTTCTTATATATTTTGATGAAGTCCATGGTTTTCTAGAAAAAAATAAGTAAATTTAAAAACTTTATCCTTTTTCCTAAACTATGAAAAAAACAACATAGAACATAATCTAATATCTGTTAAAGGTTATAGGGATCAATGATATTATAGAAAAGATCTTTCAAAAATTTAAGAACAGACACTTCATAAAATAAATGGAACATAAACCAAGTAGAAAGCTTTAAAATTATTTTATGATTATTGTAATAATCATTATACCAAAAAATTTTTTAAATGTGTATTTCAAAATTTGGAAAAAAAGATTTCAGTTCAAATACAAGTACTTCTTTCTATGCCCAAGTAAGATATACTCTAAGATTTAAAAGATATTTTAATATTTAATAAAATAAAAGAAAGCATGTCAGTAAGTAAAAATATATATTTTAGATAAATAACAAATATTTCCCCACCTGAAACTAAAATAAGTCATTTGATACTATTCCTAATGAAAAATCTCAGTATACAAAAACTAAAATGGTCTTTTAAAAATTATAATGAGTATTTCAACCAACAGCTGCATCGTTCCTCAGAGGAACACTAGATCCCTTGTAAAGAATACATTACAGTAAAGAATAATAGAATCATCCTTCTCTGGCAGCTGGTGAATTCCAACTCAAGAATTACTTCCTTCTGCTAATAGAGCCTCAATATGATTTAGGCACCAAGTGGACATGTCCCCTGGATGCTGGTTTTCTCTCCAGTCCCAGAGGGTGATGACAAGTCTGAGCCAATCCTGTTAATATTCTGTTCAGTTTGGAAAAGAGGCCTTAAAAAGAGCATATGATAAAATGAGAGTGAAGAGATTTCTGTGGTGAAGCTTAAATGAAATGGGCAAAATTGATGCATGAAAATCCATCTATTCTGGTTTTAGCATGTTTTGGTGTGAAAATTTGAAATGTATTTAAGAAGGCTTTGTCTAACCCAAATATTGTTTCTCTTGTTTTAATCTAAGAGTTTCATATTTTTTTTGTTCTTGCATTTATATCTATGATCCCCTTTAGGTTAATTTTTGTGGATCATAAAAGCAAAGCATTAAACTACATTTATTGACATGTAGATATCTAACTGCCCCAACTCTTTTTATTAAGTAGACTATTATGTGCCCCTATTTGATGGTCTTGACAACCTTGTTGAAAATCTACTAACCATAATGTAAGGATTTATTTCTGGACTTTCAATTCTGTTCAATTGGTATATATGTTTACTCTTATGAAATGACCACACTGTTTTGATTAGTGAAGATTTTTAGTAAGATATTAAGTTGGGCTAAGTGAATATTCTAATTTTCTTCTTTTTCCTTTTAAAAATATACATATACTAGAGGCCCAGTGCATGGATAGAGTCCCTAAGCCTGGCCGGTGATCAGGACCAATTTGTGGGGCGACGAGTGGGGCAACTGGGGACTACTGCTGGCACCTGCCTTGGCTGGTCTGGCACCTGTAGGCTGGGGGCAACGCCTGCATTGGGTGTCTGCCCCCTGGTGGTCAGTGCACATTATAGTGACCAGTCATTCTGCTGTTCAGTCGATTTGCATATTAGGCTTTTTATTAGGATTTTGGTCCCTTATATTTCAATATTAATTTTAGGATCAGCTTGTCAATTTTGGTAAAAAGCCATTATCAAAATCTCCATGGTGCATTTGTTATAATCTATAAAACTATATCAACACAGTATGATCACCTATAGTCCATAGTTTACATTATGGTTAAATTTTGGTATTTGCTCTATTTCTTGAAATTACCAAGACCAAACATTAACTTGTATTTTTATTTACACCATATTCCATATTCCTCTTTAATCTACATTCTGAGGGTTGAGAAAAATGTAGAATGACATGTGTTCATCAATATGATATTATATTGAGTATTTTCACTGACCTAAAATTCTTCTGCATTCTGCCTATTTATCACTCCTATTCTCCATCCCCTGGCAATCACTGATCTTTTTACTGTGCCCATAGTTTTGCCTTTTTCATGATGTCATATAATTGGAATCAGCATGTACCTTTTTCAGATTGGCTTCTTTCACTTAGTAACATCCATTTAAAATTTATTCATTTTTTTTAATGGCTTGATAGCGCATTTCTTTTTAGCACTAAATAATAGTTCATTGTGTATATATCTCTTCACCTACCACAGAACATCTTGGTTATTCCAAGTTTTGGCAATTATGAATAAAGCTGCCATAAATCTATGTGTAGAGTTTTGTGTGGATGAAAGTTTTTAACTCCTTTGGAAAATACAACTGAGTGTGACTACTGGATTGTATGATAAGGATATGTTTGGTTTTGTACAAAACTGCCAAACTGTTTTCCAAACTTGCTACATCATTTTGCATTCCCATCAGTAATTAATGAGAGTTTCCGTTGCTTCACATTCTTGTCAGCATTTGGTGTTGTCACTGTTCCAGATTTTGGCCATTGTCATAGGTATATAATGTATTTTATTGTTCTTTGATGTTACATTTCCTTGGTAAAATTTTATGTGTAACATCTTTTTTATATGCCTATTTGTTATGTATATATCTTTCTCAAGGTTTCAGTTCTGATCTATTGCCTATTTTTTATTTTTTGTTTCTTACTATTGGGTTTGAGACCTTCATACATTTTGTATAACAGTCTTTTATCAGCTATCTGTTTTGCAAATATTTTATCTAGCCTTTCCATTACATAAATATGCCTTTAATAAAGTAGGTTTTAATTTTAATAAAGTCCAATTTATTATTTTATAGACCATGCTCTTAGCATTGTATTTAAAAAGCCATCACCAAACTCAAGGTCACCTAAATTTTTTTCTATATTATTTTCTAGGAATTTTGTAGTTTTGACTTTTATATTCAGGTCTATGGTATATTTTGAGTTAATTTTTCTGAAGGGTGTAAGGATTGGGTATGTAGATATGCAGTTGTTCCAGCAATATTTGAAAAGACTATTTTCTTTCTTGTATACTATACTAAAGACTGAGGCATTTAGTGTCTATGCCAAGAAGTGGGTACACCTTTCCTCCCCCTCCTTCTCTCCCTCCTCCTCCTCCTCCTCTTTTTCTCCTCCTCCCCCTTCATTACCCAGAGTAAAATTTCCATTTCATTGGATGTGCTTGGGCAGGAAGCATGTTGTGGATCAAATCCCACACTTTCCATTTTCTTACCTAAATTTAGACTTTTTAAATTTTCTTTCTTTTTTTAAAAAATATATTTTATTGATTTTTTACAGAGAGGAAGGGAAAGGGATAGAGAGTTAGAAACATCGATGAGAGAGAGACATCTATCAGCCGCCTCTTGCACACCCCGCACTGGGGATGTGCCTGCAACCAAGATACATGCCCTTGACCAGAATCGAAGCTGGGACCTTTCAGTCCGCAGACAGATGCTCTATCCACGGATCCAAACTGGTTTCGGCAAGACTTGTTAAATTTTCTTAAATGAGTTCTTTTTCATTTGCTATATGTTCTTAGACAATTTTCAGAGAGTTAAGTATTTGCTTTTTATAATTTTTACTAATTATAATTTATCATAATAGAGAGGTTTCATGGGACTCCTCAAACTGTCATTCCAGAAATTTTCTATTGTTTTATCTGAAGGAGAATTACATGACATTTTATTTCTTTCTTAAATACTCCAGTGAAACAATCTGGTCTTAGAGTTTTCTTGTTGAAACCCTTTATGTAAGAAATTGATTCCTTTTATAAATTCAGAATTATTCAATTTATCTAGTTTATGAGGAAGTTTTAGTAACTTTTATCTTTTGACTAGTTGTGTGGATAACATTAACGTTCTTATATCTTCTTGAAAAATTAACACCTTTATCATCATGTAACATACACTTTTATTCCTATTAATGAACTGAAGATATTAAGAAAGTGCTTAATTTTTCTTTTGATTAATATTTATATAGCATATCTCTTTCATTCTTATACTTATAACATATGTATAATTATATTTAATGTGGATTTCTTATAGACAACATAGAGGTAGGTCTTTGTTCTTCAAATACATATTTGCACCATTTTTTAAGGTGGTGATGATTAATATTGCTGTTAAAATATACTAAACTTTTAGTTACTTTCTGTATTTTTCTTTAATTTTTTTCCTCTTTTCTGCTTTTCCTTGTATTTTTTTTAACTATACTTTAGCTCCTCTATGGATAAAGAATGTTTACTTGTGGCTCTAAGATTTATAATATACATGTTTTATAATATACATTGTTAATCAATATATACATTTAAATAAGAATATATTTATTCATGTGTAGTGTAATAAACTTATAATGGTGTATTCTCAATTACCCTTTTTTATCCAAAGTGCCTTTTTTGTTGTATGTTGTATTTCTTTATATGTCCTAAACACGGTATATATTTATTTTTAAAAAATGTTTATTGATTTCAGAGAGGAAGAGAGAGAGATAGAAACATAAATGATGAGAGAGAATCATTGATCAGCTGCCTCTTGCACACCCACACTGGGGATCGAGCCCGAGCATGTGCCTTGACTGGGAATTGACCTCCTGGTTCATAGGTTGATGCTCAACCACTAGCCATGATGGCTAGGCAACACAGTCTATATTTCTAACTTTGCTTTAGATAATCAGTTTTTGTCTTCTATTTAGAGTAATTAAAAATAAGAAAGCAATTTCATTAGTTTCATTTTAGCAGTTTTTTTTTTTATGTGTACCTTTAAGTTTCTTTTCTGTTGTCCTAGTCCTTCTGCCCAAACAACTTCTTCCAATCTTTCTTGTTGACTAGGTCTCCTGTTAAATTCCCACTTTACTCTTTTTAATCTAAAAAATTATATTAAAAAAATTTTAAATACATTCTTTTGCTGAGAACAAAATTCTGAGTTAACAGGAAATTTGGGTCCTTTCAGAAGTTTAAAGATGTCTCACCATTGTTTTCTAGTTTGCATGGCTTCTGATGAAAGGTCTGCTTTAATTATTATTTTCATTATTGCAAGTAAAGTGTCTTTTTCTCTGATTTTCTTCAAGATTTTTTTTCTTTTGTTTTTATCAGTTTGAATATGACCTACTTAGATTGGTATGTTATGCCTGTGAATGTGAATTTATGGTTTGTTTTTTCCTGCTTGTTCTTCCTTGAGCTTCTTGTACCTAAAATTTATGTCTGTCATTACATTTAAGAAACTCTTTGCTTTATTTCTTTTCATTATTTCCTACATCTCTCCTCCTTCTGGTATTCTAATTATAACATGTATTTGATATTGACTCATAGCTCTTAGATAATGTTGTCTGTTGTTTTTTTTTTTTCTCCCGTAATTTTTTCTTTCAGTTCTGTTATTATAATCAATAGACCGAACTTTAAGTTCACTGAACCTTCTCATAGGATTTGGACAGAGCTGTGCCACACCTCCAAATTCATATGTCGAAGTCTTAGCCTCCCACTCCTGCAGAAAATGACTGTATTTGAAGGTAGGGTCGTTTCTGGTGACCCCTTTAAAGGAGTAGTTAAGTTAAAATGAAGTCATTATGCTGGACCCTAAGCCAACATGATGGTATCCTTATAAAAAGAGGATGTCAAGACATAGACACACACATAGGAAGACCATGTGAAGACACAGGGAGAAGATGACCATCTACAAGCTAAGGACAGAGCCTCAGGAGAAACCAGTCCTGCAGATTCCCCAGTCTTGGTCCCCTATACAGCCAAATTTTGAGGGGAAAAAAAAATCTCTTTTGTCTAAGCCACTCACTCTATGGTACTTTTGGCAACCCTAGCAAACTAATACACCTTGGCCCTGTCAAGACTACTAATAAATCTATCAAATGTGCTTTATCTCCAACACTGTGATTTTCATTTCTAATACAGCACTTCCATATGCTACTTTCTTATAGTTTCCTTCTGTCTGCTGAAATTACCCAATTGATATTGCATGTTTTCTGTCTTTTCTATTAAAGCCTTTACATATTAATCATAATTATTAGAAGTTCCTTGCCAGATAATTTTAACATCTGTGTCATATCTAAGTTTGCTTTTAAAGATTGCTTTGTTTCTTGAGAATTTCTTTTTTTTATTTATTCTTAATGCTTTTAATTTTTGTACAGACATGACATCTTGTATACTATAATAAAGACTGAGGCATATAGTGTCTATGCCAAGAAGTACACCTCTCTGCTGAAACTCTTCTGTGGGGCTTAAGTTAATCTAATTAGGAATTGAGTTGGGTTTGAGATTTATTGTTGCTATGGTTACCCTTAGCACACTAAATGTTTTTCTAGTGAGTGAGGATTATTTTGTTAGAATATTTTTTTCTTTCCCCCGGGGTCTTCTAAACCCTCAGCTTTGGGTCTTTCCTTCTTGCAGTGCCTCAGAAAGGGTGTAATTCTTACTAGGAGATGGTTAGCCTGACATGGTAGATTGGGATATTCTCTATTGTTCTGATTAAGCTTCAGTCTTAGGCTATCATCAGGCACCCAGGTTTTGTGTTTGGACTTTATACATGATTCTTACCCTCCCGTTATGTAAGTCCTGAGCCTATGTATCTTTCTTCTTTCTCCAGTGTTAAAGCTTATTTTCCCATTCCCTTCCTGTTTGTGATAGACAATAGTATTTGTTGTCCTTCCCCCCCTAAAGATTTTTGTTTCATAAGGAAGATGGAGGGGAAGGGTGTTGACAAAGTTCTGCCATTATCCTAAAGTCTTTCAGAATATGTTTCCTATCTTCTTATAGGAATGCACTGTTGTTGCCACCTTTTATATAAAACATATCCTAAGAGGTTTTTTCTTTTTTCACTGAGAGGTCAAATTAAGTAATAAAAATGAAATGAGAAGCCCTTTCCATTTCCTTATTTCTATCAGTAACATAGAACAAAAATACAATAAAATGTTATCAAATATTTCCATTTCTGGTAGTCATTAGAGCTGTTCAATGATAACAAAGAGTTCTTTATTCCAGTTACATTGTGGAATTGTATTTCCCTAAACTTTGACTGCATATGAAATGGGGCATGTTATTTAAGTTTCTTTGGTCTGTGGAAGTTGAGTAGAGGTAGCTTGAGGGCAGTTTTAATTTCTTCATGCTCCCTTCTTCTTGTCACTATTGCAGGTATTCACTTGATTCCCAGCCTTGCACCTAGAGTGAAGAGATGTGAAATGAAAGCCATGGTCAATTCAATAATCAATATGTAGTATAAGCAAAAAATAGACTTTTGTTATAAGCCACTATTATTTAAGGTATGTTTGTTACCTGACCATTATCTCACTATTCTAATACTATTGAATTTTTCAGGGAAATAAAGTTCATCATTGTTATCTACATCTCCCTCAACATCTGGGCCACCCTGAAATGTGGAAGATCCAGGCCACATAACATATGTTATCAACACCCATGATATTTTTATTATGGGAAAGAAACATTAAAAATTCCATAAAGCCTAACCAGCATGGCTCAGTGGTTGAGCATTGACCTCTATGAGCTAGGAGATCACATTTCAATTCCTGATTGGGGCACATGTCCGGGTTCGGTCCCCAGTGTAGAGCATAAAGGGGGTAGCCAACCAATGATACTCCCTCATCATTGTCGTTTCTATCTTTCTCTTCCTCTTTGAAATCAATAAAAATATTTTTTAAAAATGTTATGAAGATTTCAAGCTTCATTCAAGATTCTATAAAGTTGGAAAAAGAACTGGCATCTATTGTGGACAAATATCTTGTCAAGAGTTATTAGTTTTCTCAACATGTAGGGTCCCTCAGTTTGTCTATATTTTTTATTTCCACAAGTATATCTAAATTTTTGCTTTTCTTTTTCCATTTAAGAAATAATATTTATACATTTCTTACATGCTTTTGGAATAAGCTTTTTAGGCTATTCTATTTGTTCTTATAAGTTGTATTCTTCCTCTGGTTAAATTGCCACAATATCAAAAAAACTATAGGGATTTTTATCATTCAATCATTGATATATTTAATGAAAAACATAAGTTTATTAGAATATATATGTATATATATGTATATATATATACACACATATATAAACATACATATATATTGATATATACTTATATGTTTGTGTGTATTTATATATACACATATTTATCATTAGAGGCTTGATGCATGAAATTCAAACAAGGGACTCAGCTCTTGCAGGCCTGGCTGCCTTAGACCTTTCAGACCCAGCTGCCTTGTAGCCCTGCAGCCCCAAAGCCTTGCCCACTGGTCATTCAGAAGGTCATCCAGAATGTCTTTCTGGAAGGTCATTCTGCCATCCGGTCTAATTAATGTATTAGCTCTTTATATAGGATGTCCATGTATTTATGTGTATATACATACAAGAGGCCTGGT
The DNA here is from genome assembly GCA_011751065.1 of Lasiurus cinereus. Lineage (NCBI taxonomy): Eukaryota > Metazoa > Chordata > Mammalia > Chiroptera > Vespertilionidae > Lasiurus > Lasiurus cinereus. The sequence goes on from JAAGEH010000392.1 coordinate 6,217,836, forward strand.
GCATGAGATTCGTGCACTTGTGGGAGGGGTCTCTCAGCCCAGCCTGTGCCCTCTTGCAATCCAGAACCCCTCAGGGGATGTCTGCCTGCTGGCTTAGGCCCAATCCCCACCCTAAGCTGGCACGCAGACTTCCCTCTCACAGTCTGAGCTTCTGGTTGAGCAGCGCTCCCCCTGTGGGAGCATACTGACCACCAGGGGGCAACTCCTGTGTTGAGCTTCTGTCCCCTGGTGGTCAGCACACATCATAGCATTTGGTAGATTTGCATTATTATGCTTTTATTATATAGGATATATACATAACACACACACAGTTATGCATATACAGCATATCCACACATATATCTGCTTAATATCTATTCTCACTGAATTACTGTAAGGAATATTGTAAATTTATGTTTTCTAACAACCTTTTATATATCTTTAGTTTTACATATGGCCAATGTAATTTTTCTTTTAAAATACATATTTCATGGTGACATACATGATTACATCTAAAATATAAATTGTGTTATTTTTTACTAATCACCAATGGCTGAGTTAGTAGTAAGAAAAATTTACACTTTGACTAGCTAGAAGATGTGGTATGTTCATTCCTTAATGCAAAAGAAAACTTGAGCACCCTGTTCTGAAAAGCTTATGTCAATACAGACAAGAAACCTGGGGGGCAAGGACTCAGATTTGCGATGTAGGTTGACAGTGATTAATTTTCAGATGATCTTATCACTAGCCAGAGCAGGAAGAGATTCTCAGGGCGCCTTATACAGAAGAAAAATCAGATTTGAGTTCTGGGCACCCGGATGTTTGACTCTTTCAGGTACTTTGCTCATTTGGTGATACCATTTTGTGAGGGATTTTGTTTAGTTTTCCTATCAGTATTTCCCCTCACACTTCAGTAAAATGTAAAATAAACTTATTGGCTGCCAAAACCAAGCTTATAAGTAAATAGTGGAAAGAGCAAAGGCAGAGTGCTGCACTGAGACTATGGAGAGCAAGGAGAACGCGCCTTCTCCCAGCCTTTACATGGACCTTGAAATAACTAATAAAAACAGAATAAAATATTCAGAAGGGAAAAATAAATTTTAAAAATTATACAGTAAAGAGGACAGCAACAAATACGTCACACAAAATGTTCTGAAGCTGCTTCCCTTGCTCACTTTCCAAGCTATTTGGCTTGGTTACAGGTGCCAGGACATGTCTCAAAGACACCTCTGTCTTTTGGAAATTTTGTCTGTGCCAAGAACCCTTGGTCCAGAATGCCCCTGGGAGCCTGGCTTGGTTCTGGGGAACTGGAATAAACTCTGGAGATTACAAGGAAAAATGTATTTTTTATATTGCAAAACCGGCCTTCCCCTCAACGGGTCCTATCTCTTTCCATTTTCCTCACAGTTTGATATATGCTGAGGTAGATGGGAAACAACTAGTAATGCAGAATAGTAAGTGAGAATTTTCCAAAGTTCTTATACTAAAAATTATCAGAAAGAACACGCTTTGCTCCTGTGTCCTCATATAATCCCATGAGTCATAAAACAGGTCAACACTTAATTTTCTCTTTATCTGTATTTCTATGGTTTGTACACTATCCATTATGCTGATTATTTATATATATATATATATATATATATATATATATATATATATTTTACTTCAAGATTATCCTTGGAGATTTCAAATTTTCTCACTCTATCATAGTCTTGGATTTGCTCCTTAAGGGTTTACACTCCATCTGTTGAAAGCTGGTCACAGTTGTTCATTTCTTGCTCAACTCTTTCAAAGCACAGCATAACATAAAGATGGCTGAAAAAGTCATCATAGTTCCTCTTTCCTTTTGAATATCATACAATATCAACAGAAGAAGAAAAACAAAAATGTTTAGAAACTTTCATTTTATCAAACCTAGAAGACAGAAATAATAATAAATAAAAAGAGCAGTGGACTTTGGAGTTGTAATAAATTGGAAGAATACTCTGGATAGGAGGTGAAAATATGAGGCACCAAGTGAGAAGGAGCCCATCAACATCAGAGTTCAAGGGTAATGGTAAAATTATGGTTATTTGAGGTGAGGTGCAAGTGAATTTAAATTTATAATCTTATTTGCAAAAAAAAAAAAATTGCTGCAAGTCCACAAGCTGTTGAGTCCCACTCTTCACTATATTTGGAAGATATCTTTATCTGTGACTTCCTCCTGTGAAGTAGTCACAACAATTGCTGGAGAGAAACAAATGAAATGGGAATTCTTCAATGGACCTGGCATTTCCAGAAAGATGTCAAAGTACCAGGGCCTCTTATCAGTCCAAGAGAGATATCTAGACCCTGAGGAAATGACTCTGTGAGAATGGGGTACACCTCTCAATTAGGTGGGGTGAACTCTAGTATTAGACATTTAATGGAACTTTTAAAATGTCAGAGACCAGGTATTCTAAAATAGACTGAAAATTACCTCAGAGATTTTATTCACATTATATAATTCCAGATATATATTGTGCTGAAGAAATTATTTCCTGAGAACACAAATGTTATATATTCAGAATAAAAAGGAAGATAAATTACAGGTCTAGGGAAACAAATTAAGGATGAAAATTACATCAGCAGAAAACTAACAAATATAAGTTGGAAAGAGCAAGAAAGAACAAATTGATCATTGAAAAGAGAAAAGGTTTGAGGTAGGTACAGTAAAGGCTCGTGAAAAATATAGAGACGAGCCCTGGCTGGTTCCTTCAGTGGTTAGAGTGTCGGCCTTCGGACCAAAGGGTCATGGTTCAATTCCTGCTCAAGGTCACCTACTTCAGTAGCAGGTTCAATATGTGGCATGAGACAACCAAGCAATGTATGTTTCTCACGTTGATATTTTGTGTTTCTCTCTCTCTCTTTCCCTCTTCTTTCTCCCTTCCACTCCACCCCCTACCAAAAATCAATAAGAAAAAATAAAAATATCCTTCATGGGGGAGGGGAGGTTATGGAGAGAGAGAGAGATTAAAGCAACAGAGAAGAGCTAATAGACTTAGAAGACAGATAAGAATTATATATATATAAACATTTGGCATCTATAAAACTTAAAACTGAGCAAATTGAAAAGAAAAAGCATTCATAGATCTTAAGGAAAAAATTCACTTAACCTAAAAACCACTAAATTTGTGATTTTAAAAAAGCACACTACCAATCAAAACACATTTTTGTATATTAGACTTCAAGAAAAAATAATTACTCACAGATCCTGACAGGAACAAGTGAGTAGCCTCTAAAAGAGAAAAAAAGAGTAAGCTTCCCCCCAGCCATGTTCAATGTCAAGAGTCGTGTTTGTCAACAGTGTTCTGGAGGAAAGAAATTGTTTCAAAGAAAATAAAGTTCACCAATGATATGGAACTAAAGGCATATCTAAAAGCAAGAAGGTATTCAAAATTATTAAAGATACTCATGATTATAACTGCAGAATCCATTATTCATGTGCTCATTATAAAGTTAAAGAGAAAACATAGATGGTGACAAAAATTAAACACATTTTATAATTACTTGAATTGGAGAAGCTATATATTATTTAGAGCACTGTGCATGTAATCACCTTAAATGTAGAATTACTACTGAATAATTTGAAGTTTATTGTTAAAAAGTAGAAAGTAAATAGAAGAAACTTGGACAATAAAAAACAAATAATGAACAAGATGCAGAGGAGAAAGGGGGAAGATAGAAAGAGTGGAAGAGTGCTAATTTATTCACCTTTGTATCAGGGTGTCAATCTGTTCTGTGTTTAGTGAAAACGTGATTATAAACAATACTGTTTCTAGTTTCTTATATTTTTTCATATATTATCTTCTTAATCTTAAAATGATCATTTAGAAAATAATAAATATATCTGTCACATAGAATAATAAAACAGAATTTTAGCTTTCCTTTAGTTGTCCCTAAATTTATTTTTCTTCTATAATTAAATTAAAGTAAAATTAATTTTAATGCTTACCATATAATACTTTAGCAAAACAGTACATTGATATTTTGCTGTCTTTGTTATCAGGTATAACTTACATTCAATAAAATTCACCTTCTTTAGGTAAACACCCTGTGGGTTTTGACAAATGTAACCACCAGCATAATCAAGATATATACATATATAGATTAGAGCCCCAGTGCATGAAATTCATGCACTCAGAGTGGGAGGGAGGTCCCTCAGCCTGGCCTGTGCCCTCTTACAGTCCAAGATCATCCTGATTGATCACCCTGAAGAGGGTGACCAGGTCCTATTCCCTGGAAATGATCACAGAGCCCCCCTAATCTATCTCCCCACCAGCTGGCGGCCTAGGCCTCCCTCTGCAGGGCAATTAATCACAGAGCACCCCCTGATAGATCGCTCTGCAGAGGGTGGCCTGGGCCTCCCTCTATGGGGTGATTGTAGGGTGATGGCAGGGCTCTCTGACCAATCACATCCTACCTACCTTGGCTGGCCTGGCGCCAGCGTGTGTCATAGCATGGTTGCCCAGATGATCGTTCTGCTATTCAGTTGTTTGGTAGATTTGCATATTATGCTTTTATTATTATAGATAATTACAAAAATTCCTCTTGAGTCTTTTTGTAGTTAATCATCACTCTTATCTTTTCCTCCATTCTCAGCAAATTCCACTGATCAATGACTATATGGTACCCACTCCAATAATTTTAACTTTTACTGAATATCACAACCATGAAATCAATACCTTTGAATGTTTTCTTTTATTTAGCACAATGCTTTTGAGGTTTGTCCAAGTTGTTGTTGTGTGTGTTTGTTCATTTTTATTGCTGAATATTATTCTGTTGTATGTATATGCCACCATTTGAGAAACATTTGCATTGTTTTCATCTTTTATGACTATTAGCATTCACACCTAGGTTTTATGTAACACTTTGTTTCCATTTCTCTTGGATAAATACCTAAAAAGGTTCTATATCATAGTGTAAGTGTATATTATTTAACTTCATGAAAAACTGGATGCTGGACTCTTTCCTAAATTGGCTGTATTCTTTTGTATTACAGCCAGTAGCATAGGACAATCGTGGTTGGACCATATCCTCATCAGCACTTAATATTGTCTATTTTTTTAAGCATCAATAGATGTTTAGTTCTTAACATATTTTTTTTTTCTGTTTACATAGAATGATGCCTAAGTTGCTGTTTTGCTTTAGTTAATGATGATTATTTGATGATGGTAGGGTACATAGAAGTTTGGAAATTTATAGCTTTGTCTTTTTTTCTGAATTGCTTAAATTATTAATGAGTGCACATTCTTTATTAAAATTAAGTGAATTTGAAAAAACTTGAAAATTATTTTAATAACTATGTAATACACATTATGAATGTATATTAATCATCTCCCTATTGGGGGATATTTAGATTGTTCCTAGATTTTTTACTAAGTAAAACAGTGTTCATTTCTATATAAATCTGTGCTGCAAAATTAATTTTTATATTATAATCTAAGCTACATAATTACTGTTAGATAAAATGAGTAAATTTATACATTTGATATACATTCCAAAGTTATTTAGCAAAATATTATACCAATTTATATTTCAAACATTTATATTTAAAAGTATCTATCTCCTCAAACCTTTATTTGTTTTAAATATTCTCATTTTTAAAGTCTCCATTAGTTATACATATTGACAATATGAATTTTAGTCAGGTGACCTTTTGTATAAATAATTTCCTCAGATTAAAGTCTACCACTTCAATCTATATGTTCCAATGTAAAATATTATAAATTTATATGAAGTCATATGTCTGAAATGCATTTCAACTTAAAATGTATTTTTAATATATACTATATTTACCTTACTTAGTCATTTGATACTTTAGCATTTAACTCATTAACTTTCAGGGATTTGATACAATCTGAGGTAAACCTCTAATTCTCAAACTTTCTTTAGTTTTCCCTAAAATATCTAACTAGTAATTTTGCTCTTCTCTAGTATACTGTGATATCATCATTAACTTATGCTAAATCCTTTAAGGGTACTCTGAATTGTTTGGGGGCAATTATGATATACATAAGTATATTTGGTATTTATTAAATATTGGTTATCAGATGCTTTGATAAACTCTTTGCATGCATTATTTAATTTAATGTTTACAAAAGTATCAAGAAGCAAACAATAATGTTATCCTTGAATTACAGAGGAAACTAAGGCTTAGGGAGATTTAAATAATTTGCACAAGTAATATATTTAGTAAGTAGTGGAGCCAAGATTCAAACCTAGGGTCTGAACATTTTTTAAATAATACTTTATTTTTAGATCAATTTCACATTTATAGAAAAATTGTAAAGTTAGTAGAAAGAGTTTTCGTATACCCTGAACTTAGTTTCCTCTATTATTAAGAGCTTACATTAGCAACATTTATTATAACTAAAGAGCTAAAGGTGATACTTTATTATTAATTGAAGCCCATACTTTATTCATATATTTTTACTTTTTACCTAATGTCCCTTTCTTATTCCAGGATTCTATCCTTGAACCCACATTACATTTAGGTGCCATCTTACTTAAGTTTCTCTCAGTGTGATGGCTTTTCAGACTTTATTGCTTTTAATGACCTTGACACTCCTGAATATTGTAGAAGACATTCTAATTAGAATTTGTTTGATGTTTTCTCATGATTATGAGACTTGGGGATGAAAATCAAAGAGATATTATTTCATCACATCATGTCAAGTTTATTAGTACATTCTAACAACATGATTTATAACTGTTGATATTGACTATTGACTTTGATCACCTGTTTGAAGAAGAAGAATTTATCTGATTTCTTCACCATCCTCTTCCACTCTCCTCCCCCGACACTTCTCGATACTGTATGCTTTGGGAAGAAGTCGATATCCACAGTCCGTATTTAAGGACTGGCCCATTATGCAACCCTTCATTTAGAATGTAGTGTCTACAAAGTTTATTTGAAATTCTTATGCCTGAGAGATCTGTTCCTTTTTATCCACTTACTTATTCATGCAGTCATTTATTTATTTGCTACTTTTATTTATTTATTTATTTATTTATTTATTTATTTGTTTGTTTATTTATTTATTTATTTTTTCCCTATTGCCCTCCCCACCCCCCCAGCACATGCCCCTATCGGTCCTTCCCCACCCTCCCCACCATTTATGAGTATAGATTGGTGGCTTCTTATTTTATTCTGTTGGTTGCAAGCCATTACTATTATATTTATTTATTGCTCAAATTGTTCTAACTTTGGCTAACAGGAGCTCTTCCAGTTGGGTCCTGTGTCCCTTGGATATACCCCATTGATCTTTGTATGTTGATTGTTACTTATTTATTTTTGACACTTCCTTTTTTAAAAAGAAATATACTTTTGTATTGATTTCAAATAAGAAGGGAGATGGAGAGAAAGTTAGAAACATCAATAATGAGAAATCAATGATCGGCTATCTCTTGCATGTCCCCTACTGGGAATCAAGCCCACACTAGGCATGTGCCCTTGACTGGAATTGAACCTGGGAGCCTTCAGTCCAGTCCACAGGCAAAAGCTCTATCTACTGAGCCAAACCGGCTAGAGCTATTTTTGACACTTTCTTAATCTCTGTACTACAAGATGCTCTAGGCTCATATTGTGTATTTCCCAAGTCCTAGACTCAGTGAAAATGGTATTAGAAACTACGATATGGGTACAACATGTGTTTGCTTCTAATGGGGTGTCATTTCTTTATGTTTTTTTCAAAGAGCAAAAATATACTGTGTTTATATTTATACTAACCTGTATATATATACACATGTCTATTAGTACTTCTATATGTAATTATTTATACCTGTACTAAATGAAATATGCTGTGTTTTTACTGATGTCTTAAACTCTAATTCATTACCACATAAATTATTGTAGCTGCTTTCTCTTCCTTACCTGTAGCTCCCCACTGCAACAGAAAGAGACCAGGCTTCTACCATTTGCTATGCATTTATGTAATTATTCAATTTTATTACACATTATAGCAGTAGAACTGTTAACCTGTGCCCCTGTGGAAAACAACTTTATTAATTATAGTATAACTCTCTTATGTATATTCCTGGTCATGTCCTTTCTTGTCTTAATGTACTAGCTAGCATTTCCAGAACAACATTAAATAGGAGTGATAAGAGGAAACATATTTGCCTTCCCCCCTATGTTAAGGGACAGCATCCAATATCCCACCATGAAGTATTATACTAGCTGTAGGATTTTTGTAAATATTCTTTATCAAGTTGAATAAGTTTCTCTATTTCTAATTTCTCGAGAATTTTTATCATGGATGGGTGTTGCATTTTTGTCAAATGCTTTTTGTTGGAATAAATTGATATAATTGTACAAGTTTTCTTCTTTAGCCTGATGAAGTGCAGGATTATATTATTATGATTTTTTTAGTGGTTAATCAACCTTGCATACCTGAAATAAACCCCACTGGTCATCATGTATAATTATTTTTTTCAGATTGTTGGATTTTTTTTTTGCTAATATTATGTTGAGGACTTTTACCTTAATGTGCATGAGAGATATTTTACCTCTATATTTCCTTTGTTGTACTATCTTATGTGGTTTTGGTATAAGAGTAACACTAGCTTAATAGAATAAATTAGGAAAGATTCACACTGTTTCTATATTCTATAGGAGATTGTAGATAATTGGTATCTTCCTCAAATGTTTACTAGCATGACTGGTGAATACTTATGGGCCTATTACTTCTTTAAATTTATTAATTGTTGATACTATTTATTTAATAGTTATAAACTTATTCAGAATATATATTTCTGTTGGGTGAGTTTTGGTAGTTTGTGTTTTTCAAGTAATTGGTCCATTCATTTAAAATATCAATTTTGAGCATTGAATTTCCCATGATATTTACTTATTTATCTTTTAACTATCAATGGATTAGTAGTGATGACTCTTCTTTCATTTCTAATTTTAGTAATTTGTGTCTTTTTTTAAAAAAAATCCTCATTCTTTTACAGTAAGATATTTTATCCCTATGGCTCCTTTCAAGATCTTCTTGTTATCTTTGGTTTTCTCCAATTTGTTATTTTTTGGAGCTCATTATTTGTAGTATTTATCAGGGTTTGTATTTTATGAATCTATAGTGTTATGTCTGTTGTTAATTTTGGAAAATTCTCAGTCATTATTGAATCAGATATTTTCTCTGTTAGATTCTCTCCTTTATTCCTTCTGTTATTCCAATTACATGTGTGATGCACTATTTGTAATCATATCAGTCTTAAATATTATAGTCATTTTTTATCTTTTAATTTGCATTTCTTTGGGGGAAGTTAAGTTTCCCCAATCAAGCTCACTGATTCTTTATTGGCCCTATTCAGTCTTTTGATGAGCCCATCAAAGTATATTTTTATTTATTTTACAGTGTTTTGATTTGTAATATTTTCTTTTGATTATTTCCTAGAATTAAATCACCCTCTTCACATTATCTTCTTACTTATTCTCTACCTTTTCCATTAGAGCTCTTAACATACTACTAATAATTATCTCAAATCCCGTGGTTAATAATGCCACAAACTGTGTTAATGTGAATTTGGATTTGAGGAAAGTTTTGTTTCTTCAGACTGGTTTTTCTTGCCTCTTAGCATACTTTGTAATTTTTTTTTGAGATCATGACATGATGTATTGAATAACAAACATGGTAAATGTAAAGATAAGTTGGCCTTTTTTAGGGGGGTTGTTAATATGCCTGGGAACTGGCAATATTTAATGTGTGCAGCTGTAGTTGCCAGAGGCTTCATTTTCAGGGTGGCAATTTACACTTGTGACTTTAATTTTGTGGTGGGTCTAAGAAAAGTCAATGGTTATCTGTTTGGTCAGCTCCTTAAAAAACAAACAATATATATATATATATATATATATATATATATATATATATATATATTTCAGAGAGGAAGAAAGAGGGAGAGAGAGATAGAAATATCAATGATGACAGAATCATTGATTAGCTGCCTCCTGCTCTTCCCACACTTGGGATTGAACTCACAAGCTGGGCATGTGTCCCAACCACGAATCGAACCAGGACCTCCTGGATCATAGGTCAACACTCAACCATTGAGCACACCAGCCAGGCTGGTCAGCTCTTTTTTAAGAATAAGGATGGAAGTGATGATTTCTAAGCTTTTTACATTATAGAGTTGAAAGCAGATATCTCTAAATCTATGTTTCTTAGAAACCATCACCTGTGCTTTTAACTACCTTGCTATCTTCCTCTCTATCCCCTTCTATGGACTTTCTGCTCTATTGATTAAATTGGTAAAGTTTTAAAATGTATACCAATACCTAATATCTCCTAGTTATGTCTTCTCTATTAATATATATTTTAAAATATATTAAAAACTTTATTCTTTATGAATGCTTTTAATCATTTTGTCACTCTTACAGAAACATGAGTCATCATTGATTAAGCCTTTCTAATGTCCTTCACAAATTTTATATATTTACTAGAGGCCTGGTGCATGAAATTCATGCACCGGGGGGGGGGAGGTGTGTCCCTCAGCCTAGCTTTTACTCTCTCCAATCTGGGACCCCTCAAGGGATGTCCGATTGCCCATTTAGGCCCAATCATTAACTGCTCCTATGTAGGCCTGGTCACCCTAACTGCCCTTCCCTGCCAGCCTCATCGCCCTTAACTGTCCTCCCCTGCTGGCTTGATCACTCCCAACTGTCCTTCAATGAAAGGCCCAGTTGACCCCAACTGCCCTCTCCTGCCAGCCCGGTCACCCGCAACTGCCCTTCCCTGTAGGCCTGGTCCCTCCAAATACTCTCCCCCAGAGACCTGGTCCCTAACTGTCCTCCTCTGCCAGCCTGGTCACCCTTATCTGCCCTCCCCTGCTGGCTATCTTGTGGTGGCCATCTTGTATCCATATGGGGGCAGCCATCTTTGACTATATGGGGGACGCCATCTTGTGTGTTGGGGTGTTTTGATTTGTAGTATGGTCAATTTGCATATTACTCTTTTTTAGATTATTAGATAGGATATGGTTCTTCGATTCTGTCATGTTGAATTTATTAATTGTACTACATATAAAAATACCCTATTTCTTTTTAAATTTTCAAGTACTTAGGTTGATAAAGCTTGAGAGCAGTGTGTTAAGTTTCCCCATTAAAGTTTTAAAATATTCCAATTTGGAATTTAAATTTGTTACTGTGTTTTAAACTTCCTTGTAGGTTTTATATACAATCAATTAGCTCTCATTTTTAGGTAGCTTATGATTTATTTTTATGTTTTTATTACTTTGTGTTCTTATTTTATCTCTTATCATAATGAGAACATGAAGTGATATTATACAGAATAATTTTTCTCACATTTTATAAGATACATTTTCCATGAATTTTCAAAATAATGCCCTTTTTCTTAGGAAAAATATTCTCTTTGATCTTTTTATAAGAATTTGGCTCATATATTTGTTTATTTAACAAACATGTGCTGAGGTTAAATTATGTCCCGTCTCTAAATTATGTGCTCAAGTTACAGTCTATTGAGACTTTGACTCAGCAGTCATCAGGCAGAGACTATCATAGTAAAGACAAAGAATTAAAAAAAAATTTACAATGTGATAAATACTGTGATTGAGATACACCAAAAATTGTCTATTAAATCTTTATTATTTGATCTATTTAAATGTCCACTCTTTGTGTGGTTTAATGGCAATAAGAACAACACTTATCTCCTGGGATTATTGATAAAAGCAAATGACGGTGCCTGGTTCAGAGCAATTACTTAAACATTGTTAGCTATTATTTTGGTCATTGTCAGCACATTACCAGCCCCATATCTAAAATTCTACCACAGTAATTTTTGGCCTCCATCCCCTTTATTATTTCTTCAAAGTACTATTAATGTGTAAATTCTCATATTTGATTACTAATTTATTAATATTCCTTTCCACAACAATGTAAATTCAAGCAGATAAAAACTCTATTTATTGTCATTTTATTTCTTGTTTTTTGGCCAGGTTCTGAAAAAAATTTATGAATAAATAATTCAACTATTTATTTCTCTAATGACTTTATTTTCTCAATTCATGCTACCTATAAAAAATGTGGACACTACAGAACTATATAAAAATTGACTCTCGATTCAATTTTTGGTCAAGATACATGCCCAGGTTGAGGGGTGAGTGAAGGAGGCAATTGAACAATGTTTTTCTCTCTCATAAATGTTTCTCTCTCTCTCTCTAAAATCAATAAAAATTTTAAAAAGATTACTTGAAAAGAATTAACTCTAATTTTTGAGCATTTGAGGAAAAAATAGTTTGAACATTTGCATGAATTCTCTTCTTGAATTTTTTTATTCATACACCAATTAAGTCATATTGTACTTATAGTGCTGCATCCTGCTTTTTCTTTTTAAATATATTTTACTGATATTTTACAGAGAGGAAGGTAGAGGAATAGAGAGTTAGAAACATCCATGAGAGAGAGACATTGATCAGCCGCCTCCTTCATGCCCCCTATTGGGGATGCGCCCACAACCAAGATACATGCCCTTGACCAGAATCCAACCTGGGACCCTTCAGTCTGCAGGCCAACACTCTATCCACCGAGCCAAACTAGTTTCGGCCATCCTGCTTTTTCTTACTTAACTTTGCAATCTATGTATTTTCTTTATATTTCAAACTTATTTTTCATGGATTTATATTACATATTCATTTACTAAAACCCTAATTATTATATATTAGGTAGAACCTATAAGTATAAGAAGAGTATAATTACAGTAATTCTATCTAATAAAAGAGTAATATGCAAATTGACCATGCCTCCACTACACCCACAAGGCACACCCTCCAGCCACGCCCACCAGCCAATCAGAGGGACTATGCAAATTAATCCAACCAAGATGGCTACGGCTACAGAGGGAGCAGGAGGGAGACTTGAGTTGCCCCTGGTGATGGAGGAAGACAAGCTTTCCACAAACCCTGGCCTGCCTAGGCCTCCGCTTAAGACAACAAAGTTTCAATGGCTATGCAAGCAGAAGGCTTGACTCTGCTGTAGGCTACAAAGTTTCAGTTGTAGAAGATAAATAAATCGCAGATATCAGGGCCTCCACTTGGGTCACTGGGGATTGTGGCTGACCTGCAAACTACCATGGGCCCCTCTCCCAAGACACCCTACATCCCAAGGGAACACCCACCCTGATCCAGGATACCCTTCAGGGCAAACCAGCTGGCCCCCAACCGTGCACCAGGCCTCTATCCTATCTAATAAAAGAGTGATATGCAGATTGACTATCACTCCAACACACAAGATGATTGCCCCTATGTGGTCAAAAGATCCTGACCCCATGTGGACACAAGATGGCAACCACAAGATGGCCAGCAGGGTAGGGCAACCAAGATACATGTTGGCAGAGATCAGGCCTGCAAAGGAGGGTAGTTGGGGATGATCAAGCTTGCAGGGGAGGGCAATTAGGTGTGATCAGGCCAACAGAGGAGGGCAGTTGGGGGCGACCCAGGTTTGCAGGGAAGACAGTTAGGGATGACCAGGCTTTTAAGCTAGGGCAATTAGGGGTGACCAGGCCCATAGGGGAGGGCAGTTAGGGGCAAACAGGCTGGCAGAGGAGCAGTTAGGCATCAATCAGGCTGGCTGAGCAGTGATTAGGGGGTAATCAGGCTGGCAGGCAGAAGTGGTTAGGGACAATCAGGAAGGCAGGCAGGTGAGCAGTTGGAAGCTAGCAGTCCTGGATTGTGAGAGGGATGTCTGACTGCCCATTTAGGCCCGATCCAAAGGGTCCCAGATTGGAGAGGGAGCAGGTTGGGCTGAAGGACATGCCACTGCCCTCCCCTGTGCATGAATTTCATGCACTGGACCTCTAGTCTATTATATAAATACTAATTAAACCCTAGTATATTCTGGGACCACAAGAAAAAACAAGAAAACATTGCCCTTGCCCTCAGTGAGTTTACATTTTAATTAAGAAGACACATAGTTTATAACTAATTTCTTAATCTTTTTGTCATAATTATGATGTTTCACAAAGCAAATGTGTAAGGTTTTAAGAGTTCCTATCAAATCAGGGTGGAGAAAATATAGAAAATGTGAACAAATGACATTCACATTGAGATTGCTTTGTTGATTAGAAATTGGCCAAGTGAAGAGAGGGGATGGAGAAAAGGGAGTGGAAGAAGAATTCTGAACTGAAAAGAAAGCTTTAGTGAAGGCCATGATATGGAAATGAGAAATGGATAAGAAAAAAACAACAACAAATAAACAAACAAAGAAGTAGAACATGGAGAATAAAGGAGACTGAGGATGTTACCTGTGTATCTGTATCAATTTGATGTATTCTACATATATAATTTCCAGAACAGTAGCAGAGAAGTCCTGAGGAATGAATAGTAAAGAATAGAGTATGGATTCACTGAATGTGGGGCTGATACTTTGAACTGTTTTCTAGTAGTGATGATGAGCACTGATCCATCAGTCACCCTGCTCTTTGACCAGTGGTGGAGCCTGTATGTATTAGCCTGCTCCTCATGCTAAGTAGAACCACCACTCGTGGTCATAAAACCAACCCACTTTGTATTAATCCATGGTTGTAGTCTTAGAGATTCCAATCTCTAATCAACTGAATACACCTATCTCAACATCTATATCTATTTATCTATCTATATTTATTTTTATTTAATTTCAAAGAAAGGTGGCAAGTAGGCTTCAAATTTTTTCAAAGCTTTGAGAGGAAAGGAGTGTGAATTGTGTCCTCCAAAAAACTATAGCTCTGCTAGTAAATAAAAAACTTTAATTAAATATTTCTAATGAATATTTATCACTTAGAAATTAAGGTCAGTAGGAAAATATTGAAGGAAAGAATCATTTAACATTTGTATTTGATGTGTAGCCATTAACAAAGTCCTCCAGAAAAACTGACCTAAAAAATATTAATTAAATTCATCTTTCCATCTAGTCCTGTGGGAATTACACACATCAAAGCCATATGAAAAAATAGCAAACTATAATTTTCCCATGAATCTCATACTTAATTAACCATGTAACTCTGAAACTAAGTTACAACATCTAGCATAATACAAGGTGTGGCAAAAGTAAGTTTATGGTTGTGAGTATATGAAAAACAGTTATTCTTGTGTTTTTATTTATTAGTTGTTATGTTTTCAATACAAACAACGGTAAATCTACTTTGTTAATCCTGTATTCCTTTAATTATATAAGTTATTTAGAAGGATTTTCTAAAGAAACCATGAATATATCCTTTGAACATTTATTATAAATCTTGTATATGGAAAGCATTGCACAGGCACTGATAGAAATACAAAGATAAATAAGTTAGTCTTTGCTTTCAAGGAATATACAACCTGTGCCATAAAATGGGTGGCTGTAGAATAATGGTGGCAGCTTTTCATTTAATAGAATCCAAGTTGAGCATAAAATAAGGCAAAATAAAAATACTCCAACATGGCTCAGTGCTTGAGCATTGGTCACAGTTCAATTCCTGGTTGGCACATGCCTGGGCTGTGGACTCAATCCTCAGTGTGGGGCATGCAGGATGCAGCTAATCAATGATTCTTTCTCATCATTGATGTTTCTATCTTTCTCTCTTTCTTCCTTCCTCTCTGAAATCAATACAAATATAAATAAGACTGGGGGTGGAGTGAAAAAAAAAACAACTTATACTTATTTATATAAAGAGCATTTGATTGAAAAGATGACATTTAAACTGCTTTCACTCCAAGGTTCCGGATGTCACTACTATTAACATTGTTTAATTTATCTAATTAGTTCTTCAAGCCTGTTTAGACCATTATTTTTGCCTTAAGGCATAAAGTAGAACTTTAAAAGGGCTATGATGAATGCCTGCAAATGGCTCTGAAAACACTTAAATTTTTTTTATAACCTTCTGACTGAGACACATAAAATGAAGCTTTTAACTGACTTTCTTACTCCATCTTTGTATCTGTACTTATACTGGCAAAAACATTATGTAATATTTATTCTATGAGATGTCATTATCCATTATATAGAACTGGTAAAATTGAAACCAAGATAGAAATATACATGTACTTATAGTGGTAAATGTGCATATGTATATGTCCAATGACACATGTCTTCATACTCTGCACATCTATCACTGGGATACAGGTGTTTTTTTTTATCATGTTGTGAAATTTGTTATAAACTTCCAAACTATATATTATGATTATATCATGACAGATGGTCTATCCACTATGATACATTTAATAATCGGAGGCTTGCTTGTGTAGTAGATTATCTAGTTTACTTTCATTAGAGATAACATTTCATCACTATGGTCTCCCCAAGGACTTAGAACAGATTGAAACTGAAACAAAGTAGCACCTTATACCCCAGAATGAAATAGCCAGGGCTCCAGGGACGCAGCTCAGGCAGCAGAATTCCACTTAATGGCACTCAAAGAAGTTACATCATGGTCTCTCCATTTATTCTTAGTCACTGAACTCAAACAGCAGGGAGGCAGCTTAAGGTCATCTGCCTTTTAGCAAATTGTATAAAGGCCTCTACCAGAAAGTTTGTAGGTAGCAAGGGCAGCAGCAAGCAAGAACTTAATTTGAATTATTGTAGTAAAATAAAATTTACCAAATGAACATTTAATGACATTGGGATAAGGGGGAAAGCAAAGTTTTCATCAGTAACATCTGGGACAGCTGCTGCTTCTCTCAAAATCTCCAGTGAATTGGCTTTTGTAACATGTGACCTTGTGCTATTTATGAAAAAGAAAGTATTTCTCTAAGAGCCAAGATCTAAGACATAGAGTTTGGAGAGAGTATAATGAACCTCTGAAGTTAGATAATGACACCAATTATGACCTTTAAGCCCTGGAATCTGGTGATAGATGAGGTAGATGTTTTCCAAAAAAATTAAACTCAACCTTCCCTTCAATATAAACATTTTGCATTACTTCTAGGAATTTGTCTTTGGATTGCTATTTTTTCACCTCTTCTTTACTATGTGCTAGATGTCTCTGAGGTGGGTCCTGATGACGTATTAAGAAAAAAAATAATGACACCTACTTAATCAGCACCTGCTTTTATTTGCTTGGCACTGTGCAAGAGGCATCTCATTATTCTCTCAGCACCCCATGCGGCAGGCATTGAGCTGACTGGGGCGAGAAAACTGAGACATAGGGATTTAAGCAGTTTGTGGAGCAGGGATGTGGCCTCGGGTTATCTAATTCTAAGGCTCACTGCACTGTACTAATTCAAAACTTGGAAACAATCTGTCACCTTAGGATGTTTTAGTCTTCCTTTCAAAAGGATTAAATGTCTGAACTTTATTTTGGTGGCTGCTCTCCAAGTTAACATAAAAAGCAGCAGGTCATACAAAATACTTCTCTGGGCACAGTGGAAAATAAAGAAGACATATACAAGGGCTTCAAAGTGCTTCCGGACTAATAGAATAAGACATCATTGATGATTACAAGAGATGCATAAAAACAGTTAAGTGGAAAAAAACTGTTTGCTATAAGGCACTTTCTAAGTGGCACACAATTTCCTAAACACTTGTGGACACTGGAGGTAGTTCATGTTATCTGAGGAGGTGATCTTAATTTTAGAGCAATGAAAGAAAGTTTCTTTTCTTTTCTTTTTTAAATATATTTTATTGATTTTTTTACAGAGAGTAAAGGAGAGAGATAGAAAGTCAGAAACATCGATGAGAGAGAGACACCGATCAACCGCCTCCTGCACGCCCCACAGTGGAGATGTGCCCACAAGCAAGGTACATGACCCCGACCGGAATTGAACCTGGGACCTTTCAGTCCGCAAGCCAACGCTCTATCCACTGAGCCAAACCGGTCTCGGCGAAAGAAAGTTTCTAAAGGTGGAATCTGCACTCGTGCCCAGCAGGCACCCCCAGAGTCTGGGATCGCCACACTCTCCTGCTTAAAAGTAATGATCTGACTTGACTTTCTATTCAAAGGGATTGGTTCTAGCTCTCTTTAAAAGTAAAGAATAGTATATGTGGCTGCTCTGAACCTGATTGATGGGAAGAAAAATAGTTCAGCTAGGGAGCCACTCTCTTATTTCCTTAGAACATCAAAGCAGGGTATGACCAAAAATCAGCATATGGTCCCTCTTCCTTTCTCTCTCTCATTTTTTTTAATTGAGGTAGCATTGGTTTACAACATTATATGTTTTAGGTGTGAAACAATTTAATTTGACTTCTGTGTATACTACTTTGTGCTCACTATTCATCACTGTGTAGTTGATACCCTTTACTCATTTTGTCCTCCATCCACCTCTCCATTTTGCATTTTTCTTTTAATGTTACTGCCTGGTGTCCTGGTGTTTAGATGATCATAATTTATCTAGTCCCTATTAAATCACTGGATATTTTGATTGTTTACACAGGATGAACTTGAATTTTCATTGGGCATATCTCCATATATATCTGCAGGATTAATTACCATATTGAAAATGGGTCTATTTGACAAAGAAGGCAAGAGCAAACAATAGAGTCAAGACAGTCTCTTTAATAAATGGTGTTGTAAAAATTGGACAGATATGCAAAAAAAATGAAACTAGGCCACCAACTTACACTATACACAAAAATAAAATCAAAATGGATAAAGGACTTAAATGTAAGACAGGAAACCCTAAAAATATTAGAAGAATCATAGGCAGAAAAATATCAGACATGTTACAGTGATGTCTTTACCAATACATCTCCTATGACAATGGAAACTAAAGAGAAAATAAACAAATGGGACTATATCAAAATAAAAAGTTTCTGTACAGCAAAAGAAACCATCAACAAAACAACAAGAAAACCCACTGCATGGGAGAACATATTTTCCAAGGCTATCTTCAATAAGAGTTTATTCTCCAGAATTTATAGGGAACTCATACAAATTATCAAATGGAAGATAAGCAATTCAATAAAAAAAATGGGCAAAGGACCTAAATAGACACTTTTGAAAGAAGACATACAGAAGGCCAAGAGACATACGAAAACATTTTCAAAGTCACTAATCATCTGAGAGATGCAAATCAAAACAACAATGATGTACTATCTCATACCTGTCAGAATGGCTATTATCAATAAATCAACAAATGACAAGTACTGGCAAGGATGTGAAGAAAAGGGAACTCTCATGCACTGCTGGTGGGAATGCAGAGTGGTACAGTTACTGTGGAAAACAGTATGGCGTTTTCCCTGGAAAATTAAAAATAGAACTCCCATTTGACCCAGTAATCCCACTTCTAGGAATATATCCCTAGAAATCAGAAACACCAGTCAGAAAGGACATATGCACCCCTATGTTCATAGCAGCACAATTTACAATAGCTAAGATTTGGAAACAGCCAAAGTGCCCATCAGCAGATGAGTGAATTAGAAAACTGTGGTACATTTACACAATGGAATACTATGCTGCTATAAAAAAGAAGGAATTTGTATCTTAGCATTATGCTAAGTGAAATAAGCCAGTCTTAGATAAATATCACATGATCTCACTCATTTGTGAAATATAATGAACAACATAAATTGATGAACAAAAATAAATCCAGAGACAGAGAAGCATCAAACTTCAGAGGGAAGGCAGGGGAGGCAGGAAGAAAGGTAAGTGATCAATTAAAGGATTTGTATGCATGCATAAGCATAACCAATGGACACAGACACTAGGGAGGTGAGGGCATGTTCAGGAGGTGGGGGTGGCTTGTGAGAGGTCAATGGGGAAGAAGGAGACATAGGTAATACTATATGTAATACTTTACACAATAAAATTTTTAAAAAAGGAGAGTTTCTTCACAAACTTCGCTATCACTGATTAATCTGCATGAAGATCTAGAAAAAGTGCTCTACCATGAAAATTGATCTTGTAGAAAATGTGAACGCACTGAAAATTACACTGAGAACTGCTGGCCCAATATTGCCCAGTGTAGGTATTTGGTTTATACTCAAAATTGATTGATTTTCCTGTGGGAAACTTACAAAAGCCTGTGGCGAAAAAAATAACAGAGTAATTTCTTTTAACCTCACCTTAGTGTGCTTTTTTATTAGGTTTAGTGAAATAAAAACAACCCAACTTATTGTTTTTAGAATGAAAAGTTCTAATTTTGGGTTGATTGTGAATATGTGACAAGCCTACTTTAAGAGAGCACTTATAATCAGGCTAGAGGCCCAGTGTATGAATTCATTCACCAGTGGGGCCCCTCATCCTGGCCTGTGGGATTGGGCAGAAACTGGTTCTCCAACACCCACAAAAGATTCACAGATTGTGAGATGGCACAGGCCAGGCCAAGGGAACCCATCAGTGCACAATAAGGGATTGGGAGAGACACGGGAGCTTGGCTAACTAGGGAGAAACAGTGGGAGGGCTCTAGGGAGTGTCCAGCCCATCTTGCTCAGTCCAGATGGGCTGGACACCAGCAGCAAACTCATGTATCAATCAGAGCATCTACCCCTGGGTGGTAAGTGCACGTCATAGTGACTTGTCGACTGGTCAATTGTCTGTCCCCTGGTGGTCAGTCATATCAGAGCAAGTGGTTGAGTTGCCTTAGCATATTATTAGCATATTATGCTTGGATTGGTTGAACAGATGACTGGACACTTATCATATTAGGCTCTTTTAAAATATTTTTATTGTTTAAAATATTACATGTATTAGTACATATATATCCTTTTTTCCCCTCATTGACTTTCCCCCAGTTTTTTAATATATTTTATTGATTTCTTACAGAGAGGAAGGGAGAGAGATAGAAAGTCAGAAACATCGATGAGAGAGAGACATCGATCAGCCTCCTCCTGCACGCCCCACAGTGGAGATGTGCCTGCAAGCAAGGTACATGCCCCCAACCGGAATCAAACCTGGGACCTTTCAGTCCACAAGCTGACGCTCCATCCACTGAGCCAAACCAGTCTTGGCTGTACCATCATTTTCTAATCCACTCATCTGCTGATGGGCACTTTGGCTGTTTCCAAATCTTCGCTATGGTGAATTGTGCTGCTATGAACACAGGGGTGCATATAATCTTTCTGATTGGTGATTCTAGTTTCTTGGGATATATACCTAGAAGTGGGATTACTGGGTCAAATGGGAATTCCTTTTTTAGTTTTTTGAGGAAATTCCATACTCTTCTTCACAGTGGCTGCACCAGTCTGCATTCCCACCAGCAGTGCACGAGGGTTACTTTTTCTCCACATCCTTGCCAGCACTTGTCGTTTGTTGATTTGTTGATAATAGCCATTCTGACAGGTGTGAGATGTTACTGCATTATCGTTTTGATTTGCATCTCTCAGATAATTAGTGACTTTGAGCATGTTTTCATTTGTCTCTTGGCCTTGATTCTGTCTTCTTTTGAAAAGATTCTATGTAGGTCTGTTGCTCATTTTTTTTTTGAATCATTTATCTTCCTTTTTTTAAGTTGTGTAACTCGCCTGTAGATGTTGGGGATTAAAACTTTATGAGTGATAACATTGGCAATGTGTTCTCCTTGTTGTTTTGTTGATAGTTTCTTTTGCTGTGAAAAAGCTTTTTATTTTGATGTAGTCCCATTTATTTATTTTTTCTTTAGCTTCTATTGCTCTAGGAGCAGTATCAGTGAAGAAGTTCTTTGACATATGTCTGAGATTTCTCTGCCTGTGGATTTCTCTAGTATTTTTATGGTTTCCCGTCTTACGTTTAAGTCCCTTATCCATTTTGAGTTAATTTTTGTGTATGGTGTAAGTTGGTCATTTAGTTTCTTTCTTTTTTTTTTTTTTTGCATGTATCTGTCCAATTTTCCCAACACCATTTATTGAAGAGACTGTCTTGACTTCATTGTTTGTTCATGCCTCCTTTATCAAATATTAATTGAGCATAGTGGTTTGGGTCAATATATGGATCCTCTCTTCTATCCCACTGATCTATATGTCTGTTCTTGTCCAGTACAAGGTTCTTTTGAGAACAGTGGCTTTGTAATACAGCTTGAAATCTGGTATTGAGATCCCACCTACTTTATTGTTCTTTCTCAGGATTGCTGTAGCTATACAGGATCTTTTATCATTCCAGATGAATTTTTGGAGTTATCTTTCTAGGTCTGTGAAATATGCCATTGGTATTTTAATGGGGAGTGCATTGAATCTATAGATTGCTATGCCTAGTATGGACATTTTAATGATGTTGGTTCTACCAATCCATAAACATAGTATGTTTTCCATTTGTTTATGTCTTCCTCTATTTTTTTTTTACTGTCCTGTAGTTTTCCACATATAGGTTTTTTACATATTTAGTTAGATTTATTCCTAGGTATGTTAATTTTTTTGGTACAATGATAAATTGAATTGCTTTTTTAGTCTCTCTTTCTGTAAGTTCAATACACATTTCTATTGGTGTATAGAAATGCCATAGATTGGCATTAATTTTGTATCCTGTTACATTGGTGAATTAATTTATTAAGTCTAAGAGTTTTTTGATAGAATCTTCCTGTTTTTTGTTTTTTTTTATGTACAATATCATGTCATCTGCAAATAAGGACAGTTTTACTTCTTCTTTTCCAATTTGGATGCCTTTTATTTCTTCCTCTTGTCTAATTGCAATGGCTAATACTTCCAGTACTGTGTCAAACAGGAGTGGTAAGAGTGGGCATCCCTATCTTGTTCCTGTTCTTAGGGGAAATGGTTTTAGTTTTTGCCCTTTGAGTATTATGTTAGTGGTGGGTTTATCATATATGGATTTTAATTATTTTGAGGTATGATCCTTCTATTCCCACCTTGTTGAGAGTTTTTATCAAGAAAGGGTGTTGGATTTTGTCAAATGCTTTTTCTACATCAATTGATATGACTATGTGATTTTTATCTCTCAGTATGTTTATGTGATATATCACGTTTATTGATTTGTGGATATTGTACCTCCTTGCATGACTGGGATAAGTCTTACCTGGTTATGATGTATGATCTTTTTGATATAGTGCCAGATTTGATTAGCTAGAATTTTGTTGAGGTTTTTGGCATCTATATTCATGAGGGACAGTGGCCTGCAATTCTCTTTTATTGTGTTGTCTTTATCTGGTTTTGATAATACAGTGATACTGGCTTCATAGAAGTTAAGAAGTGTTCTTTCCTCTGGAATTTTTTGGAATAGTCTGAGGAGAATAGGTTATAGTTCTTCCTTGAATGTTTAATAAAACTTCCCTGTGAAGTCTTCTGGCCCTGGGCTTTTGTTTGCTGAAAGCTTTTTGATGACTGCTTTAATTTCTTCCATAGTTATTGGTCTATTGAGATGTTTATATTCTTCCTGATTGAGTTTTGGAAGGTTATATTTTTTCTAGGAATATGTCCATTTCCTCCAAGTTATCCAGTTTGTTGAAATAGACTTTTCATAGTATTTTTTAACAATCTTTTGTATTTCTCTGGGTTCTGTTGTTATTTTTTCTCTTTCATTTCTGATTTGTTTATTTGGGTTCTCTCTCTTGCTTCTTGATGAGCTTGGCTAGAGGTCCATCAATCTTGTTTATTATTTCAAAGAACCAGTTCTTGGTTTTGTTGATCTTTTGTATTTTTTTTTCTTTTGGTTAGTCTCAATATTGTTCATCTCTGCTCTGATCTTTATTATTTCCTTCCTTCTGCTTACCTTTTCTTGTTGCTCTCTTTCTAATTCTTTTGAGTTGTAGGGATAGGTATTTTATTACCATTGCATCTTGTTTTTTGCAGTAGGCTTGTAGAGCTATGGAATTCCTTCTCAAGACTGCTTTGGCTGTGTCCCATAGATTTTGGATTGTTGTGTTTTCATTGTCATTTGTTTCCATGATGTTTATTTCTTCTTTGATCTCTCTGGTAACCCAGTCATTGTTTAATATATGCTGTTTAGTCTCCAGGTATCTGATTTTTTTGGATTGTTTTATTGTAGTTGATTTTCAGTTTTATGCCACTGTTATCTGAGAAGATGTTTAATATGATTTCTATCTTCTTGAATTTGAAGAGACTTTGCCTATGACCCTATATATGGTCTATCTTTAAAAATCACCCATGTGCACTTGAGAAGAATGTATATTCTGTGGCTTTGGTGTTAAATGTTCTGAAGATGTCAATTAATTCCATCTGCTGTACTGAGTCAGTTATGATTGATGTTTCTTTGTAGATTTTTTGTTTAGAGGATTTATCCAATGGTTATAGTGGGGTATTAAAGTCTTCTACTATGATTGTATTGCTGTCAATCTCTCGTTGATCTCCTCTAGGAATTTTTTTTTATGTATTTCAGTGCTCCTGTAATGGGTGCATACATATTTACCAGAGTTATTTCTTTTTGTTGGATTGCTCCACTTAATAATATCAAGTTGCCTTCTTTATCTCTCGTTATGTCTTTCACTTTGAGATCTAATTTGTCAGATATAAGTATTGATACCCCAGATTTATTTTCATTTCCATTCACCTGAAAAAAACTTTTTCCATCCCTTTAGCCTCCGTCTATGTGCATCCTTTTTTCTGAGGTGGGTTTCTTGTAGACAGCAGATATATAAGTCTTGTTTTCTTATCCAATCCATTACCTTATGTCTTTTGATTGGGGTATTTAATCCATTTGCATTTAAAGTTATTGATAGGTGCTTATTTGTCACCATTTTTATTTTTACCCCTTTGTTCCTTCTTAGCTTCCTATTTCTTTTTTTTATAGAAGACCCTTTAGCATTTATTGCATTGCTGGTTTGGTGTTAATAAATTCCCTTAGTTCTCTTTGGTCTGTGAAACTACTGATTTCACCTTCAATTTTGATTGATAGCCTTGCTGGATAAATATTCTTGGATTCAGAACCTTCTTTTGCATAACTTTGTATATTTCATTCCATTTCTTTCTGGCATGATGTATTTCTGTTGAGAAATCAATTGCTATTCTGATGGGATTCCTTTGTAGGTAACTTTTTGTCTCTCTCTGGCCACTTTTAACATTCTTACATAGTTGTTGATGTTTGTCAATTTATTTATAATGTGCCTTGGTGTCCAGTTTTTTGGGGTTCATTTTGGTTGGGATTCTGTGAGCTTCTTGAATTTGTGTGGGGTTTTTCTGCCCTATATCAGGAAAGTTTTCTGTCATTATTTCTTCAAATATGTTTTCTGTTCCTTTCTCAGTTTTTTCTCCTTCTGGCACCCTCTTATGCAGATGTTGTTTAGTTTTGTGTTGTCCCAAAGTTCCCTTAGGGTCTCCTGCTTTTTCATTTTTTTTTTCCCTAGAAACTGCTCTCCTTGAGTATTTTTTCCTACCTTCTCTTCTAGCTCACTGATGTGGTCCTCTGCTTCTTCTCATCTACTCTTGAACTTTCTATTGAGTTTTTACACCAGCAATGTCATTTTTCATTTCTTCTTGGTTCTTCATTTCCTCTTGGTTTTTAGTCATATTGTTGAATTAGTCTTCCATCTTTTCAGCCACCTTATAACCATTTCTCTGAATTCTTTCTCTGATAGGTTGCTTGCCTTCATTTCATTTTCTACCTTTTCTGCTGATGCCTGCTTTTCTTTCACATGCAGGTTGTTTCTTTGTCTCCCCATGGTCTCTTTTCTCCTGCTGTCTGGTTATGTAGTTCTCTCTCTTATGTACTTATTTAAAGGCACCAAATACAACACAACCAGGTACAACACACAAAGCACTGAACCAAAATATATTCACAATATTAATAACCCCAAATAAAGGTGACTAGCAGAGAAAGGCAAATTAGAGGATAGGAGAGAAAGAAGAATAGAGAGGAAAAATAAAGGAGTGCCAAAATGAAATTGGGAGGTGGAAAAAAAATAAGATAGAAAAGAAAGAGATTAAGAAAGAAAAGGGAAACAAACTGTATACATGAGGAGAAAATTCCAATAGAATAGCCATTAATCCTAACAAATGCCAAGAATAATACCTGGATATTAATACAAGCTATAAACAACAACTACTATCAAGTGAGGAGAAGGAAAACTGAAGAAAAACAAACAAACAAACAAACAAACAAAAAGAATAAGTAAAAAATCTCACAAACAAGCATAAAATATCTATATAATCAACAATCAAGCAAACAACAACAAAAGGAAAGGGAGAAAAACATTTTTTTTCATAATGAAGACAGAGAAGAGGGAGGTGTGCATGGACTTGAAACAGGGGATTGGAAATTAGATATATAAGTAGGGTAAAATTTTTACAGGGGGTTAAAAGAATGAATAAGGAAAATCTAAAGCAGGAAAAGGGTAAGAGAAACAGGACAACAAATGGGGAAAAGTAAGAAAGAGAGTGATGGCATAAAGGTAAAGTTGAGATAGAGTAAAATGCTGCTTAAGGGAAGATGAAAATAGAATGTAGAATGCTAATCCCAACGTAAAATAAAGAGAAAATAAAATGATACTTTTTAAAAATAAAGGTAAAGTATTAGTAGTAATAATACTGATTGAAAATAAAAATGTAATGATTAAAAAGGTAAAATCAAGTGAGGAAGAAAACAAAATATTGGTTTCTTTTTTAAAAAATCTATTTTATTGATTTTTTACAGAGAGGAAGAGAGAGAGATAGAAAGTCAGAAACATCAATGAGAGAGAGACATCGATCAGCCACCTCCTGCACCCCCCACAATGGAGATGTGCCTGCAAGCAAGGTACATGCCCCCAACCGGAATAGAACCTGGGACCTTTCAGTCCACAAGCCGATGCTCTATCCACTGAGCCAAACCAGTCTCAGCAAAATATTTGTTTCTTAAGTAAAAGATGAAAAAAATAAAAATGTGCAGGAGTGAAGGTCATTCATTTCCTCTACTGTTCTGTTTGGCATGCCTGTTTCTTAGTCAGGACAGTATTGGAATTCCTTGTGTTACATTTCTCCTCTGTGTTGTAAGCAGTCCTGATTTTTAAGCAGGCATTGTGTCTTGATTTCTCATATTCCTTTATTTGTGTTTACACAAGAATCAATTTGTGATTCAACCTCTGGGTGGCAGTGTTTCTGGATTGACCTCTGCGTCAATAGGTCCTCTCTAGCCAGTGCTTAGATCCTGCTTTTTCTATGGTATTAAATACTGTTTTTTTGGGAGTGGATTGCCCCAGAGCTGGTTCTCTGATGGTTATTCCCCACTCTCATCCCCAGGTTCCAGAAGAAAAACTTTTCTCTGCAGTCTCTTAGGTTGTCTCCAGTTGGGTGATCCTATGTATTGGGCATAATAATCAGAAGCAAAGATTTAAAGAGGAAAAAGAAAAAACAAAAACAAACTGTCAAAATAAATGAGCCAGCTCAAGTGTGTGATTTGCGGGGCTGCACGCAAGTCTGTGCAGTCTTTTTTCCCCCTTGGGTCAAAGCAGCCAACTCATTTGTAAAATGTTTAGGCTGTCCTTGTGCATCAGATTAAAATGGTTTGCTTTTTAGAGTCCTCTTCTGTTAGCAGCTCTGAGGACTCCCCTCCACATTCACAGATCACATAAGCCCCAACAGCCATGGATTTTTCTGACTCAGACTTCCCCTGGTCCTCTAACTCCTGCAGTACATGCATTTCTCTCTCCTGCTGGGGCCAGAGACTCACCTTATCCCAGGTGAAATCTGACCTTTCCGTGGTGGAGTGTAGAACTCCTTTGAATCCGCGTGTTTGCGTCAATTGGGGACTGGTGTTCTGGGGTTTGTAGCTGTTTGGTGGGTGCTGTAATTGTAGATTTTCAGGCTTCCAATATCATCCACTTTCCCCTTCAAGATGGCGTGATCTCTGTGTCAGAGCCAGTCACTCGGGGAGGGAACCTAGCAGCAGTGGGATTATGACTGGTTCTGTGGTTAGCAAGAGAAGAGCATGCAATCCTTTTGGTCAGCCTGCTAACCAAGTTGAAGATTGATGAAAATGAAAGAAGAGTTAAAAGAATTGTTTTTAAAGGCCATGCTCTACAGGCACTTATCACATCTATAAGCTGTATTTACCTGCTTTCTTGCTGTACCCACCTGTTCCTAATCTCTCTGCACTGTGCTTATGTCTGCCAACTTTCAGAGAATGGAGATAAGCTTCCAATTTGAAAAAGTTTTAGAGAAAGACTCTTCTCACCAAACAGAAAAGGTCCTTGTAAATGCCAGTCTTGTCCTAGTCTGTGCTATTTCCACAGGCACTAAGGGAACTGGTTGGGGTAAAACAGCAGTAGGCTTCATATGCATCCTTTTGAGGAGTAGCAGGGTGAGCTATTATTCCTATAAAATAAAAGGATGCTTTCTCATTCACTTCAGAACTGGCTGAAAGAAAAAAAAACTTCACAAAGACAGCAGCGTAAATACAAAATCTGCAATTATCTTCTATTCATTCATATCCTGTTTGGTAAAAGAAAAATTGTATGCTGTTGGTCTTAATACCCTTCAAAGCATTGAAAAATCAATCAATTAATCTATCAAACAAATTTGGTACTTCAAAATTTTACAACCAATGCCAAGGATTGCTTATGAATTCAGAACCATTTTTCTAAAATATATTGAATTAACAACATTTTGAATTGATTTGAAGAAATAAAACACAATAAAAATAAATGTGAAAGGAGAAAAAAGCCATGCAAAGTTTGGCCAAATTAAATTTCAAATATGGCCCTGGCCCATGTGGCTCAGTTGTCTGAAGCATCATCTGATGCACCAAAATGTTGATGGCTTGATTGCTGGTCAAGGCACATGCCTGGGTTGAGAGCTTGGGTTTCTGGTAGGGGAGAGTGATACAGGAGGCAGTTAATCAGTGTTTCTAATGTTTCTCTTTCTCTCTCCCTCTCCCTTCCTCTTTCTCTGAAAATCAATAAAAATATTATTAAAAAAATTCTAATGTAGTATCAGGGCTTTTCTTTCAAAAAGAGTTTCAAATAGAGTCAAGTCTGCTAACACCCATGGGTCGCCTTGTACAATGTGGGGGAAGTCTCTGCCACATGCTTCTTGGCTGAGCATTCCTTGTGCAGTCAATCACTACTCTCTAGGTAGTGCCTTGGCCATTCTACCACTAGTTCCTGTATAAAGCCAAGGGCAAATGTTCCAAGAACTTAGCTACTTATGTGAAGGTCACATCTACATCCTGTGTATTTTTATCTATCCAGTAACCTAGACATGCAATTATTTGATTGTATGATGATTGTTTTTGGTGGTCATTTGCATACATATTGTAACCCTCCTATTTATCATTTGCTTTGTATACTTTCTCTTATCAAAGCTTTAGCATCTAAGAATATGTATTCATTGACATTTTTTTGTACTCTTTTATTGCAAAGCCCAACATATATAAAATAGAAGTGCTATATGATGCTAAAATATTGGCTAGCTTTGCAAGAATAAACAGATTCTATTCAGTGTAATTTCAGTGGAAACGTCTTTTAGTTATATTCTAATATTTTTAAAATATATTGATCCATATATGTTACATTTGGAAATTCTCTTTACCAAATATTTGATTATGCCTAACATAATTTTTTAACTCTTTCTGGTAATAGAGTTTATTTTACAATAACATGACATCTACTTATTTAAATAGTCATGTTTTATTTGTGTCATCTGACAAACAATATTAAGATATTTAAAAAATGTTCCTGGGTTCTGTAAGGACAGAACACAAGGACTCTCTATGTTAATGTAAGCAGGAACATTTTGGTTCTGGGAAAATCACTATCAGAAAAAGAAAGAGATGAGAACAGGAACTCATGAGAGAAAGGGGGAGCCCATCATTTTGGTTGAACACTGACTCCAAGAAGATGAGGTTAATGGAAAAATTTCCTAGAGGTCAGAATATGGCATTGGCAATAAATTATAAAGGATGAGTAGCTTTCTTGATTGTTCTACAATATAACAGCATTGTGTGCCTTCAGTAATGTCTGCTGTACAGTTACCTTGAGTCAGTGGTACTCTGGGGACTGAAGGCATCATGGATTTTTTCAGTGATAGCAACAATGTTGAGAGGAAGAACATATTTAAGAGGTCAAGTGTGAAGACTGAGAACAGAAGCAGGATAAAATCCAGGTAATTAAGAAAAATATTGTTTCCTAAAGCACCCTCTGCAGTAGTGGCTAGAATGCTGGGTTTCCCATTCTATGTGGGACATGGGCATTTACATTTAAAAATATTTAAAAGCCTTTAGAGGATCCAAAAACATTTGGTTTATATTATCTCAAAATCTTTAGTAAAATTGTATTTGTGTTAATAGAAAAATGTATCAATGTAGAAAGAGATTATTTGTAACTAAATTAAAACATCAGTGTCTTGATCATACTAATCCAAATATAAGGAAAGTTGGGTCAGGGGTCACTGAATCCTGTAACTATGGAAAAGAAGGTTGAAGTTCAAATGAAAGGGAGAATTTGTTGGTGACACTTCTGGGATCACTTTGTTCCTGTAAATGTCATTATGTATTCATTTTAACTTGAAGATGTGGGAAAATCTAACCTTCCCACTATTATACTCTGTCAAAATTTAAAGCACTAGTTATTTAGGGGTATGAAATGGCTATTTTCTGATTAAATTACAAATATATTAGCAAACTGCAATGGATTGATTTTTGTGGGGCCATCCTACCTGGAACTATCTTATCTAATAAAATAATAATATGCAAATTGACCATACCTCCACTACACCACAAGCCATGCACACCAACCATGCCAACAAGGCACACCCACAAGCCAATCAGAGCAAGTATGCAAATTAACCCAACTAAGATGGGGATGGCCACATAGAGAGCAGGAGGGAGGCTTAGTTTGCCCCTGGCAATGGAGGAAGCCAAGTTTTCCATAAATTCTGGCTGGCCCAGGTCTCTCCTTAAGGCAACAAAGTTCCAAGCAGAAGGCTTGGCTTCACTCCAGGCTACAAAGTTTCAATTATAGAAGATAAATAAATCCCAGATACCAGGGCCTCCACTTGGGTCTCTGGAGGGCGTGATCAGTCTGCAAACCACCACAGGCCCCTTGCCCAGGTCACCCTCTGCTCCAAGGGAACACCCACCCTGATCCAGGACACTTTTCAGGGCAAACCAGCTGGCTCCCACCTGTGCACCAGGCCTCTATCCTATCTAATAAAAGAGTAATATGCAGCCGAGACAGGTTTGGCTCAGTGGATAGAGCATCGGCCTGCAGACTGAAAGGTCCCAGGTTTGATTCCGGTCGGGGGCATGTACCTTGGTTGCGGGAGCATCTCCAGTGTGGGGCGTGCAGGAAACGGCTGATCAATGTCTCTCTCTCATTGATGTTTCTGACTTTCTATCCCTCTTCCTTCCTCTCTGTAAAAAAAATCAATAAAATATATTAAAAAAAAGAGTAATAGGCAGATTGATCATAACTCTAACACACAAAATGACAGCCCCCATGTGGTCAAAAGATTCTTCCCCCATGTGGACACAAGACGGCCACCACAAGATGGTCAGAGTGAAGACTGAAGGCAGCTCAGAGTGAAGGCCTGGGTCCCTGGTGCTGGAGGAAAACCAATGCCAGCAGCTAGGGGAAAGCAGGCCTACAGCATGAATCTCTTTGTGCAACAGGCCTTTAGTTCTTAAATAATGTCTTAGGCCTTATCTGAACTTGAAACTTTGATTTTGATGTTCTTATTTATTTCAATAGTGTGAATATTTTTCTTCCGTTCATATTGAGCTTTATCAAAGTAAAAGAATCACTTTGCTATATTATATACTGTATTTATGTGTGTTTGAAGAAAACCACAGGTGCACATTCCAGTTCAGGCAAATGTATTGCTTGTTATTAATATATTTGATAACTTGGTGAGGCAGTGATATATATTTTTAAAATTGATTTTTTAAGAGAAGAAAGGAGAGAGAGAGAAAAAAACCAACAACACATTGATGTGAGAAAGATCGATTGGTTGTCTCCCATATGCTCCCTGACCAGGGATTATACCCATAATCTAGGTAGGTGCCCTGACTCAAAATCGAATCTGTCACCTTTTGGTGGGAGGGACACTGCTCCAAACAACTGAGCCACCCTGTCAAGGTGAGGGAGGCAGTGATATTATTAATGCCTTTTATAAAACATCATGGAACATCTATAACATGCAATGTTCTAAATTCTCAGTATATAGAGGTGTGCAGAGGTAATTAAGATGCAATCCATGATCTCAGTGACATGCAAATAATTTTTATGATTAAGGGTGAGAATTTTTGAAATAGAGGTATGAATAAAACAATACTAGAGCACAGAAAGAAATCTGGCTCTTTATTTTTTAAAAAGAGAATTGAATTTCAAAATACTGATAATAACTTGCCCAAGTTCCAATAGCTAAGAAAGGTAGAACTAGAATACATATTCTACTTTTCTAACACAAAATCCAGTGCTTTAAAAGCAGCAAGAGCAGCTACAGCTTCAAGATAAGAATTAAATTGTGAAGCAGTGGGAGAGCTAAATTAGAGTACTGGTTACATGTCAGATTTATAAATAAACATCTATTAATTAAACATTCTTCATAATGTCTCACATACCTCACTCTCACCCACATTTGAGAATAATATGTTTTGCTCTAAGCTTGAGCTTTCTTCTTCCACTGCTTATTGAGCACTGAGGACAAGAAATCAGGCTAAATGAAAGTAGTTGTGAATTAGAAATTGAGGTTCTAGAAAGTCTGAAATCATAGACATAAGTAGAAAAGGCCTAGTCTGATGAGAATCTAATTCCATAGTAGAGACTTGGTATAGTTTTATACTCAGTGAGAGAGAAGGTAATATGGGACAGCTTATAGCCTCACTAAACAAAGCCTTTATATGAAAAGCATCTAGGGAACTACAGCCAAGCCTCCCGCTGTTCCCTCCTATTGATGAGACTTTTCAGAGACCTCACCTTAATTTCCTGCCCAGTTGGCAGCCTTTGAGTTTTTCCATAAGTTTTTATGTTAAATAAAGTTGTTTTTTTCCCCTTTAAATGCCAATTTTGTCATGTGATTATGTTTTTGAGCTAAAAAATGCCTGGGAAAGCTTTAATTGTTTCATCTGATATTCACTGGAAATGAGAAGAACAAACAAAAAAGAGGGGCAGGCAGATTTGCTACACTGGCAATGTTTTGTAGTTAATTTGGTTTATTGGATAGGAAGATATGCCAGAAAAAATTATAAGTTTTCACTTTAGCAGTTATGTCTAATGCCTCCTATTTACCCACTACTGTTTTCTTTTCAGAAAACAACATTAATATAGAAATATTTCTGCTTAGGATCTTACGGCTAACTTAGCTCAATAATCCAACCTTAGTTGATCGTGAGATTTCACAAACCTGTCAATTGGTGCCCTGTTTCTTAGGGTCTTAAAGAATTTCAGTTTTTTTAACATTTACAATTCCCGTATTATTAAATGACAATTCATCAGCAGCTAATAATTTAGGAGTTGACACCTATGGGTGAAAGAAACATGGAACAAACAAAAGGAGTTTTCCAGAACAACCCGGATCACTAAAAAGAGAAGTGGGAGGCCTTATTTTTATATAATATATCCATCCATTTGAAAATATATATTCCATCCAGATCTCTCTCCTTCAATCAGCTACTGTTCCATTTTTGAGGCAAGGAAACTGAGGCTGGGATAGGTTCATTGCCATGCTCATGATCACACAGACAGTAAGTGGCAGAGTCTTAATGCATTACTTTCAGTTTCTTGGACATGCTTTACATGGTGGCCTAAACTTTCCTTCTCCATCTCTTTGTCCAACTAACCCTTTCTCACCTTACTGGAAGAACTCAGTACTTCCTGATCTTCCAAGCCTGGATTGATGTCTCTCCCATTTCCATGTCATCTTTCTTCCTCTGAGATTGTACTTACTGACTGCATTATGGCTTTGTTCAATTTTACTGTAAGCCTTATGGGAGTGAAGACGGAGCTATTTCTCTTGCCATGAAATTTCTAAGCATAGCATGAAACAGATGCTGAGTACTGATTTTGTTTTCATTTTTATTTTAGAGAGAGAGAGAAAATGAGAGCGAGAGAGATAGATTTATTATTCCACTCATTTATACATTCATTGGTTGCTTCTTGTATGTGCCCTGACCAGGGATTGAACCCACAACCTTGGTGTATCAGGATGATGCCCCAACCAACTTAACTACCTGGACAGAGCAGTATTAATTTAAAGAATGGAAGAATAATGGGGAAATGAGAAACAGAAATTGTGTTGATTTCTGAATAATTGCCTAAGGCTGGCCCTTCAATATTTTCCATTTTCTAGCATTCCTTGTTCTAGAACAAGGAATTCTCATGTTTTAAACTCATTGCCAGATTCTACAAGTTGTTCACTAGCAGAGAGCAAGTGCAGGCATTTACGTCATTTATTTAAAAAAAACAAATGTTTTGCTTTTTGGTGTTTTATCATGTAAGTTTAGAAGGGACATGGCTTTCTTGTCTATCCTTTCTTCATGGTACCACTTCACAGGATCATAGTGTGTCTGTGTCAGTGTTCAAATGGAGCTTACTAGAGACCATGTAATTAAATCCCTCAGAGGAAACTAGAGTCCCAGAAAGATAAAGCAGTTTTACTAAGATCCTGCTGCTAGCCAGGAGTAATCCACTTCTCTTTTATTTACTCTAGATCTCTCCATAGCTTTGTCTTTTCCGGGCTCAGGCTGATCTGGGAAGATAGCTCCACCAAGTAGTCCTGCTTTACCAACCTGCCTCTAGACATTCAGCGTGCCTCAGCAGTGTGCTTTCGCACCTCAAGGTCAGCCAAAATGCTGACTGCAGGAATAAAAGGCCTTCTCTTTATCCAGTGTTATAACCTTAGAGCAGCCAGCAGAGTGACATGCTAAGAAGCAAAACACTGAACAGAACAACAGCCAATTCTGTCACCCGTCCAAGGATTTGTAGCTCAGCCATGACATCTGGCAAAATTATTTGCAGAGTCCAGCATCACACCCGCTGAAGCCCTGTACTCACATCTGGAGTCTAGACTAAGTGGCTCTCTATTTGAGCTCCAACCTCTTTACACCTCCTGTACCTCTCTCTGGCTCTCTCACTCTACCCCTTTACACTTTGCCAAAATTTTTTTCCCCCATGTCTCTCTCTTCTGATTTTTTTCTCTCAAATCACTTCTTGATTAAGTTTTTTCCAGATACTTCAGACAAATATCTTAGAGAAAAGATTTTCCAGACAGTGAGGATATAATGTCTAAGAGGACAGTTTCCTAACAAGATGCTGGTACAAGGTATGTTACTAACAAGCTGCCTTATCTTAAAACTTCGTTTCACTGGAATGATCTTTCTTATTTTAAAAATAAAAAAGCTGAACCTCATTCTAACTTTTTTTTAAAGTTACAGAGTTCATTCTTCAAACAAAATCTAACTAGGACATCGACATTGACAAAATATTGAAGAAAAGCTTTAGTTAATATGGAAAGGACACAGAATAACTGATCTACTCTCAGGAGTTCCTAATGGATGCTGAAAGCACTAGAGTTTCTGCAGTTGGAAAACCCCTGGCCTGGATGACCTGTATGGTGACTCCCATTTGATAGGTCTGGCAAAAACAATAATGATCATCACATAATCTTTTGCCCTCTTATACTCTTTTGCCTTTTGCAGTTAGCAATGTAATGTGAGTGGTTCTGGCTAACATGGGAGAACCGTGTTGAGACAAACAAAACTTAAGTATGATTCTTCATAATCTTTCCTTCCTCCTATAACAAAAGAGGCTGCCTATTGAACAGGATATAGTTATAACCCTGCTGACCCCTTGTCACCCCAAGTTCTTGAATGACTATGTGGAGCAGAAATTCTTGTGCTGGTATAAGGGACATGGTGTGATTAAAATATAAGCCTTCAGTATGTTAAATCATTGGGATGTTGGTGTTAATTTTATACTGGAATAAAGCTAGTTTATACTGATTAAAGAAGCAGGCAAGGGGAACAAAATTTGGAGAACAAGAACAAACGCTTTCATGTTTGTTCTTATTCAAGTATATGCTGCATACAGCCATTTCTTTTTACTGAGTTATCCCATTAGACAAAAACAACAGTCCCCATACTGGTTTATTTAAGTGGAATTCAGCAAAAAAAGGATCTCCTGAACAACATAAAAAGGAACAATTTGAATATAATTTAATGAGAGAGAGAGAGAGAGAGAGAGAAGTTGATTTGTTGTTCCACTTATTAATGCACTTTGGTTGCTTCTTGTAGGTGCAACCAAACATTAATCTAGAGCTCTTTAAATCCAAATAACAATCTTTAAACAGAACATTTTTTTCAAAATAGAAGCCCATACATTTGTACAGAATCCTATACCTTGAAGGTCAGTTGTTAGGGCTACCTGGGCATCTTTGGATAGGAGGGCATCAGAACAGGCTGGAGCAGAAGCTGCCTTCCCATTATAGTGTGTGACACTCTTCTGAGCCCTTCTCTGTCTCTTCACCCCTTGTTGCTCCTCCTCTGCTGCCACTGGATGGTAGGCACTCCTAGGTGAGGATTATTAATAGCAGATATATTACTCTAGCTCTTTCCTGGAAGCAAAACAGAAGGGGGTATAACTCTGAGTCACATGATCTACACCGAACCTCTGAATTCCTCTGTAGGAATAAGCTCCAGTTACTCAGTGGAGTAATTGATATAATAGCACACTCTTCATTGGCTGATTTTCTTCCTTTGTCTCAACCTTTTTTTCCTATTGTTATTTCTTGGTGTCACACCCAAATAAACAACTTGAACTTGATTCCTTATCTGAAGATTTTGAGGGAATTCAAACTAAGACAATATCCATTGAGCTCAACCACTCTGGCTTCCTTAGTTAGGTTCAGATGATATCTCTCTATGAGATTTCTAAATGTTATATCTCTGGATAAATGGCAATTTCAAGCAAGCAGGTAGGCTTTTTATTGGCCATCACAATAGGATAGAGTGTTTTTAACAAATATTCTGTTACACCTTCCATTGTGAAACCATCAATGTACATCCTGATGTGTTTTGCATCTTGTTGGAAAAAATCTTAAAAGAAGAAAATTCACATGTTTCTATGCTGACTCTAGCATTTCTATTGGTTTACAAGTAGGGGTGTAACGTCACATCTCCAAGGCCTTCAATGTAGGCCAATTTGTTCAAGGTTTTTTGGAGTGTGTTGGACTGTAGAATGGAAAGAACTAATGGCTAGAAAAAAAGAGATCAATGTATTGAGGGGCTTACCATCAAGTAGTTTTTGAATTGGGAGCATATGAGTGTGTGAGATGGGAGAAATGATGTTACTGTCACAGAACATAACATTAGACTTTATGATTTCAGGTGGGGCACAGTAACAGTTTATGACAGTGATCAGCAAACATATGTGGCTCGTGAGCTGCGGTTTGCCATTCTATTGACTAATGAGTTTGCAGATCTCTGGGATAGGGGCTTAATCACAAGAACAACAACAGCCTGTAATAATTATTGGAATCGAGAGGCTAAGTCAGTGGTCAGCAAACTAATTAGTCAACAGAGCGTCAAACCACGGCTCTTGAGCTGCTTGTGGCTCGCAAACTGCAGTTTGCTGACCACTGGTTAATAACAAATTACAAGATGTGGCCACAGAAGGCTGCAGCTAAAATTAAGTTGTGACAATGGAGATAAAAAAAAAAAGTGTGTGGTTTTGAGTAGGGTTATATTTCTAATCTGTGTTAGCAATAAACTTCATGTTTCTAAATGCAGTCCATGCATTTCAGCCTTTAATTCAACTGAAATCTCAGAAAGATTATCATTGTCCATTTTCTTTTTCTGGCAATACACTTCCTTTGGCTTCACAGAGTTTCCTGAGTGCCCCCCCCATCCCCCGCCCCTCCTTATTTTTTCTTTCCATACTCCTTGGAAATACATTGTTCCTTAAGTATAAGTTCCATACTCTCAGTATTTCTCAATCAGCATTTTCCCCTGGGTGGTTACAGCTACTCCCATGATGTTTGCTCTCATTTGTATACTGATCAGTCCAATTCAATGTCTCTGTTCCAAACTTATTTCCTGAGCAATTTCAGTAAATCTCTACTTGGATATCTCAGTGGAACCTCAATCCCAACGTAATCAAAGCAGAATTTTATACAACTCCATTTTCCTTCCCCTATTGAACTCTATAAAACACTGTTTCTATTCTTCTTTTCTGTATCTTAATAAATGAAAATGCTAGGACTCAAGTTCCATGAAGCCAGGGGATTCTTAAATTTTGTCTACTGAGGTGTCTTCAATAGAAACATGCCTAAAAAGGAGTAGTCATTAAAAAATATTGGAATGAATGAATTCTTGACTCCTTCATCCTCTATAAAATCTATTAAACATTCTATTTAGCTCTGGATCTAATTGGTTACTTGATATATTTCTGTCTCATTACAGAGCAAAAAGTTAGAGGACTAAAATAATAGGAAATAAGTTTATCACATCATTACTAGTAGCACAAAATTTGGTTTAAATAAAAAATAAAAAATAATTAAACATATAATCATGGTATGACCATGCAACATAATTCTATCATTAATGATACTACTTGAAAGTAACTGAATATTATGTAGAAAAGAACAATATATAATGTTACATTTTTTTAAAGAGAAGCATGAATTATTTCAAATATAAGATATCTTTATAGATATAGTTATGCATGTATTTTGTGTGTAAACTATTGATTAGGAGTAAATACAACAAAATTTTAATACTATAATTTATAGATGAATGGGTGATTTTTATTTTATTCTTCATATTTTTGGCTTTCCAAGTTTGTCTAAAAATAAAGATGCTTTACTCTTATAAGAAAATACATAATCTAAAATGTTTTTATGTAATATATCAAGTCTAAACATTTTGTTCTCCATAATTTTCTTTTATTATTCAGTGAATTTTACTAAAAATACTTTCTTTTGATTTCTAATATTGGAGGCAAATGTTTATTTTGCTGTAGCAGTATTAATAATTTGTTTTATTTCCTGTGTCTCATTGTTTTTTAAAGCACTAATATATAATAGAGAATGGTATGTTTTTTATTTTATTTTGTATAACTAGTTACAAAATACCTACATCCTAAATTCTTCCTTAAAAATTATAGAGCCAGTCAATAGATCAATGTGTATTTTTATATTAATGAAGGCATGGATGAAGTATAATTATCCTGAATTTTAACAGCCATTTGTGGACTTTAAATCTAGTTGTCCTGCCTTGTTCTTTAGCACTTCACATTTTACAAGCTTCTGACCTAACTTAGTTTACTTCTTTTTCCCTCCAACTTGATAGTTATGCTGGTGAAGTTTTTTTCTTAAGATACTTTAGCAAGTCAATCTATATGTTGCAAAGCAGTAGTGCCTACCACAATTTTTTTCTCCATAGATATTGAAATATGATTCAATGTGCTATTTTAAATGAAGATGATATACACATATGATATGCTATGAAAAAAGATTTTTTCAGAGTGTAAAGAAAAATATGGTAATGGAAAATTTAGTAAGATTGTAAATCTTTCCATCTCTATAAAATTTAAGAGTGTACATGACAACTTTAAATGTAAATCCATGTTAAACATGATTCACTTTGTGCACAGAGGAAAAGAGTTATCTGGATTTCAAATATCTTAGATTTCAGAGAAAAACAGCATCTGGTAACCAAAAGACTATCTTTTGTTTCATCTGGGTTTAATACTGAGAAAGAAGATGGAACAGATTCCTTCTTTACTCTATTCTCTAACACTACAAACTTAGCCATATATCTCAAATAAGCAGAGTTTTACATAAGCCTCTTCATTGTTTCCACCAAGCTCTCCAGTACACATTCAATCACTCTCCTCTCCTGTTTTGGAATAAGCAGTCATGAATTTTGCTGAAAATTTCTTACTGTGCCTTCGAGATTAATTCTCTCTGTTAAGTGAGGACGGATGGAAATAATTAACCTTTCACTTGGTATTAATAGAAAAAAGTAGAATATTGGTAGCGCTAACCTACTTTATAGGCTATTACTTCTATAGTCTCCATCTTGTCTCTGTTCCCACATGTGACCATCTGCTTCACTAAATGCAGCTGCTCATTTGTGTCATTTGCATGACTACAAGTCCAAAGAGCATAATAAGAGATGAAGAAAACATCTCTTATTGCACATGTTGGAAGGGGAGAGCTGAGTTATGTACCCCAGGAGTTCTCATTTGGGTTAATTTTGGAAAATACATAGTATATCACTACTGGGCAATGTGATTGCTAAATCATTGTTCTGACCTTAGAAAAGGAGTGTGGGTACAAAGACTAGTATTTGGGAAAATAAATGTGTTTATGATATTATATGTTTAAATGACATGTGAAATTGAATAAGTATGGATACAATACCTTCTGACTTTACTACATATCTACTCTAATCTTAGGAAATGAAATCTATACAAATGGTACCTGCCATTAAATGTTAGATGCATTATTCTACCTTCCATGGAAGCTTGAGGACTTCTTAAACCCTATCATAAGGAGAAGGATTTAGATGAGGACCCAGATATTTGTGTTTTCACAAGTCCCACAGAAAATTATGTATCTGCTTGAGTCTGAGAACCACCACTGTAATGCTTCGACTATTAACACCAAGTGATATTTCTTCCTACTCTCTTAGATCCAACTGTGCTGGGTTTATTATTGTTTTAACCTCTTTCATTTATTTTGCTTTTCTACATATTCAATACCTCTTCCTGGAAAATTGAAATAACCTGTGACAAACTTTTCTGCCTTTAATACCCACTCCTTCTTGATCTTTTAGTCTTTCTTAAACATTCATCTCATCACAGTCTCTTTCTTCTAACTCTAAAAGTTTCGCCTCAGCCACTTGAATGAAATCTAGTTGTCCTGCCTTGTTCTTTAGCACTCACATTTTACAAGCCTCTGCCCTAACTTAGTTTACTTCTTCTTCCCTCCAACTTGATAGTTGCACTGGTGAAGTTTTTTTTTCTTAATTTCCATACCATTCTTGCACATATTTTTCTTCAGTATTTTTGCATATGCTCATCTTCCATGTCTAAATCTTTCTTCCTTCTACTTCTTTCTTCTGCTTTCAAATACTGATCACCTTTCAAAGTCCACTTTCTCTAGGAAGATGTTCCATAACCTCGACAACGATCTCTTCCTTACTATTCATTCATTTCCTCTGTCAACTACTTATACATAATCTTGTATTAAATATGTATTGTCCTTCTGAATAAAACTTTTGTTTTCTATTTCTTTGTATCTTTTCATCCAGTCACTCATATGGCATAGACTTGTGTTACCTATTTTTCAAAACTTTAGAATAACTCCTAAGTTTTGAAAAATAGATGAAAGACTTCTTTTCAGATTTAGCTAACCTGCTATTCAGATGATGGAAAATTATTTTTTGTTTCTTCATCATAATTCATTGTGGTAAGTTGAAATTATGATAATGCTTTTGGATAAAGGTAGTTGTGTGAGGAGAGCTTCCCTGTAAGAGCAGTGAACAACTCTGAAGATGACTTATCACACCAGGATAAGGAATATAGGTATAGTTTTCAGGCGTGTCAGAGACTTACAAATAGTCCTGAGATACAAATATAATGTTCTTTTCCCCACCCCAAATAATTACAAAGACCAACGAGGAATAAAGGAAGGGGGGAAGGAAGGAGAGAGAGAAAGGAGAGAGAGAGAGAGAGAGAGAGAGAGAGAGAGAGAGAGAGAGAGAGAGAGAGAAAGGAAGAAAGAAAAAGAAAGAAAGGAAAGGATTTCTGCTTGCCTTTGCTGCTGCAGAGGGGAAGTATTTTGGAAAATGGGAAAATAACAAGCATCAACCATGTGCCATATGATAAAAAAATTCCTGATGATAAATTCCAAATAAAACCCTGACTTGTTTTATAATCCTGAATTTATAATACAGATAATACAAGTCAAGCAATTTTATTCTTTGATTCTCAGATTTTTTATCTATCAAATGAAAATCATAATACCTATTCTTTTGGGTTGCTGTAAAAATTCAAGAAGATAATGGTTGTTCCTAGATCAGAGTATGGACAATTAAATCCTTGTCAGCTTGGGGCTAGTTTCAAGACAAGGTGTGAAGAGTGGGACCCTCATCATACCAGGGAGTATGACAGCCTTTGTTTTCATATTATACATTCTACCCTTACTAATGAAGCTTTCAGACCCACAGGAGTTGTGAAGAGAAAAAAAGCTAAATGCTTGAGTACATATGAGAAAAATAGGGTGGCTATACCTACCTGTATTAGAAACAACAGATATTATCCCTGGATACAGAAATGCCAAGGTCCATTTATTTTAGAAGTTATCATGGCATAGTATCTATAGATCTACAGAGTGCCTGCTGTATACCAGGCAGCATGCTAAGTACATTCATTTATGTTATCTATTTTCATCCTGGTCACAGTTTCGTAATGTAGGTAGCCAACCATGGTTATAATTACATCCATGTAGGTAGCCATCACAATTCCCTGAGGAAGGGAGAGGGGAAAAAATCAAAAGAGTATAAGTAGACTTTTCCAATGGCCAAGCATACGTTTTCTTTCAAAGATGAGGGTCTTTCTACCATACCAAAATACCATTCTGAAGTTAGCCTGACCTAATAGAAGAAGTCACACATAAGAGAAGGTGAATTTATTCCAATCGTACAGAATAGTTACTACAAGTAGAAACTGAATTATTAGAACTTCTAAATCCCTAATTTATTTTTAATAAGCTATGCAAAAATAGATAGGCCAAAATATTGGAGAGTGGAAATCAATACATATATAACATCTGTACCTAGAATATGGTCACAAAATTGTCAAACAATGGAATGCCATTGTCTTCTAATCTAGGTTCAAAAATTACTAGCATAGGTTATTTCATCTCACAAAATGCAGGATCTTTTGCTCTTCAGTTACTCTATTAGGTATGTAGTGGTCTGGCTACTTCAGAGGGGGTCTTCACATGGTAGTTAGTCAACTATTAGGGAAGTATGGAATAAGTATGAGATAGATTCTCTAGTCTACCCATTGCTCATAACCACTAACATGGAGTCTCTCTTGCATACTTCACTTGATCCATTGATTCAGCATGCCTCTGGCCTTAGAATATCATCAGATATCCTAAACCAATCTTTTTATTCTATTCTATCCTAAAGTCCTGCAAATGGCTGGATTTTTCAAGGTTCTCATAAAGAACTCTTTCACGCCTTTCCTTCTTCAAAAGAGCAGGTTATTCCTTTGAGAAGAGATTGATGACCCATTTATAAATGCCCAATTACCATAAATACAGAGCATGTCTTTTGTCCAGCTTGGATAAACTAACAAAAAAGTTTCTTGCTATAGTTATGAAACATCAAATACAAGATATATTCTCAAGGCACAAACCTTTGGCAGCATGCCTTACTTAATTAATATTTCAACAGAGCCTATTTTTCATATTAATATGAAAATAGAGAAACCAAAAGGAGGAAAAGGCAAGGAAAAGATGGATAAAGTAGTACAAGAATCTGAAAGGAAAAATTTAGATTTCCCCTAATATATCTCAAATTTTGTTCTGTTCATGCTTAATTTATCTGCAACCTAGTCAAGATAAACACTTGCTACACTACCCTTGAAATTTCAGTGACTTAACATAGTAAATGCAAAATTTCATCACACATCAAGATCCAGTATATATCAGTCTTTGGGAAATGTGGCATGCTATGTTCCACAGTCATTCAGGAGCCCAGCTCCAGCTTGTACCTTTCCATCTTCAAAAATCTCAGGTTTGCTGAGACCGGTTTGGCTCAGTGGATAGAGCGTAGGCTTGCGGACTGAAAGGTCCCAGGTTCAATTCCGGTCGGGGTCATGTACCTTGCTTGCGGGCACATCTCCACTGTGGGGCGTACAGGAGGCAGCTGATAGATGTCTCTGTCTCATCGATGTTTCTGACTTTTTATCTCTCTCCCTTCCTCTCTGTAAAA
Source organism: Lasiurus cinereus (assembly GCA_011751065.1). Classification (NCBI taxonomy): domain Eukaryota; kingdom Metazoa; phylum Chordata; class Mammalia; order Chiroptera; family Vespertilionidae; genus Lasiurus; species Lasiurus cinereus. The sequence continues at coordinate 6,261,539 of JAAGEH010000392.1, forward strand.
AATCAATAAAATATATTAAAAAAAATCTCAGGTTCTTCAGTTATATTATTTGTTTTTGAAAGAAGTGAAATAAAATCAAGTGCAAGTGGAAAATATATCAGGAAATTTCTAGAAATCAAGACTGAAAGTGGCATATATAATTTTCTCCCACATTCCATTGGCCAGAACTCATACACATGATTGTATCTATCTGTGACTTCAGCTATAAATATAGCTTAGTTGTGCAAAGAGAAATAAGAGAGCTTGGAAAAAGTCAGCATTGTCTGTGTAACAATTTGGAGCTAGAGCTGGGAATGGTTTCCCCATCAGTAGTATCTTAGGTTGAATGAGAAGAGAATGCCCAGCCAACCTATGAAAATCTCAGGTTAGATTTCATGTTGAAGAAGTAATTTTGACACTCTTTTGTACTTTGTGCAAATACACAAGGTATACTCTTAATTTATTTCAAAATGTAGATCAAGAGGTTTTTATTACTAGTTCAAGTCTTATAAGGTTGATAGTGTATGAAAACATTAAATAGGTATCCACATTTGTGCAAGCTTTGAAATTTAAGATATTTTCCTGTGAAATTATACTTTGGAAAGTCCATAGATTAGATTTTTACTAGATAATTTAATAACCTTGAATATTATCAAAACAAACGAACAAAAAGTTGTGTATCATTTTCCCCAAAAAGATTTCCTTTACGTTGAAATAGAATTACTGTGTAATTATTATGGCAATTAAAAATTCCTTTCAGCAAAATATATTTTCTTTTACTCAGTCAAAAGTGCATAAAATACCCAATAATTAGTTACAGTTCAACATCATGGCAATAGTTAGGTTTATTGTTATTTTCCCATACTCTTTAGGTTATCATTAAAAAGCACTAAATATATTAACCCTAAATATGTTATTAACACTCTGAAAAATATTATGTTCATAGAGGTGTGTAGGTCAGGGTTTAACCAGAAAAACAAAACATATACTCATGATATCTACACTCATGAAATTGATTATACAATTAATCAAGAAACTAAAAAACCACACAAGAGACATAAGGTTAACCAAGAGATTCCAAGAGCAGGAAGTAACTCTCACTCCCAGGCTGGAGAGACAAAGGGATTGTGTTTTCTGAGCCTAAGGACAAGGCTCACTTGGTGGAAGCTGAAATGAGACCAGAAATGTCCAGAAGAAGCTAGTGATGTAGAGTATTTGAAGCCAATGTCCCCAAACCTGTCCAAGGGAAAGATGAAAGGTAAGAAATACTTGGCTTCTATTTTCTCCTCACTCCTCATAAGGTCCTGCCTTTGTCTGCCATTGGTCAAACACTGATGAAGGCTGTCTAACAGGCAGATGGGAAAATGTTCAAGCACTTTTGTACCAATATTACAGAAGGCAGGGAAGTGATGAAGACTACACATGAGAGCAGGCAGGCACCAAGATCAGCACATGTAATGAATAGACCAATGGAGAGAAGAGTTTATGATTTATGTTCTTCATTCATTTACCTTAATCAACACAAAGTGATGACCTCTCCCCAGGTAGCTTCTTAAGGAAAACGTGCTATTTTCAAAGGATTCCTAATTCATTGAGACATATATTTGAGTAAAGGTAATGTTCAGTTTAAACAATTTGCTGCCACATCTTAGAAGTTTGAGATTTCAGATGATGTGTGACCCTGCTGGGAAAAACCGAAATGAAACAGAATAAAACTAAAAAAGCTGGACAAATGCATTTATATTCAATATGTAGAAGATCTTCTCCAAAACTTTGAGAGATGAATATGGGAAGGAGACTGAGTTCCTAGGGAATCAGTGGAAAATACTTTGAACTTAATGTTAAATGGACAAATAGGACAAGTTGGTAAATAAATCCTGGGGAATTAGTCTCCAGCCAATAGGTAAGAATTACACAAACATCCCACACCTTCTACACAGCTCTAAAAGTATGTAACTTTTCTTTGGAGTTAATTCATAATAATGCAAATAACCTAAAAAAATAAATTTCAGAGAGATAGCTCTTTGAAAACTGATAAAAATGAAACTGAAGTAGCAGAAATAAAGGAGTGGGGTCCAGAAAGAGTCTCAGGGCAGTAATGAGTATAACACATTTTTAACCCAGAAATGCTAAACCTTATTAAAGAAACTAGAGGCTGGTGTATGGATTCGTGAACTGGTGGGGTCCCTCAGCCTGGCCTGCATCTCTTGCAATCGGGGACCCCTTGGGGTATATCAGATTACTGGTTTTGGCCCAATCCCTGCAGGCCAGGCTGAGGGACCCCACTGGCGTACAAATCTGCAATGGGCCAGTTTTGCCCTAATTCCCGCAGGCCAGGCCAATGGGCCTCTAGTATACATATAAGATCTTTGGTTAATCTTTCCCCACCCTCCCTTCTTCCCCTTTCCCTCTGAGATCCATCAGTCTGTTCCATGTTTCCATGGTGCACTGAGTGGTGGTCAGTGTATGTCATAGCTGCTGGTCAAATTGGCAAAATGGTCTAACAGTTGAACAGCCGCTTAGGCTTTTATATACATAGATGTCTAAAAACATGTAAAATGCTTTAACAGTTCATAAAAATATATTTAACCAAATGGCTGTCACGGGAATTCTTTAAGAATGGTATCTACTAGTTATACCAGTTAATAATGTAAATATTTTTCAATAGATGGAGTTACACATATGTTGATATGCATGCTATTTTGTTTTATTAACAATGAGCTTCAAAATTTCATCTGTCAAATTTGCTGAAAGTGTTAACATCATAGATGTTTTTACACTTAAAAATGTTGCATTTTGGGCCAAAGAAAGAGCATTTGCAAGAATTTTTAATTCATTACTTTATTTTGAAGAAAAGCACAGCTGAATACTTCGGTAAGCTTATGGTGAATATGCTCCATCTCAAGATACTTGTGAACACTGGTTTAAATGCTTTAAAAGTGATGATTTTGATGTGAAAGACAAAGAACGTTCAAGTCAACCAAAAAAGGTTGAAGACCAATAATTACAAGCATTATTTAATGAAGATGCATGTAAAACTCAAAAACAACTTGCAGTAAGATTAAATGTTGTCAGCAAACAATTTCCGATTTTTTACAAGCAATGGGAAAGATTTTAGAGGAAGGAAAATGGGTATCATATCAACTGGATGAAAGACAAATGGTAAACCCAAAAGTCATCAGTAAAATGTTGCTTCAATAGCACAAAAGGAAGTCCTTCTTGCATTGAATTGTGACTGGCGATGAAAAGTGGATTTATTTTGAGAATCCCAAACACACAAAACCAAGTCAACCATCAACATTGACTGCAAGCCAAATCGCTTCAGAAAGAAGACAATGTTCTGCATTTGGTGGGATCAGGAAAGTATGGTATATTATGAGCTTCTAAAACCAGGTGAAACTGTTAATACTGATTGTTACCAACAACAAATAATCAATTTGAACCATGCATTGAAAGTGAAATGACCAGAATGTTTCAGAAGACACAGCAAAGAAATTTTGCTTCATGATGACAAACCATCACACACTTTAAAACCAGTTAAAGACATGTTAAAAGATCTTGCCTGGGAAGTATTAACCCGCTCCCTGCATTCACCAGACCTTGCTCCTTCAGATTACCACTTGTTCCAATCACTGGCACATGCACTTTTTAAGCAGCACTTCAAAACAGATGAAGAAGTGGAAAATTGAGTCTCTGAATGGTTTGCCTCAAAACAAAAGGAAGTTCTATTGGGACAGTATCCACAAATTACCTGAAAGTTGGGGGAAATGTGTAGCTAGCAATGGACATTACTTTGAATAAAGCACTTTTGCTGTTTCTCCTGAAAGTATCATGTTTTCTTTGATTACAAAATCCATTATTAACTGATACACCTACTAATGAGTATTTTTGTCTACATAAGGCTGATTTATTGGTGTGCATGCATCTGTGTGTGTATGTGTGTGTGTATGAGTGTGTATGTTTCAGAAAGAAAGAAATATATATATGCCTCATATGCAAATTGTTCCCTCATGAGTTTGACCAGGAAACCAGGAGTTTCATCCTTCCCTATGAAATGTGCTGACCACCAAGGCATGGCATGGGATGAAGGAAGGCCCTGGCGGGCAGCCAGAAAGCCCTCATAGTCCTGATCATTGTTCAGGACTAGAGATCCTACCCATGCATGAATTTCATGCACCAGGCTTCTAGTGGTCTAATGGAAAAAGACGGAGCAATATGGTCTGAACAATATAAAATTAAAATTCTGATTTAGGCATCTGTTAAATTTATGGTCTTGGAACAAGGCATTTCACCACTTCAACCCTCAGCTTTTTCTTTATTATAAAGGTGATATTACTTCTTCTATGGTGTGTAATAAGAATTAGCAACAGCCCTAACTGGTTTGGCTCAGTGGCTGGAGTGTCTGCCTGCGAACTCTAGGGTCCCAGGTTTGATTTCGGCCAAGGACATGTACCTTGGTTGCAGAAACATACCCAGTAGGGAGTGTGAAGGAGACAGTTGATCAATGTTTCTTTCTCATCAATGTTTCTAACTCTTTACCCCCCACCCTTCCTCTCTGTTAAAAGCCAATAAAATATATTTAAAAAAGAATTAGCAACAATGCTTATAATGGACTTGACACATAATTTTCCATAATTCTTGGTTGTAATTATTTTCTTATTATATGAGCATTTGTATATTAGACCTTGACAAGCTGGCTTATTTTAATATCACAATTTTCTTCTCACCAAAAAAGGTATTTACTTTTTTGGAAACCACTTAAAAAATGCAACCATTTGGGGGGAAGTTATTACTTTAAATGGTATATGTGAATATCATGGTTATTTTTTAATATATTTGCCAAAATCTATTGACAGCTACCTAATAGAAAATTTGGGAGGGATGGTTGGGTGAAAGAAGTAGTATTTAGAGAAAGTTTTATTTCATATATTAATTGAAGTGCTTATCAAAAGTAGGCAAGTAAATGTCATGCCCAGTGTGTCAAAATCCAGTAATGTGCATATATAATAAGCAAGCCAGTTGAATCTGTTTATATGGTGTAAAATCCCATTTTACAAATCATTGCTTTAAAGACAATATCAGGAATTATCAAGCAGGCAGGATTGAGGTACAAGGGGGTAGTGGTAATCCTTCACAGAATGTAGCTCCTTTATATAATGCTACTGGATGCAAATTTTGCTAACCTTCCTGGTTCTACACTGGATTGTTTCTAGGTAAACAAGAAGGGAGTCCAAGAAATCTATAAATGCTAGTCCCTAAGGGTGAGGGTCATGTAAAATTGCATGTTTAGAATTCCATTTTTCAAAATAAAATAAAAAGTCACTTTTCGCAAAGCATGATAACTTTAACAGTGGAGGGATGCCTTATTACCATGGAATGGGCAGCCCTCATTTTTGGCAGAAATGAAGGTTAACAAGTTATTCTATCCCTGACTCATACATGAGAATAATTAATTTACCTTTTCTCTTTCCACTTAACCTTTCTTTTTCTGCTTTCTATATTCCTACCTGACTTCCCTCTTCTACTTGTACTCTCCACATCCACAACCCTTTCTCCTTATCTATCAATGACTTGAGTTGCCCTGTGGGTACAATGACCTCTTCTGTACATCCCAGTCTAAATGAAGAACAAATTCAACTCCAGGTTTTATAATAATAAATTATTAACAGTAATACCAGTTAATAATAAAAATCATGATAACTTCCTTTATTCAGACTTGCAACTACTAAGGATATAACAAGGAAATAAAGCATGCTAGAAAAATATAAAACAATTTTTAAAACAAGGGTTATTTTTACTATTATTATGTAATGTTATCCCCATTACACTTTTGAAAAAAATATATAGGTTCATTGTTATAAAAGCACTCTTTAGAGCCAAAATAGTGAAACTTCTATAAATTCATGCCATATTTACAAGTAGTACTCACTTGTAGCTTGCTCAGTGTCTTCTAATATCTATCTTTATGATTGCTTCAGATCTGTGTGACTAATAGAACTGATAGCAGATTTTCAGAATCAAAAGGGACTAGCACCACCAAAACTGGTTTGGCTCAGTGGATAGAGCCTCAGCTTGCTGACTGAAAGGTCCTAGGTTCGATTCCAGTTAAGGGAATGTACCTTGGTTGTGAACACATCTCCAGTGAGAGGTGTATAGAAGGCAGATTATTGATATCTCTCTCTCATTGATGTTTCTAACTCTCTCTATCCCCATCCCTTCTTCTCTGTAAAATATCAATAAAATATATTAAAAAAATAAAAAAGGGACTAGCACCTAAATTCTTATTTAATCTGGAAAGCCTTTTTTCCTTTCAGTCTAGAGGTGTGTGAAGCATAAAACCTGAGCTTTTTCAATCTTAATTGGTATAGTTTAGTAATTTTATATACCAAGATCAGTTTCACAACTGCTTTTCTTTCTTGCCCCAGATCTGGAGAAATTGTAAATTTATGGCTGATTTTTAGTATGTAAGAAGCAAATACAGAAAATCCACACTGAAACATGACATCTATATATATAAAAGCCTACGAGACCACTACAACTGAAAGACCAGAATGACCTATCAGTGTGCTCCCACAGCCAACCTCCCGCAATCCTTCCTCCCAGCCTGGAAGCTGCCCAATAAGCCTCAAACACTGGCCAAACTGAGGGATCCCACCCATGCATGAATTCATGCACCAGGCTTCTAGTATTATAACTATTTGATAATGTTTGTTAAAATGCTTAAACTCAAATATAGCCTCTCATTTTCCTCCTTTACCACAAAACATATGGCTTAAGTTATAATAATAAAACCACCATTTATTGATTATCAGATGCTAAAATGTGTATATGTTGATTTGTTTCTTCCAAAAACCCTATCATGTAATATAATCAATACCTCCATTTAACAGATCAGACAACAGTGACTTAGGGTGCTTAAATAACTTGGCCATGATCACCCAGCTATATACAGCAGAGCTATAATTCAAAGGCACCAAATTATTCCAGAAGTAGAGGTCACAACCACCTTGTGACATTGTCTTGATATTCCCTTCTAAAGTTCTGACTCTTCACTTCAGTGGGGTTCTCTTCCAGACTGGTGGTAAAAAAGATTATGTTTCTGAACCTCACATATATTCTAGTAGTCTTTATAAATCAATTAGTAGCCCTGTGCATGAATCTGTGTGCCAGTAGCTCCTCAATAGCTCGCTGCTGCCCTCCAGTAGCTCTTCACCCACTGCTCCACCCTCTCATAACTCCCTCTGCCCCCCCCACACACATAGCTTGCTGACTTGCTCATTCTGGTAGCTCTCCACCACCCACTTGTAGCCAGTAGCTTGCTCACCATCCTATAGATCTCTGCCTACTGCCCCGCACTCCTGTAACTCCCTATGCCCTCAATGCTCCTCATAGTTTGCTGCCTTGCCCCCTCCTGTAGCTCTCTGCCACCTGCTTGTAGCTCACTGCCCCACCATCTTGCTGATCTGTAATCTGGTCCTTATGTGGTTGGCCATTACAAAAAAGGGCTGTTTGCATATTATATCTTTATTATATAGGATAAATCTTTTTCTCAGATGATCTTTTAAACTTCCTCCTGCCATCTCGTTGATCTACTTGAGTCATATGCCTATTGAGGAGGGTCATAAATCATTCCTAAAAACATCCCAATAGGCGAGAAATTATGAGTGCTAATTGGCTTTGATATAAGTACTGACTAAGACATTGGTATTGACCTTAGAAACATACAGCAGTTTGAGCTGGGGATGGTCAGATTCCCCTGCATGAGATGGTGAAGTAAGAAAGATACCTGTCTGGAAAGAAGTTGGGATTTCAATAACAGACAACAATTTTCATTGCATCTGTTTGTACACTTCTCTTCCAGCCTCATTTGGGTATTTTTTTTTTTACCTTTAGTTAAATTGGACTACCACTGTTCCCAAACATGCTCTTTATAAACCACCTCTGTGCCTTAGTTTGTAGAGACATTAAACATGGGCTTTTGAGTTAGAAATACCTGGTTTCAAATTGTGGCTCAACTTCATATAGAATGAGTAACTTACTCTCCCTGAGACTCAGTTACCTCCATTGTAAAAACTGGAAATTAATCTCATAGAGTTATGATAAGTATCAAACTAAAAGAAGAGCTTATCACAATGCCTGTGGTAAGAAATAATAAATGATCCCTCTTCTCTTGAAATATGTCCTTGCTATTACTGCAGAAACATGTTCTGGCTTTTTCTTCCCACTTTTTCTTACTTGAGGCAAGAGTTGAAAACTAACCAAACTATGGCAAGGGAAAGATACAGCAACAAAAGTTTTTACCTTAAAGTTTGATTTTAGATTTTGGCAACATGGACACCTAAGCATGTCCTGAATACTGGCAATGAACTCTAGACAAGGAAAAGAGCTGCCTCCTTAACTCACCTTATGTTCCCTATAAAAGCAGCTCATGGTCTGAAATGTCTGACAACCCCCCCCCCCCAACCTCCCACCCAGTTATTTCCCATATGCCCACTTTCTTTATTTCCCAGAAAAAAAAATCACTTCTTCAGGGAAGATGTTTCTGATCCTTCAATCCTCTGGGCTAAATTAAGTCCTCAGAGGACCCTGGAGGCTCTATCTGTTTCACTTCTGTAGCCCCAGTGCCTATATGATACTTGGCACATATACAAGGCAATAAAAAAACAACTACAACAGGGACTGAAATGTGACAATTTTCTGAATGCAAAATATGAGACATTTATTTGCTGTTATATGTCTGGAAAGGGGTAAAAAAATTAGCAAATATAAAATATTTCTAAAAAAATAGCATAGGGAACTCTATTGCCTTATGGGAATACTCAAAATCTAAGATGTTTTTTGAAAAGTAAAAAGAAAACTACATTGGGCAAGTGCTGCTTCCAGTGGATAGACACATCCTAATATATAAAACACAGGATCCATAACATCCAAAATGACCAAAGGCTCCTCTGACCGGAAGTCAGTGCTGGGTTCCCATGGTGACCCAGCACTGACTGCTGCCTGTGTGGGTGCCCCATCCCAACCATTACTGCTGAAGTGGCTGTGGATCAGGTCCAAAGAAAGGCCTGGAGAGAGAAGCAGGGTCTGATCTGTAGCCTCCATGGCAGCTGTTGATCAGCACTTACCTCTTTCTTTTGCTTTGAGCCTGGCCAGAAGCCATGCCTCTCTTTCTCTCAGGCCTCCACTAAGGTTTCTGATCAGCCAGCCTCTCTGATCAGGCCTGTTAATAGGCCCAGAGATGCTGACTGGCATAGAAACCAACCAACCAGAACCAAATCTGGGTAAAATGTGAGGAGCTAATGGCTGTCTAGGAGGTGGAGCTTTTGATGCTGACTGGCATAGAAACTGACCAATCAGAACCTAATCTGGGTGAATTGCGAAGGCAGAACCTAAGGTCGGAACTGAGGAGGGGTTTTAAAGGCAACAGCTGTTTAGTGTAAGGTGTAAAAAATTGGTTCAATTTTTAATGACTGATTTGGCAGTATAGTTCATATGGCTGGCCATCAGTCCAGATATAGGAATTATGCATTTTTTGTCTGCCAAAAGCATCTTCTCCTGATGAAAAAGGCTTCATTCACCATTTAAATAATCCTATCCTATATAGTCTATCTATACTACTAAAAGGGTAATATGCTAATTAGACTGTGTTGACTGGCCATCTTCTGGACATCCGATTTCTTTCCAGACAAAGCCATGGTGGTGCGGGCCAAGGCAGAGGCCATTAGGGGTGATCAGGTTGGCAGGGGAGGGCAGTTGGGGCAATCAGGCTGACCAAAGAGGGCAATTGGGGGTGAGATCAGGACAGTAAGGGAGGGCAGTTGGGAGTGAGATCAGGCTGGCAGGATAGTGCCATTGGGGGTGAGATAAGGGTGGCAGAGGAAGGCTGTTGGGAGTAAGATCAGGCTGGCAGGGGAGGACAGTTGGGGGTGAGATAAGGCCAACCGGGAGAGAAGTTGGGGTCAAAATCAGGTTTGCAGGGGATGGAAGTTAGGGGCAATAAGGCAAGCAGGCAGAAGCAGTTAGGGATGATCAGGCAGGCAGGCAGGCAGAGGAGTTAGGGGTAATTAAGCAGACAGGCAGATAAGCAATTAGGAGTCAGTGGTTCCAGATTGCAAGAGGCATGTCCAATTGGAAAGGGTGCAGGGAACCCCCTGTTCATGAATTTTGTGCACTGGGCCACTCGTCTAAATACGGTGACTGATCTAATTAATATTTGATTTTAGACTTTGAAAAAATGGACTGCTAATGTATATTCTGAATACTGGCCATGAACTCTAGACAAAGAAAGGAGTGTTTGAAAAGTAATGCTTGTAAGCCCAGCTATAAGACCTGATGGATTATTTTTACCTGTTCCTAAATTATAGCACTGAATTTGAACACTCAAAGTGATTAAGGCTTCCAAATTCAGCTCACTGCAAAACTGATAAAACCAAATATACCACTGTGTACAGCTCCATTAATTTTAGCATTTTTAATTCTCCATGAAAGGAGAAGAAATATAAACTCTATAGGATGACTCTCATCAAGAGATCTACAAAATGTGATTAGTATAAACTTTCTATTCTGAAAAGTTGAAGCCTAGGTAAAAGGCACTCAGAGAATATTTATGGTGAAAGAGAAATGTTATAGACTTCAATCTTTAAATTTAGATTTTTCTGAGCTTAAATTCTAATTTTCTGTATGGTTTACAGTCACCTATTTAATTATTCTAACATTGGTTTTGAAGCTATTTAGTGATAATATAATAATAATAATAATAATAATAATAATAATATAAAAACCCTGGGTCGAAATGACCAGTAATGACTGGAGGCTGACCAACCAGCAATCAGTGTTGCCCCCGCCCCCAAGCAAGTGATAAGGGACAATCAGGCAGGCAGGCAGAGGGGTTAGGGGTGATCAGGTAGGCAGACTTCCCTTTGCCAAGCTGGCCTCAACCCCAAGCAAGCAGTTAGGGGCAATCAGGCAGGCAGGCAGGCAGGCAGAGTGATTTGGGGTGATCAGGTATGCAGACCAGCAGTTGGGGGAGATCAGGTAGACAGACCAGTGGTTAGGGGTGATCAGGTAGGCAGGCAAGCAGTTAGGTGAGATCAAGTAGGCAGACAGCCCCTCACCAGGAGGGTCCCACCTCCCAGAAAAGAAAGAGGGAGGTCCAGGCCAGCCAAACCATTGCAGGCCACCAGTGGCAGGGGGAAGAGGGCAGTGCTGCACAGATGGCAAGTAGTGGCAGTGGTGGGGGTGGGGCCTGCAGCCCAGGAAGGAAAGTCCTGATAGACCCTGATCTCAGACCAGGTTTAGGGATCTGACCCAAGGGGTCCCAGATTGTGAAAGGGATCCCAGACTGCAGGCCAGGCTGAGGGATACCCACAGGTACACAAATTTTTGTTCACTGGACTTCTAGTAATAATAACAACAACAACTCCATGTTTGACTCAGAAATAATATGCACCAAGAACATGACACATAAATAGTATGCATAGTAAATAAAAATTTTAATTTTATTTGTAACCACCTCTTGTCAATAAGCTAATAAACTGTTTCCTTAAAATGGAACCTACTTTAATATTATGGTTAAAAACACCAACAGTTACAAAAGCCCAAGTTAAGAGCAATATATTTGGCAGGTGTAAAATAAAAAAAAACAGCTCTTGTCTGCTATAAGTTATATTTGTAATAAATCCTGCTGACGGCTTTGGTAAGAAATCTCCCAAAGAAAAATATTTGCAAAACTAAGAGGACTCAAAGGAGAAAAGGACACTATGCCAGCAAAAATGCAACAATGCTTTTTTTCACTTGAACTTTATCCTGCCAATCTCAAAACCACCAGTTTTTTCCACCAACTGCAAAGACAAATAGAGGAAACAAAACTGGTGGATGAGTTCAAAGCCAGATTTCTTTGAGTCAGTGACAGCAGGCTGGTTTCAGGGATAAGGACTGCTCCTTCAAGTGATCTGATTTCCTGAACTTAATTTCACAGTCTATCAGTTCCCTGAGAGACATCATTTTCTTCTGCCTGGTCAAGTCAAAAACATGATTCACAGATATAAAGAGAAGGAATAATGTATTCTCTCAAGGGAATATTAACCCCTAGGAACATGTTTTTCTTTAAAAAAAAACACACATATTTTATTGATTTTTTTACAGAGAGGAAGAGAGGGATAGAGGGTTAGAAACATCGATGAGAGAGAAACATCGATCAGCTGCCTCCTGCACACCTCCTACTGGGGATGTGCCGGCAACCAAGGTACATGCCCTTGACCGGAATCGAACCTGGGACCTTTCAGTCTGCAGGCTGACGCTCTATCCATTGAGCCAAACCGGTCTTGGCGAGCCAACTTCTTATAGCTCCTTGCACCTTTGGTGTTTTCTAAGACTTGGTTAAATCATGCAAGGCCTTTAATAGCTTTATCTTCTGCATGAGGAAAAAGAGATCCAATTATGTTAAAGATGCAATTTTACCAGTGGGTAAATTATAATATCATTAGTGTTATTTTTAGGTATATTAGCATGCCTTTAGAAAACAGGTCCCCTTAGCTAATACAAACTGTACAAAAACAATTAAACAATTAAAAAATTGAACCATAGTGAAGACATCAAGGCTAATATGAGTAAGAAAGGTAATATAGATTTGACGTTAATACAATAGCTGCTGACCATGTAGTCCTATGTTTATGTTGTTTTTATCTGTGATTCAGAATTAATTTCTAGTGGGTAACCAGTTAACTAAAACGCTATGGGCCAGCAGAGATTTTACTTTTCAAAGACCACAAATCAGCCCCTAGAAGTCCCTTCTTGGTCTCCACCCTAATGATTGGTGACCCAGTCTGTTTTGTTGGGTTATTGCATTTGACAGCCTGTATGTAGCACATCTTGGTGAGACTTCAGCAGAGGAAAAAAAGTATCCTGTAAATAATGAAAGCTAAATGTCTTTCTCTATTATGCTCTTTATCCTTCATGTGGTCACCATAGATGTGTGTGTGTGCCAGTAAAGCATCAAAGCTTCTTGAGGCAAAGTCAAATAGAAAGAAAATCACCTCAGAAATAATGTAAATGGCAACTTCTATTGCAGATATGACTACTTATACCTACAGAGAGATTTTTAAGGTCAGGAGTATCTGAAACTTTTCTTTCCCTCTGATTCCCATCCAGGGATCTTCTATATCAGGAAGGGCAAATGGATTTTAAATTGATTTACAATTTAGATCAATTGTTGATTGGTAGTAAATACATAAGGCTTTATGTTGAGAACAACTCTACTCATATCTAGGCCTTATGGGAAAAGTTAATGTGATCAATAAGGTACTGGCTAAAACTAAGAGAGTGGGAAGAAGAGTGGTGCAATGGTATTGAGCATGTCTTATTTCAAGTGCTTTCTGATGTGTCATTTCTGATTATACCCCAGAGTTGTAGGAAATGAACTCTTGTCCAGATATCCCTCTCTTAAGATGCTTCCAGGAAGGCAAATCAGGAGTCAAGTATTTTTTCCTCTCTATACAACAGGGAAAGACTGATTGATGGTCCTTTCTCATCCTGTGATAGAATCTATATGCCTTTATTATTGTCAAAAATCAAAATGCACAATGGTGTATTTTATATATTAAAAAATCCCTAATTCAAATAGAACTAATTTGGAATGCAGATAAAGAATGAGAAAAGCAATCCCAAAGGCCCATATATCCATGGCTCTATATTTTCTTTCATTACCTTGCAGATCCTTCCCTTATATTAATTTGCCCTTGAGCCAGAAATATGCAGTTCTGACAATCTTCTGCTTCCAGTATGTAAGTGACTTTCAATATTAGACTCTTTCTATTATGGATGCTAGAATGATTGCAGGTTTAATGTAAGTCATGTTTGCCTTTTAAGATTCTGAAGGTATTACTCATGCCTTTCGGAATATAAAAAGTATTGTGGACACTGACATGATTAAAAGGGTAAACACAGATGTGTGTTGCCAGTGAAATTTTGAGCATGCATAGTGTGAGAACATAATCAGTGGAATTCCAAGAACTTGAAATGCTGTGGGAAACTGGCTTCCAAGGGGTTATACAACATCTGACATGCAACTATCCTACCATTAATCATTTCATTAAGAACCAGAGTATTTATAAGGCTAGTTGGTTGTTGACAAGTATTTATGGGTGAACATTTACACTACAGTGAAATTGTAACTGTAGATTGAATATTTTAATTGATGATGATAATAGAATTATGACAGTTATTTTATAATTTTAATGTATAAATATGTAGCACACTGCTCTATTACTGGAATCATCTGTAATGTTGTTGTAAAAAAAATCAAACTTGCTCAGAGAGTTAAGGCATCCCCAGATTGGTATGTGAGTTTCTTTCACTGATGTATGTACATATTAATTATTGGAATAGAAATCTGTTTGGTAGGATGTAAACAGGTGTCTCTGAAGAGATATCACAGTGGGAATTGTTCATGGAATTTCCGTACTTGGTTTCAACCCAATAGTACATATTTCATAACATTTCAGCTAAATTAGCACATCCATTTTTGTGTTATATGGGGGTGGGGAAAAATAACCTTTTCTAGCTCTTGAAATTTAATCATACTTTTTTTTTCCCTTTTTTTTTTTAGCTTGTAGGGTTCTTTTTTAATGAAAAAAAAAAAAAGCAGAGATGAACTTCCACCTTGGCTGAATTAAAAAACTCATTCAAGCATGAAGAAAATCAATGTCAAGTCAAGAGAAAAAGGAAATGAGGAGACTCAATTTTGAGTTTTTGAAATATAACTCCTGTGCACAATGAGTCCCATCATTTCTAGTAGCTTGTGATCCCTACGGGGACATGGGCTTATGAATCAGGAAGCTTAGTACAGCATGGTCGACAGAAAACTCTCCAGGGGACAGCCTCTTATGGCTGCTGGGCTTTGAGGGAGTCTCATAGCCATCATTGATACCTCTACACTGGGTACTTGGGAGATGGAAGCTTGACACTAACGTCTGTGCCTCACATTCTTTCCAGTGCAATTATCAAGGGAAGTTGAAGATTGTACCTGAGATTGCTAGATGACTGGCAAATCCGTTTTTTATTTTTCTTGGACACACCATTGGACTACATTTCCCAGCCTCTCTTGCAGTTAAATGTGCCCATGAGAATGAGTTACAGCTAAAGGGATATGCTACTTTTAGATCTGATCTATTAAAAAAGAAATCCTTCCTTCCTCTTCCCCTTTCAGCTTGATGCTGAAACAGCATCCTTAGAAGCTATTTGTTGAAAAAGTTGAAGTCCCAGGATAAAAGGAGCCTAGGCCAGGAATTAGTACTTGGAGAAAAGTCACTTGACAAGGAATATAAATTAGATTGTTATATGAATAAGAAGTACACTTTTATTGTGTTAAACCACTGAGATTTTGCAATTTGTTAGTTTTAGCTGCTAGTATCACTTTAAATAACATAGACCATTCTCTTTATAATCTTCAGAATTTCCTCCAAAGTTCCTCAAAATAAACATGCAACTGAAGTAAAATGATGTACATGCTAGGTAAAGACAACTTTCAGATAAGTATCCTTAACTCACAACTCTCTCCTATACAGAAATTATGGACTAGCCTCCAATCCCCCTACTTCTCACATGCTTCCACTAAGGGTACACAGTGAAGAAAATATCAAACATAAAGGCAACATATAGATGGGTTACCTTGTGAGTAAGGCCTCCAATTCAGTTCTGCTTTTATTTTTCTATAAAACAAACAAAACACCTCAACAATGAGTACTCCTTAGGACAGTTTAGCCAATTTAAGGATAAGAAATTCAAGATGCTTTGTCTAAGGCAACAGGTTACATATTAAAATTAAAATCCCTGGATATTTTATTTGCTTGCTTGCTTCTTTTCCTTTTTTGCATGGAGTATTGAAGCAATGGAAAATTGTTCATATAAGGCTAATCATGTGGTTGAAACATGAAAGTCACAAAAATAACAGAAGCAACGATTTATGCTCCAAACCTTTTTTCCCTGTTTATTGAATTTTTGAGGTGATACTTGTTGGTAATGTTATGCTCTAAACTTAAAGGGTAAACCCACAAGACTGGCAGATTCAAAAATCAAAATTACTGTCAGTCATCTGGAAGTTTCCAATATTCAGATGTTTGGCAGTAAGTAACAAAATTTTTGGATGAATTATTGATTTTTTTTAACTTTTCAAAAATTTCTTTTGGTACATAACAGACATTAATTGAGATGTATTTTATATGCATTATGATTGTATATGATGTAGTAGCTACCACTGTATAAAAACCTTCAGAAGTAGTTTTAATAGGAGGGTTATTAAAACTATACTTACATTTTTATTTATTTGAGAGGTTCTTCACATACACTTATAAAATATTTCTCTAGAGATATGACAATGGAATAATTTTGCTGAAAGTTTTCTATTAATGTTTTAGTGTTTCCTGGTATATTCTGAACAAGCAAATGGGAATATGAAAATTGGTATTAATGGGTGATATTACCACTAAACAGCTGAGTTTTTGAGGTTAATCTTATAGCTCATAGTGAGCATGCATTACTGAAGGGCAGGGACACAGAGTACTGACTGCAGTGGAATAGAATGGAGAAGAATCATAATTGTAAATTTACATTTACAGAATCTGCCATTTAGGTGAGAGTTTCATTTATCTCAAGAATACAGCATCTAGATGTTTTTTTTATCATCTTCAGCAGATATTTTAGTTCATAATTTTCCTCTGGCCCTGGTTGTAAGATATTTATGCTTGACTGTATTCATTGTTTTTTTGTGAACTTATAAAAATTGCTTTTTTATTAGCCTATAAAAGCCATGTTTAGAGACAGCCTAAAATAAAAATTAATGCAACTTATCACCCTACAGCATGGAACAAGTGCTTGCTTCAATCTTTTATTTAAGCACCGCAGATGCATTGAAATCCAATAAAAAATGTTCCCTGGCCCATCAACCATACCCAGGGAGCAAGAAACTGAAATCTGTCAATTGCCCACAACCAAATATGAAATCTTTTGGGAGCTGCATTGTTAAAACTCTAAGAACTGGTATGTTATGACAGGAGGCATAATGCCTGGGCTTTGAGAAGAAGCATATATTTATCATTTAATACACACTCTTCCTCCTCCATTACCTTGACTTTTTTCTTTTTTTAACTAATCCTGTTTATTATGATATGCCTCACTATGGCTTTGAAATTCATCTTATTGAACAAAAAAGAGGAGGCTACATTCTCTCTGGTCCTTAAATAATTGCAAGCACAGAGACACAAGGTTTCCTAAGGTTAAGCCATGCTCAATAGCTATGTCTCATGCCCATGAGGGTATTCAAAGTGTAATAGGACATAAATCAAATGGGCCAGTTTTACAAAATCATTGCAACAACCATAATTATTAGTACTAGCATTAGGATATTATAAAAATAAAAACAGAGCTCATAGCCCTGCAGATGTGATTGTTTACCAGGAGACAGTTCAGGCCTCCCTATTCACTTCTGAATGGTGTCCAGCAATGCAATGCAGCTTGTCGGCACCTGCAATATGAGCCAGATGACTGGCACACAGAACACTGAAGGGTGAGAGGGAGAGAGCAAACTACAATCTGTTTTCCTCAGCCCTTCCTATTATACTTATCATGAGATAAGCCATCAGCTCCCTTCATCATCCCCACCTCTCTTGCTCTCCTGCTCCTGAGCTAGGTCAGGCATGTTAAAGTGAACATTGTGCCCTTGTTTTCATCCAAAGCAGCCCTTGGTGGGGCTGGGGAAGACAGAAGAAACTGATGGAAACATACCACCCCCACACTTTTTCCTTCAGGTGTACTACCCCCACACCTTTCCCTACAGGTACTTTTCAGACATATTCCCAAGGGCATATCATCTTTAAATGAGTATTTTCATTCCTGGACTCCATTCTTTTTCAGCTGGCTCTCCAATCCCATATTTGAACTGTGAAAATCAAAAGCTGTGTCTGATTAATTTTTAGGAAAAGTATGCTGGCCCTCCCAAAAGTGATAAGAAGCCAGTGAAAATGATCTAGGCATTAAAGCAACCACAGTGGAAGAATTCTATCTAAATAGATACCATCTGTACCCCTAGACTGAGCATGTCATGTCCAGCTTCCAACTCCATCATCTCTGAGCTATTGCTCTGTGGCTCAACTCCTACATATATGCCTGGGATTCCCAGGATGCAGACTGATTGGTTGTGCAATGAAAACTTTATGAGAAACTCTTTTTCCCATCTCTTCCTACGGTCCTAAAATCAGCAAGCCAAAAAGCTTTTTTATCCTAATATAGAAAAGAACCAGGCAGCAGATGCTTCTTCAGAGAAGCCTGAGTGCTGGATTGGAGTGGGGGAATGGCATAGCCCTCCCTCTGGCAGGAGCCAGGGCTGAATCATCATGGGAGTGTTTGTGGTAAAATCATTTTTCTTTTAGATAGTGAAACTATTATCACTGGGCTATGGACAGCTAGTCTGGAGTGATTTTGGTGAGGTCTATTCTTTTTCACTACATAGAGAGTGTGTCTTGGCTCCAAGGGAACAAAACATCTAAGAATATTGCTGAGGGAAGAGAGCAGAGAGGAGACCCTGGAAAAAAGTTGGCGGGAATCAATAAGTTAGGCAAGCCAGCAAAGTAATGAAGGGTATTTGTTTTCTTTTTGAACTACGGGTGGAGATTGGGTCATATCTCCACAGCCAGATAGAAACAAAAGGTCATTCCAAAGAATTATTTTTTTTTCAGAGGCCTCCATGAAGCAAGCTACAAATTCTATTTCACCAAACCAAAGGCCACCACAGGGACTCAGATAAGTGCTCAACCTTGATGAGTGAAAGAATAATTTTATCTACATTACTCCATTACCCAGAGGCTTATTCAGAACAGGAGGGGGAAGGAGGAATGAGTTTGTAGGGAAACTTTAGTACTGAATTTTTATTTTTATTTTTAATGCTTAAGTCTTCACCTATATCTGCCAATTGCAATAGATGTCTTAGTTGACTCTTGCTACTAGTCTCTCCTCCCATATAATCAATTTCCCTAATTGGCCTTTGATCTTTCTAAAAGATTAAAATTGTCACCAGTAACTTCTTCCTTTGACTAACTCCCCAAAACTATCAGGAAAATTTCATCTTCTTCAGCCTGAACACCTATCTCTAAAGTATGGATGGATATTCCCTGACTCCTCCAGTCCTACCTTCCTCTTATCCAAAATGACTTTCTTCTCATTATTCCTGGAAGATACCACCTTCATTTCTATGTATTCCATACCTTGATTATTGTGTTCCCATCAAAAGTATGTACTACTTTCTACCCACTTCTTTATTCTGGTGTCTCTTCTCTAAGCCCCTTTCAAGATCATCTTCAATGCTCCTCCAGTTGTAGCTCATGTATCTCCATATTCTTATAAAAAGCCAATGTTCATACTTTTGTAATTTTAGCACTTCAAATTTGAGTTTTTACATTATTGCATATTTGTACAGATGTCTTCCCCATGGAGAGTGAAAACTCCTCTGTGACATGGACTAGGTCATAGACATATTTACGTTCCACATGATGTCTCAGTTTATACAAATATTCAAAATATTTCCCCCAAATCATTTCAGCATATGGCCTTCAAACCTCATTACCAGCCTTTTGGAATGGGAAAAAATAACTCCAAATGAGGCAAACTATCAGAAGCTCTGTTAGAAACATTTATGCCTCTATATATCTTGTCCTTATTTAGGCAAGAGATCATAGAAACCTTTGGACTAGCCAGGATACTAGATAATATCAAACCAAATACTCTCATTTGAAACGTAAGTACTAATGTTTAAAGAGGGAGCTGAGAAATCACATTTTCAAACTCACTGTCAAAAGCGTGCTACCTCAGCAGTTTCTTCCCTATTAGTTAATTGCCTCTCATCCTAGCCTTCCTATGACTTCTGAGCCAATAAATATTGTTAATTTGATTTCAGAAGAAAACTAAAGAAACTAAAGCAGTAGGGAGAAAAATTAAAATTTAGGGATTGCCTGAACAAGACAACCAGTTTCATTTTTAGGGCTTCAGGAGTCCAGTACATGTTTATCAATTATGATTGTGTTTGTTGTCACTTTGATTCTGTTTGAGCTTTTCTTTTTTGACCTTTTAGGAGTTGACTTGGATCTAATTAGCCACTTTGCTTATCACTAATTATGCTCCATTGTAAAAAATGGGCCTCATCCTGTCCTCCATGTTGCTGAGTAACTTTTTCATTGTTCTGCACTCAGTTTGAGATAGAACAAAAGTCACAGTGGTAGGCCTAATGAAGATATTACCCAAAGGGAGTTCCTATGAAAATGTTGATGAAATATTCAAAAGTAGACAAATGCTTGCAATGAAAAATGAAGAGTAGATGTACCAGATGTATCATGTTCTTCAGAAATATTTTAAGGTCACTACTTTTATGTTTTGGAATGCCAAGAGACATTTCTAGAAGGAACACGATTAAATGAATTTGATTCTAATGAAATAATTCTAAAGCAAGTTTCAGAAGTATCAGAATACAGCTCTTTATCAAAACCTGGGTCATTAATTTTGAGTCACAGTTTCTCCACAAGAATCATATCTGTTCTGAACAATTTATATATTTGCTTTATTGCTGGAAGTACATATAAAAGTATGTTAATTTTTTTTTTATATTCCTGGCCAGCATTTCTCAATTGTTAGACAATGCCATCTTAATCCAATATCTAGAAGGGTTCAGGAATCTGGAAAAGGCATTGTGTTTAAATTAATAAAGTGTCCAGAGATGAAACTTAATTTTGGAAGGCATTTTGGGGGAGCCAGAGAAGATTTAGCTAAAGGAACCAAGTTCTCTGTCTCTCTGGACCCCTTGCTTTTTATTAATACAAATTGTCCTAAAGCAAGGTAGATATACATATCAAAGGCCATGGTTTAGTATACAGAATACATTGTCAGATTGAGGGAACTTCCCCCTCCTCTCCCCTGTTAATGTGTTTTGCCAGGAGGAGGCAATAACATGTAGCTTTAAATGCCCTCAGCTGTCTGACAGCAAGCAATCATTTATGCATCTTTTCACGCTTTGGGAAATGCCCTTAACCATTCCAGATGATTCAGCCCTGCTGACATGCTGGAATTCGTTTCCAGCAGTTAGAGCATTTCCCTGTGGATCAAAGGTTTCAGGTTCTATTCCTTGTCAAGGGCACATACCTCAGTTGCAGGTTCGATCCCCAGCCCTTGTCAGGGTGCATGCTGGAGGCAACCAATTGATGTGTCTCTCTTACATTAATGTTTCTCTCTCACACTCTCCCCTTCCCTTTCATTTTCTCTCTAAACCAATAAAGAAAAATATCTCCAAATGAGGATTTACCAAAAATGTTTTTGTTGTTGTTTACATGTTGAATTTATTTTATTTGTGAATTCAAAGAAGGATTGTCTTCTGAAGTTTATTCTATTGGTTGTGTTAAACAGATTTTCCACGTGCATTAGCCAGGAAGAAAATAATAAAATTTATATTATTTAAATGTAGAGCTTACCAACCAAGCTGAAAGGCAAGTGTAATCAACCATTGAATGCACAACATTTTTTTTTATGCCCAGTGTTGTCATCTCCCCATGTCTCTCCACTCCCTCCATTCCATCATCTCATTCTGATCACTGTCAAAAATGGTACCACTTTTTTACTTGCTCTTATGCCCTAACCAGATAGTTTCACAAATGACAGGAACTACTCAGGAAGAATACAGCCCCTCACAACAAACAAACCTTATATGAACCTGACAGTCCCTATTGGAAGTGGATGCACAATAAATGTAGAGCAGCAGACAAATAAGTAGCAGTTTGGCTTAATTACACTGAAGAACTTTTGCAAGGTGTAGCTACTATGCCCAATTATTGTACCTTCATTGTAACCAGAAAGAATCTGAATTAATCCACTATACTTTCAATTTTGTTTAGAATGCCCACACATGGTGTCAAGGTAAGAGAAATTCTCAGAACTGAGCAAAAAACCCTCACTTTTCATAAGCACTTTTAGGGTCACTACAAGGTAAATATAATAAGTATTTCCACAGAGCAACATTTATTTTATTCATATGTACAAAGTTAATTATATTAATACAATAGTTACTTATAATCTAAGTATAATCTAACAGTTACTTATAATCTCAATTTCCACTTTCACTTAAAATAGTTTATAGTAGACCAAAGATATAGTATATCTTTCAGTGATAAGATACGGAAAAGTGGATTAAATGAAACTAATAATCATAAAATTTAAATTTACAAATAACATATTCCATTTGTAACAGTTCAAAAATTATCAAATACATAGTAAAGATATGTAAGACCTCTGTACTGAAAATTAAAAACATTATTTAGAGAAGTTAAAGAACATCTAAATAAATAAGGCATATTCCATGTTCAATGTTGGAGATTCAATGTTTGTAAGGTTTCAGATTTCCCCAAATTATCTATATAGTTACCAAAATTTCTATGAAATCCCCATAAGGTTTTATTGTTGTATAGTTGCAGTAAGGGGGAGAAGAGTTTGTAAAGATTATTTAAAAACATATATAAATGAAAGGCTATCTTAAGGGAAAACAAAGTTGGAAAGCTTACACTACCAGATACCAAGATTTATTTTATGCTTTATAATTAAGACAGTGTAGTACTGGCTTAATGGCTGATAAATAGACCAATAGAATAGAATAGAAAATCCAGAAATAGACCCACAAATATATAGTCTCCTGAAGTATAACAAAGGTCTGAGTGTGGTACAATGAAAGAAAAGATTGAATTTTCAATAAATGATATTTGGTGAAATGTATATTTATAGAGAAAAAAATCTAATTCATAATTCAAGGTAACTTAGTACAAATGAAAAAAGTATAATCCCTAGGGTCCCTGGAAGGTTACAAAGAATATTTGTATGAAATTTGCATAATAAATGATTTTATAAATAGGACCATAAAAGCACTAATCATAAAAATTTTGGTAAATTGGACAAAATAAAAATACATGTTTATTAAAGGTACCATTAGGAGAATAATAAGACAAGCTATAGAGATGGGAAAGACATTGGCAATGCATATCTATATATGCAACAAAAGACTTTACTAGAAATATAATAAAAAACTTCTACATATCAATATTGAAAAGACATGTCAGTAGGAAAATGAATCCAGGCTTTTAACAAGCACTTCCCAAAAAATATATCCAAATGGCCTACCAACATATCACCTTTATTAGTTGTCAAAGAAATTCTAATTAAAACTAAAAAGTGTAATTCCTATATTCCCCGTCAAATTGTCTCTAATAACAAAGAGACTTTGAGGATATAGGGCAACTGAAGGCCTTGTACATTTCTAATGGGTATGTAAATTGGGGTAGCTGCTTTGAGAAATAGTTTGGCAGTATCTACTAATATACAATATGCATACTTTATGACCCCAAAGTATATGCTCATCAGAAATTCTATGTACACTTGCCAAAGCAATGTTGATCATATTATTCCATCAAATATTAATGGACTTTTGATATATTCTAGATACAAACAAAAGGATACTACACAGCAATGAAAATGAATAAGCTACTGTCACATGCAACAACATAAATGAATCTCTACAACATACTATAGAGTGGAAGAAGCCAGACACAAAGAATACACACTTTATAATTTTATCTATCAATTTCAAAAACTGGTTAAATAAGATTGATGGTGACAAAAGTCATGGAGTGATTACTTTTGGAGAGGGCTGCTTGGGTGCAGGTTAATATTTTGTTTTTTGATCTTTTTTATAATGAGGGGAGCATTTCCACTTTGGGAAAATTCATCAAACTGAGCAGTTAAGGTTTTTGTATTTTCTGTATTGCATTATACTTCAATAAAAGTTTTCCTAAAAACCACCCAGATCTCCTACTCCCTTTGCTTATATGATTTATTCTAAATAACTTACTTCAATTACCGTAGTTCTTTAAGATTGCCATGCAGGATCTATGTAGTACACAGAGCATTGCCTGAAATCGAGAAATTTCAACTTCCAAGGTTTCATGCTGTTGTCTTTAAAAAATCAACACATATAAAGTCAAGCTGTCAAGGAGCCGGCTTTTGTATCAGAGATAGGGATATTCAGACCAAGCAAAGAATTTTAATATGGTCATGCATTATCTATAACCTGTAGGATGAATAAAGATAAGATTTATAGTAGACTTAACTGAAAATTGCCTTGTGATAAAAACAAGTCACTTTATTTTAATGACACTCAATTCCATTGTGATTTCTATCTCATGCTTATTTAGTTGCTAGGTACAAACTAAGAAGGCTTTGTTTGTTTGTTTGTTTGTTTGCTTCATTTTGTTCTTTTCCTTTCTTTATTGATTCTTCTCTTCTACAAGGTCATTATAACCTATGGAGATAGTTGCTTTGCAGAATGTCACTGATGACACAATTGAGAAGGAAAGCAGGTGTGAAGACAAAAGTATTTGTAGTAGTAACTACTTGATCTGAACTTGAATTTCAAAACATTGTTTGAAGTGACTATAGTGTTATTTTGATTTGCTATCCTTAGAAACAATCCTTTCTCAGTTAGCTCAGACTCACAAGCCAGTCGCACAAATTAAACAAAACTGAGTCTCGTGGGAGGGTGGATGCGGGAGGGAAGACACAGGTATAATTCTTCAGGTAAGCAGTGTATGTTTTAGTTATTGCAGTTTAAAAGTTCTTGTCCTGCCCTAGCCTGTGGACTGAAGGGTCCTGGGTTCGATTCCTGCCAAGGGCCCATGTCTGGGTTGCATGCTTGATCCCCAGTTGGGGGCCTGCTGGAGGCAGCCAATCAATGATTCTCTCTCATCACTGATGTTTCTATCTCTCCTTCTCCCTTCCTCTCTGAAATCAATAAAGAAATATATATTTTTTAAAAAAGTTCTTGTCCTTAATTTTCAAATGGAACTTTCCTCAGTCAATTTATTTGATGCAAATTTCAGTTTATTCAGATGCATCATCTACAAGAATAATTTGATTGCTGCTGCATTCCTTCTGGCTTAGCTTGTCACTCACACTTCATAATTGGCCATCAAAATAGAGACAACTTGAAGCAATATCCTAAAAAGAATGGAAATAAAATTATTTGAGTCATTTTTTTAAATATTAGCTTGAAATTTCTAGATAAGGAAATATAAAACAAATGGGAGTGAGGAGAGGGGGAGAATAATCCTATGTAAGCTAATCCTAAGTGAGTAAAATGATGACACCTTGTAGGCAGGATTCTTTGAAAAGTTGGTGAGGGGTAAATAAATGGGTTGTCACTGGTCACTTAATGTAAGGCTGTTGGCTCCACTATGGTTTAATAGGTGCCTTTAGAACTCTTTAGTTTCCTAGAGACAGTGGTAAATATGAATGAGATCATGTTAAACTTACTGTTATTAGTCAATTTGCTCACTGTTACAGTCAAATCCTAATTGAACTGAAATTATACTCCTCTAATTTACAAATAATAAATTGGAGTTGTCTGAAAAGGACAAAAATTATATCTATTTAAAAAGACATTTCCTAGTATCTCTGTTTATAAATAAATATAAATTTAATTTTTAAGATTTTAAGATGTTTTTGTGTGTGGCTAAAACTACATTAAAACTCACACCAACAGCTGAAACTGGTTTGACTCAGTGGATAGAGCATTGGCCTGCAAACTGAAAGGTCCCAGGTTTGATTCCGGTTAAGGGTATGTATCTTGGTGGTGGGTGCATCCCCAGTGGGGGTGTGCAGGAGGCAGCTGATCGATGTATCTCTCTCTCATGGATGTTTCTAACTCTCTCTCCCTCTCCCTTCCTCTCTGTAAAAATCAATAAAATATATGTATTTAAAAAAAAAAAAACTCACACCAACAGCTTAACATTGTTTATTGACAAAGCAGGTTCCACTACGTCAGAGTCACCATCTATTCTTTTTATCTGCTTGATTTCTAGACAGAAGTCCACTTTCTCTGGATTAATCAATGTGTGGAGTCATAGCACTTTTTCTCTCTACAGTCTTATTGAAAAAACTCAACATGCTAACTTGCCCAATATAAATTATGGTATGTTCTAAGATTAATATAAATGCCTTTCCCTCACCCTGACAGTGTTTTATCCTAAAGCACAATGATAATGATGACATGAAGAAAGACACAGGTGTGTTCAGGTATTGATATAAAAAATGTCCTCACTGCAAGTGGAATGGTTTTACCAAAGCTCAAACCACATGCAGAAATGTATGGTGTATCTCAAGGAAACACAGAAAAGCTAATATGCTTCAGTTATGAATAAAGCCTCCTTGTAGCCAATCTGGCAATATTATAAAGTTATTAGAAGGCAGGTTTATTTTTTTTTTTTTGGTGTACAGTTTTGCATATGTCTCCTTTTTTACAAATTGACATCCCGGGCAAACCCCCAACCACCCCAGTGTCTGTGTCTATTAGTTGTGCATGCATACAAGTCCTTTGAATGCACCCCAGTATCTGTGTCCAGTGGTTATGCATGCATACAAATCCTTTGGTTGCACTCTAACCTCCCTCTCTCCCCTATCGTTTGTCCCTGGGTCTATTTTTATTCATCAAATTATGATGATCATTATATCTGCCATATGAGTGAGATCATGTAATATTTAGCTTTCTCAGACTGGCTTATTTTGCTTAGCATATTACTCTCCAGTTCCATCCATGCTGTTGCAAATGGTAAAAGTTGCTTCTTTTTTATAGCAGCATAGTATTCCATTGTGTAGATGTACCACAGTTTTCTAATCTACTTATCTGCTCATGGGCACTTAGGCTGTTTCCAAATCTTAGCTGCTATAAAT
The DNA here is from genome assembly GCA_011751065.1 of Lasiurus cinereus. NCBI lineage: Eukaryota > Metazoa > Chordata > Mammalia > Chiroptera > Vespertilionidae > Lasiurus > Lasiurus cinereus. The sequence goes on from JAAGEH010000392.1 coordinate 6,288,317, forward strand.
TGTGCTGCTATGAACAAAGGGGTGCCTATATCCTTTCTGACTGGTGTTTCTGGTTTCTTTGGATATAGTCCTAGAAGTGGGATTACTGAGTCAAATGGAAGTTCCATTCTCAACTTTTTGAGGAAACTTCATACTGTCTTTCCTCAGTGGCTGCACCAGTCTGCATTCCCACCAGAAATGCATGATGGAACCTTTCTTTTCCACAGCACTTGTCCTTTCTTGATTTGTTGATGATTATCATTCTGACAGATGTGAGATGGTACCTCATTGTTGTTTTGATTTGCATCTCTCTGATGATTAGTGAATTTGAGCATGTTTTTATATGTCTCTGGGCCTTCTGTACATCTTCTTTTGAAAAGTATCTATTTAGATCATTTGCCCATTTTTAAAAAATATATATATTTTATTGATTTTTTTACAGAGCGGAAAGGAGAGGGACAGAGAGTTAGAAACATTGATGAGAGAGAAACATCGATCAGCTGCCTTTTGCACACTTCTTAGCAGGGATGTGCCAGCAACCAAGGTACATGCCCTTGACCGGAATTGAACCTGGGACATTTCAGTCCTCAGGCCGATGCTCTATCCACTGAGCCAAACCGGTTTCAGCCATTTTCCCATTTTTTTATTGGATTGTTTATCTTCCTTTTGTTAAGTTATAGGAGTTCTCTCTAAACTTCAGAGATTAACCCCTTATCAGAAATATCATTGGCAAATATGTTGCCCCATGCAAGTGGGCTTTCTTGTTTTTTGTTGATGGTTTATTTTGCTGTGCAGAAGCTTTTTATTTTGATGTAGTCCTATTTGTTATTTTCTCCTAAGTCTCCCTTGCCCTAGGAGCTATATTTTTAAAGATATTGTTAGGACATATATCTGCTATTTTGCTGCCTAGGGAGTCTTGTAGGATTTTTCATGGTTTCCCGTCATACATTCAATTCCTTTAGGCATTTTGATTTTGTTTTTGTGTATGGTATAATTTGGTGACCTACTTTGATTTTTTTGCATGTATCTGACAAAACTTTCTAGCACCATTTATTAAAGAAACTGTTTTGACTCCATTATATGCTCTTGCTTCCTTTGTCAAATATTAATTGAGTATAATGTCCTGGGTGAATTTCTGGGTTCTCTATTCTATTTCATTGATCTATATGTCTGTACTTGTGCCAGTATGAGGCAGTTTTGATAACTGTGGCTTGGTAATATAGCTTAATATCTGGTATTGTGATCCCTCCAACTTCATTCTTCTTTCTCAGAATAGCTGTGGCTATTCAGGGTCTTTTTTTTATTCCAGATAAATTTTTAGAGAGTTTGTTCTAGATCTTTGAAATATGCCACTGGTATTTTAATAGAGATTGTATTGAATCTGTAGATTGCTTTAGGTAGTATGGGCATTTTAATGATATTGATTTTATTGATCCATGAACATGGTATGTTCTTCCATTTGTTTATGTTTTCCCCTATCTCTTTTTTCAATGTCCTGTAGTTATCAGAGTACAGGTCTTTTACATACTTAGTTTATTCTTTAGTATCTTAATTTTTTTAGTACAATGGTAAATGGGATTATTTTTTTTTTCATTTCTCTTTCTGTGAATTCATTATTGGTGTATAAAAAGCCCATAGATTTCTTGGCATTAATTTTGTATCCTGCTACATTGTCAAATTCATTTATTAAATCTAGTAGTTTTTTATGGAGTTTTTGAGGTTTTTCTATGTATAGTATCATATCATCTGTGAATAAGGACAGTTTTACCTTTTCCTTTCTAATTTGGATGCCTTTTATTTCTTCTTGTCTGATTGCTATAGCTAGTACTTCTAATACTATTTGGAACAGGAGTGATGAAAGTGGGCATCCTTATCTTGTTCCTATTCTAGGGGAAATGAGTTTAGTTTTTACCTGTTGAGTCTAATGTTGGCTGCAGGTTAGTCATACAGGGTTTTTATTATGTTAAGGTATGATCCCTCTATTCCCACTTTGCTAAGAGTTTTTATCAAGAAAGGGTGTTGGATTTTGTCAAATGCTTTTTCTGCATCAATTTATATGATTATGTGATTTTTGTCTCTCTGTTTGTTTATGTGATGTATCACATTTATTGATTTGTAGATATTATACCATCTTTGCATACCTAGAATAAATCCCCCTTGGTCATGTTGTATGATCTTTCTAAAGTATTGCTGAATCTGATTTGCTAGAATTTTGTTGAGGTTTTTAGCATCTATGTTCATCAAGGATATTTTTTGTGGTGTCTTTATCTGTTTTTGGGATTAGAGTAATACTGGCTTTATAGAAAGAGCTTGGAAGTGTGCCTTTCTTTTGAATATTTTGGAATAGTCTGAGGAGAATACGTTTTAGTTCTTCTTTGAATACTTGGTAGAACTCCCCTGTAAAGCCATCCAGACCATGGCTTTTGTTTATGTAAAATTACTAATGGCTGTTTCAATTTCTTTATTAGTTACCAGTCTATTCAGGGTTTTGATTCTTCTTGATTGGTTTTTGGGAGCTTGTATTTTTCTAGTAATATGTCCATTTTATTTAGTTCAGTGGTCGGCAATCTCATTAGTCAACAGAGCCAAATATCAACAATACAATGATTGAAATTTCTTTTGAGAGCCTAATTTTTTAAACTTAAACATCTTTGAAATAGACTTGGCCAGGCCATGTTATTTTGTGAAAGAGCCACACTCAAGGGGCCAAAGAGCCACATGTAGCTTGCAAGCTGTGGTTTGCTGACCACTGATCTAGTTTCTCCATATTGTTGGAATAGAGATGTTCATAATATTTTTTTCATAACCATTTGTATTTCTGTGGGGTCTGTTGTTATTTTGCCTCTTTCATTTCTGATTTTGTTTATTCAGATCCTCTCTCTTTGCTTCTTGGTGAGCCTGACTAGTGGTTCATCAATCTTGTTTATCCTTTCAAAGAACCAGCACTTGTTTTGTTGATCTTTTGTATGTTTTTTTTATCTCTATGTCATTTATTTCCACTCTGATCTTTTATTATTTCCTTCCTTCTGCTTACAATGGACTTTTCTTGTTGCTTCTTTCTCACTCTTTGAGTTCTAGGGTTAGATGATTTGTTATCATTGTTTCTTATTTTCTGAGGTAGGCCTGTAGAGCTATGAACATACCTCTGAAAACTGCTTTCACAGTGACCCATAGGTTTTGGACTGTTGTGTTTTCATTGTCATTTGTTTCCATGATGCTTTTTATTTCTTCTTTGATCTCTTTGGTAACCCAGTCATTGTTTAATAGCATGTATTTAGCCTGCAGGTGTTTTATTTTTTTGGTTGTTTTTATAGTAGTTGATTTCTAGTTTTATGCCACTGTGGTCTGAGAAGATGCTTTATATTATTTTTATCTTCTTGAATTTGAAGACACTGCCTGTGTCCCAATAGATGGTCTATCTTTGAAAATGACCCATGTGTACTTGAGAAAAATGTATATTCTGTGGCTCTGAAGTGAAATGTTCTGAAGATATCAATTAATTCCATATGGTCCAGTGAGTAATTTAGGATTGATGTTTCTTTGTTAATTTTTTGTTTAAAGGATTTGTTCAGCGGTGTTAGTGGAGTATTAAAGTTCCCTACTATGATTGAATTGCTGTCAATCTCTCCCTTGATATCCTCCAGGAGTTTTTTTTATGTATTTGTGTACTCCTGTATTGGATGAGTATATGTTTACCATAATTATATCTTCTTGTTAGATTATTCCCTTTAGTATTATGAAGTGGCCTAGAAGGCAGATTTTTCCAGTGCTAGTACACATGCATGAGTACCTTTGATTGAGCATTTATTGTGTCTCAATCCATGAAAAAAAGACAGAAAATAATGCACTCTGCTGCATCTTGCATCTACTGTGTAGGTTTTTATTTTTGATCTTTTTAATATTTTATTGGTTTTAGAGAGAGAGGAGGAAGGGAAAGGAAAAAAATATATATATATATCAATGTGAGAGTGAAACATCAGCTTCCTCCTTTATGCCCCTTACTGGGGATCTGGTATTAAGCTTGAAACCCAAGTATGTTTTACTCTGTCCAAGAATTAAACTGGTAATCTTTCTGTGCATGGGATGCCTTGAACCAACTGAGTCACACCATTCAAGTCTGCTATGTAAAATTTTAATCAAGCATATGGTTTATATTTAAGAATCTATATTTTAAAATAATTGGCATTATTGGCAAAACAAAAAACTAAAAGTGCCATCTGCACACATCCTTACCAGGGCCAGGAAACCTGCAATTAAGGTATGTGCCCTTGATTGGAATCTAACCTGGGACCTTTCAGTCCCACAGGGCAACACTCTATCCATGGAGCCAAATTGCCTAGGCAGTAAATAAATTGTTTCTGACTCTAGATTTTACTGATGTGTTAGACAAAAAAAGTTATTCCAATAAGAGGAAAATGAAGAGCCCCTAGCCCCAGGTTTCTCATGCTGCACTTGACTTAGATTGCACAGAAGCCAAATTGTATACATTTTAACACTCATGTTTGCATCTCATAATCTGTACATTAGTAAAAGTTTCCCAACAAAATAAAATTCAGTTAAATTGCTCATAATCTATGTTTGCAAAGGGAAAAGTTACAAGTATCTGAGCTGGTTCATCTGAGTAGAATTATATGGATTTAGAAAACCAGAAAATTCAGATATGAAAAAGAAAGTTATGGTTTATGTCATGGAGTAAGAGACTGAAACACAAAGAAGTTCAATTACTTGTCCAAATTAATACAACTACTTAGGGGCAGTACCAAGACTAAAAGAGAGGTCCCAAGTTCCAGTCCAGTTTTTGAAACTCTATACCATTCATTCTTCCTTTAGAATCATTAGATTTTCATATCAATAGTTACACACCTTGATCATAGACTGTGGAATTTTTTCCAGTGATTTTTAGGAAAAAACATTTCTGTGAGAAAGTAACATTAATTCACTGTAATTGTTCTAGGCTCCAAAAATAATAGTCTCCATACTCCTTTGCAACTGAAATTCAGAATGTGTTCAGTCCTCTGGAGCCCATTCTGCTGTGAGGCCTTAAAGAACTTGGGCAGTCAGTAATAAGACCTGGAATAAACTTAGTAACTAAAGGATGGTGCCTGGAATCCCCATAGAAAGATGAGGATATATGTCCGCTGTCAAGTGTGGGGTCTCTGATGTTTAGGTCTCTAAGTTCAAGCATGATAAAATCCAGGGCAGGGAGGACTTTTGAAGGCTTCTTGAATTTTAAATATATCCTTTTAAAGTTTCTGAAATTTCTTAAACTATATTATTCCCATTGCCATGTGATATGGGGAGAGTTCCTTTCAGCTGCATCTTACATTGGGAACCTGAAAGCTAAAATATGTATCCCAAGGCATGTAGCTGTACATTTATTCACTCTAAGACCCGTTTATATCTCACGCTATTTATGTAAACTAGACAAAAGAGGAAATTCTGAAACATGATGGTTGGCTCTAATGACTATTGCTAGTGACTGTCTGGAAGGGAGGACCATTCAGGGAAACAGAACAAGAAGAGAAGCAGACCAGTGTGGGAGAGATGTGGCTGGGCCATGATGACACATTCTTCACACATTCTTCTATCCAGCTACTACTTATTAAGTAAATGCTATTTTCTTTCAAGGAGAAATAGTGAAAAGTGGCCAAGGAGACAAATAAATAGGTGATTATTTCCAGGTGAGTATCCTGGTGGAGCTCTCCAGCAGACAGGTTTAAAATACTGACCTTGGAGGTGAAGAAAGAACGCATAGATCTGTTCATGTGGAAAGGGGTGGAAGGGGGTGCATGAGAAATGTAGTAATTATTACAAATGGCATAGAATCCCTTTTAAGGTGGCAATTATGTCTCTTGGAAAATATAACAAGCACAGTTCTTGGGGGAGAAGGTGGGATTCTTATTGTTGGCTGTCACAGAAAACAGGGCTAAGTAGTTCTGTTAGATGAGAAGTGGCATATGGGTGACTTAGTGAGGGGAGGGCTGTGTGGGATGGGAAAGTCTGAGAGATCCTAGGCTTTAGAATTTTAGGGGGCCAGGACAGCCTAGAAGGGGCTCTGAAAAGCCTAAACTATTTAAAAAGTACTGTTTAGATGTTATTCATTTTTACACACTGCATTGACATTTATACTATTAGTGTAAAAGCAGAGATAGGTAAAACTACTGGTGCTTAGCACAAATCCAGGCAGTGTCAATAAGCATTTTTTTTAAAAAAAATGATGTCACTTAAGAATGTCTTGGATGAGGCATTAAATATTGGTAACTTATTAAATCTTGATTCTTGAGTATATATCTCTCTTTCTGAAAATGCCTGGGAATGGCTAGATTTTCTTCATAAACTCAGTCAAAACTATTCAAATCAGTCATCATTATACCAGACAGACCTGACAAAGGTTTGCAAAAATGTAAAATAATGTTGCCCTTAAAATACTGTCAGATTGCTCTGCTACCCAATACAGAGGCCATGATTACAGAAGAATGTTTGAATTTAAATTAATTTAAATGAACATAAATTATATATCTGTTTCCAGCCTCATTTGGCTTACTTGGAGTGATCGAGGGCCACAGTGTGGTAAGAGGCTACCATAGTGAACAAATAGCTCAGAAACATTTCCTTTGTCATAGGGAGTTCTATTGAACAGCACTCTTATAGAGTATACTAGTGGCCTGGTGCATGAAATTCATGCACATTAAAAAGGGAATTAATTAGAGGAAATATTTTATATTGCTATTTGCCCTTTCTCTATAATAGAAGTGTCAGTGATGTAAGAAAATTAGTAAAATATATATAAAAATCTCCCTCCTGTCAGAGTCTGGGGTGCACCACAGAACCCAGATTTAAGACCCTGCCCACCTGTGTGTGCCTCAAAATTGCACAAGACCCAGACCTGGCTGGCCCCATTCCTGTCAAGCCCCGCTGGGCAGTGGGCACAGTCTCAGGTCCCCATTGAGCTTCGTCAGGCAGGGGGTGCTGCCTCAGGGTCTGCATCAAGCCTTGCCTGGTGGGGGACACAGCCTCAGGTTCCCTGGCCAGGCCTCAGGTCTCCTGACCTGGCACCAGGACATGAGGGTATTTTGACCATTTGCATATTAGCTCTTTATTATATAGGATATTAACGTATATATTTTTGGTCTGTGTTCCTATACTAAAAGCAAGTTTTACAGGAAAAAAAGAATGAATCCTGTTTCCATTTGAGTGTATGAAAATCAGCATTATTTCCACAAGATTGGTCTCTGTTCTCTTTAACTTCTCTTCCTTTGACCACATATAATCTCAGATTTCAATAGTCAGAGTCTCTTAACATGAAGCAGGCACCTCCTTTTACTCCACAGATCAGAGAGTATCAACCTCGGGATATTCATAAGCAATGAAGTCATTTTTAAGTCAGGAGTGCCTGGACTCAATTGGCCCTGCGGCTAGTAGAGCTCATATGCAGATAGGAGGAGGAAAAAAAGCAAGTAAACTTTTCTTTCTAAGCATGAATTTAAGACTCTGAGCCCATAACTGAAGCTTCTTGAATACACAGTTTCCTCTTCTCTGGGTAAAGTCTGTGATATTTTTAACATCCATTTCTGATAGTACGGCCATTGAAGTTTGCAAGCTTGTTAGAAGCTGGGATGGGAGAATGCCTGTTAGCAGATGCCAATGCTATACTTTCCTGTTATTTTCTCTTCCTGTGATAACAGCCATCATCATTCTCGTTTTAGGAGACAGAAACTCATGCACAGAAATTTGTGTGCTGTGATTCGGAAGGTAACAATATTTGAGTGTTTACTCTCACGCTGGTGTTAATTAGTTCACAGCATATTTAAGCTGGGAACAATGCAAGGCAGCTAACATCTCCAAAGGACATCTTTTACACAGCTACATTATGTTCTGACAAAACCAAAGCAGCATTGCCAAGATACCAATGGTGCCTGGTAAACACGGTTTTGGCAAAGAGGGCAGAGGAATTTTTTTCAACTGGCAACCTGGCAAATCCAGGTTTACAAATATGCCACCCTTGGTTAATTAGTGACAGTGCTGGCTTTTAATTTAATTTGAAGCAACATGAGAAAAAAAGTCAAGAAAAAAATGGATAAACAAGCCCACTAGTCTCACTGTTGGAGAAATGAAGTCACACAAGCATGAATGATCCCGTCCCGCAAAGAGCTTGATGGATGTGGTTGCTTCTGAAACACCAGAACATCTGGCTAGATTGCACAGCTGAGGGAGAAAAAAAAAAGAAAGGTCCAAATTCATGGACACATTTCTGTCAGAGACATCCGGCAAACAGATGGCACTGGTTCCAAATAAAGTTCCATATATGGGCTGAGAGGTTTTTGAAAGCTCGTATGTTCATAAATGCATTCTTTTTATCCCTTTATTTCCAGCTCAGTCACTTGTCACTGGCTCTTCTCTCTCTCTATCCTCAGAGAAATGATATTTCTGAAGACCAAGGCCTAAGAAATATCTATACTATATTTCTGACCAAGTCTGTACGCATGCAATGTGGAAGAACAGCCCACCATGACCTGGAATCTTCACCTACGTTGTGACTTATTGTTATGATAATTAAAACACTCTGCTTAAATGATATGCTAACAAATTGTAATGGCCAGTGTTTATTGAACACTGATGCACCAGACACTGGACTAAATGCTTGCCTGATCTTAATGGGTTTGTACTTACTTCCCTGCACTATTATGAATATTTTGGGGGAAAGGTTACACTTTTCATGTGAAGTCGGCAAGTCTCACTCAGGCAATCAGAATATGAGCTGCAACTTCAGAGCAGAAAGTTGCTATGGTCTCTTAAACAGAGGAGAATATGTTGTTTGGCAAATACTTCTACAATCTGAAAGCTAAGAGGGGTTTTTGTTTAGCGTTGTTATCTGCTTCTTGTCCAGAAGATCCTTAAGGCATGGAGAGGGGACGGCTGAGTGCTCTGGGACAGAAAGGGAATCTGCATGGGCTGGGGAACTTGCAGGGTATGACCAGAACCTGCAGGACACCTACATTGCCCCCTGTACCTCCACTCCCTGCTGAAACTAAACAGGAACATGATTAACACTCAAAGAAAGGAAACAGCCTTAGGTTTACTTCCTCCCTTTCTCATAGGTAATTATAAATGTCCATAAACATCAATGTCACCCATGCAGACAAGATATAAGAAAAATAAAAAGCATAGAAACATAAGGGAGAATGTGTAAAAATACCTTGAACTCACTCAGGTATAAGGACATCAGGCAATCCTGCAGTTCTTAAAATCAGATGAGATGCTGGCAACTGGTAATGCTTTCAGTAAGTGTGACATTTATGATTTAATTCTTTCAGCAACCAAAGAGAATCTAATAATAGACCTTCTTCAGAAAAAAAGCTCAAAAAGGCTATAGCAGTCATAGTATTATTGCTTTATGTATGACAGACAATTTTTTGAGACACAGACTTGTGGCCTAAACTGATAGAGGACTCTACATAAAACAAAAGGACTATTTCACATGTTTTCTGACTTCTGAGGCAGTCCAAAAATCTAGAGTAATTTGGTTCAGTTTTCAAACTATTAGAAGACTTGGATTTTAGGTCATAAAACATTATTTCAGAACTGTAAGAAAAAGACCATCCTCTCAAGATTCATATATTTATCAATGTAATAATACATGTGAAAGTAAAAATGGCCTTTAAATATATATATAGCATGACCTCAGAATACTGGTTATAGATTTTGATGGCTCTGCTTCTTGTTGTTACTTCAGTTTCTGTCCTTACTTCAGATTGTGTCCAGGAGCTATGGTGACTACCCTGGGGCCTATATTGAGAATGATGTTGGAATAAACCAACCTGGGTGCACAATTATTAATGGCACTTCTTACTGTCCCTACACCAGGGGAAATGTCACCTGTGGTTAAGTTTTGGCAACAGAAAAGAGGCGTTCCATTTGTAACATGAAGAGGTCATTAACCATAAAAACAAAACAAAACAAAAAAAACTATAGCTTCAAATGAATCCCAATCTCTAGATGGAAGATGACAGCAGTAATAATGAAAATACTTATTGGTATCATTTATCTAGTGTTTCTGAATGTTCCGGTAAAGTGCTCTACCCTTTCTGGTTCTTTAATTATTCTCCTTTATCATTTAGGGAAACCAAAGCCCAAGAAGTTAAAATTTGTCCAAGAACAAATCTTGCCGAAATGAATTCCCTAAATGTTGCAATCTAGATTCAAATTCCAGTTTATCAGAATGTCAGTGCCCTCAAATGTCACTATTATTTTCTGATAATTGTATGAGAGTGAGAGACCTAGGAATAGCATAGACATTTAATTGAACCACCACTCTGAGACATGTTTAAAAATAAAAGGAGGTGTGTTGATAATTACAAGACAGCAGGGTACACTGGGATATAAGACTTCACTAAAGAAGGGAGCCAACATAGATATGCATCACCTGAGAGATGAAATGAAAAATCTGGATCCACCTGTATATTAATAGATGTCAACTTATCACCTTTTACAAAATTTTTCAAAAGAGAGACCACTACTCCTAGACAGGAGTTTTCTCTTATCTGCTTGCAATGAATACCTGCTTAAAAAGACACCATCTGTTTGCCTTTGCCTAGTTTTTAGCAACTTCCTTTTAGTTTCATTTTGTACTGTCACAAGTGTTATTTTATTCAAGGATGTTTTGTTTTTAAAACATTTATTGGCTTTCTAGCATAGGCTCCCATTAAAATGAGTTGTTTTATGTAAAGACACTAAGGCAGAATTACAAAATCTTTGCACCCAAATGACCATTTTCAAGTGGTTTGGTTTGGTTTTTAAAGTCTTGGCTCTAAAGCAAATGTGCTCATAGCACTTGGCTTAAAATGTTAGTTATCCCAGGACACAGGACTTTGGGGGAAATATCAAATAAAGCAGTATCAATGCTAGCTGTTTTCTTTTCATACATTGCCTGTCGCAAGTAGTGTGTTTTGGACAGAGGTCTAATGGCATGGATCTCCTGTCACATCTGACACTGTGGAGCACTCCCCTTTCTTCCTGAAGCTTTGTTCTAATGACTTTCAGGTAATTTCTTCCTCCTTCTCTTTATCTGCTCCTTCTTTTCTATCTTCTCTCTCACCCCCTCTGAATGTTGTCCCTGACTCCTGGGTCTCACTATTGACTGTTTTTTTTTCCTCATTTAATTTCTCTATACATTGTGTCATTTGACAATCTCATCCAATTTCATGAATGCAATAAGAATTTCCATGTGGTACAAGACTTCCAAAACTATATTTCCAGCTCTGGCATTTTCTCTAAAACACCATGTAAAATGTCCTATCAAGGTGTTTCCAGCCTCTGAGAGTCAAGACATCCAAAGGTAGCCTCACCAGTTCTCTCTCCAGCTCCCTCTATTCCAAACATGCTTCCTCCCTGAAGTTTCTTTTCTTCAAATGATATAGGTTATCTAAGCTCACACTCTTCACATCCTTCTTCTTTTCTCAAACAAAATAAAATCAGTTGACAACTTCTTCCAGGCCTATTGCTTCAATACTTCTCAGATCTGTATATTTCTTAAAATTCTCCTAGCCTAACTTGTTCAGACACTTTCTATTTCCCACCTGAAATATTACAACTGGTCTCTTCTATTCCTAATTTCTGTATACTAGCCAGATTAAACGACCCAAAGGACAGTTGGATCATACCATTTCATTCAACTTTTTAAGCAAGCTGCATAACTTAATATATACTCTTCAGATTTTTCACATTGTCTAAAGTTTTACACCTATCTCTTTTTTCTCCAATTGACCTCCCCACATCAAGCCATTCCGTTCCTGGGTGAGCCCCCACCACCCTAGTGTCTGTGTTCATTGGTTATCCTAATATACATGCATACAAGTCCTTTGGTTGTTCTATAACCCTCCCCTCCCCTACCATTTGTCTCTGGATCTACTATTCCTATTCATTAAATTATGTTGATCATTATATCCCACATATGAGTGAGATCATGTGCTATTTATCTTTCTCCAACTGACTTATTTTGCTTAGCATAATAATCTCCATTTCCATCCATGATGTTGCAAATGGTACGAATTCCTTATTTTTTATAGCAGCATAATATTCCATTGTGTAGATGTACCACAGTTTTCTAATCCACTCATCTGCTGATGGGCACTTAGGCGATTTCCAATCTTAGCTACTATAAATCGTGCTGCTATGAACAAAGGGGTGCACATGTCCTTTCTGAACGGTGTTTCTGATTTCTTGGGATATAGTCCTAGAAGTGGGATTACTGAGTCAAATGTTCCATTCTCAACTTTTTGAAGAAACTTCATACTATCTTCCACAGTGGCTGCACCAGTATGCATCCCACCAGCAGTGCACAATGGTACCTTTTTTCCAGTACTTGTCCTTTCCTGATTTGTTGATGATTGCCATTCTGACAGGTGTGAGATGGCACCTCATTGTTGTTTTGATTTGCATCTCTCTGATGATTAGTGACTTTGAGCATGTTTTCATGTGTCTCTGGGCCATCTGTATGTCATCTTTTGAAAAGTAATTATTAAGATCCTTTGCCTATTTTTTGGTTGGATTGTTTATCTTCCTTTGGTAAGTTGTATGAATTTTCTGTAAACTTTGGAGATTAAAACTTCATCAGGAATATCATTGGCAAATATGTGCTCCCATGCAGAGGGCTTTCTTGTTGTTTTGTTGATTGTATCTTTTGCTGTGCAGAAGATTTTTACTTTGATGTAGTCCCATTTGTTTATTTTCTCTTTAGTCTCCATTGCCCTAAGAGGTGTGTCTGTAAAGATATTGCTACAACATATGCCTGTTATTTGCTGCCTAGGGAGAATTGTAGGATTTTTATGGTTTCCCAACATGTATTCAAGTCCTTTAGCCATTTTGACTTTGTTTTTGTCTATGGTGTAATTTGGTGATTTAGTTTCAATTTTTTTTTTGCATGTATTTGTCCAATTTTCCCAGCACCATTTGTTGAAGAGACTGTCTTGACTCCATTGTATGCTCTTGCCTCCTTTTTCAAATATTAATTGAGCAAAATGGCTTAGGTCGACTTCTGGGTTCTCTGTTCTATTCCATTGCTTGATATGTCTTTTCTTGCACCAGTACCAAGCAGTTTTGATAACTGTGGCTTGGGAATATAACTTGATATCTAGTATTGTAATCACTTCAACTTTGTTCTTCTTTCTTAGGATTGCTATGACTTTTTAGAGTCCTATTTTTATTCCAAATGAATTTTTGGAGAGTTTGTTCTAGATCTTTGAAATATGCTATTGATATTTTAATGGGGCTTGCATTGAATCTGTAGATTGCTTTGGTAGTATATGGACATTTTAATGATGTTGATTCTACCAATACACAAACATGATATGTTCTTCCATTTGTTTAAGTCTTCCTCTATCTCTTTTTTCAATGTCCTATAGTTTTCAGATTACAGGTCTTTTATATCCTTAGTTAAGTTTATTCCTAGATATCTTAGTTTATTTGGTGCAATAGTAAATGAGATTTTTTTTAAAACTTGTTTATTTGTTTCACTTTCTGTGAGTTAATTATTAGTGTATAAAAATGCCACAGATTTCTGGGTGTTAATTTTGTATCCATTGTCTAATTCATTTATTAGGGCTGGTAGTTTTTTATGGAGTCTGAGGGGTTTTCTATGTATAGTATCATGGCATCTGTGAATAAGGACAGTTTACTTCTATTCCAATTTGGATGCCTATTATTTCTTCTTCTTGGTTGATTGCTATGACCAGCATTTTTAGTACTCTGATGAACAGGAGTGGTGAGAATAGGCATCTCTGTATTGTTCCTGTTTTTAGGGGAAATGAGTTTAGTTTTTGCCCATTGAGTATGTTGCCTGTACGTTTATCATATAGGGCTTTTATTATGTTGAAGTATGATCCCTCTATTCCTACTTTGCTGAGAGTTTTTATCAAGAAAAGGTGTTCAATTTGTCAAATGTTTTTTTCTGCATCAATTTATATGATTATGTAATTTTTGTCTCTCAGTTTATTTATGTGATGTATCACATTTATTGCTTTGCAGGTATTGTACCATCCTTGCATCCCTGGAATAAATCCCACTTGGTCATGGTGTATAATCTTTATAATGTAGTGCTGAATCTGACTTACTAGAATTTTGTTGAGGATTTTAGCATCTATGTTCATCAAGGATATTGGCCTTGTAGTTCTCTTTCTTTTGGTGATATCTTTATCTGGTTTTGGGATTAGGGTAATGCTGGATTCATAGAAAGAGCTTGGAAGTGTGCCTTCCTTTTGAATATTTTGGAATAGTCTGAGAAGAATATAGGTTTTAGTTCTTCTTTGAATGTTTGGTAGAACTCCCCTGTAAAGCCATCCAGACTAGGGCTTTTGTTTGCTGTAAGACTTTTTATCTGTTTCAAGTTACTCAGTAGTTTTTGGCCTATTTAGGTTTTTTGATTCTCCTTGATTAAGTTTTGGGAGCTTGTATTTTTCTAAGAATCTCCATTCATCAAATTTGTCCATTTTGTTGGGATAGAATTGTTCATAGTATTTTTTCATAATCATTTGTATTTCTGTGGGATCAGTTGTTATTTTACCTCTTTCATTTCTGGTTTTGTTTATTTGGATCCTTTCTCTTTGCTTCTTGGTGAGCCTGGCTCGAGGTTCATCAATCTTGTTTATTTTTTTTTAAAGAACAAGCTCTTAGTTGTGTTGATCTTTGATATTGTTTGTTTGTTTGTTTGTTTGGAAGGGGGAGGGGCTCTTTATCTCATTTATTTTCACTCTGATCTTTATTATTTCCTTCCTTCTACTTACACTGGTCTTTTCTTGTTGCTCTCTTTCTAACTCATTGAGTTGTAGGGTTAGGTAATTTATTACCATTGTTTCTTGTTTTTTGAGGTAAGCCTGTAGAGCTTTGAACTACCCTTTCAATACTGCTTTCAGTGTGTCCCATAGATTTTGGATTGTTGTATTTTCATTGTCATTTGTTGCCATGATACTTTTTATTTCTTCTTTGATCTCTTTGGTAACCCAATCATTGTTTAATAGTGTGCTATTTAGCCTCTAGCTGTTTGTTTTTTTTATTGTTTTTGATATCATTGATTTTCAGTTTTATGTCACTGTGGTCTGAGAAGATGCTTTATATTATTTATATCTTCTTGAATTTGAAGACACTTTGCCTGTGTCCAAATATGTTGTCTATATTTGAAAATGACCCATGTGCCCTTGACAAGAATGTATATTCTGTGGCATTTTGGTGAAATATTCTGAAGATGTCAATTCCATCTGACCTACTAAGTCATTTAGGATTGCTGTTTCTTTGCTGATTTTTCATTTAGATGATTTGTCCAGTGGTGTTAGTGGGTCACTAAAGTCACCTACTATGACTGTATTGCTGTCATATCTCCCTTGATATCCTACAGAGTGTTTTTTTTTATAAAGTATATGTGTGCTCCTACTTTGTGTACATATATATGTATCAGAGTTATATCTTCTTGGTTGTATTGTTCCCTTTAATATTATGAAGTGGCCTTCTTTATCTCTTGTTATGGCCTTCACTTTGAGATCTAATTTATCAGATATAAGTATTGCTACCCTATCTTTTTATTTTTCATTTCCATTCACCTGAAAAACTTTTTCTATCCTTCACCATTAGTCTTTGTGAGTCCCTGAGGTGGAACTCCTGTAGATAGCAGATATGTAAGTCATGTTTTCTTATCCTCTCAGCTACCCTATGTCTTTTTATTGGGGTATTTAATCCATTTACATTTAAAGTTATTATTGATAGGTATTTGTCACCATTTTTATTTTTTATGCTGGTGTTCCTTCTTCTCTTCCTATTTCTTTATTTTTTACAGCAGACCTATTAGCATTTCTTGCATTGCTGGTTTGGTGGTAATTAACTTTCTTAAGTCCTTTGTTGTCTGCAAAGCTCCTGATTTCACCCTCAACTTTAATTGATAGCCTTGCTGGGTAAAATTTCTTGTATTCACACCTTTGCTTTGATGACTTTGTATATTGTATATTCCCTTCTGGCCTGACATGTTTCTGTTTAGAAATCAATCAATGGTCTGATGGGAGATCCCTTGTAGGTAACTTTCTGTCTCTCTCTGAAAGCCTTTACTTTGTAGTTGGTGTTTGCCAATTTAATTATAATGTGTCTTTGTGTGAATCTTTTGGAGTTCATATTATTTGGAACTCTGTGAGCTTCTTGGATTTGTATGAGATTTTTCTTCCTCATATCAGGGAAGTTTTCTGTCATTATTTCTTCAAACAGGTTTTCTATACCTTGCTCAGGTTCCTCTCCTTCTGGCACCACCATTATGCAGATTTTATTTTGTTTCATGTTGTCCCAAAGTTCCCTTAGGCTTTCCTCCTGCTTTTTAATTTTTTTTTTTTTGTCCTAGATGCTGTTCTGCTTGGGTATTCTTTTCTACCTTGTATTCTAGCTCACTGATGCTGTCCTCCTCTTCTTCTCACTTAGTCTTTTTTTTTTAAGTCAGTTGAAATTTGTTTTATTTAAAGACCCAAGGGCCAAGAAGCTGCTTTGATGATTTATATTGAGTTCTTTATTGCAACAATGTAATTTTTCATTTCTTCTTGGTTCTTCTTCATTTCATCTTGGTATTTACACATATTGTTGAATTTTTCTTCCATCTTTTTGCAGTGACCTTATGACCATTTCTCTGAATTTGTTCTCTTTCATATTGCTTGCCTCCATTTTGTTTACTTCCTTTTCCAGTGATTCATCTTTTTCTTTTGTATGTGGGCTGTTTCTTTCTCTGCCCATGATCACTCCTCTCAGGGTGCCTGGTTAGGTAGCTCTCTTTCTCCTGTGTTGACTTAAAGGCACAAAATACAACACAACAAGACACAACACACAGAGCACCAAACACAAATATATTCATGATACTAATAATCCCAAATAAAGGTGACCACCAGAGAATTAGTGAATAGAAAAGAGTGCAAAAATGATATTAAGAAAAGGAAAAAATGTAATAGAGAAAAGAAAGAGAAGAATAAATTAGAGGAAAAAGTATATGTATATGGGGAGAAAACTCCAATAAACAACAACTAATCCAAAAAAATGCAAATAACAAATCTCTAGAGATGAATGCAAACAACAAACAACAACTAATCTGAAAATGAAACAACACCTAAGCAACAAACACCCAGATGAATCTTTTTCCAGGAGATATCTGACCTTTCTATTCATGGGTTGCCTCACCAGCTGTGTTTAATTCACCAATTTTGGGTGGGTATTGTTTGATTCAGCTGTTCTTTCTGTCTGCCCTGTGAGAAGCCTCAGAGTCTGTCTGTGTATTGGGCACTGCTTTTTCTCAACCTGGACAGACTCTTTAGGTGCCCCCAGTCAGGGAAGCTGGAGTCCTGGTGTTCATGGTTTGCAGTTTGTGACTGTAGGGTCCCTGGAGATATCTGAGGTCTCCCTAGTTGAGGGTAAGACTGGGCCTCCAATCATAGCTCCTCTCCCCTTCAAGACACTACAGTATCTGCGAGAGAGCTGGCCACTCCATGAGAGATTTCAGCAGCAGTATAGGCTGCCTGGACAGGGGAGCCCAGTTCGCCAGACTTCAACAATCCCATAGACTATAGCCATCCTTCACTCACAAATACAGACACTCCTCACACATCCATGCACTCTCCTTTTGTTCTCTCATTCACATTCTATCTTGCAGCTTATTGTCCTGTTGGCAGCCATCTTGGATCCCCCTTACTGTTCAAATTTCTTAGCCTGCCATCCAAGAGTCAATATTGACATGACCCTACATAATTATTCAGATATAACTTAGAATGACACTTCTGGGAGTTTTTCTCTGAGCTCATGACTCTGTTGTATAGCCCTGCTCAGAGATTTCACGGCATCTTGCCCCATCATACCCTGCATCAGACTACACTTTAAAGATTAATTTACTTATTTATCTTCCCTTAAGTTGCACAACATCAACAAGCACAGAGAGAATGAGAAACTTATTTGCAATTATATTGAAAGTCCTGGACCATGTGAGGAATTTAATAAATGATTTTAGGATTAACAGACAAATAAGTGAATCTACTTGCATTAAAAAAATGAGTAGTTCTACTCACTCTAAAGGCTTGTGGTTCTAGACAAGTGACTCATTGTCCCAGGTCCTATCTTGATGTGGTCCTTAGCTGTTTCTAACCTGCAGTCTTTACATAACTAAATTCAATCTACTGTGACAGAGTGTGAATCAAAATGTCCATCAACATGAAACCTTTCTTGAGTCACTTAGTTATGAGTGACTTCTTCCACTTCTAAACTCTTGCTATGTTTTCTTTGTTCCTCTTTTATAATACTAATGCAATTTTATTTTTAAATAAAAATAGTATATACTTAAGGTATACAATATAATGGTTTTATATACATATACATAGTGAAATGATTATTATAGCCAAGCTAATGAGTGTATCATTTCACATAATTACCTGTGTGTGTGTGTGTGTGTGTGTGTGTGTGTGATGAGAGCATCTGACATCTATCTTGTAGTATATATTATTTAGCTTCACACTAGTTCTGTAAGCCCTGAGAAGACAGGGTCTTTGCTTGGTTTATTTTTAACCAAGTACCTAGTATAATACTCACAGAAAGGAAAAGCTTAATAAATCAGTATATATTGTTTGCAATAATTGAATGAATTAGCCATATCAACAATGACAACCTCTTATATAAAATCATTTAATCTATATTTCTCAGAACTCTTAAATTTTTGTCCAGACATATTTTTAATTTGAGAAATAATGACATTCCTTCTCTCAAATGATATTACGACTTGCACTTAACTCTTCAGTAAAGATCTTCTAATTGGGGAATTAATTTCTGTGTGTGTGTGTATGTGTGTGTAGATTGTATTTAGATATAAACTATAAACAAAACTTAAAAAAATATCATGTACTGATGCATGAAATTTTATAAAGTGACTACATAAATGTAAGCAGCACCCAAATGAAGTAAGGAAATTTCCAGTAGCAGAAGTCCCATCATGCTCCTTTCCAGTCACTATCTCTTCAAATATAATCAGAAATCTTGACTTCAGATATAGATTACTTTTTCTTGTTTTTTAAACCTTAAATAGATGGAATGCTCTATTATGTCTGTTTGGCATTTTATTTGTGAGATTCATCCAAAATGTTGTGTGTAGTTATAGTGTGCTCATTCTCATTCATATATAGAATTCTATTGTATTAACATTCGATAGTGTTTTTATCCATCCCACAGTAAGTTACATGACAGTGACTTTATACAGTGTTCTTAACATCTCTTATCCACCACTCCAGTTTATCTGTTGCTTCAGTGACCACTTCCTAAAACCCTACCTTAGGCCTTGCCTACATCTCCCCCACTTTCATCATGGGACTTCTCTGATGTCAACTAGGAATGCCTCATGTAAACCCACTTGACACTCAGACATGTTCAAGCCAGTAGCACAGGGGAGCTCATGCATACAAATATCAATTGGGGTGGTTAAAGGCTTTACTCTGTTGTATTTGGATGGACAGTTTGAGATCCATTTTATAGTGTTTCTGTGAAGGCCTAGTGGATAAAATTCTTATTTTTTCTATTTTATTGAACTTAATGGGGTGACATCTATCTATCTATCTATGTTTATGTGTGTGTATGTGTGTGTGTGTGTGTGTGTGTGTGTGTGTGTGTGTGTGTGTGTATGCCAAGCAACCAGAACAAAGGAATGACTGGAATAACTGGTTAAGTATAACGCACACTGCAGTGGCCAACAGGAAGGATCAGGGCCCCAATCAGTCCCTCCACCTCCCTTTGCCCCTCTCTCTGCAGGTCTGACCCCTGATTGGCTCCCCATATCCCATCAGAGGCAGGGTAGGGCTGGCCAGCCAACAGCTCACAGCCTTTCCCCCTGGCTGGCGCCATGGCAGATTGGCCGCCTCATCCTGATAGGGAGAGGGGCCAGCCAGCCAAACTACCATGTCCCCTTCCCCCAATTGGGATGGCCAGACAGACCCACTCATGCATGAAAGTGCACTTGGCCTCTAGTTGATTAATAAAATTCTGTAAGTTTCAAGTGTACAAACATGTAATACATCATCTATATATAATATTGTATGTTAACAACCCTAATCAAGTCTCCTGAGTGAGAAAGGTGAAGGGATTAAGAAAAAAAAGAAAACAAACAAAAAACTCATCTCATAGACACAGACAACAGTATGGTTTTGATCAGAGGGAAAGTGGGGTAGAGAGGTAGAAGATACAGGAAAGATAAATGGTAATGGGATAAAATTTTAACACTCTCACTGGTAGTCAGCTCGATAATGCTTCCTAATATTAGATTTTCCTTCTTTCTCATTTTATTCCCTCCATCCTGTGTACTCATTTCTTACCATCACATTCTCCAGTAGACTACTTCAACAACCTCGTGTAAGATGTAACCTCGGTTCTATTTTGAGGGAACCCAGGCTAAGTTATGATCAGACCCAAATCTCTGATCTTAGGTTATATAGATTTAAAATGTATTTTTTATCCTCTGCCCCAGAGAATGAGAGCATTGCAAAGAATCATCATGTTCTGATTTTATTATTTCTTCAAGACACATTACACCTAAAAGTAGAATTAAAAAGACAAAAACATTTTTACTAGTTGGTATGACTTTTTTCCTTATGAAAAATTAAATAATTATTCTCTAGAAAACTTATAAGCTTGACTGGTAAATGTGTGTATTGCTCTTTAAATGTTTTTATTTATCTATTTATTTATTTTAGCAGAGCTGATTCTCTGGAGAAAGAACAGATTACAGCATTAATTTGGACTGCTACAATTGTGAATTTAAAAGTAAAAAATCCAATCAATGGTTAACTATGATGATTAGTGCTGAACTTACATATTAATGGCAGAGTGAGAAAGAAAAAATGAGTTGCAAGGAAATGAAGAACTTTCTATGGACCTGCAAATATCAAGTTGATAATCAGTAGCAGACATCAATGACAATTAACTAACTGAAAGCCCAATCTGCCATACCACATGGCAAGCCAACATCTTTTTAGGAAGAAGCATTTAAAAACAAATACTCACCTTGCTCCTAATTTGTGCTAGACACTGTTTTAGATGCTTTCCTCATATACTGTTGGCCCCTACAGGCATCCCATAAGGTGATCTCAGTAATAAGATAATTATAATAATTGCAGCTGTCCTTTATTAAATATGAGTCAAGCACTATTCTAAACATTTAAACCATGTATTATTTAATGCTCAAACAGCTCATGAGATAAGGACTCATTATTCTCATTTTTCAAATGGTGGAATTAAGGCTTGGGAGAGATAGAAACTGATATGATAATGGGCTTAGGTCTGTAACCCATGACTCTGAGATTTTAAATTCAGATAACTTCTGAAACTCCAAACTTCTCCTCCTCTGATAGATCCCCAGATACCAATCTTCTCTCTCTGAAAGCATAATAATCTAGCCAATCAGTATATATCCTATATAATCCTATATAATAAAAAGCTAATATGCAAATTGTCCCTTCGACCAGGAGTTTGACCGGCAGGCAGGCTGGCCAAAGACTCAGGTCCCCTCCCCCTGGCCAGGCTGGCTGGACCCCACTCATGCATGAATTCATGCAGCAGGTGCGCGTGCGCGCACGCACACGCGCTCACACACACACACACACACACACACAAACTGGCAAACTGAGTAGCCAGATTATTATGCATTCAGAGATCATAATAATCTGGCTACTCAGTGTATAACACATTTCAGGCATGCTTCTTGCTGCAAACGATTCTTGATCTGCTGATCTCCTAATTGTGGGTCTGTTTTGCCATCGATTGCCCTACTTTTTTCTGAAATCAAATTTCTCTGATCTGCCCTATTCTCTGAGATATCACTCTCATCATGAGTGTTTGTCAAAATTCTAACCAATAATGGGGCAAATGGATTTTAACTAGTCCGACATAGATGGACTCTAAACTTAGTTTATCCCCAAGGTTTCTTCACCATCAGGAGCATGAAGGTTCCCCCTGGGACTGCTGTATCATTTGTTTATGTTCAGGTCTCCTGAGAATCATAAGTTATCTCAAATACAAAAGTTTCTGTATTTGCCAGGTAGCCATTCTCAACCACTTTCTTGTGGGCACACTCTGTGATTTTAATTAAGACCACTCTATTTTTAGAGTCACTTCCAAGTCCCAATGTAGGCTTATCTTTATGTAACCATATTACAATGATATATTAACACACACCTCCTTTATATATCATATTTCCTAGCATGACAAAATGCCATATTTTTAATGAATTTAAAAAATTTCAGACAGAAAATTGTGGATAGTACATATACATAAGATTACCATATACCTTGCACCAAGTTTTGTCTCTTATTAACATCTAGCACTAGAATGGTATATTTGTTAAATAACAAAATAAAATTGATATATTATTATCAACTAAAGTTCAGTCTGATCTCCTTAATTTTTGCTGAATATCCTTTTTCTGTTACAGGATCCCATCCAGGACATCATATTACATTTAGTTGTCTTGTCTCCTTAGGCTACTCAGTTTTTCAGACTCACTTTGTTTTTGATGGGACCTCTCTTTGTTTTGGAGAGTCCTAGACAGGTATGTTATAGGATCCTCCTCAATTGAAACTTCCCTGATGTTTTTCTCCTGCTTAGCCAAGAGTTTTGAGGAGTATAGAGCCATTCCCTATGCATCATTCCAAATGCACCTACTATCAACATGTTGATCTTGACATTAATCACCTAGCTTACATAGTATTTGTCAAGGTTCTCCACAGTAAAGTGACTCTTTTCTCCCCCTTTCCATTCTGTGCTCTATGGAAAAAAGTCAGTATCCTCAGCCCACTACCCTCTTATTTAGGTTGATTTAAATAATTTACTTGAAATTATTCTGCATGAAAAATTTTCTCTTCTCTTCCATTAATTTATTTATTGAATCATTTATTTATATTAGCATGAACTCATGGATACTTTCTTTAGAATTTTTTTTTATAATCCAATACTGTTTATTTATTTTGTTGTTCAAGCATTCCAGCTATGGTCACACTGAGCTTTTACAATTGGCTCTTATGTCCTTTTGACATACCCTAATCATTGGGAGGATATTGTTTGTCTCACTTTTAACATTTCTTTCTTTCCTGGCAGTACAAGATGCTCCAGGCACATCTTATTTTTTTTTCAGCACTTAAAAAATGTTTTTATTGATTTTAGAGAGAGAAAGGAGAGGGAGAGAAAGAGAAATAGAAACATTGATGAAAAAGAAATACGAATTGGTTGCCTTCTGCACACCTTTGGCATGCAAGCTGAGCACGAATTGAACCAGTGATCTCTTGTGCATAAAATGATGCTCAATCCTCTGAAGCACACTGGTCTGCCATGACACATTTTTTTTTCATCTTGCATATTTCTATCCCTACTCCTAGAAATAACCATTTCTTTCATTGGAGGATAGTATTAGAACTCAGGTCTGGTTGCTACCTGTGGTGATTGTTACTGGTTGCTTTTAGGACCCTTAGCCTCCTAAGCAAGAAAATATTTAGTACACTTATACCTATTTACCAGGTATACATATATCTAAAAATCTTCCTTTTTTATTTAATAAATCTTTATTGTTCAGATTATTACAATTGTTCCTCTTTTTCCCCCCTACAGCTCCCCTCCACCTGGCTCCCACCCCACCCTCTGTCCTTACCTCCTTCCCATTGTCATCATCCATAGGTGTATGATATTTATCCAGTATTTCCCTGCACCCCCCTCATCACTTTCCCCCTGGGGAATTGTCAGTCCATCCCCTTTCTATTCTCCTGATCCTATTAAACTCACAAGTTTATTCTGTTCATCAGATTTTTTATTCACTTGATTTTTAGTTTCACTTGTTGATAGATATGTATTTGTTGTTCATAATGTTTATCTTTACCCTTTTCTTCTTCTTCCTCTTCTTTAAAGAGTACCTTTTAGCATTTGGTTTGATAGTGATGAACTCCTTTAGCTTTTTCTTATTTGTGAAGCTCTTTATCTGCCCTTCAATTCTGAATGATAGCTTTGCTGGGTAGAGTAATCTTGGTTGTAGGTTCTTGCTATTCATCACTTTGAATATTTCTTGCTACTCCTGTCTGGCTTGCATAGTTTCTGTTGAGAAAGCAGCTGACAGTCATATGGGTGTTCCCTTGTAGGTAATTAATTGTTTTTCTCTTGCTGCTTTTAATATTCTCTCTTTGTCTTTTGCTCTTGGTATTTTAATTATGATGTGTATTGGTTTGATCCTCTTTGGATTCCTTTTGTTTGGGTTTCTTTGTGCTTCCTGGACTTGTAAGTCTATTTTTTTCACCAGGTGGGGGAAGTTTGCAGTCATTATTTCTTCAAATATGTTTTTGGTATCTTGCTCTCTCTATTCTTCTGGCACCCCATAATTCTTATGTTGGTACACTTGAAATTGTCCCTGAGGCTCCTTACACTATCTTCACATATTTGGATTCTTTTTTCCTTTTGCTTTTCCAGTAGAGTGTTCTCTGTTTCTTTGTATTTCAAATCTTTGACTTGATTATTGCATTCATCTAGTCTGCTGTTAGGTCTCTGTATAATATTTTTTATTTCAGTCAGTGTATGTTTAATTTCTAGTTGATCCTTTTTCATCTCCTCTTGGGTCTCACTAAATTTATCCATCTTTGTTAGCATATTCTTGAAAAACCTTATAACTGTGGTTTTGAACTCTATATCCAGTCATTTGTTTTCCTCCATTTCTTTTGTTTGTGATCTGCTCCTTTGTCTTTGCATTTTTGCTGCTTCCCTGAGTTGGAAGAGTGGCGTTGTGTAGTGGATGTCCTATATGGCCCAGTAGCTCCACCTCCCCAGTTACCCAAGGTGGACTCTCTTGGTGCACCCCTTTGTGGGCTGTGTGCACAGTCTTGTTGTAGTTAAGTATTGATTGTTGTTGGTATCATTGGGGGGGGGTGGAATTGACCTCCAAGCCAATTGGTTGTGAGAATCAACTGTGTCAATGCTGGGAGAACTTCTGTGCTGGATTCCACCTTAAGACTTGCAAGATTGTAAAAACCCCTGTGCTAGGCTTGGATGGGGTGGAGTCTCAGGGTTGGGCAGACAGCATTGGCTTTCCATCAGCCATGCCCTACACAACCCCTGGGTCTCAGTGTTTCTCAGTAATTGCTGCAGCCCTCTCTGTGCAGTCATGCTTATGTGCCTCCAGAACTGTGCTTTTCCAGCTCCACAGAGTTTCCATGTGCTCCAGGGGCCCTTATGAGTCTGGGTCCCCAGGGTCTCACCTGAAACTGGGGTTCAGTGCAGCCCGACCTAGATTTCAGTGCAGTTGGGAGATTCTGTCTTCCTCCCACTAGAGAAAGCCAGCAGCACAATCAGCAGTCAGTTCTCTCTGCTTGCACTTTTGCATGTACCTCCAGACCTCTGCCTTTCATAGCTCCCCTAAGTTTCCCTGCACTCCTCCCTTTTCACAACAGTCCAAACTCCCCCGTATGAGTCTTGCCCAGAATTGGGGTTCAGTGCAGTCAGGAGTTTCCATCTCCCCCTGGCTAAAGGAAGCCAGCCAGGCCCCGCCACCTGTCCTCTACATGCGCGTGTCTCTGTACCTCAGCTTTTTGCAGCTCCTGAGTCTCAGTATGCCCCTCTCTTTCCTTCTAGTTGTGGAATTTCCACTCAGCCAGCTTTCCTGTGATTCTGAGTGATGTTCACTCTGTCTTTTAGTTATTGTTTTGAAATTGTTGTATGAGGAAGCAGTTTAGGGGTTCGTCTATGCCACCATCTTGGTTTCTCCTAAAAATATTTCTATATGTAACCATATATGTTTATATTAAGTTAAACATGAATTCATAATTATATCTCCCATTCTATTTGTTATCACATGGATCATTCTAGATGCCTACCCTTGCTCATCTATAAACATTCACATCAACAGCAAAAATTCTACCTTCTACCATCTGCCATCTGTTTCTTTAATGTTCAATTCTAGTGTACATGTGTAGTAATATGAGAACTGTTAACCCACACCCCCATGGAAAATAACTTCATTATCTATAATATGACACAATGTCATATTTTAAAATTTTATGTGTGAAAAAATAATTCTCCCCATGTTTTTTTTTTGTTTGCTTCCTATTGATTTCTAACTTAGGTTTACTTTATAAAGGGAATAAAAGCTGTAGAACAGAATAAACCAGAAGTTGTCTGGAAAAAGGCTCAGGAAAAAATGAAATGAAACCAACAAATACAAATAGAGAGTTGGTAGGCAAGACTATGAAAAGAGTGCAATTTCATATACAATTTTACCAAGCTCAGTACAGACAGCAGTGTAGCTGACTTTGGATAAAGGATAGAGCTGACTTGGATTGACTGACTATCTGAAAGCTGGGGATAGGCAACAATAGCCTGTTGCTTCCTTTCTTCAGTAGGTAGACTTCAGAAATAGCTCCCTTTTCATTGCTAGGTAAAATTATAGGTAAAAGAAAAAACTAGAAGTTTTTGAAAATAGACTTTATTTTTTAGAAGTTTGAGGTTGACAATAAACCTCCCCAGAATCACCTCATTCTAACATCCTACACCACAGTGGTACATTTCTTGAAACTGATGAACCAACATGACACATCATTATTACTCAAAGTCCAAGGTTTACATTAGGTGTTACTTATGCTATTATACATTCTGTTGTTGTAGATAAATGCCTAAATACATGTATCTACCATTATAGTACCACTAGAAGCCTGGTACACACAATTCGTGCATGGGGAGGGGTGTCTTTCAGCCCAGCCTGCCCTCTCCAATGTGGGACCCCTTGAGGGATGTCTGACTGCCCATTTAGGCCCAATACTACCTGGAGGATCGTGCCTTAATGGGCAGTTGCACATTCCTCTCACAATCCAGGATTTCTGGTTCCTAACTGCTCACCTGCCTGTCTTCCTGATTGCCCCTAACCACTTCTGCCTGCTAGCCTGATTGATGCCTAACTGCTCCCCTGACAGCCTGTTTACCCTTAACTGCCCACACCTGTGGGTCTGGTCATCCCTAACTGCCTTCCTCTGCAGGCCTGGTCACCCCTAAGTTCACTTCCCTGCAGGCCTGGGTCCTCCTAAGTGCCCTTCCCTACAGGCACAGTCACCCCCAACTTCCCTCCTCTGCCCAGAGCACAACAAGGTCACCCCTAACTGCCCTCTCCATAGGCTTGATCACCCCCAACCATCCTCCCTTGCAGGTCTGATCACCTACAACTGCCCTCCCTTGCAGGCCTGGTCCCTGTTAGCTGCCTTCCCATGCTGGTCATCTTGTGGTAGCCATCTTGTATCCACATGGGGGCAGGATCTTTTCACCACATGGGGCAGTTATCTTGTGTGTTAGAGTAATCACTAATCTGCATATTACTCTTAGCTAGGACAAAGGCCTGGTGCATGGGTAGGGGACAGCTGGTTTGCCCTGAAGGGTGTCTTGGATCAGTGTGGGGGTTCCCTTGGGATGTGGGGGAGCTGGGTGAGGGCCCTGTGGTGGTTTGCAGGCCGACCATGCCCCCCAATGACCCAAGCAAGGGCCCTGGTATTTGGGATATATTTATCTTCTACAATTAAAATTTTGTAGCCTGGAGCAGAACCAAGTCTTCTGCTCACATAGCCATTAAAAATTTGTTGTCTTAAGTGGAAGCCTGGGTCAGCCAAGGGGTGCGGAAAACTTGGCTTCCTTCAATGCGTGGGGCAACCCAAACCTCCTTCCTGCTTTCTTGGTTGGGTTAATTTGGATACTCTCTCTGATTGGCTGGTGGGCATGGCTGGTGGGCTTGGCTGGTGGGTGTGGTGGAGGTAAAGTCAACTTGCATATTACTCTTTTATTAGATAAGATACAGAGTACTTTTATTGTCTTAAAAATCCTCTGGACCTGGATAGTGTGACTCAGTTGGTTGAACATCATCTCATGCACCAAGAGGTTGCTGGTTCGATTCCTGTTAGGGGCACATGTACAGGTTGTGAAGTTGATCACCAGTAGGGGTCATGGAGGAAGCAGCTGATTTGTATTTCTCCATCATTAATGTTTCTCTCTCTACTTCTTCTTTCCTATCTCTATCTCTAAAATCAGTAACAACATTTTTTTAAAAGTCATCTACACTTTATCTACTTATCCTTTTCTCCCCCCTAATGACCAATTACAACTGTTTTGTTGTTTATTTATTTATTTATTTTATTAAGGTATTGCATGTGTACATATCTTCCCATTGCGCCCCCCTCCACACCTCACTCCCATTCATGCTCCCACCACCCAGTGTCTTGTGTTTACTGGTTATGCTTATATGCATGCATACAAGTCCTTCAGTTGATCTCTTATTTCCACACCTCTGCCTAACTTTCCCACTGTAGTTTGACAGTCTGTTTGATGTTTTACTGCTTCTGTACCTATCGTTTTTGTTCATCAGTTTATAATGTTCTTTATTATCCACAAATGAGTAAAATCATGTGGTACTTTTCTTTCATTGATTGGCTTATTTTACTTAGCATAATGCTCTTCCATCCAGGTTGCTGCAAATGGTAAGAATCCCTTCTTTTTATGACAGCATAATATTCCATTGTGTAGATGTACCATAGTTTCCTGATCCAGTCATCCGCTGATGGGCACCTAAGCTGTTTCCAAATCTTAGCTCTGGTGAATTGTGCTGCTATGAACATAGGGCTGCATATATCCTTTCTGATTCCTGTTTTTTGCTTCTTGGGAAATATTCCTAGGAATGGAATTACTAGGTCAAATGGGAGTTCTAGTTTTAGTTTTTTGAGGAAACTCCATACTGTTCTCCACAGTGGCTGCACCAGTCAGCATTCCCACCAGCAGTGCCCAAAAGCTCATTTTTCTCCACATCCTTTGTTGATTTGTTGATGGTTGCAATGATGACAGGTGTTAGATGTTACCGCATTGTCGTTTTGATTTGTATCTCTCAGATAATTAGTGACTTTGAGCATGTTTTCATGTATCTCTTGGCCTTCCTTCTGTCTTCTTTCAAAAAGATTCTATTGAGGTCCATTGCTCAGTTATTTATTGGATCATTTATCTTTCTTTAAATTGTATAAGTTGCCTGTAGATGTTGGAGATTAAACCATTATCAGTGACATTTGAAAATATGTTCTCCCATACAGTGGGCTTTCTTGTTGTTTTGTCGATGATTTCTTTTGCTGTGAAAAAGCTTTTTATTTTGATGTAGTCCCATTTGTTTATTTTCTCTTTAGCTTCCATTGCCCTAAGAGCAGTATTAGTGAAGAAGTTCACTGAAGGAGGTCTTGGTTGCTTCCAGGTTTTCTCTATTATGAATATACTAGCTATAACCATCCAAAAAATCGGGTTAGATGTAAACTATGATCAAAATTTTAAATATACAACACACAAAAAATTCATTTTTGTTAGTTATTTCAGATAAAATTGGACACTTCAAACACATACTAATTCTTCAATGCCACACTGTCTTGAGTACTGTAACTTTATAGTAACACTTGAAGTCAGGTAGTGTCAGTTCTCCTTTTGTTTTTCTCCTTCAGTATAGGCTTCTTCTAGACCAATTTCTTATGAATGCAATACAAAGGCATTCACTTCTGTTCTCTTATTCTCTCTCCCAGCTCTTCACTTTTCCTGTAGTACTCACTTTGGGAAGGGTTAACAAAATGATATTTGTTTTTTCTTTTTTTCCTCACCTTAAGGAAATTTTATATCAGCTGCATTTCTCCATTAATTCTTTATCTCCTGAGAGGAAGAAGTTGGTCTTTCTATGTAGCTGGGGGATGAGTGAGGAGGAGAGGGGATCCTCATGGATTATTTTGGAGTAATTCCAGATGCAATCTTCCTGGAGAATGATGGTAAACAAGCCTTCAAACAGTTCTTCCCTGGGCCAGAACCTTTTCTATGGTCACCAGAAATAGGAAAGATAGTTTTAAACACTGAGGAAAAAATCGTTTTTCAATATAGACTCAAAATAAGGAGAAATTGCAAAGCAGAGTAGTTAAAAATCCTAAATTTTCTGAATTATATTTTTTAATTTTGGTCACATAGGAAAAAGTGAAATTGGAGTGTCATTTTTAATTTTTTTTTTTAGTGTAAGTATAATCTATATATTGTTCCCATTAGCAAATGTTCTATACATATTTAATAATGTTCAAAGTAGGCTGAAAAAATATTCATAATACTTGAGGGGAAAGAAGATATTTCATATTGCCTTTTGTTACAATGATGCAATCAACTTAATATTTCATATTTTAGAATACATTAATGCAAATAATAGGGTTCAATTTAACCTGTGATCAAAATTTTAAATATACAACACAAAAATTCATTTTTGTTAGTTATTTCAGATAAAATTGAACATTTCAAACACATGCTAAGTTTTACTTATGAATGAATATACAAATTAATTTGCTTTATTAATATAAAATTTTTAAAAATTAACAGTGCATTTCTTGATATGAAATGGCATTGAAATAAGAAAGGTAAGAAATGGTGTGCTTTATTTTCTAGAATACCTGATTAAAAAGGGATATGTAAAAGTCCCCACAAATAATGTATATACATTAGTAAGTAATGTATATTCATATAGGAAAAAACCTCTTATTTATAAGTGTCTAATTACAACTAATGAAGAAGATCAGAGAAAATGAATCATAAAAAAATGTTGTTGACATACACAGAACCACCTAGGACTATTTTTTAAAATGTAAAATGTATTTTTTACTTTTTTAAAGGGAGCCAGACATTATTTGGAAAATTTCACCTCCTGGCACCTTCTGGATCGTGATAATCAAATGAACAATTATACTTTAGAGGTTTTCTTTTTTTTTTTGTAATATATTTTATTGATTTTTTACAGAGAGGAAGGGAGAGGGATAGAAAGTTAGAAACATCGATGACAGAGAGAGATCTATCAGCTGCCTCCTGCACACCCCCTACAGGGGATGTGCCCACAACCAGGATACATGCCCTTGACCAGAATCGAACCTGGGACCTTTCAGTCCGCAGGCCGACGCTCTCTCCACTGAGCAAAACTGGTTTTGGCTACTTTAGAATTTAACAGAATTCAACCAATAATTTATTGTTATTCTTTGTGTGTTGTTCTTTTTGGTTGTTTTGGCTCAGTCCTTGGCCCCATTAAGTCTGCTTGAAATGACTTGCTACCAAATGCATCCTGGAGAAATGCCTAATCTAAGTAATTAGCACTGCTCTGTTCCCTTATATGAATCAAACATATTTTACACACTACTCCACTTTCTACACAAGGATAGGATGATCTTGTGGTTTGTTATTAGCATGAGAAATGACTAAGTATGAAAGGGAATACAACAAGTTATCACCTGAGGACAATAGGCATATCTGTACATTTCAAATAAATGGAATCATACAATATCTGGTATTGTGTGTCTGGTTTCTTTTACCTGGTGTAATGTTTTTAAGGGTCATCAAGTTGTGGCATGTGTTAGTACCCCACTCTACTTATAGGACTAAGTAACATTTCATTACATGATCTTACTTTTTTTTTTCACCAGTTTATGCAAATTTGAGTTGTTCCCACTTTGTGCTATTATGAATAATTCTGTTGTGAACATGAACATGGCATACAAGTTTTCATAGAACAGCTGTTTTCAATTCTTATGAGTATATACTTAGGACTAGAATTTTGGGGTGATATGATTACCCTATGATTAACTTCTGGAGGAAGTGACTAATCACTTTCCACAGTGGCTGCATCATTGTACATTCCCATAAGCAATGTATGAGAACTAATATTTTCCCATCCTCACCAACATTTGTTTTCTGTTTGTTTGTTTTTTATTATAACCACCCAGTGCTTGTAAACTGGTGTTGAATTTTGTTTTGATTTGCCTTTCTCTATGACTATTGAGCATATTTTTTATGTATTTTTATCCATCTGTATATATTATTTGTAGAAAAGTCTCTTCATACCTTTTGTCCATATTAAAAATTGTGTTATTTGTCTTTTTATTTTTTAGTTATAAGAGTTCTTTGTATATGCAGGATATCATACTCTTATCTAATATATCTTTGCCAATATTTTATTCCAGTTTTATCTTTATTTGTTTTGTTCCTTGAAGCATAAAATTTTTTAATTGTTTCATTTCATTTCCATTGTGTAAGCATATAATGTTTATTTTCTTAGTTGTGCTCTAAGTATTACCATTAACATCTTAACTTACAATAAAGTAGTTTGCAGTAATATCCAATTAGTTTCACTAGTATGCAAAGTCTCTGCTTCTATAAAGTTCCATTTTCTTCTTTTTTATGCTGCTATTTTCACAAATTACATCTAAATACAATGTATGCCCATCAATTTAGACATAATTATTGACTTAAGAAGTTGTCTCTTAACTCAGATTCAAGAAAAAAATAAAAGGAGTCACAAGAATAAAATACATTACATTTTCCTGCATGTGTACTTACATTGATGCCTTTACTCTTGCTCTGCATTTTTCTTATATGGTTACCAGTTACTGTCTAGTTCCTTTAATTTCAGGTTTGAGTATTTCTTTTAGTGTTTCTTAGAGGGCAGGTCTGCTAGCAATGAACTTTCTCCACTTTTATTTCTCTCCAAATGTCTTAATTTCCTCTTCATTTTCAAAGGATTGTTTTGTCAGATATAAGATTTTTGGTTGATGGTTCCTTTATCCTTTCATGTACTATCTTCAGACTTCATGATGTCTAATGAAAAATCTGCTCTTAATTTTATTCAGTATATCTTGTATGTGATCAGTCTTTGTCTCTCAATACTTCCGATTTTCCAAATATTTTGTATTATCACTGTGATTTCCTTTTTGAATCATGTGATATTTAGAAGTGTGTTACTTAGTTTCTAAATACTTACATATTACCTCATTTTTTTCTCCTTTGATTTCAATTGGTATAGAAAACACTATGTATGGCTTCAATGCTATAGATTTGTTAAGAATTATTATATGGTCCAGTATATGGTCTGTTTTTATCCACAACTCACATCTAATTGACAAAATGTATATTCTACTGTCATACTGTACAGTTTCCATTAAATCATGCATACTAATTATTGTGATATATCTCCACTAATTTTGCCTGCCTATTTTATCAGTTATTGAGAGTTATCCATTAAAATCTTCCTCCAATTGTCTATTCCTCCTTTTATTTCTTTAAGTATTTTTCTCTATATGTTTTAAGGTTAGATTTTTATATGTAATAAATTTATAATCTTATGTCTTTGTAATTGATTCAAATGATTATTTTTTCTTTGTTTCTTGTAGTATTTACTGCTTTAAGATCAACTTTGTCAGGTATTAATATACTTATACAAAGATTTAGTATTTGTGTGGTCTATCTTTTTCATTATTTTATTTTAATATTTATGTCTCACTGTATTTTATAAATAGCATATAGTCATTACATTTATGTAGCCATTCCTTTTTATTATTTTAATTTTATATGTTCTCTATTTTCTTTTAATGTAAACATTGATATATGTATTTGAGTTTATATCTCTTATTTTACTCTTAGTTTATCTTAACTCCAACTTTATTCTCTCTTTTAATTTTTTTGTTTTTAAAGAATACTTATGTACTTTTATTTCATTTTTATCTCAGATAGACCTCTTGGGTATTTTTACTTTTAGTGATTATTCTGTAAATTACAAGGTCTATACATGACTTACTGTTTTCCTCTTGAACTGCTTTCTACACAAGATAAGAATTTAAAAACAGTTTATTTTCTCTTACCTGTCTTTCAATTTTGCTGCAACTGTTTCAAGTCTTTTAATTCTATATGAATTTTAAACCCATGAAATATTATTTTTATTATTGTTCTAAACAAGCATTATTAATTTACATTCATCCACATATCCACCCTTTTGTTGCTCTTCCGTCTTTACTTATGATATGCTTTTTCCACTGACTGAAGAATTCCTGTTTGTATTTTTTCCTTTATGTGTGCTGCCAATGAATTCCCTCAGCTTTTATCTTTCTGAATGTTGTTATTTTGCTTAAATTTCCTACATATTTTCACTGGTTATACATTTCAGGTGAGCTTTTTGTTCTCAGCTCTTCAAATACTGCATCTTATTGTTTTTATGGATTGAATTGTGTACCCAAAAAAAATATGTTGAAGTTCTATAAGCCAGTACCTCAGAATATGACCTTTTTTAGGGAAGTAGGAATTTTATAGAGCTGATCAAGTTAAAATGAAGTCATTAGAGTGAAGTTTAATGTAATATGGTCAATGTTCTTATAAAGAGGGACTATTTGGACACAGATAAACAAATACATAGGGAAGACATAAAGAGACAAAGAGAATGTTATATGGAGATGTAAAATTGGAGCAATACATAAATAATCCACAGAATGCCAAAGATTGCCAGAGAATAATAAAAAACTGGGAAGAATTAAGGAAGGATTCATCTGCAAGTTTCAGAAGGAACATGGTCCCTTGTATCCATTTATTTTAGACTTCTAACTTTCAGAACCAAGACAGTAAGTTTCTGTTTCTTTAAGCCCAATTATGGTATTTTGTTAAAGTAGCCCTAGCAAACTAACACAACTGTCTTTTGACTTCTCTCATTTCTGTTGAAAAGTCTTTTTTTTTTTCTAATTGTTTTCAGAATTTATTTTTGCCTTTGGTGTTTAGCAGTTTGACTTTAATGTTCCTATATCTGGTTTTCCTTGTATATATCTTCTTTGGGTACCCTGTTTATGTGACTTGATGTATTTCATAGGTGTGAAATATTATTTGAAATATCTATATAATAAAAGCCTAACCTGCTAAGTGTCCAGTCATCCGGTCATCTGTCATAATATGCTAATGATATGCTAAGATTGCTCAACCACTTTCTATGATGTGCACTGACCACCAGGGGGCAGATGCTCTAACTGATAAGTTAGCTTGCTGCTGAAGTCAGGCCAATTGGGAATGAGCAAGAGGCTGGACATGCCCTGGAGCCCTTCCGCAGCCCCTCCCTGGCTGGCCAGTCTCCCATGTCCCTCCCTGTCCCCAATCGCATACCAGTGGTGTTCCTTGGCCTGGCCTGCACTCTCTCACAATCCAGTCTGAGGGACCCCCCTCTACCCACCTGCCTCGCATGCATGAATTTTGTCCACTGGGCCTCTAATTTTTTCCAATAATATGTTTTCATGTTTTTCATTTCCATATGGGATTCCAAATACACATGTTAATCCTATTTACCATCTCCCAGATGTCTCAAGCCTTTTGTTGTGTTCTCACTTTTTTTTCCAATGCAGAAAAGAGAATATTTCCTACTGTTTGATCTTCTAATTTACTAATCTTCTTTCTATCATCCTCTCTCTTCTGTTAAACCTACATTAACAGTGTTAAGTTATTATAATTTGGGAATTCCTATTTTATTAGTTGTTCTATATTCAAATTTTCTTGTGATATTTAGCATATTTCAAATAATTGTCAATTTAATGTATTAATCATAGTTATTTGAAAGTCTGGTTTGGATGATTGCAACATCTGTATCATCTATGAGTCTGTTTTATTGTATACATTTTGTCATGAATTTCTGTCATTGGATCTCACTTCCTGGGAAGAATCATAGTTTCAGAATTGTCTCCCAGACATTGTATTTGAAAAAATGATAGATGCTCAAGTTGAAGTTATCTTCATCTAGAGAGAAGTAATCACCTTCTGGCAGCAAGTAAATATGGGAAAACCATTTAATACAATTAAACATTGGACAGCTTTGTGATGTCCTCCTATTTCTAGTTTTTCCTTCCTCCTACAGTAGAACCCTTCTGTGGTCTCAATGGAAAGCCCGATGTATTACCATGGTCTCTCCTTTATAAAGAGACTTTAATCCCAAATTTTATGTCTTCAGGTAAAATTTTATGATCCCGGTAAAACTTTCAATCCATTATTTAGCTTTATCAACTGCTTCTTGATCAATTTCTTTACTTCCTTCCCTTGGCATAGGAAGATAGAGAACTGAAAAAAAAAGTTTTTTTATAGAAAAATTAACGTAGTACATTTACTTGGTTCCTTTCTCTGGGAACTTTGGCTTTTTAAATAAAAGGTGACTATTTTTTAACTAGGCTAGTATGTCTGCAATAAAGACTAGGCTTTCTCTTTAGCTTCTGAACCTTTTTACACAAATTTACAAAAGAACCAAGTGAAAAATACTTTGTTGAGCAGAGGACTCAACGCAATAACTTCTCCTTTTTTTTTTTTTCCCTGAGATCTTAACCCATGAAGTCTGTTGCCTCCACTGTCATCAAATAGCTATCTTGTTAAAATATATATTATTTTATCCCATATTTATATGTTGTCTTCTAGAAGTTTTATTTCTCCAGATACAAACTTCTCCTATAAACGCAGAAAGTCCTTAAAAAAAAAAATCTTTGTACTTTATCTTTTATTTTTCTTCTCTACATCTTTCCCTCAGTTCTCATATGTTCTTCATTCTGTTAATAAATAAAAAATGATCTACATAATGTATGATCTACTGCATAACCAGATTATTATGATCTCTGAATGCATAATAATCTGTTCTCTCAGTGTATATATTATATAATAAAAGGCTAATGTGTAAATTGTCCCCTCTACCAGGAGTTTGACCAGCAGGCAGGCCGGCCAACCATCCATGTCCCCCCATGTCCCCTCCTTCTGGCCAAGGTGGCTGGACTCCACTCATGCACAAATTCATTCACTGGGTCTCTAATATATATATACACACACACGTGCGCGCGGGCGCGCGCGCACACACACACACACACACACACACACACACACACACTGTTTGGGCCAATATTATATTGCTATTGATGAATCATATACATTTATCAAGATATCAGTTCTGACTAAAACAAAACATGCCAATTCTATACTGAGCTGCAGACTAATTTATCTATGTGCCTATCTGACATCTTCAGTATAAAGTCTAATAGCCACCTCAGAATTAATATTCCCCAAACAAAATTTTTTCCTCTCCACCCCATGTCCTTAAATTAGTCCTTTTCCTGAATCCTCAACTATTATAAATGACAATAACATGCACTTAAAATAAAAAATATGAGAGTCATCTTTAGTTTCTACCCTTCCTAATAACCTAAGAAATATATATTGAACTTTTTCACCTCTTTTTATCCCCATTGCCACCCCTGTGTTATATTCCAACGCCCACCTCTGGACCCAGGATACCATAATATCATTCCTGAATTACAGTAAGAGCTTCCTAATATTACCCAGTCCATTCCCTACATGGCTCCAACATGAACATTTTAAAAATATTAAGATTGTGAATGGGAGTATCAAATAAGGAACATAGTTAAAACAATAAATAAATAAAAAAGTAATCCAAGCACTGCCTTTTTTCATGAGTAAGGGGCCTGACCATTAATGATCTATAGTAAGAATTGGCCTTATATTCTGATGGCTTTACTGTATCACTAAGAGCTTTTAATCTTAGCTTCAATGATTTATATTTTGCTCTCAGAATAAAACATGATAAAAAGCTAATATACAAATTGTCCCCTCAACCATAGTCTGTAGAACCTTGCTTGATCTGCTTTTTGTTTCAAAGCATTCTCCCCCTGACCCAGCACCAGCCACACTGGCACCTTTTGAGTCCTGGTCATTTACATTATTATTATTTGTCTTTATAATTCTTATTAGAGGCCCAGTGCACAAAAATCGTGCATGGGTAGGGTCCCTAGTGGCTGCCAGGTGCCAGCCAGTTTCTCCCTTCCCCAGCTGTCAGCTACCATCCAGGGCCTTTCTTCATTCACTAGTGATTAGCACATGCCATAGCAAGCAATCAAATTCCTGAGGGGACACTGTATATTAGGTTTTTATATATGTACTAGAAGCCCGGTGAATGAAACTCATGCATGGGGGGGAGGGGTTGTCCTTCAGCCCAGCCTGCTCCCTCTCCAATCTGGGACCCCTTGAGAGATGTCCAACAGCCTGTTTAGGTCTGATCCAGGAGTGGGCCTAAATGGGCAGTTAGATATCCCTCTAACAAGTCAGGACTGCTAGCTCCCAACTGTTCACCTGCCTGCCTTCCTAATTGCCCCTAACCACTTCTGCCTGCCAGCCTGATCACCTCCTAATCACTCCTCTGCCAGCCTGATTGATGCCTAACAGCTCCCCTGCCAGCCGGTTTGCTCCTTACTGCTCTCCCCTGCAGGCACGGTCACCCCAACTTCCCTTTTCTGCATATCTGGTCACCCTTAACTGACCTCCCCTGCAGGCTTGATCACCCCCAACTGCCCTCCTTTGCAGGCCTGGTCCCTGCTAACTGCCCTCCCCTGCTGGCCCTCTTGTGGTGGCCATCTTGTGTCCACATGGGAACAGGATCTATTGACCACATGGGACAGTCATCTTGTGTGTTGGAGTGATGGTCAATCTGCATATTACTCTTTTATTAGATAAGATAGAGGCCTGGTGCACTGGTGGGGGCCAGCTGGTTTGCCCTGAAGAGTGTCCTGAATCGGAGGAGAGGGGGTTCCCTTTAGGCATGGGGTGGGATGGATGAGGGGCCTGTGGTGGTTTGCAGGTCAGCCATGCCCCCCAGCAACCCAAGCAGAGGCCCTGGTATCTGGGATTTATTTATTTTCTACAATTGAAACTTTGTAGCCTGGAGCAGAGCCAAGCCTTCTGCTCACAGAGGCAACCCAGGCCTCTCTCCTGTGCTCTCTGTGGAGGTAGCCATCTTGGTTTGGTTAATTTGCATACTTGCTCTGATAGGTTGGTGGGCATGGGTTGGTGGGCATGGCTGGTGGGCATGGCTTGTGAGTATAGCGGAGGTACAGTCATTTTTCATATTTTCATATTTCTCTTTTATTAGATAATATATATATACATATATATATGCATATATATACTTAACTTTCATTTCATCTTTAACGCATCAGTCAAATGATCATTTGTTCAACAATCTCTGCTGTATCTGTGCTAAGTGACCCCTATCTTAAATAACCAGTTATTCTATATCACACCATATAGCTCATGGATTTTCATCATATATGGCAGTGCAAAATTATTTTTTGTTTTTATTGTTGTTTACTTATATATTGTTTATTTCTGCCATTGTAATATAGTTTTAGGAACCTTATCAATCTTATTTACTTCTAAAGAACCTAGAATAATACCTGGCTTAGACTAGGTGCTCCCTAAATAATTATTGAATAAATGCATTTTTGATAGGACTCTAAAAATTCTGCCGAA
Organism: Lasiurus cinereus; assembly: GCA_011751065.1. NCBI lineage: Eukaryota > Metazoa > Chordata > Mammalia > Chiroptera > Vespertilionidae > Lasiurus > Lasiurus cinereus. The sequence continues at coordinate 6,327,470 of JAAGEH010000392.1, forward strand.
ATTCCAAAAGTTCTTATTAATCTATTATTTTGCTGAAATAAAATCTAATTTCTCAAGTATTAGCATTTGTATGTTTGATTTCATACACAGTAGAGACAGTTACATTTTATTGCAAGTCTAAAGCAGTTGAGCTATATATCCTAGATCAAATAGGCATAATGAGCCTTCTAGGAAGCCAAAACTGCATGCATTACATTGTTTCTGTATGAAAATGTGGCTTGTGATCTAAGTAACAATAAGCTTTTCCATATAACTTTTCCATTGATGCCAGTCTACATTGAATTCTGAACAATTATTAAAATTTGGGGTTGGAAATCAAGTTACATTAGGAAAATTTGGGGTTGGAAATCAAGTTACATTAGGAACATCCTAAAATTCATGTAGCATTCATATTAAGTATTTTTTCACAAGTAGGCAAAGTTTAAATAGCAAATAAGTAAATATAGGCATTTATGTAGAACAAAAAGGGTATGTAGTATATAATTTCAGCCTTATTTTAGGTACATTCTAATTTTAACATTGGGTTTGAATGTATACTCCAAGTGTTTATACAATAAGAAAAAATAAAAATCTTTATTATAGACTATCTGAAATCATTAAAAATAAGATATTTATTGATACATTATTGCCGGTTGTCTAACAAAAATTTAGGTTTGCAAAAACAAAACAAACAAACAAAAAATTTGGGGTTGAGACCCATCTAGTTTCTTAAATTCATCTGAAAGAAGACACAGAAAAGGTATTTTTATCTACACTAAAAAAAGTGTTTGTTTTGTATTCTTATTTTCTTTAATATTTATTTAATTATTTTGTAAGGTCAATAGTGGTCTCTATTCTCTACTATTTAGCTCAAATATTTATTTAAATGTGTTTTTATTTAAATAAGAGGGTTTTTTTTAGCTTTTTGTAAAAAGCAAATAAACAGAAATTTTACATGTTTATTTCTGACCAGGAGTTATTTATTCAGACAGATAACATCTGAATTTCTGTATTAATGATCACAAGGTCAAAGTATTATTCCAATTAAAAATTACATAAATTTAGTGATTCTCAGAGAAGAATAAGAAACATTTCCATGTTCATATATCAATTGAACTCTTATTATTTTCAATTTTCATTAAAGTTCAGCAAAACAGTGTGATCTTTAAAAATATTGAAGAAAAGAACTGAGTTTAAATTGCTTTATAATAAATGAATATTACAAATTAATACTGTGTATGTATGTATGTGGGCATGAACATATGTATGTTCCACATATATTGAAATACAAATTTTCCCTGTAAGCTTAACATTAGGCATAAAACTTCCCATAACAAGCTGTGTTGGTCAATGTGTCCCTGGAAGAAGGTGCTTGAGATCTCAGAAGTAGCATAAGCATCATTAGATGTAACATTGCTATGGTAACCTCTCTCTCTCTCTCTCTCTCTCTCTCTCTCTCTCTCTCTCACACACACACACACACTTTAAATTGTAAGTAGTCTTATAAAACCCATTAATCCATAACTTTCTGGAGTGTCAAGACAGCTTTATCTTAAGCACCTTCTCTTTATTTTCTTAATCTAAGGGATTCAGGTGTTTAATCATACTTGTTTTTTAGTCTGATTTGCCTTGGAACTGAAATCTTTGGGTTGTTGACTTCAGACAATATCTAAACAAGAGTTCAATTTAGTTATAAAATCAAGAAAATAAAACAAATTTTCAGTAGCAAAATAAAACTTCTATATAAAGCTATATCTATAAACTCAAAATTGAATAAGACTCCAGTATTAGATCATCTGATTCACCAAAATTTACTAGGTACAATATGAAGAAATCATTCTAAAACACCAGAGTGTTGTATTAGAGTACGTCTTAGGCAACAAGCTCAGATATTTTAATTTAACAGAAATTTTGGGATCCAAGAGTCCTACTTTTCTTTCTAACTCAAACATAAAACTTATAAAGTATCTATGTCTTAATGCAGAGTTGTTGCATGAGGTCAAGTAAAATTTATTGTAACTTCCTCCCCACCCCTCTACTTTCTAAAGACAACAATTCTTTCTAGTTATTTTACTATTTATTTATATTTAATATGTCAGTAAATGTCTTTAAAACTAAAATTGAATATATAAGAATTACTAGTGCTCTGTGGGAATACAAGGCTCTTACAACTTTGTTCTGCTTGTGGAAGAGAGGGCATTGGGATATGATAGAAAGAACACTCCAATATTAACCTATTGTCAATAAATACTAACTACTGAGTAACATTGTTATTTTCCAAAAGACTGGATAGATAAGGTCACTTAGAGATAACTCTGTAAGTTTATGCTTAGTGTTCAATCTTCACAATATTAAAGAAACATAAAGTTGAGTGTGTAGAATTTACCTTGTCCAATTTCCCATGCAATTAGAGATCTTTACAATATTACCTAAAGTTAGTCTGGAAATAGGATTCGATCTAATCTCTCAGTGCTTCTAAATTTTGATGCAACTTAAATACAGTTCATTATTACTTTCTCAATTTTGTTAGCATCTTTTTCAAAGTGAAAAATTTAATTTGTATTTAGGTGAAGTGGGTAATTATTATAGCTTCTCTTTGCAGGATGTTCCTCTCTACCTAACTCAAAAACAAAACAAATAGAGGAAATTCAGTGGTACCTCGAGATACGAGTGCCCTAACATACGAGATTTTTGAGATACGAGCCATCGAGCGAGCAATTTTTGCTTTGAAATATGAGCAACATTTGAGATAGGAGTAATCACGTGGATCGTCCAACTGCACAGGACCCACCAGTTTACCGCAACTCCAGCATCTCATAGTTTCCCACGCCGCAAGGTTACGGAATGAATTAAACTCGTATCTCGAGGTACCACTGTAAAAGAATTGGAATAAGGAATTAAGTATAAGAATGAAATGGACCTCCAGTATCTTTAGAAGAAGCATGTGCATTAAATGAAGGGAACAGAGAACTTCAGATAAGAGATGCAGGGAGACCCTCCTCCTTGGGTCTCTGTTTCTTCTATTGTCTTGCTGAATATGCAATGAATTCCAGGCTCTAACTACTCTTTACCTGGCCATTCTTCAATGTTATGTTTATAGTGAGCCACCTTGAGGGATGTGATAAAGTTCTCTGCTGAGACAAAGAGTAGGCTTGCTTATTGTTTACTATAAAACAGTAGGTTCCCCGTCTCAGTGCTCCTTGGCTATGAGGCAAAGCCATTACAAGTATAGCATCAATCTGGGCTGACTGCATCACCACTACGGGACCTGGGGGTCCAGAAGAAAAGGCTACAAACATATTGGTCTTATTCTGCTTGCTTTACTGTAAGTAATAAAGTCTAGAGTAGCCATGGTTTGCCACTCTGTTGACTAATAAGTGAATAATAAAGTCTACTGGTCTGGAGAGTCTTATGTCTTTCAGCAGCATTCATGAAACAGTAGCAACCTTATTTTTTAATTTGTAAAAAGGGTAAATCCCAGACCAGGTAGCAAGAAGTTGTATTAATTGACCACTGTATACTTTTAGGGGTGGCTTTAATAGATCACCCAAACTGTAACCTGATCTGATTCTTGCCAGAAGAGAGGTCTGTAATTTCATTATTCTGCATCTGAAGCCATAGTATTATTTTGCCATAGTATTTGGCATAGAATTGTGGGACTTCGGCTACCTATGTGTTTATGTAAAATAAAATAATATTTCTTCATCATAAGCAGAATCTTAGCATGGTTTACAGACTCCATCATCTTCTAGCAGAAATGACATTTGGGTCCTTACTGTCTTTGATAGTTAACTCATTTTCATATGAAACGTCAACTATATCATTCCAACAATATCTATTTGAACAAAGGCATTTGCATTCAATTGGTAACAGGCTAAATCTACTCTTGTTCAGAGTTAGACAATCTGAAATATACTGATGCTTCATAACTATAAAATCCACAAGTGGGAGAAATAATATGTATGAAGGAAATCTGAAAAAAAAATGCATGTCATCTGTTTCTCTAACCATTATTTATCAACTTCAAAAAATGTTTCCCTTAACAGAGCATTTTTAAGGCCATTGTCTGTTTGGGGAAGTTGAATATAAGAAATAGATGGTATATATTCTTTCTAATTAGTGTTTCTAGTTTCTTGGGATATATTACTAGAAGGAGGGAGCATTATGCTAAGTGAAATAAGCCAGTCAGAGAAAGATAAATATCACATGATCTTACTCATTTATGGAATATAAAAAACAACATAAACTGATGAGCAAAAACAGATCCAGAGACAGAAAAGCATTGATCAGACTATCAACCCTCCAAGGGAAGGTAGAGGAAGGTGGGTGTAAGGGGGAGAGATCAACCAAAGGACTTGTATGCATGCATTTAAGCCTAACCAATGAACACAGACAACAGGGCGGGTGAGGCCATCAATGGGAGGGGTTAAGAGAGGTAATGGAGGAAAAAGGACACATATGTAACACCTTAATCAATAAAAAATTAAAAAAAAATAAAAATAAAAAAGCAGAAGAAAAAAGAAATAGAGGGTGTTTATGTTTATGAGAAGACTGCAACCATTGAAATATCTGAGAGGTTTTTATCCACCATACCAAGACCCAATCATTACTCCCTTGGGGATGATATAGCTCATGATGAGAACTCATGCTCTGAAGTCAGTCTCCAGATTCAGCTAAATACTTCATTGTCTACACCCATATTGTTTCTCATTTTTTTTTTTACAGCATTGTGTTTTGGAGTGATGCTTATATTTAATGATGCTATAAAAATAGCACCAGAAAACTATTGTAAGGCTGCTAATAAATTGCTCATTGGAGGCAGCATAGCACAATGATTACAAGTTGCATCTAACTACCTGAGTTTATATCTCAACATTATCATTACGAGCTCAATGACCTTAGGCATATTGGTTAGTATCATAAGTTGCAGTTTGGCTATGTATCAAATGAGGATAATAATAGAACTAAAAACATAGGCTTATCATAAGAATTCTATATAATAAAGAGGTAATATGCAAATTGACTATCACTCCAACACACAAGGTGGCTGCCTCCATGTGGTAAAAGATGGCTGCCACAAGATGGCCAACAGGAAAGGGCAGTTGTGGACAATCAGTCCATCACAGGAGGGCAGTTGAGAGGAACAAGGTCTGCAGGGGAGGACAGTTAGGGGTGACCAAACTGACAGGGGAGGACAGTTAGGGGTGACCAGGCTGGCAGGGGGGCAGTTAGGGGCAACCAGGCCTGCAAGGGAAGACAGTTGGGGGCAATCAGGCCAGCAGGGGAGTGGTTAGGGGTGATCAGGATCGCAGGCAGAAGCAGTTAGGGGTAATCAGGCAGGAAAGCATTTGGGAATCACAGTCCTGGATTGTGAGAAGGATGTCTGACTGCCCATTTAGGGATCGGGCCTAAACGGGCAGTCAGACATCCCCTGAGTGGTCCCAGATTGGAGAGGCTGATGGTTGGGCTGAGGGACCCAACACCCCTATGCACACATTTCATGCACCAGGCCTCTAGTTAAGAATAAAATTCATTTAAAATGCATGACTTAGATAAAAATGTTCAGCCATATTCACTTATTGTATTGTATTGTATTGTATTTATTTTATTTTATTGTTTCAGGTATTACACATAGTAGTACATATGTCTCCTTTTTATTCTCCATTGACCTCCCCCAAGCCTGCCCTATTTCTCGGCATTTATCTCACACTCCCTTCCAGTGTCATGAATCTGTTGGTTTTGCTTATTTTCTCCAAATCCTCTCCAGCACTTGTCTTTGTTGATTTGTTGATGATAGCCATTCTGACAGGTGTGAGATGGTACCTCATTGTTGTTTTGACTTACATCTCTCCAATGATTAGTGACTTTGAGCATGTTTTCATATGTTTCTTGGCTTTCTGAATATCCTCTTTTGAAAAGTGTCTATTTAGGTCTTTTGCCCATTTTTTAATTGGATTGTTTATCTTCCTTTTGTTAAGTTGTATGAATTCCCTTTAAATGTTGGAGGTTAAACCCTTATCAGAGATAACATTAGCAAATATGTTCTCCCATGCAGCAATCTTTCTTGTTGTTTCATTGATGGTTTCTTATGCTGTGCAAAAGTTTTTTATTTTGATGTAGTCCCATTTATTTATTTTCTCTTTAGTCTCCATTGCCCTAGGACCTGTATTGGTAACGATATTACCACAACAAATGTCTGCTATTTTGCTGCCTATGGCTTCTAAGATTTTTATGGTTTCCCATCTTACATTTAAGTCCTTTTTCAATTTTGAGTTTATTTTTGTGTATAGTGTAAGTTGGTGCTCTAGTTTCATTTTTTTTGCAAGTATTTGTCCAGTTTTCCCAACACCATTTATTAAAGAGACTGTCTCTGCTCCAATGTATGTTCTTGCCTCCTTTGTCAAATATTAATTGAACATAATAACCTATGTCCACTTCTAGGTTCTCTGTTCTGTTCTACTGGTCTATATGTCTATTCTTGTGCTAGTACCAGGTAGTTTTGAGAATAGTGGCTTTGTAGTATAGCTTGATATCTGGTATTGTGATCCCTCCAAATTTGTTCTTTCTAAGGATAGTTGTGGCTATTCAGGGTCTTTGTTTGTTTGTTTGTTTCAGATGAATTTTTGGAGAATTTTTTCTAGGTCTTTGAAGTATGCCATTGGTCTTTTAAGTTGATTCTACCAATCCATGAACATGGTATATTCTTCAATTTGTTCATGTCTTCCTCTATCTCTTTTATTGCATCCTAAAATTTTCTGAGTACAGGTCCTTTTTCTGCTTGGTTAAGTTTATTCCTAAGAATCTTAATTTTTTTGTTTGTTTCAATGGAAAATGGGCTTGCTTTTTAAATTCCACTTTCTGTGAGTTCATTATTGGTGTATGGAAAAGTCATAGACTTCTGGGTGTTAATTTTCTATCTTGCTACATTGCCAAATTTGTTTATTATGTCTAGTAATTTTGATGGAGTCTTTGGTTTCTTATGTACAAAATCATGTAATCTGTGAATAAGGAGAGTTTTATTTCTTCTTTTCCAATTTGGATGCCTTTTCTTTCTTATTGTCTGATCGCAATGGCTAGCACTTCCAGTACTATGTCGAACAGGAGTGGTGAGAGTGGGTATCCCTGTCTTCTTCCTCTTCTTAGGGGAAATGGTTTTAGTTTTGAGAATTGAGTATGATGTTGGCTATGGGTTTGTCATACAGGGCTTTTATTATGTTGAAGTATGAGGCCTCTATTCCCACCTTGCTGAGAGTTTTTATCAAGAAAGGGTGTTGGATTTTGTCAAATGCTTTTTTTGCATCAATAGATATGATTATATGGTTTTTAATCTCTCAGATTGTTTATGTGATGTATCACATTTATTGATTTGCTGATATTGTACCATCCTTGTATTCCCAGAATAAATTCCACTTGGTCACAGTATATAATCTTTCTGATGTATTGCTGGATCTGATTTGCTAGAATTTTATTGAGGATTTTGGCCTATAATATTCTTTCTTTGTATTGTCTTTATCTGGATTTTGGAGTACAGTAATGCTGGCATCATAGAATGAGCTTGGAAGTACTCTTCCTCGTGAATTTTTTGGAATAATCTGAGGAAGACAGGCTTTATTTCTTTTTTGAATGTTTGATGAAACTCTCCTGTGAAGCCGTCTGGTCCAGGGTTTTTGTTCATTGGAAGTTTTTTTTTTTTTTAATTACTGCTTCAATTCCCTCCATAGTTATCAGCCTATTCAGATTTTTAAATTCCTCCTGGTTGAGTTTTGGATGGTCATATTTTTTTTTAGAAATATGTACATTTTTTCTAAGTTGTCCAGTTTGTAGGAATAGAGTTGTTCTTAGTATTTTTTTAGCAATCCTTTGTATTTCTGTGAAATCTGTTGTTATTTTGCCTCTTTCATTTCTGATTTTGTTTATTTGGGTCCTCTCTCTTTGCTTGTGGGTGAGCCTGGCTAGAGGTTCATCAATCTTGTTTATCATTTCAAGGAACCAGCTCTTGGTTTCATTGATCTTTTGTATTGTTTTGTTGTTGTTGTTGTTGTTCTGTATGTCTTTTATTTCTGCCTGATCTTTATTATTTCCTTCCTTCTGCCCACACTGGGCTTCCCTTGTTGCTCTCTTTCTAATTCTTCAAGTTGCAGAGTTTGATTGTTTATTACCAGTTTTCCTTGTTTTTTTTTTTTTTTTGAGATAGGCCTGTAATGCTATGAACTTCCCTCTCACAGTATTGTTTATACTGTGTCTCAAAGATTTTGGATTGTTATGTTCTCATTGTCATCTGTTTCCAGGATGTTTTTTATTTTTTCTTTGATCTTTTTGTTAACCCACTCATTTTTTTAAATATATTTTATTGATTTTTTACAGAGAGGAAGGGAGAGGAATAGAGAGTTAGAAACATTGATGAGAGAGACATCGATCAGCTGCCTCTTGCATACCTGCTACTGGGGATGTGCCCACAACCAAGGTACATGCCCTTGACTGGAATCAAACCTGGGACCCTTCAATCCACAGGCCGACACTCTATCCACTGAGCCAAACCGGTCTCAGCAACCCACTCATTTTTTAATAGTATGCTATTCAGCCTCCAAGTGTGTGAATTTTTTATTGTTTTTACTATAGTTTATTTATAATTTTATGCCATTGTGATTTCATAAGATGCTTGATATGATTTCAGTTTTCTTAAATTTGGAAAGATGTTGCCTGTGTCCCAATATGTGGTCTATCTTTGTAAATGTTCCATGTGAGCTTGAGAAGAATGCATAATCTGTAGTTTTTTTAGGGTGAAGGGGGATGTTCTAAAGATGTCAATTAAGTCCATCTGATCTAGTGAGTCATTTAAGATTGATATTTCTTTGCTAATATTTTGTCTAGAGGATTTATCCAGTATGTTAATGGGTATTAAAGTCTCCTACTATGATTGTGTTGCTGTCAATCTCTACCCTGACATCTTGCAGAATTTTTTTTAATGTATTTGGATGCTTCTGCATTGGGTGAATAAATGTTTACCACAGTTATATCCTCTTGATGTATCAGTCCCTTTAGAATTATGAAGTAGCCTTTCTTGTCTCTTGTTATGGTCTTCAATTTGCAGTCTATTTTGTCAGATATAAGTATTGATACCCCAGCTTCTTTTTAATTTCCATTTGCCTGATAGTTTTCTTTTATCTCTTCACTTTTAGTCTGTGTAAGTCCCATGTTCTGAGGTGAGTCTCCTATAGACAGCATATATATGGGTCATGTTTTTCTATCCATTCAGTCACTCAATTTCTTTTAATTGGAACATTTAATCCATTTATATTTAATTTTATTAATGGTAGGTACTTGTTTGTAGCCATTTCTGTACTTTATGCCTGTGTTCCTTTCTCCTTTTTTATTTCTTCTTTTTACAGCATTCCCTTTAGCATTTCTTGCAATGCTGACTTAGTAGTGATAAACTCTCTTAGCCTTTTCTTTGTTTGTGAAGCTCCTGATTTCCCCTTCAATGTTGATAGTCTTGCTGGATAGAGTATTCTTGGATTCAATTCTTTGCTTTGCATCACTTTGTATACTTCCTTCCATCCCTTTCTAGCTTGATGTGTTTCTATTGAGAAATCATTTGATAATCTGATGGGGGATCCTTTGTAGGTAACTCTGTCTCTCTCTTCCAGACTTTAAGACTCTCTCTTTGTTATTAACATTTGCCATTGTAATTATGATGTTTCTCGGTGTGGGTCTTTTGAAATTCATCTTGCTTGGGACTCTATGTAACAGTGTAACTTTTTTTCTTCTCCATATCAGGAAAGTTTTCTGTCATTATTTCTTCAAATAGATTTTCTAATCCTTGCTGCTCTTCTTATCCTTCAAGCAGCCCTATTAAATGTATGTTACTTTGTTTTGTGTTTTCCCAAAGCTCCCTTAGGATCTCCTCCTGCTTTTTAATTTTTTTTCTCCAGTTGCTATGCAGATTGGACTTCTTTCTCTACCTTATCTTCTAGCTCACTAATTCAGTCCTCTGCTTCTTCTAGTCCACTGTTGAAACCTATGGTGTTTTTGATTGTAGGTATATCACTTTGATTTCTTCCTGATTTTTTCATAGGTTGTTAAGTTTTCATCCATCCAGTTTATGAACTGCATGACCATTACTCTGAATTATTTTTCTGTTATGCTGCATGCCTCCATTTTACTTATTTATTTTCTTGGCAATTCCTCTTTTTCTTTCCTCTGAGGATTGTTTCATTGTCTCCCCATTCTAATTATCACCAGAATGTCCAAATGCCAAGTTGTGGGGACCTGAACTGTGTGCAATGGGAACTTTGCGCCATCTGAGTGTCACTGAAGAGCTTTGACATGAAGACATGGGCTGCCATGGGATTGTGGGAGCCATGCTCGCCTAAGATCAGAGTCACCAGTGCTCAGTATGGCCTCATGCGCACACTTAGAATCAGGGACCCTGCCTGTGCTGAGCTGAAAAAGGGACTCCGTTGGCATATGCCAAAAATCAGAGTACCCTAGTGTGTGCCAGGAGTCAGAGTACCCCATGCCTGTGCCGAGAATTGAGTATCAGAGTCTCTGTTGTTTGGTGCAGCCTTGCACCAAGAACTAGGGTCCCTGTGTGTACATGTGCAGAGAATTGGAGTCACTGGTTCTTAGTGTGTGTGCAATGGGGACCAGGAATCCCAGTGCGTGCGATGAGAAAAATAGTCAATTCACTGGTGCTCGGTGTTGCCTCTTGCATGGAGAATAAGGATCCCCGGTCTGCTTGGGGGACCAAGTTGCACAGTCACCCTGTATCTGCAGGAGGTCCACTCCTGCATTGCAGAAAACAGACTTGCATGTGAGCTTGCCCAGAATCAAAGTTAGGTGGCACTGCCACGCTGGTGTAGGCATGGGGTCTGGTCACACAATCGTGAGCTGCAGGAAACAGCTTCCCAGTGTCTGCATACCTAGGCTCCAATTCAGGTAGCACAGCCACCCTGTGTGGGCAGGAGGCCTGCTTGCAGGGATCGGGTCTAACAGTTCCTATGGTGCTGCAGTGAGCCTGTAAGGAGGGGGATAAGCTCTGTGACTCACAGAAATCTGTGACCGGGGTGTCTGGATTCTTGGTGTCTGTGACTCTGCAGCTGTGGTTGCAGGTCTTTGTCCCTAATGGCTGCAGGGTCCTGGTTTGTGTCTGAGACCAGATTGGGTGGTGCTGAAGCTAGGATCCTAATCTCAAGCAGTTCTGTTTTTTAAGATGGTGTGGTTTCTGTGCCCACACTGGCCACACCTGCAGTGTCCGCAGTAATAGCAGGGCTTCACTACCTAAGACTACCCAATTTAGCAGCCCCTTGGAAGATCAGGATCTAACTGTCCCTAGCTCTCACACACACACACCACATATATCCACACACACCTCTATCTCTCTCTCTCTCATTTTCTTGCTGGTCGCCATCTTTTTCCCCATAATCACTTTTATATATATGTAATTATGCAGGGTCCTCTCTACAAACACTCTAAGTAAATGTTCTTACTGATCATACTAGCAATAATAGTTGAGTAATTGACTTTGTTCTAGGAATAGGTATTGAGAATAGCAATTGATCACATTTCTTTCTTTTCAACATCTGATAGAAAGTTTAAATTCAAATTGGTGTTCTGCCCAAATTAAGTACATAGTAATTTATAGTGTATATTTTACTCCTCATACCAAATAATGTTCATACTCTTCTTTTCTTTTCTTATTTATCATGGCTTTTGGAGGCATGCAGACCTGGGTTTCAGTCCTGCATCCATTACTCATTAGTTGGTTAACTTCCAGTGAATTATTTTGCCTGTTTAACATTTCTTGTTCTCATTTATAAAATGAGGTCAATATTAGTATCTAACTAATAGGACTATTTTGAGGAAATTACATGTTACCTAATGAGTAATAAGAATTTAATAAGTGCCAGCTATTTTATTATGTTATCTTACCATATATTTTTTTGCATCTGTATAAACCACTGTATACCTTTTCAAGTAAGGAGATCAATAAATAAAAATATACTCAGAATGTTGCTGCTATGGTCTGAATGCTTGTGTCCCCGTAAAATTCATATGCAAAATCCTAATGCCCAAATGAGATAGTAGGGAATGTGACCTTTAGGAGGAGCTTAAATTAGGAGGTTGGAGCCCTCATGAATGGAATTAGTGCTCTTATAAAAGAGACCCTACAGAGCTCTCTGGCTCCTTCCACTATATGAGCATATAATGAGAAGTCTGTGATGCAGAGAAGAGCCCTTATCTGACGGTGGTGGCTCTCTGATTTTTGTCATCAGCCTTCAGAACTGTGAGAAATAAATTTCTGTTGTTTATAGGACACTCAGTCTGTGGCACTTTGTTACAGAGCCTAAAAGGACTAAGGCAGTTGCCATACAACAATGTCCCATCTATCAAGGTTTAGTATCTCAGATTTATTTCATATTGTTACTCCATTCTCCTTGACTAGGAAAGGAGCAACGAAGTTGACTCAACCCCACTTTAGTCATCATTACAGATTCATAGGTTTAAGCCCCAACTATAACATTGATCCATGATCGTTGGAAGAATGATAAAGAGAATTTTTCTAGTATGATGAGTAGTTTAGTAAGTGAAGCCCTAGAGTCAAATTTAGATATTTAGACACTTGCCTTGCAAGTGAACATAGCTTTGCTATGACACTAGATAAAGCAAATTGAGCATCCTCATAACTGTCTCACATCTACTAAAAGGAAGAGCTATCATTTTTATTTGCTTGTAACCCAGGGCTTGTACTAACAACTGCAAAAGTCCTCAGCCTACATTAAGGTTCTAGCTTTTTCACTTCATTATGTGGCCTTTAGCAACGAATTTTCCTTCCTTGGTTTCTCATTCATAAAATGAAGATAATAATACTCATAGATTCTGGAAGATTGACATTAAGTGAACTTGTACATATATATTTAGAGCATAGTACCTAGCTTATTGAAGACATTTATAAATGTAAATTTGACTCATTTCCCTTTGGTGAGTGGGAGAATCAGAGTTTTCTAACTGATCCTCTGGTTAATAATAGAAAAATATAAAGGATTTATTTACCTAAGTCCTTATATTGCATTCATTGAGCCTAGGAAAATAGACCTCAGTACAAAGTCTAAAGGCAAATTTGACTCTGCCTAGGTGAAATTAATGAGGGCAGTTGTGAATACAGAAAGGGAAAGAAAGGAAAAGTAAGCATTTGATATTTTCCCCCTTATTATTAGTGGTGTCATGAAAAATATAGTAGTTTCTGAGACCTCCTGTAATGTCAGAATTCTCATGATCCCCAAGAGTGCATATCCATGTTTGATTGTTTGATTTCCTTCTCTTAACTGTGAAAGTAGCCTAGAGTATGATGAAACGTCTATATCATTAAATTTTATGGCAAAAATGATTTTGCAAACATAATTCTGATTGCTACTGAGTTGACTGTGAGTTAACCGAAAAGGAAATTATGTTAATGGGCCTGACTTACTCACATGAGCTCTTTAAATTTGGGTGTAGAGGATAAAGACAAATAAGGTTAAGGATATGAAGCATGAGAAAATTTGACTTGCCACTGCTAGCTTCAGCATGGAGGAGGCCACATGGCAAGGATGAGAGTGGCCTCCAGCTAA